>OY728129.1:970173230-971455313 GCA_963277665.1 Viscum album
GGATTAAAAGGAAATTAAACATAAATTAATCCATTTTTTTAAAATAAGGACATGGATGATAAATATGACCTCAGTAAATACTTCCGAATAAACAATCTCGGATAAAAACGAGATTGGAAAATTATCCCTTTTCTTAGGTCCAATTTTCATCGTACGTATCTTATCCTCCTGTATAAAGATTTAAATAATTTCTTTGACCTATTACAGAATCATATTTATTGTTATGATATCATATATTGTTCACTTATTACTTTATATTACCCGTTCTTCTGTAAATTTCATATTAAAGCAGTGTTTTGGGTAAAACGTTTTATTTAGCGTACGTGTTTGGACTTGTTGTTCTTGATATTATTACTACTTATATCCTGATTTAATTATTTCTCTAATGTAAATCATGATATATATATATATATCATATATATTTAGTATATATATATATATATAATATAGATAAGTGAAATGAAATACACCGTTCATGGAGACGGTAGGCCGTACGTACGCATGAATGTTGTTTTCTTTTCCTTATTGACTTTAATGGAATTAAGTAGTTGAAATATATATATATAGATATATATATATAAATATAGTAGCATAATTATTTCATATATTTCATTATTATTCATTATATATACTTTATAATCATCCTTGAATGGTTAATCATGGAAAATGAATCTCATTGCGTTCGTGGAGACGGTAGTCCGTACGTATGTATGAGCGATGATATCATTCCCATGATCATGGAATAGTATTTAAGTGTATGTATAATATTACATAATCAATATAACTTTACAATAAACATATATAATTATTTATTTACACCATTGTACCCATCCATGTAAGGTGGTGGTGGAAAACAGATTACACCACGGCGTGGAGACCGTATTCCTTACTTACGCACGCGCCATGATTTTGTTTTCTGTAGGATGGATAAAAGGTGAAATAGGGTTGTTTATAATTTATAATAAAATATCAGTATATAAGTAATATTTATGTTGTTAGTTTATAATGAAACTACTAAAGAAGAGGAAGTAGAAGAAGAAAGAAACTTGAAAGAGTCGGTATAAGAGATTACCTCTTTCTCGACGCAGCTCCTTTTAACTTCTTCTTAGGGCACTAGAGTTGGACTTTTGAGAAGACTAGAACTTATATAATGTAACTATAGAGGTTGATAAGAGTGAATAACAGGGTTTGGATGAGATTCAAGGCTCAAAAGGGTGTGAAGAGAAGATGGAAGGGGTGCCCATTTTATAAGGGAGGAGAGGGGCACCTTAGAAAATCTTAAAATATTATTTTTTAATAAAGTCAAATTCGGTTATTAATATCTCCAAATTGATTTATTTATAAGCTAATGTGGGGATGGTTACTCTCAAAAAATAGGTTTTAGAAAATTTTAGGTTACTATTTTATCCTTATCAATTAGATTTCACTCTAAGTTAAATAATTTAACTTTTATCGTGTCTTTTTGTTTTCTTACACTATATGGTTAATAAACTTACTATAACAAGCCAAAAGAACACAAATTTGTTCATTATTAATATATATAACCTTATCTAAGTCATTTTACTGATCCTTAGATTTTTTGGAATAAAATAACAATTAATAATATGATATTTATTTTAAAAACTATTTATGTCAATTTTGACACTATTGGGTAATTGACTTTTTTGAAAATCATAACAGCATGATTAGTTCAAAAAAAAGTAGATTAAATCAATACTAACATGTCATATTAACCTATAAAATTATTTTAATTCATTAAAAGTCTCATATTACATTTATTTGGGTATTTATAAGATCAATTATGTTAATATTTCATTAAAAAGGTTATTACTAGATCATCATTGTGTCAAAAATAAATTAAATTATATAATTTCTAAAAATTATAAATAAAAAACCATTATGTAGTAAATTGTTTTATCTTTATAATGAATATTTAAAGTATAAATTATCTTATGTATAACCTTATATTAAAAATGTTTTAGTTATTAAACCTTGATTTTAACTATTTTAACTCTACTTTATATTAAAAAATATTAAGTGTCCTAATCAAATCCAGGTGCACCTAAATGATCATATTTTTTTCCTAAGGTTGATTTTGGTCGAATTAGACTTATCCAATAGAATTAGGACATGTGTTAGGGTAATAATAATATCATTTTTCCCTTAATTACCCTATTCACTTTTAATCGTGGTTAAAAAAGTAAAAAGTTACTATTAACAAAAAATTATTTTTATCTTTTTGAACCACATTTTACTCCTTGATATTATCTATGTCTCTCGGATTTTAGGAATTCCACTCACATAATTGGTAAAATTATGTTTTATGTAAAATTTTAAATTCTCCTAGGAGGTGGGTAAAAGACGGTGAAAAGTTCAATACACTTTTTATATAACTAAAATTATTATAAAATGTCTCTGATGAATTACATTGAACTTATATATGTATTATGTATCAATTTTGATTTAAATAAATTTAAATAAAATAAATAATTATTTAAATAAATAGTCAATTTTTAAATAGTAACCTAGTGTTTTAACTATTCATCAAAAATTGAAAGTTTTCAGAAAAAACCAAAAATTCACCCTTGGATAATTTCGATATTCCAAATCCAAAAATGAAGTACATTTTGAAAAATAAAATTTCAATAGGTGGTTGATACTATTCATAATTTCTAGTTCATAATAATATAATAATAATATCTTGTTTAGTGAAACTTGGTATTGCGTACAACACACACTATCGTGGAAGGTCTCGATTGCGTGTAATGAAAGAAAATTCAGGGATGTGTGTAGTGAAAGCTCCATTTGGTGTAGCATACAACACAAGACATCAATGAAAATAAAAAGAATATTTTTCTTAAAATCTCGGGGTGTTACATTCTACCCCCCTTAAAATGAATTTTTCCCTCGAAATTCATCGGGGATATAAATGGTTTACTACTCGAAAGTTTCATTAATAGAAACCCACATCGCAAAAAGGAATACCAAAATATATATTTAAAAACTAATGTATGAAATGTAATGCTTACAATATTTAACTAATCACTGGGTTTCCACATAGGAGAACATAAGTGAAAATATGGAAATGGAAGGGAAATCTAACCATCATGTTCTAATGGAGAGTGGTTGAGAACATGGATATGAAAAATCCAATAATCACAAAGCCATAAATTTGTGATTATCTAAGGTACCATATGATTTATCGGATATGAGGGCACTACGACAACATTTTTGGTTTTCAAGATCATTTACCTCAAGTTAAAGAATTTTAATTAGAAGAAATACTTACTTTATTTCTATGTAATCTCATCGTTGTTCATGCCATGAACAATTTACACTTCATCTCTTAAAGAAATGAAGTTGAATTTGTCATTCACGAAGTTTTAGCAGATCATGCGAGATAATGATAGGTCATTCTATCCGTCTAAATCATAAGTTAGCAAAATCTATATACATAAGTCCATCTATGGTGAGATTAATCATATATGGTTCCAAAATGGACTTATACTTCATCTATAATCCTGTATAATAAAATAAAACTAGTTTCTACTAACCAGGGACTTCATGTAGGCCAGTGGTAGGCAATAAAGGCCTATTGGACTTCAGTTGTGGGTTCGATTCTCGCAACCTTGTCTGACGCGACGAGTTATCGCTCATCCTATGGGTTGTACTTTTTCTATAACTATACTATTATAATATTATAGAAATAATATCAAAAAAAAATTCTAGCCTTAAACAATACTATTTGATGACTGACATAATCCATTCTAGTCTTTAGACTTATCCAAAATACATCTGTCCAATCTCATAGTATGAAGAAAATGATTACTATAAATGTCATCAACCAAGTATGTGAATAACATCATTTATCCCCAATATATCATATGATATATCTTGTTGGTCACATTCCAAACATGTGAATATCTTAATCATGTATTCTCTTGAAAAACTAATACCCATTAAATCTTAGTGAAAACATGAATTCTGACAAAATTTAACTCCTTCCACTAAACAAAATCTGAAAATTTAAATATACTCAAACCATGATATTAGTCTCGAGATCATTTCATTTTCTCTTTATCCCTTCATTATGCACATATCATCTTCTTTCAAAAAAAATTCAATCGATTTTCATGGTTACCAGTACTATATTCTTATGGAAACCCACAATGGACAAATACATAGATATTCCAAAATTCCACTATTCCATAAATGAGATTCCATGATACTATTTTGAAATCTCATTACATAAACACTTAATCATTACACAACATCATTTTCATACTCAACATCACAAATAGTGATCGCATGTGACTTCCCTTATTTAAGAGGTATCTCACGTTGATCAACAATAACCCTTCGATTAGGGCATTGATTAGAATACTTCCCCATTTCCTTGCACTTGAATCATTGAAGTATTGGTGGTGCGTTCTCTGTATTCTTTTCTCTATTCGCTTCATTAAGAACACTTTTTCCATTACTTTGACACTCAGCTTCTTGATGACCTTCTTTTCCACACATAAAACATTATATAGTCCCTTTAAGACAGTCTCCACCATGCTTCATTCCACACATTGAGCATAAACAAACATTCATCTTCATTTCACTATTATTCTGAGGTTTCTCCTTGAACTCCATATTTCGTTTCTTGTGAAAACTATCAGATGGATATATGACACCAACTTCCATTTCTACTTTGATAGCACAATGCACAATTTCTTCATAGCTACTGAAGTCTCTTATAGCTAATTCCCTTTGAAGACTTGGTTTTATGCCACTAAATAATCGATCAACTTTACATTCAGGTTGGATGATAATGTCAGATTCATACCATGGAAGTCCTGTAAAATTCGCTCCGTATATACCAATAGATTCACCATCCTTCTGCTTAAGCTCAAGGAACTCCTTTTCCATATTTGTTTGAAGAATATGAGGGAAGTACATACTAAAAAACAAGTTCATGAACTCGTCTCATTCCATGGATTCAATTTCATCTTGGGGCCTTGTATTCTTAATTAGTGTTCACCACTGGTCTGCATCACCTTCTAAATAGTAAACTGCTAAAATGAATTTTTCATGTTCTAAACAGAGAAGTATGGAAAATATCATTTCAATGGTTCTGATCCATTGTTTAGCAACAAGTGTATTTGAATACCCATTGAAAGACGGTGGACATTGCCTCATGAAGGACTCAATAGAATATTATTCCCTTCTCTGATCATTTGGAAATCCATAATGATTCATAGCTTGTGTAATTATAGAAATAAGAATTTTCACTCCACCTACCATCACATTTGGTTGCCTGGGAGGACAATCCTTGCATTGTCCATTACATTGATCAACACGGTTCCTTCAGGTTCCACCCATCATCTAAAACCCAAAAAGAACAGTGTGAGAGGCAAACATTATGCTAGGAATAAAACATAATAAAGGGGTGTACCTTCAATATCTAACATCTTTGGTTTAATTATAATATTTTTACCATGATTCTAGGACTATAACATATACATATACTTAACCTTAGGTAAATCCGTAGACATACCTTAGAAATACATATAAGGATCTCCCTAATGTTATCGCATCCTAGATTTCAAAGGTTGACTAAACCTCACTTTGATGCCAACTGTAGAGACCCAAAGCATGGCGTACATGGACATTACATTAATTTTGTGGAATACTTAACACATAACAAAAACAGACACCAATGGACCGTAATAGTTTAGTGACTTTTGAAACTCGAAATATAATCTTCTAATCTTGGTGAATGATCTTAAACATCTCCAATAAAGATCATACCCTTTTATTTCTTACCTAAAGCCTTTCATTAAATCACGGGGAAAAGAAAACATAAAAAGGGTGAGCTTAAATTCACAGTAACGGTAAACATAGAGAACATAAAATAAACCATATATATTTGACCTTAAAAACATGAACATAATGTTTAAACATCAAAATCATGAGAAATGACATAAAACATAGCAGTATATAAGTCATAGATACATCAATCATGACAAAATAGCATGGGAATAAAAAATGAAGTTGTGGAAAACCATTAAGCACATGATATGAGTTCTATAGTGGAAAGGCATTGCTACCAAGAGCATCTTAGTGGAAAAAGTCCCTTTCTGAATCGAGTTCACTCTTCATTTAAGTCATGTAACACTGAATCAGATTACCTTACCTTTCCAGCCATGTCTATCTAATGAGATATTAATCTTTACCCAATGCATTGGAGGGAGTATTAGGTCCCACCCATCTCATAATGAAATCATTCTAACTTGTACCACAAAATAAACTTAAAACATCCATCGTAACCCAAAGAATAAAATGGGTTTCATAAACATCATCCCATCATCACAAAATCCATATAGAACAAATGGATATCATTTCATCATAAGAAAATTGAAACCATGTAAATGATAGAGACTTTATATTGGAAACATAAACATATGAAATAATATCATTTTATATGAAAAATGGTTTTGATAAAACACTTGAAAGAATTCTTGAGGAAAATATCCTTTCTTCTTAAAAATCATTTTATTTTCACAAAATGCCATGCAATTTAAAAAAATGATTTTATTGAAAATAACCATGATATCATGTAGAGTAAACTTTATGAAAATAAGGCATTATGAAACTGTAAAAATCCGTTCATTCTATATAAGTTAAAAATAACATTCTTCTCATACTTTTGTCGGAAAAGTCGAAAAGTACCTCATATGGTAAATAAAAGAAATATTCCTTACATACAATGTAGTAAAAGAAAAAAATAGATAAAAATTCCATTAAACATACATGAAACCATTTTTCGAAAATATGGACAAGGATAATAAATATGACCCCAATAAATACTTACAAATAAGCAATCTCACATAAAAACGAGATTGGAAAATTTATCTCTTACCTTAGATCCGATATGCATCGTACATGTCCGAACCTCCTGTATAATGATTTAAATAATGACATTGAATTATTATAGAATCATATTAATTGTTATTATATCATATCTGGTTCACGTATGACTTTTTATTTCCCGTTCTTTTAAAAATTTCATGTTAAAGCAGTGTTTTGGGTAAAACGTTTTATTTATCGTACGTGTTTGGACTTGTTGTTATTGATATTATTACTAATTATATAATGATTTAATTACTTCAAAAATGTAAATAATTATATATATAACATATATATTCAGTATATATATTTATATAATATAGATAAATGAAATCAAATACACCGTTAATGGAGACGGTAGGCCGTACGTACGCATGAATGCTGTTTTCTTTTCCTTATTGACTTAAATGGAAGTAAGTAGCCGAAATATATATATATATATATATATGTATAAATAAATCCAATTTCTTCATTATTTCATATATTTCATTATTATTCATTATATATACTTTATAAACATTCTTGAATGGTTAATCATGTAAAATGAATCTCATCGCGTTCGTGGAGACAGTAGTCCGTGCGTACGCACGAGCGATGATATCATTACCATGATCATGGAATTGTATTGAAGTGTATGTATAATATTACATAATCAATAACAATTTACAATAACCATATATAGATATTTATTTACACCATTATACCTATCCATATATGGTTGTGGTGGAAAACAGATTACACCATGGCGTGGAGACGGTATTTCGTACGCACGCATGCGCGGTGATTTTGTTTTCCATAGGATGGATAGAAGGTGAAATAGGGTTGTTTCATATTCATAATAAAATATCATCATTTATGTAATACTGATTTTATTACATTATAATGAAACAACTAATGAAGTGAAAGTAGAAGAAGAAAGAAACTTGAAAGAGTCGGTAGAAGAGATTACCTCTTCCTCGACACACCTCATTTTAACTTCTTATTAGGGAACTAGAGTTGGAATTTTGAGAAGTCCAGATCATCTATGATTTAACTATAGAGGATTAGAAGAGGAATCGGTAAGGTATGTCTGAGAATCAAGGCTCAAAAGGGTGTGAAGAGAAGATTGAAGGGTTTCCCTTTTTATAAGGGAGGAGAGGGGCACCTTGGGAAAACTTAAAATGTTATTTTATAATAAAGACATATTAGGTATTTAATATCTCAAAATTAATTTATTTCAATGATAAGGTGGTTATGGGTCGAAATACTCCCAACCAATAGTTTTTGGGAAATTTTAGGTTCCTATTTTATCTGTATCATTTAGATTTAACTCTAAGTTAAATAATTTAACTTTTACCATGTCTTTTTTTTATTACACTATATTGTTAATAAACATACTATAACAAGCCAAAAGAAGCCCAAGTTGTTCATTATTAAAATATATAACCTTATCTAAGTCATATTTCAGAAAATTAGATTTTTAGGAATAAAATATCAATTAATAATATAATATTTGTTTTAAAAACTATTTTATGTCAATTTTGACACTATTTGGTAATTGATTTTTGTAAAATTCACAAAGGCATGATTAGTTCAAAAAGAGTTAATTAAATCAATACTAACATGTCATATTAACCTATAAAATTAGTTTAATTCATAAAATGTCTAAAATAACATTTATTTGGGTATTTATAACATCAATTATGTAAATATTTCGTTAATAAAGTAATTATTGCATCATCATTGTGTCATAAATAAATTAAATTATATAATGTATAAAAATTATAAATAAAATACCATTATGTATGATATCTTTTTATATTTCTAATTAATATTTATAGTCGAATTTATCTTATGTATAACCCTATATTAAAAATGTATTATTTATTAAACATTGATTTTAACTATTTTAACTCCTCTTTAAATAAAATAATAATAAGAGTCCTAATCTAATCAAAGTGGTCCGAAATGGCCATATATTATTCGTAAGGATGTTTTTGGTCGAATTAAACTTATCCGAATGAATTATAACATGTGTTAGGGTAATAATAATATCATTTTTACCCTTAATTACACTATTTACTTTAAATCATGGTTAAAAAGTAAAAAGTTACTATTCACCAAAAATTATTTTTATCTTATTGAACCACATTTTACTCCTTGATATTAACTGTGTCTCTCAGATTTTTGAAATTCCACTAATAGAAGCGGTAAAATTAAGTTTTATGTAAATTTTCAAATTCTCCTAGGATGTGGGTAAAAGACAGTAAAAAGTTCAATTAAATTTTTATATATCTAAAATTATTATAAAATGACTCCAATGAATTACATTGAACTTATATAGTTATTATGTATCAATTTTGACCTAAAATAAATTTAAATAAAATAAATAATTATATAAATAAAAATTCGGGTTTTAAATAGTAACCCAATGTTTTCACTATTCATCAAAAATTGAATGTTTTCATAACTGCTAGTTCATAATAATATTATAATAATATATCATCTAGTGAAACTTAATATTGCGTACAACACACACTATCGTGGAAGGTTGAGATTGCATGTACTGTAATCCTAGTCAGTGATGCGTGTAGTGAAAGATCGTTTTGGTGTAGCGTAAAACATATGACTTCAATGAAATTAAAAAGAATATTTTTCATAAAATCTCGGGGTGTTACAATTATTGTGCCTATATTAATAGTATCGTGATAAATGACATATTAAATATTATTTGTATAAGTATTAATTTATTTATTCAGGAAAAAAATATTTATTTATAAATGTGTTTATCACATATCATGTAAATAAAAAAATTATTAATATTACTATCTATACATGGGTTCACTACAGATTGTGAAAATAATAACATCCCATGTTTAATTATTAACTCTATAACACTATTTCTATAAATAGACAACAATATCATTCTCAAAATAATATTCTAGCCCTGTGAATAATTCCACACAATGAATTCTTAGGATAATCATCTTAACCCTTAAGATCACTTCTCCTATCACGGTCGGAATAATAGAGAGAAATTATCCTCCTCAAGTCTCCCATGAAATCCTACCACCTAAAAATGATTCATTTGGTGTTTGGTAATAGAACAAACAAGCATTTTGATTAATTGTTCTTGCTCCAAAATATTTCTACAACAATGTTCATTGGATCATGGAGCACCATTATATCCCCATTATATAGATTGTACCCTTGAATACACTTATAGAATGATGGTATGGTGAGAATAGTTTATCTTATTTTTCGATGAATTAGAATTTCAAAACTAGGTAATTATTTATATATACAAATCAATTATCATTATCATGATCGATAATATCTCATGGCATCCTATGGTTTAATCCATATAGTAATGACGTGATATAAAAATATGGGGAAAAATATTCATCATTGGGAATGGGATCGACCACTTCCACAAAACCCAATAACAATCACAATAGTGGATGAATAAGTATACACATATAATGAGAAAATAGTTATTAAATTCAGTACGATATATATTTATATATATTATGCATAATATTGAACTCGGGGTGTGACTCTTAAATATTTATCAATTAGAAAATTAAATAAATAGTTTGAATAATGGTTGATAATTATATTTTGAGAATGAAAATATTTAAAATGAGTCATTGTTTACCAAAAAGAATAAAATGTTGATTATGATTCATAATGAATAGAAAATTATGAATATTGTCTTAGAGATGAAATTATATAAAAATGACAATGATCTTGATAAGGTTTAATATAAATTTATTCTTGTAATAAAAAAATTGGAGAAAGAAAATCTAATTTTATGAACTCTATATATTAGGCTATCTATTTCTCAGAGAAGATGTTTTCAAATTAAATGTAATTCTTATATAATGATTATATTCAAGAATCCTAACAAAAATCACATTAAAACATTAATATTTCTATATAAAGTGCTGGTGGAATGTTAGATTAAAATTTACATTTTTAAATACATTTTTATAAAAACAAATATGAATCTATGAAGTATGGAATTTTTTTGGAGCACTGATTAGAATGTAAAAACAGTTAAAATAGTGATTTAAAACATATTAAAATAAATTGTAGTATAAAGAAGATTGTCTTGTGAGTATAAAGTAAATTTTTTAGAATAATTGGAATAATTGATACTATAAATAGTAAATAATAGTGTGTGTAAACATCTAGATAATAATATTTATTCAAATTAATTATCATTTTTATTAATAATGTTGGTTCAATAGATTCATTGAGTAATTATGAAGGATTTTTTTTTAATTTCCAATATTAATATGATTCCACATATTATTAATCAAAAATGATTTGGATTTTTAATTCAACAGAATCCAAAATTAATAGAACTAATCTTGATATTATAGTCCAGTTATTTAGAATAACTTTCTACCACTTGAAATGGTTTGTTAAAGGTTTCACTAGATGAGTCACTTTATTTAATATTTTATTAATATTATACCCCCACAAATAAGTAAGGATATTAATTAATATTCTCAATAGTGAAATTATAAATATATATAAATCTATTTTTATTTTATTTGTAAGGAAAACATCATAGAAGAACCATCTATGTGTTTTTAAAATTTGATATTAATTTAATATGATAGTATATTTTAATATATTTAAGGGTTTTAATATGTTTGTACCCCATCGATACCCTTTGATAAAAGAAGTTCAATTTATATTATATTTAGTACAATAATCATATGATATAAAAATATTTAATTGACGAATATTTTATTTATTGATGGGATGGAAAAAAATTAATGTTCATGTGTCTACAATATGATGAAGAGCGTGATGTTTTATATTATTAGAATTAATTTACAGTGATAAATTTGAAAAAATAATAATTTTCATTTGTGAAAACAATAACTAGGGGTCATCTTTTTCTGGTTGGAGAAAGAATGATGAAAGTGACACCTTATATGAAAAGTATGTATATTTCGAAAAAATTGGATGTTATTTACATTGGATAGAGTGGAACACATTATTCACTTAAGTAATGGTTTTTTGATTTATCATAATAAAAAAGGATTAAATAAATGATGATGATAAAGGAACTACCATTTCATCATTGCAATGTAAATTATTCTTAAATTGAAAATGTTAGTAGTACAAAAATGAAAGAAGTATTAGTATGTCACTTCATTAAAGTTACGAAAAATTTGAGTTCTCCGAATCTAAAATAGTTGTTAAAGAATAACATAGATAATAAATAAAATTTTCAAACAAATGGGGAGGTAAATTCTAATCCATGGGGTTTGAAGAAAAATTATCCTACTTCATCCATTAAATTCCATAGTGTAATGTGATGGTCCCCTCTCTAATATATTCTTTGAATTATTTTTCTCTAAGGGGTAAAAACAAAACATAATGACTCATTATGTGTATTCCAAAAAAAATTTACAAAGGTAGGGAAATATATTATATAAGGGAGTACAAATAAATGATTCTTACTTAGTATGGTATTGATATTTTTTTAGGGAGGACATGTATTAAGATAAATTTATCAAAAGGGGTAAGATGAGACATAAATATATGAACAGTTTTATCATTCTTTGAGAATTTATTATGGAAATTTTTATGCATAGTTTCAAGGGATGACTTTTAGAGGTTAAAGTGAAAATGATTGGATTCTAATATTTTATTTAGATGTATTGGTATCAAGACATTTCAATATATTTGAATAAGTGGATGAATGTTACAATTATAGACTTCCTATTGCAATTTTTTAGTGATCTTATTTCCTATATCATGTACTTGAAATTATGGTTTAATATAATTAATAATGATTCATTGTTAAGTATTATTAATTTTAAAGAGATATATTACATTATAGAAAACAAATTTCAAACATGTGGATTATTCAAATGAATATAGTTTTTTGGGTTTTTTTAAATACCTTAATGATATAGGTGAGGCTTATGGGATGCTTAAAAAAATTATGAAGATGATGAATTATCCTCTATAAAGTCCTAATTTTCTAGAGAATAAGATTGGGAGATGTGAAGATGTTAATGATATAAGGTATATAATTAATTTTTGAAAGCAAATATTATATTAATATTCATATAATATATGGTTTTTAATGTGAGATGTTGAATTTTGAGATATTTTAAAGTGCCTACAATTGTTTTTGAAATATTTGGATTTATACTTTATGTTTTCGGAGTTAGCTAAAATAGATATGAAATTTGGAAAATTTCAAACTTTTTTCAATACATATATAATATTATCCATTTTTTACATGAATAAATTTCTAATCTATAAGTATATATTGTGATATATGGGTTTTTGTTTCACAGTTTTTGTTTTTTTATAGTATGTTTCATCAATTTTTTCTATTAAGAGAATTTATACACATATACAAATATATTATTTTATAATATTTATGTATGTATGTAAATAAATGTGTGTATGTACATATGCATTTATATTCTCCAATAACATATATCAAAAGAAAAATTACATTTTTCTCAATATTTCTAGTAACTTTATTATATTTACTAAATGAATTATAATTTAAAGAATACTATATTTCAAACCATTAGACCACCCCCAAGAATTCATAATATATTTTTTAATTGAATATATTCTTTAATAACTTTAATCAAATGCAATGTCGATCAAAAAGAGACGTCATATATTAGATGAATATTGTTACTCATTTATAAGTTGAATAACAACACTATAATGTCAAAATATATTAATCAATTTAAATTTATTTAATTTCAAGCACAAATAATTAATTTTATTTAATATTAAAAAAAATATTCCTCTTTATCCAATAAATGATTAAACTGTTATAATTTAAAACGATCACCTTTAAATTCTAATTATGGAAATATATGATATTAAAAATATATCAAAAAAATTAAAATTGATTATGATAACAATGAATAATAAATAAAAACACTTAATGATAAAAAAACATCATTTTTCAATAAAAGAAGTGTTCTTATATATATTTTTTCTCATTCAATATCCATATTTAAAAATTTAAAAATTTATTTTAATGAATTAAAATAATTTTTGAATTTAACATATCCAAATTATCCTATGATTAGGTTTTTCTATTTCTCAAAAGAAATTTTTTTTCTGAGTAGCTAATATATTTTTTTACAAAAATCATAATATTTGTTGGTATATAATGAAATCTGTATAACATAAAAAAATTTAATAGAATTTTACTGCTAAAATATGTATTTAATGAGTAAAAGTATATATCATAAATGCTATTTTTAATATATAAAACTAGTTTTTAACACTTTATCATTTTATAAAAAAATGTAATTTTTTTATTTTCATTTAATTAAGTATAATATTTGGAAATTTTTTTGAAAAATTTAAATAAGTTTAATATTAAATTATTAAAAATAAACCTATTTATATAATTAAATTCAATGGCATGCATTTTAATGTCTCGTGTCTTCTTGAACCAGGACAAAACATGAAATTTTGGAGCCTTTTCATTTAATGATGGTTCAGTTTTAAAACCATTCTTCAAGATAATGTTTTCTGAGTTGGGATATTCTAAACGTATTTATATCGGGCTTGGGTAAAGGCTAAAGTAGTTCCAAGATAAATAGATGGGTTTTGGGTGAAACATTCCAAGCAGTGACGTTTTCAAGGGTTTCACACTTTTAGTCAAACCGTGCGGGTCAGCCGTGTGTGATAAAATAGGTTTCCAGTAGCGAACACATGATTTGGACATGGTTTTTCAGACCATGTGACTCAAACTGTGTGGTTTACCAAGTTTTAATTTTCAAATAAAATTATTTAATTAAATTTTGATTTAAAAATTGATTTAATTAAATGTTGTGAAATTGAGGTTTTATTTAATTTAATTCAATGTTTAGAGGAATTAAATAAATAATGAAAAATTGGGGTTGGTTTTGTTTTCACGACATATGTGGAGGTAACTGTTCATTTGGAGTTGGATCCTTTCAAAAGACTTCATACATAGTATGTCACTGAGAGGGCCAATGAATCATAGGGATCATTGAATGAGGAAGACATTTTAGGTAGCTTTACTCTATTACATAATGATATGGATAATATTAACCAATCAGCACTACCTATAGAAGAGGAAGTCAATGATATAATTTTTAACATTCCCCAGATAGTTTTCTTTGGCTGGATGCTTTCTCAGGGGAGTTCTATATTTCATCATGGGAGGTGGCTGGTCCTTATGTAGTGGAGGCGGTTCAGGATTACTTCAATGGGGATTCATTAAATAGAGATGTCTGTGATTCTGGAATTTTTCTCATTCCAATGGCCAAAGACCCCAAAAGTATAGGGAAATATTTCCCCATTTGTCTTTGTAATGTTTCTTATATGATCATGGCTTCTCTGATTTCAAAAAGGCTGAGCAGAGTCCTTCCACAGCTAGTGTCAAGAGAGCATCATGGCTTCATTAAAGGATATAGTATATAAGGGGCCATTGGGATTGCGAGTGAATTGGTGAATGATATTAATAGGCAGTCAGTGGGATCGAATTTAATTCTACAGGTTGATATGGAAATATCTTATAACCAAAAGGAGTGGAGATTTATCATTCTTTTGATGATTAGGTGTGAGTTTTAGGAGTGGCTCTGTGATATTTTTTTTGGTGCTTCACTTCTTCTTGTCTTTCTACATCTATCATGAGGAAATGTTTTGGATTCTTTAAATCAGTTTGTGGTGTACTAAAAGGGGAGCCCCATTCCCTATGCCTGTTCATTTTGGATAACGATCTTTTTTCAGAAAACCTATACAAGGTAATGGAGGAGGGAAGGATGGCTCTTTATCATGGAATAAATGGAATGGAAAGCATGTCACACTTAATGTTTGCTAATGACATATTAATTTTCACTAATGGGAGGCAAAGATCTTTGATAAACCTCATTGGTATTTTGAGCACCTATGGGTGGTTGAGGGCCAGTGTGTCAACACTTTGAAAATTATTTCATTCATTTCCAATCGGTGTTTTCAATTGCGTTGTAAGATAATTATTTACATTCTTGTCTGCCACAAAAGAATGATGTATATTCTTTTTTTGGGTCTACCCCTCTCTCATGGTCACGTTATGGAACAACATTTCGACGACATCATTTCTCGACTACTTGGAAGGATTCATAGATGGAAGAATAAATTTCATTACGTTAGTTGGAGGGTGGTGTTGGTTAATAGTGTGTTTTCATCTATACCTATGATCATGTTCTTGGTGCTTCATCTACACAAATGGATTGTTAAGCATAAACAAAATATTCTTAATTCATTTGTGTGGAATTCCAACTATATGGGATGATTTCACTGTGCCACTTGGGGCCACATGAGTGAAAATGTGGAAGATGGGGGGAGTGGGTCTCCATGATGTTAAGGGACCCATGCGGGGAATGAAAGATAGGATGACTTGGGATTTTATTCTGGGTGAGTCACTATGGGGTGGGTTCTTCAGGGAAAGATATGGAGATCACTGGGGGTGGTAGGCTACAGGGTCTCTGTTTACTACTCTGGCTCAATATATGGTATCTCATATTAAGGTTCTATAGTACTTGTCTAGGTGGATTATCTGTAAGTGAGGTATTAGTTTCTGAATGGAAATTTGGGTGGGGGAGATGTCGGAGTATTCTGGTTGTCCTCCCCAGATAATTTCTTATAAGGAGGATTGTGTTTGACCCAGATTTTTTGCTTTCTTCCATAAGTTATGAACATATATAGATGAGTGGAACCATCATCTTGAATGAGGAACTAGATTAATTCTTCTTCACCGGTCATCTTTGGGAAGGATTGGTTCTAACTGTTATAGGAGAATGGTTCCCTCGGAAGGACTCCATGAGGAAGAATCTATCAAGGTGTGGTGCTAGTATATTACTATCATTATGAATTTTCTCATATGGAGGATTGAGAGTTAAGAGATTCCAACAAATGAGAAAATCCAATGGAAGGGGATTTCATTGGAATATCGGTGCTTCTATTGTGACCACCCGAAAACTGAAATTATCTCTCATCTCTTTTTTTAGAGCAGTTGGGCACATTATTTGTGGTCACTCTTCTCCCCACTTCTATATTTGTATGTTGGGCAGTCATCATTGCATGATATATTCACTAATTGGTTTCATGAAGTCTAAGGATGGGCTAGAGGCTGTAAAGTTCAGGAAGTCATTCTTTCTTTAGTCTGTTGGATTATTTGAGAGGAGCGACATCAGGTTAGAGGTTGTTCTTTAAGTTTTCCTTTTCTTTTGCAGATACGGTTGAGGATGATGATACAAAAGTTGGGATCGCTTTCCTTGGGGAATAGGCATATATTCCCTTTGGTTGTACCTACTCACATTCCATGTAGAATCAACAAGAAGGATAGTATATGGATCACTGTTTTTGCTATTGAATGTCGATGGATCTTGAATGTGGAGAATGATGATAGTAGGAGGGGTGCTTCAGGATCACTGGGGTTCGGTTCTTTTCAAGTTCAGTGCCTTCTATGGAACGGGTACATCTTTAGGGATATAGTTGTATATGATTGTTACTGTCATGGATATTTTTAGGGATCATGATATTCAAGTGGCTGAGATAGAGTTTGATTTGAAAATTCTTGTGTCATCTATTCAGAAACAGCTGGAAGCTCCTATGAACATGATATATCTGATATGGAGGTGCCCCAAAGAGATCAATCTTGGAAAAAATATTTATCATATTTGGAGGGAATGAAATTTTTCAGAAGACATGATCCCTTATTTGGGGAATCCTTCTAATAATCTCATGATTTAAGATAGCTTAGGTACCTTTCTATTGAGTGTAAGGAGGTGATGCAGGGGGATTCACTGGACATGCACCACTTCTACCCCCCTTGAAGAGGTTTTCATCTGTTCTCCTTTATAAAATCATTAAAATTAATTTTCAGTAAATTGTGGTTTGTTAATGTAGTTTAATAAAATATTTCATTAAATAGAGATTTGGGGTTTATCTAAGAGGTGTTATAAATAACTTGTTCAAATAGGGATTAGGGGATTATCTAATAGGTGTCTTAATTAATTGATAATAATAATAACAATAGATTTATTATTATTATTATGATTATTATTAGATAAATACATTTATTAAATTTAGGTAATTTATTTATTTTTTGAGGGAGATGAGACGAGGGAGGCACACCCCAATATTCTTCTACGTAAAGCATGTCCCCCCATCCGCCAACTCCCATGGTTGTGTCCCACCAACACTATCTCTTGGATTCACTCTAACCTCTGTATTCTTTAGTTTCCTTCACGAAAAATGTCCACCTTCATGAGATGAGTCCTTCTTCAGGTGTTTCATTGTTTACAATAGCTGTTTCGACTCTCCCCCACACGTGATGCACCCATTGGTGGCACACCACCCCTCCCAACAACTCATTTTCACACAAATCTCTCCTTCTGGTTCCTTCATGTATATTATTCATCTTAGTGAGGTGAATCTTTCCCCATTCATTTTTTTGTTCTCATCTACTGTTTCATATCTCAGTCACCCAGTCTCTATTAAGTCGAAACCCTATATTCTGGTTTAATTTGGTTTCTTATTTTATTCTGGTTCTAGGTTGTTGTGAATATTTATCTGGACATGTTGGTATGTATTCAAATGATTGCCACTAAAAGAGATGTGGTTAGGCTTGATTCGTTTTACCACCATTATTTCAGGTAAGTCTATATACTGTATAATTGGTTTCACAACATTTTCATGCGGTGATTATTCTTTATCTGAGTTTTGGTTAATTATTTTGGTGTGCATTTGTCCCCGCCTCACAAATTTTGTGTGACATTATTGTTTTTAGTTTGTTGTGAAGCATTTTCATGTGAGAGAGAATTTATGTTAAAGTGCATGTGTGTGATCAACAAGGTTCTTTCTATTATAAAGCAAATCTTGACCATTTTATTGGTAGTGTCCTCAACTTTTCTTAATAAATTAAACAATGTAGTTGTTTATTTAATTTTGTAGGGAAATTTGATTTTAAATTATCAATTATTTGATTATTTGTACAAAATTATATATTAGATTACAAAATCATTTTTTTGTAATAAAACCCCTCCAACAGAGGTGTGCTTTCTATATGATAAAAACATAATTCTTTGACAGATATGTTCGATTAACATGCTGATTTGTGATTTTCTGTTAATGCACTTAATTGTTGACACACATGGGTTTATTGGTATTTATGAGTATTGGGAGGAATATTTGAGATAATTGATTATGAATTAATGAGTGGGATATATTGAGAAAATTAATTGTGAATTAATTATCTGTTTTGAAAATTTTAATTATATAACTAATTGGTGGATTTATTATTAGATATTTAATTGGCTAAGTTGAAATTGTTAATTGTGAATTAAATTTTTTATTGAAATTTTTAATTGAGATAATTAATTGGGGGATGAATTATGATTATAAAATTGGATAATTTAAGATAATTAATTTTTAATTAATTATGTGCTTTGAGAATATTAATTGAGATATTAATTAGGGGATTAATTGTTAGATTTTAAATGGGCTAATTTGAGATAATTTATTGTTAATTAATTATGTTCTTTAAGAATTTTAATTTTGATAATTAATCAAGGGATTAATTAAGATATATTAAATTTGATAAGTCTATACAATTAATTGTGAATTAATTTATTTCTTTGAGATATGTAATTGAGATAATTAATCTGTGAAATAATTATGTGATATAAAATTGGCTATATTCTGATAAATAATTTTGAATTAATTATGTGATTTAAGAATTTTAATTGAGATAAGTTATATGGGGATTAATTATGAGATATTAAATTTTCCAGGTTGAGATAATTAATTGTAAATTATATTTTTACTTTGAAAATTCATATTGAGATAATTAAATATGGGATTAATTATGATATATATTAAACTGGTTAAATTGAGATAATTAGTTTTGAATTAATTATATGCTTTGATATTGTAATATAGATAATTAATCTGGTGATTAATTATGACATATTGAATTGTCCTAGTAGATATATTTATTTTTTAATTAATTATGTACTGTAGATATTATGATCTAGATAATTAGTTATGGAATTAATTTTGGCGAGTTTAGCTTTATAATGAGAAAATTAATAATGCGAAATTAAATATGTGATATGAGTTCTGTTTTTGACTATTTAATAGATGAATTAATTAATAATATTTTTGTACGTAGTTGATTGTAGAATTTACTAATGGATTTGAGTATGGCCAATGATATGAATGAGAGGAAAATGCCTCAAGTTTTTTGAGATGAATGTGAAAAACATGTTAATATTTTAATTGAAATAATTAAAATGGTGTCCCTTAAGTATAAATTTGAATTCGTTTTCTTATATATTGTTTAAATGGGCTAATGAAATGATTGAGAGGTTAAATGTTTCATGAATAATATTTTGTGAATGGTTACGCTTTGTATTGGAAGGGGAGCCAAGAGACTGTGAGAGTCCTTTGGGATAAAGAATATGTTTTTTTGTCGATCCTTCAGAGACTGTGGTGAAACATGGAGTTGAGCATGAGGATAGATTGTGTGTGCTACTCTTGGTGATGGATGTATGTGTGTTACCTCATAATCCATCCAAAATCATTTTCCAATGGTTCGTTAGAGCCTACTATAGGAAGTGCATTTGAGCATCCATGTTTATTTCTGTGAGACTGTGAGAGCCCATGAAGTTTAGAGCATGGAAAACACCATGAGCGCTTCCCCTGGTAAGGAATGTGTGTTCATTGCATCTTGGTTTATCCAGAAATAGTGTCTAGTTTATATGTCTATTTGGAATTTTTACACCCATGGTTCATATAAGATAATTATAATCATATCTATATATTTATTCACACATGCACTATTACTATTTATATTTATATATACACATAATTGAATAGATCAGACATACTAGTCATGGGTTTTAGTAGGTATCACCGCCAGGTGTCCCTAAGGAACCTACATAGGTTGTTGGTTATTTATTCAATTCTATTATAACTATGATATATCAATAAACTCCAAAATATTATTCACTTCCTATTTTGGAATTGACACTTTTGGGTTCCAGCTTACTGAGATTTTCATTTCACGTCTTACTTGGGTACCAATGGCACTCAAGTGGACTCTACATGTTTGCATGACTATGAGCTATTGACTGTGTTGTCTCTATATACTTGGGAGTCAAGGTAAAAGGACCGAGTGAAAATTCTGGATGCTCCTGGGGATCACCCATTGGGATTTGTGTATATTAATTCTTTTTTGTACTTAGATGTAAAGCTTGATGATTTGATTATTTCTTTCAAATATCTACCACCATGACATTGATACATTGTATAAACTAGCATTGGCCATTTTATTTATAGAGTTGATATTAAAATTCACTTCTGATGAATTAGTTATTTCTTTATAATAGTTTTACAGTTGTCGTAAATTTATATATTGTTATACTACCACACAAACTCTGATATTAGGGTATAGTCTCCCAACTGAATATCCAAACCCCACCACTACTAGTCGGAAGCTTGTAGCATATGGGGAGGTGTTCTTGAGTTCATGTGGGGTTTGATCCACCTACTTGATTAATTTTTAGCCATGTCTAGACATTTAAATGGGGAATTAGAGAACAAATGTTCTTTCCTTTTCATGTGTCTTTCAATATTGGGTTTGTAGATAGGCGACTTGGAAAGTGTCGGTCCTTAGTTAATAGTCATGCCTGGGATAGATAACCCTATGTATGGGAAATGACCTAGTGACTAGGGATTGGAAATGATGTTATAATGTTCGAGTTTACAGTTGATATGACTTCACCCTTACTAACTGTCGTATTTTTTTGGATATTGATTTTTAGAATTTTGTAAATTTTCCATGGGGTGCTATAGAATAAAATATTCATTACATGTATCATTTTGGGCTATTACAGAATCAAATTCCAGGCATATAACATTCCATGTAGTGGCATTAGTAGGATTACTATTAATTTTGATTTTTTCCATTGTTTGGAATCTCTTTTTTTGATCAAATTTAGCATACTTATTTAAATAGTATTTTTAGTGATATATTTTACATACTTGAGTGTTTATAGGCCAGGATGCATTTTTTTTAGCATGTTTTGTTGTTTTTCCATACTTCTTTGTTATATCATGCTTCTGGGTTTTTGGTTGTGATAATATGATAGATATGTTTTGATGTGTAAATGGAAAAATGGGTGAAAATAGATATCGTGCATTTATAATGGGGTGCAGTTTTAGTTATAAGGTTTATGGGCACCGTACCACTGGAATAAGGGTATCCAAGGTATTAAAACAGTTGAAAAAAGGGCAACTAATGATAAAATGTTAAATGGAATTTGAATTGATTAAATAGGAGCCAAATGAGGCCTTTAAATTATAAAGGTTCCTTAATGATTGGTATATGGATACTCATATCACTTGTGGGGTTGCTTTTGGAAGAACCTGGAATGAATAAATAGGACCCTCATTGGTGTCTTCTGATTAAAATAAATTTAATGTTGAACTAATTATTTACGATGAAATGAAATTGGATGTTAAATGTTTAAAGAGGACGATTGTTATAGCTTTCCAATTTTCTCATGGGGCATTAATTGAAATCCAAGTACGATGATCTTAAAGAAAACCTGTGGGTTTGTTAAAAACTCATCCAAATTTTTAAATGTTTTTAATTAATTAATTAATTTTATTAAATTAAAAATGTATTTTGATCCTTGTTTTTTCTTTTTTGTGTGACTAAGATACATGGTCAATGTGTATGATCCGTAAAGGTCCATCCCATTGTAGATATCACCTTTAGAGTTGAGATGTATTGTTTATACTATGATCTTCTCGATGTTGGTACAATTTAGGGTTTTCCACCTATTTGGACTTTTTGGTATCAAATAAATACACCCTTATTTAGATGGGTGGTCATTGTACTCTGACACTGTATGTGGGAATAATAATTGAGGAATGCTTGGATCAGCAGTTTAGACACGCATCGGGCATGGTAATCTATTAATGAAATTCTCGGGATAACTCCATATTTGGAATTTGGGGCAATATGGAATGTTTATCCCACTTCATAGGAGGTCATTATTTGGGAAACAGGTGTTTGGACATGCCATCGAGTTTAAATTATAGTTTTCATGTGTGATGTTGACATGCTGATCATTGTTCGTGGAGTATCACACGTGTGTTAAGGTGTTTCTCAACTAGTGTTCTTGTGTGTGTCTGGTCATTTCATTGATCACATGGAAACTCCTAAGGTAGGTAGGGTCTGAAAGGTTCTTGTGTAAGTGTCGGTGTTTGATTGCTGGCATGATATTAAGGAATATGGTGGTGTTCACAATCTATTTGTAACTCAGTTTGTTTGGAATACTTTCAATGGTACGCTTTGAAAGAATAAGGATTTGATGGGTCATATAAGAATGTAGGTTTTGTTGATGACACATTGGTAGTAGATTCCATGATTTTATTAATGGTTTAGACCGGTCATAGTTCGACTAAACATCTTTTGGTGACCAAGTTTTACTCATAGTGCTATCTTTTTAATTAGACATGCATGTACCCTATGTTGAACTAATCCTGGAGCCACTAAGATAGTGAATGTTTTATGTTGTGCCAATATTTTAAAAGGATTGGGGCTTGATGAGTAGTTTATATCTGGTTTGGACATGGGATGAGTGGTTATTTTGATTGTGTCTTTATTTATGCTGGGGCATTAATGTTGTAAAGTATCTTTTCGATGGATTGACTTAGGAATTTCACTGAAGGTTTATTAAGGACTTTGATGTACATGTGGATAGAGATTTTCTCATTTTGGAAGAATGTCATTAGTTGAAGGGTGAGTATGAGTTTTGGGTAACTGATTTCATATGAGGAGAGAATGCACAACCAATTTTAGCAGGTAAATTGAGATTCAATAGTTTTCTTTGATAAAGTTTCTGTAATGGCCTCAGATGTAAGCAGTTTCACATATTTTTGGAAGTCACATGAGAATTATCACTATAATGATTAATATGAAACCCTGAAATTCCAACAGTGGAAGAGTGGTGGTTGAGTTTGACAGTTAAATTATATGTCTATTGGTGGAAATCACCAATGAGTGTATGGTTAAAGAGACAACAATGGGATTATGTCTCTAGTTGTGTGAGCTCGGTTAAATATCACTTCGATTACTGGGATGGATTTTGAGATTTGGATTGAGTTTTATAAAGGTTTAAGATATTGGTCTTGTGATGTGGTTAAAGGTGTGTTCATCATTTCGGAAATGAAAAATTACTATTCAATGGAGACTTTATGACCTCAGTGAGTTGGTTGATGTTGTAGTAGTTCTGATGGGATCTCGGGGACGAGAAGCTTTTAAGGTGGGTAGACTGTAATGTCCTGTGTTATTTTGAACTAGATTAAAACATGAATTTTTTTTAAAATCTTCATTGTAATGAAGTGTCGGTTTTAAAACCATTGTTCATGATGAAGTTTCACGAGTTGGTTTCATCTAAACATGTTTATTAGGGATTGGTTAAATGATCATCGAGTTCTCATATGTCAGGATGGGTTTTGGGAGCACCAGTACCAGGCAGTGATGTTCACACGGGTAGCGAACTTCCTGTCAAACTGTATGGGTCAGCCATGAATGATAAAATAGGCAACCAGTAGTTGATGTATTGTCTTTGTATGGTATCTCATACCGTGTGATTCAAATAGTGAGTTTTACCCTGTTTTGTGTTTTGGGATAAATTATTTAATTAAATTGTAGGTTAAAAAGGTATTTAATTAAATGTTGTGATAATTTATTTTAATTTATTAAATTCCAGGATAAGATGAATTTAATTAATAGATGAAAAAATTGAGGTTTCATGTAATTAAAATTTAGGTTGGTTGAATTTAGTTAAATGTAGATAATTTGGTTAATTTTAGTTAATTAAATTATATTGAAATGGTTTTAATTAAATTATGTCTTCAAAAGGGGAGATTTGGTTTATAAAATAGTTGTAATAAATGATGTTTTTAAATAGGGAGTTGGGTTTTATCAAAGTGGTTTGATAAATTCGGTGTTTAAATAGGGAATTGGTGCTTACTTAAGAGGTGTCATAATTAATTGACAATAATAATAATAGTGTTGTGATTATTATTATTTTTATTTTTATTTAAATACTTACAATAAATTTAGTGATTTAATTTATTATTATTGGGAGATTAGATAATGGAGGCACACCCCAATCATATACTGTGTGAAGAGAGAACCCCCCCCCCCCCTTCTATCATGGTTAAGGCGCACCACCCCAATATCAAGGAACCTCTCCACATGCCATATTCAAATGATTCCATATTTAAATTTGTTCATCTTGGTGAGTTGAGTTCCTGTAAATGTGTTTCATTGTTTTCATCAGTTGTTTTGACTCACCATCTCCCACGATACAACCATGGTAAAACACCCATGGGTGGCGCACCACCCCTTCCTCTTGACTCCTCTTCACAAGATTATCTCTTTCCAGTTCCTTTAGGAAAATTATTCATCCATGTGTGGTGAGTGCTTCCCTATGAATTTTGTTGTTCACATTGGAAATCTTGGATCTCCATCTCCTAGCCTCTATTAGACTGAAAACCTGTATTACTTTCAAATTCAGTTTCATCTTTTTGTCCAAGTCTTGGATGTTATAAAGAAGTCTTGGGACCTATTTTTCCGTATTCTGATGACTACCATAGAAAGAAAAAGGTTCTGGCTCTATTTTTTTCATCGTCATGATTTCTTGGTAAGGATATATACCTGATAATTGGCTTTTCACACTTTTAATTTGGTTCTTATGGTTTATTTGAGTTGTGCTAAACTATCTGGGTGTGTCTTGTTTGGCGTTTCACTAATTTTTGGTGTCGGAATTATTTTTAGGGTGTTTCAATCCATTTTCAAGTGAGTGAGCATTTATCCTAAAGTGCATGTGTGTGAGAGGATATTGGATTTGAGTTAGAAAGCATGGTTTCACCATTATTTGAGGTAGGGTCTTCAACATTTCATAATTTATAAAACACATTCATTGTTTAATTACAGTTATTGGTAAATTTGACTGAAAATAATAAATAATTTTTTTGGTTTAAATAATTTATTAGGTCAAAAAATCATGTTTTTGTAATAAAACACATCTAACTGAGGTACACTGCCTTCGATGTAAAAACATAATGATTAGACTGATATGTTTGTTTAGCTTGTATATATGTGTTTTGTTAATACCGCCCAATCATGTCGATGCACTTGGTTTAAGAGGTAATTACAAGTATTAGGCATGATAAAATGAGAAAATTAATTAAGAATTAATGAGTGGGATATATTGAGATAATTAATTGGGAAGTAATTATGTTATTTGAGGGTTTTTTTGGGATAATTGATCCAGGGATTAATTATGTGATATTAAATTAGATAAGTTGAAATAATTAATTGTAAATTAATTTTGTTTATTAAGATTATTAATTGAGATAACTAATCTGGGGATTCAATTTGAGATATAAAAATGTCTCAGTTGAGATAATTAATTGTGAATTAATTACGCGCTTTTAGAATTGTAATTGAGAATATTAATCAGGTGATTAATTATTATATATTAAATTGGATATTTTGAGATAATTAATTTTAAATTAATTATGTTTTTCACAAATTTTATTTGAGATAATTAATCGAAAGATTAATTATGAGATATTAAATTTTATAAGTTGAGATAATTAATTGTGAATTAATTTTTTTCTTTGAGATTTATAATTGGGACAATTAATCATTGGAATAATTATTAGGTATAAAATTGGCAATGTTGATATAATTACATATGACTTAATTAAGTGTATTGTTATCTTAAACCAAGATAATTAATCAGGGTATTGATTATGTGAAATAAAATTGGCTATGTCAAGATAATTAATTGTGAATTAATATTGTTCTTTGAAAATTATAATTGTGAAAATTAATAGGGGGATTAATTATGATATATATTAAATTAGTTAAGTTGAGATAATTAAGTGTGAATTAATTATATGTATTGAAACTATAATATAGATAATTAATCAGTGGATTGGTTATCAGATATTGAATTAGCTATGTTGAGATAATTAATTGTGAATTGATTATCTGGAATTGATATTATGATCTAGATATTTAATTGTGGAATTGATTAAAGAGAGTTGATATTTATAATGTGATAATTAATTTCAGAAATTAATTGTGATATATGAATTTTGTTGTTGATTAATTAATTGATAAATTAATTAATGGGATTTTTGTACCTAGTTAATTCTTGAGTTATCTAATGGATTTATATATGGCCAATGATATGAATGAGAAGCAATTACCTCATGTTTTTGAGTTAAATGTGAAGCCCATGTAAATTTTTTTATTCACATAATTATGATTGTTTTCCTTATGTATAAATGTTAGTATTATTTCTTATTTATAATTGAAATGGTCTAATTAAATTCATGATAAGTTAAATGCTTCATGCATTATATGTTGTGAATGGTTAACCCATGTATAAGAAGGGGGTAAAGGGGCCTTGATAGACCTTATGGAGAAATAATATGATAGTTTTTGCACTGATCCTCCAAAGACCATGACAGCTCATGGAGTTGAGACAAGGGAAATACCATGTGTGCTACACTTTGAGATAGATGTATCTGTGTTACTTCCCGATCCATCACACATCATTTTCCAAATGACTATAAGAGAATGGGGTAGGAATACTATGTGATCATACATTTTGATTTTAAGGATACTATGAGAACACTTGGAGTTTTGACTAGTGGCATGGCCTTGAGCTCTTCCCTTTGTAATAAATCTCTTTGCATTAAGTCTTGGTTTAGCCATAAATTGTATCTAGGGTAAATGTATATTTGGACTTTGTATGTACTTGGTCCATATAGTAGGGTGCTAATGATATAAATCAGAATATATATATATATATATATATATATACTATTTCTATATATATACATAATCGACATGATCAGATATACCAGTCATGGGCGGAAATAGGTATCATTGTCCTGTGCCCCCTATGAACCTTGATAGGTTTTTGGTAATTTATTTAATTATGTTATTACATCTATATATCATAAATTATAGGATATATTATTCACTACATAGTTTGGGATAGACACCTGTGGGTTCCAGCCTACTTTGATTTTCATCTTACACCCTTCTTGGGTACAATGGGTACTCGAGTAGACTCTACTTATTTGGAGGACTATGTGCTCTTGACTATGTCATTTACATGTATATAGATGTTAAGAGTAAAAGATTGAGTAGGAAATCTAGATTCTCATGGAGATTAGCCTTGAGGCCTTGGGTATTTTCATTATGATTTTTTACTAACATATAAAGATGGCTGATTAGTTTACTAAATTCAAATATGTAAAACCAAGACATGTGTACATTGTATAAACTGACATTGGAAATTTTTATTTATTGAGTTGATATTAAAATTTACTTATACAACATTAGTCATTGATTTATACTACTTCTTATGTTTTAATCTATTTATATATTATGATACTATTGCACAATCTCATATATGAGGGAATAGTCTCCCCATAGTCTATCCTAACACCCATGTTGTATGTTGACAACCTCTAGAATACCGGGAGGTACGCTTGAGGTCATGTGGAAATCAGTCCAGCTTCCAGTTAAATGGTAATCTATATTTGGATATTTCATTCTAAATTTTACCAAACATGGTTATTTTAACTATAAAAATATAAGTCTTCAGAAAATGATTTTTTACAGGTTAAATGAAAAAAACATAAATTATATTTTTCTTACAAATGTATATTTTATCTAAAATAATGGATTTAGTATTTTGACATTTTAGGTCCTGATAATTTAATAATGGAAATTGAATTTATAATAATTATAATTAAATTACATAGACAAAAACTATTTACTTTGATGAAATCCAAAAGGGTAAAATGGGATGACCAAATTTTTAAAATTCTAAACATGTTAATATTTTTATATATTTTATTGTTCGATGTTTTGTTTTAAAAATACTTATCTCAGATACCTCATTTTCTATTTTTTTTAAAAGGAAACATATTCTCTCTTTATATTATGGTGAAATATTAAAAAAATATTCTTTCAAGCTAAATATAATTTAATCTTTTGACCCCCCACCACCCCTTTAAAACAATCCCTAATTTGGGTTTCCTCCTGAAATGATGACATTTTACTCCCCCTATAAACCTATTTCACTTCTTTTAGATTCATTTCAAATGATTCTTTCATTATCCCTTAAATTATGAGGTGTCTTATAAGGGAAAATTCTAGTCCTCAATGTGAGTACTAATTTGGGATAACATAATTACTTTTTTATAAATCCTTCCCAAATATAATGTTCTAATTAATATATTATAAATTTTTTTCATTTTCGTTTAATTAATTTTACTATAGTATGGTAATAACTATTAACCCCCTATCAATTTTCTATTTAGAAGAAAGAAATTCTCATTCATGTCTTATGAGGATAATTGCCTAAGTGATGTAATGACACCTATTTTTTCACTAATACATCTATTCGTTGATTATAATGGTTTAATTGAATAATAAAAGTAAAATATATAATATAAGTTTTATAATGAAGATTATAATTTTAATCTTCCCTATTTTTCTGTAATTCTATAAGAAATGAAAATGTTAATGGTGCATTGTCAGGATAACAACCTCAATGAAGTAACGTATCTCATCTCTATAATATTTTATTCATATATATAGAAAAATAATTAAGATGTGACTCAATAATAAAAAATTATTTAAATAGTATCATTATTACTCTATAGTAGTTATATTATTAAATAATACCCATCATTTGTAATCATTATCATCCATTAATTATTTTATGTTAATTATTTGGTTCGTCTAACCACCTACATTAACAATGCTATAAATATTATAACTAAAGACTATGAGAACGTAGTTGATCTTGATATATATAATAAATAACTAGAAAATGATTTTATTTATATATTTTAACATTAACAATAATATTAAAATCATTAATTGTGAAACCATAATTTTTTTTTTAATTACCACAAAAACATTTCATTCCTTAATATCACCTATAAGAAATGTTAAAAACACATCATAAACGAATTGATAACTATATAAAATATAATAAAACAATAATTAATAGTCCTTGTCTTATATTGGAATGATTATAATTGGGCAGATAATGAGAAAAACTGATACAAAATGAATTAATTTTGATAACATTGTTCATTTGTTAAAAATCACTAAAACATGCATGTCGACAAATTAATCTAATCTTCATGAATTGAAATATTATATAATGATCTATAAAATTATAAAATATCATGAAACATAAATTATTGTACCTTGTATTATCTATTAATGATGAACTTTGGTAGGAGACTGATTAAAAAATAGTTATTATGAAACTAGTTCAAAAGGATCAACCTAACACATATCGGATATTGAAAATAGATAACAACTAAATTATTCACATGAAGAGAATAAATATAAGTTATTTATTTAAAATGGATTTGGAAAAGAATAATTTTCTAAAATAGGTGAAGTATATAGTAAATATTTTTATAGTAGATTCAGGTTATTTATTAGATGTCAAGAATAAATCAATGGGGTTCTTTTACCCAAATTTATTTTGTTGAAAAATATTTGTTGTTAATAACCACGAAATATTTGATATTGTTTGATTACATACTGATGAATATGTTTTACAATATCCATTAAATTAATTTCTTTTGAAGAACCAATTTGTGTTACTTCATTATTTAACTTTCTATTCAAAGGATACTAATATTAGAATGTTATTTTTTTACCTCATCTCAATTCCATTGGTTATAATTATTCTTGATGAAATCAATTCTTCTAATTTTCTTGATTTCACCCTTAGAGTATAGTTCATGTTGCATTATCATCATATCATGGTAAAATATTTCATTTAATTTAAATATTCCTCATCAATTAATGACATCCTCATAAAATAAAAATCATTATAATTAATAATTCACATCCCATTTGTGAATGATTCCCCACATTTTACAAATTTATCCATAACATAAAATTTACTTTATTAAATTCAGAAAACTAATTATTTATAATCTCATGTAACCCTCAAATCCTACTATTTTATATAATCAAGTTAATTTTTTAAATTATTATGATTTATACTTTAAAATAATTTATTTAAATATAATTTGACATCCATTAAAAATTTAACTTTTTATAATCAAATAGACAAATCTTTTGATAATGGTTTTTTAATATATTGATATATTAATGAAGTTTATTTTTAATAGTAACATTTTTACAAATATTTCAATTCATTGTATAAATATATTTTGTATTTTTCTGGGATCTTTTTTCATAATATCATTCATGGGTAAATGTTTTGATTTTTTTAATTCAACCTTTTAAACCATGATGTATTTTTCAAGGAACATTTTACGAAATATTATTTATAAAAAAGAAAACAAATTAAAAAGAAAATTCACTTGAACATTTTGAATCATTTATGTCCCTTAATGGATTTGTTATTGAGATTTATTTCTATATATAAATTTTTAAAATTCATTCTTTTTAATTTCTAATAAGTTCTCTATCTAATAAATTACTATTAAAATTGACTATAATGACATTATTTAAACCAAAGATAAAATTGATACGTCAAAACCCATTTTGTTTTTTTTAATTACTATTTTTTCATTATTTATAAAGGATTAAAATCATTTGAAATTATTTTTAGGAGACTGTCTCTAAATTTTTTTGTGAAATAATCATTGGGTGATTCAATTATTTGTATCAATTGTTTACATTTTATGTCAATTTTACTTTTCCAATATCAATATATTTTGAATCCCATTATTCTTCTCATTGGTTATTTATGATATGATAGATGATAATAATTTTATCTGATGGGATTTCATGATATGTGGAATTATTGATATAATATGATAAACATATGGTAGTTTCTTCTCTAGGTAAATGTTGGGCCTTATATAAAATTCTATTATATTTTATAAATCAATATATATCAATGAGATAATGGGGAATGAGTTGTGATTCTTAGTCCACTAAGGAAACTGGTGACTAAAGCTAGATCCAAAATATGAAACTAGGGAGTAATTTTTAATCCACCATGGGAGATATGTTATGTTTCCTAATCCACATTGTTATGATTCATATGTTTATGTTTCTTCCACATTATTATGTTTTTTGATTTTATAATTTTATAATGAACCATGTATTATATTTTTTGATTTATCTAGGTGTTTTTCCTTGATTTATCATATCAGATATTATGTATCCCCTCATACCCACATTCTTCTCTTTTCAACACCAATTGTCATAATTATATATCACTAATATTTCCCATACCTATCATTTGAGGAGGTCCCTTTCACAATGCTCTATTTTCCCACATTATAAAGAAGATGGTATCGTATGAGAGGATTAGAAGAGAGTATATTTAGGTTCTGTAATATAGTAATGTTCATATTTTTTTCTATATATGTATCTTATGTAATGAGTCATAAAATAAATTAAACCAAATTTCACTCCAATGTGTGTGATATTACTATCTGATATCAGAAAAATGTGAAATTTTTTAATGATTTTATCAGATCATTTAACATGGTATCCATGTAATTTTTTAGAATTATATGATTATAAAACCAGAACCAATGATGTAGTTCCGGGGAACCTTAGTCGGTATGAAATAATTATTTACTAATATTATTTTATTAGAATAATAATTTATGGAGACTATGATTATGGATGGAAAATGAAATCCAAAGAGATAAGTCTATGTGTAGTAAAATATCATAAAATTTTAGTTGAGTTTATATTGTATTTTTTGTACTAATGAAATCCCTATCTAGATAGTATATGTTAGAGTAGAATATAGAATATATACACCTAATAGAAGCAACTTTTACTGGGTAATGTTGGGTATCAACTCAATCATCACTAGTTTCATTAAAAAGAAAATTATTTCACATATATTTTTCAACACCTACTTTATATGCATTGGTTTTTAAAATTATCTTTAGAAGCCATTATAAAGTATTTATATCGTAATAATATAAAAACCCAACTGAATGAATCCAATATTATAAAAATAGTCAAATAGGATAAAAATAATGCACCCTATTCTAATCATGGGTAACATAAATAATTGTATTTTTAAATATTAAAATTTATATATCTGTTCACTTTGAATCTATGTAGATCTCATTGATCAGTCTTGATTAACAATTTTTTTTATCTGATGAATAAAGATAATTTGTATCTATATAAATTTTAATTAGGTGGAATTATATTCATTTCATGCATTAATATTACTATTTCAATAACAAAACTTTTTTATTAAGATTCTCATATGGAAATATCTAATCAATCTCATATAAATCCTTGAAGATTAAAATTCAGTAATTATTGAAATATCTAGATCGAATGATCCTATCAAATTTTCTAGAATTAATCTCGCAATAATGTTTCTTTAAAAATGATCCAACTCTCCAAAAATAATACAATATTATAATTTTAATTTCATGGAATTTGGATATAATTTAAAGGGCACAAAAAATTTATATCACTCCATTTAGAAATTACCACAAAAGACATTTTCAATATTTCAAAATGACAGAAATTAAATGATGTATTACTATTATTTATAATGTTGTGGTGGAGGGAAATATCTAGGAAAAATATATCTACCTTATCTTCTAATTATATTTTGTTTTACATATTTATAAAAAAAATATTTTCAACCACTTAATTCAGATCATGCTTGAATGTTTTATGGAAAAAAAGTATGCAAGGAAATTTCAAAACTATACATTAAAAATATACAACTAAATACAAAAAAATATAATTTTATTCACACATTGTAAAAAATATTTGACCATTTTTTTGGAAATAATCATTTAGTGATTTTATAAATATTGGTATGCATTGTATCAACTCATGGATGCGACATGATGCATCCTTGAGCCTCCAAGACTGAAATTGAAATTTAAATACTGGTCATACTCATTTTACCATGTTTTCCACTAGATACAATTATGAATCATAACCATATAAGAATCATATATTTAATAAATGTTTAATTATAATTATATATACCAAAATGTGGGGAGTGATTTTTTCATAGGCCTAACAAACATACTTAAGTATGTTTCATTTTTGAAATTATAGGTTGAGTTATGTTTTTCATTTTGATATACATTTCTTATTTTTATAATTATTATATAAATAAAATTTATAAGAAATAATATTTTTAAAAGGAGATAACGTTACAACACATTATTTTGAAATATATTTTATTAAATGAATACTTTCTTAAACAACATAAATTACCTGAAACACTGAACCAAAATGACATGTGACATATTAGATAATTTTTTTTAATAAATTATAAGATGAAAATACTCCTGTAAATAAAAATATAATAAAATATAGAAGATTATTTTTTATGATAAATAAATAATATAATTTATTATAAAAAATATATATTTCATTCCAAAATAACTGTTTAATCTATGAATAAATTAAACAATCCACATTTAAATTATCATTATGATAATATGTGGTATTAAAACACAAGAAATAAGATATTAACATTATTAAAAAATGTTATTGATATGAATTGATATTAAGCACTATTAATATTTAAAAACATAATTCTCTAATAAAATTAATTTTTTTTATATTTTTTTATTTAATCAAATAATTTAATAAATTTCAAAACATGAATTTTAGAAAATTAAAATATTTACAAATTCAGAAGACCAAAAATTGCACATAATTAATTTTTCTTATTTTTCTAAAATAATTTCTATTTAGATGAATAAATAAAAATATGTTTTTTAGAAATATACAATTATTTATGTCTATATCAATATGTAAGTATAACATTAAAACAAATAAATAATTTTTCATGATTAAATTAGAGTTAATGAATAATAATATACATTTAAAAATACTGTTATTAATTTATAAAAACATTTTTAAACAATTTTATTACATAAGTATTGTTTTCTAATAAAAGAAAATATTTTTTATTTTTCAATTTATTGAAGTTAGTTTTGGTAAAATTCAATTATCCCATTCTATGAATGATAAAAAAATTATAATAAAAAATTAATATAATAAAAATTTAATTCATGGGAAATTTTCTCTTCCCAATAATTTTTTTCTTAAAAATAAAATTTATCTATATATGAGTTTTTATGTGTAACATGCTCTGATGTTGAAATTTGTTTCTCATATTCATTATTAATTTATATTATTAAGTGAATATAACTTTTATAATATGTATTAACAAATTATGGAATATGTTATATTTTATGTATTGTCCATAAAAGTAAATATATTTGGTCACAATTTGTCACGGTTGTAAAACCCAAAAGATTAATATGAGATAAAAAAAGAGGTAAATGAAATTAAATGTTAAAAATATGTTTCTAATTTGTAGTTATGAGGGTTTAATTCAATAAAAATATCTCTACTTATATTTTGATTATTATTATATTGACGTCATAAAATGTCGTTATCAGCACTTATAATGTCAGCCTCTCACCATCCCATAAATACAAATCCAAAATTATAGTTTCCCCTTGATATTGAACCATTTTAACATCAACTAAAATACTATTTCAATTCTATTACATTATGGTCACAAGAGGTATCCTTATTCCCTTTTTTCCCAAGGATTCCTCATAGGGAAAACTCAAGTCCTCAGTGTGAGTACTAACCTTTCCTTGCTTTTTTTACTTGATGTATTACATAACCAATTATATTATTTGAACTCTGTACATAATCAATATTTTTTATAATATATTATATTTTGATAATATTATAACTATTAACCACTATTCCCCTTTTTATTAATTAAAAAACCACCATTTTGGCATTGTATGGAACACAAAGTGATGACTGTAGTTTTTTCACCAGAACCCCTATTCAATAAATATAATGATAAAATTGAAGAATAAATGTGACATACAAAATATTAGTGTGATTATGTTTTGAAAAATTATAGTCCACCATCTTTGTCTCTAATTCTGCAAGAAATGAATTCATTTACTAAGTATTATGAAGAATAATAACTCCATAAAACAACGTATCAGATTTTCATCTAATTTTATTATTATTTATTTAAATTTCTAAAAATTTATTCACCTTAGAAAAAATAACATAAATAATAAAATTATACATATTTTATAATGATATTATGAAAAAACATAAACTAGTTTAATAATCATATTCATCCATTATGAATGGTATGTTCGGGTCTGGGCTAATCCAACCAGCTACTTGAAAAATGATATAAAATAATATCATTCAGGTAAAAATTCAGACCTTTTTAATGATATTTTTTCAAGGAAAATGTTTCTAATATTATATTATATGCAACAAACCCATATATATTCCATAATAATGTGAATATAATGGCATATGAGACCATCAATATTAAGATTTTATATGATCCTTGATCAATAATGAATATAGGTCAATAAGAACATTGGAAACAATACAATTGATAATAATTTAAATTTTATAATTAGTTCCTATAAAGAATAATTACAATAGGTAATTACTTTTGAAAGGATAAGTGATGGCCTCATCCGGTATTATCGGGCCATACCAAGAACATTTCCCATAACTTGTGAGGGATGTAGTTTCACTAGTTTTCTCTAATTACCAAGCCCAATCCAAGCTTTAATAAGCGATGCTTGAACAAAAGCTTCTATGGGAGAAGTTCAACATAGTAGAAATTTACACTCATGTGATATTAGCGGAGCCATACCATGAATATATCACCATCACACACCTTACCCATAAAACATTTTCATATGTTAAAAGGAGTTTTGTGTCCATGAATTTTTTATGAAATTACTTCAGTATATATATAATTGGCATTCCAAAAATTTCATTTTATGAATAAAATTTCATAAAAATACGTTTAGTTGAGATATAATTTGATAAATTGAGTTTTAGGATCCAAATTTTTCTTTTCTAAAATCATATAAATTTTAATAAAAACAAATCTATTATGAATAATACATATTTTAAGGCTATAGTATGACAAAAACAATTATATTTTAATATAAATTGTAAAATAATTTTACAATTTTAATATTTCATTAATTTACGATACATTTTCTACAACCTATTATTGTTAATAAATAATAATTTTTGTATTTAAAAGAATAAAATATCATATTTATTGAATTATAATGATAAAATATTCATCATTTTATAAATCATCACATTGAAATTATATTAGGGTGAATATAGGATAATTTTCTAAAATATTTTATATTTTCGTGAATAATAAAAATACAATTTTGTGTTTTTGATATGTTTGATGACTTCATAATGATTTAATAATAACATAATAATTAATTAAACTAAATCCATAGAATAAAATATTTTACATTTTAACATAATGTATTTTATTATATTTTAGTCAATTTCCAAATATATAATTTACATTCCAATGTCTAAAATTTAAACATTGACATTAAAATGATATTTTTGAAGAAATGCTACTTTTTATAATCCAAAATAAGAAATATAAAATTTTCATTCACTCTTTTGGATTAAGATAACATAAAATATGAATCAAATATCAAAATACATTTGCAAAAACCATGGGCAATCGCATGAGTTTTCATTTATCCTAACCAACATTTTCAAGGCCTATATTTGTATATTATTTAAAAATTCCACCATTTTTTCAATAAATCTATAAGGCCACAACCATAAACATTACATAATCATGAATTAAGATAATAATTCACCGTGAGGATCTTTTCTGGTTTACTATTATTGAGAATTAGGCCATAATAATTACATTACATATAAAATATTTCAATGTGGACATGTGTACTCAGTATCCAATTTTTTCAAAAAATAAAATCTCTTAAAAGAAAACAATAATTCATTTCTTGATATAAATCTTCTTGAATTATTACTTTCTCTTACCCTTCCTTATATTATTTGAAAAGTATTTAAAAAATATAGGATGTGCATAAAAAGATCTCTAATGGTTATAAAATAAAGAAATAAAAATTAGTATATCATTACATACATAACATAAGCTCATTAACATACCTCATGAAATAATTATATTTATTAATTACAGATAGTAATCACAAATCATTAAGGTAACTTGTGGCATCCATATCATACTTAAGTTTTAGCTTTCACAGCTACGTAGGAAGTTGCATTTTAAGTATTCATCACAGTATATTCCTTATCTCTTTGAAGAAACATTAACATTTACCTATGACATGTTACCCAATGAATTGGAGAGTAATCTCATGATCACCCACCCTAGGATTATCACAGAACCACCCATATACGTAAACAATTTCCAAGAACCATAACATTTTCACAACAAATAAAACAAACCTAAAGTAAAGATAACATATCCACATTGCAATCAAAATATATCATTTAAATATATTGAAATAATAAATCTACTATAAAAAACATTTTCAATTCCAAAATATTTAATAGATTAAATGGTATTTATTTTCATTTTAAAAACAATACTGCATGTTAAGGAAGCCAAATATCAAATAACGCTCGCTGTGGTGGAATGGTTGTTGTCACCATGTACATTAAAATGAATCATTACCTTTTTCATTTAGTAAAACACTATGTAGAAAATGATTCCCTTTGAATTAATTTAAAATTAAATGGTGTTTATTCACCTTATAATAGAATTTTGTGTATAAATAAAAATATGCCTCAATAAATGGAGATTGAAATGATGTCCCCTACATCTTGTCCGACATGAATTGTTCGTTCATTAATATACTAAGTAATAAACTAAAGTTAATTTATACATTATTAAAAACCCTTTTTATAGTTTAATATTCTTTTTATATTACTTATTTTCATTTTTTAAACATTACATAATAATTTAAATAAATAATAGTTTTTTTGTCGTTATTTGGTACTTGAGTCAAAATGATCTTCTTATAATTAAAAGTTGTCCTAGTGTTCAAAATTCAATTAAATAAATAATTGTATTCATGATTTCGATATCATATATATCATATATATCCATTATATATATATATATATATATATATATATATTTATAATATTATATTACATTTGGAGATAAGAAATGAAATGCATCGTTCATGGAGACATTAAGTCATACATACGCATGAATGCTACATTCATTTCTATTTCATTTTTAATGGAATGAAAACCTAATGATACATAGTAATATTATAATTCCAGTAAAATATCATATATAATTTCAGTAACTCCATCCTTTATATGTTCCATGTATGGCATTAACGATTCAAATCACTTTGAGGATATGGTAGTCCGCACTTCATCAAATGAAATTTTCGTATTACCCATTATGGAAACAATAATGATATACTATAAATCAAAATTATAGAATCATAGAGACAAAATAAATATAATTTATATCACATATAAATATAGTTTCATCTTAATGGCAGCCATAAGAGGCGGTAGAAAAAATTGAACAATCATCGTTTCGTGAGCCAGTAGTTCGTCTTCCACGGAAACAATATATTCGAATCCATTAGAAGGAAGTGTGGGGAAAATATGTTCTAATCCTTCTCATGAAAACATCCAAGTATATTTAGGATACTTTTGATTTTATAAAATAATGAAATAGTGGGATTTTATGGGGTAGATATGGAAAATAAAATAAAAGAACTAAAGAGAAGACGTTACCTTTAGATTGGGTAACTCCCATTGGTTTTAACCAAAACACATTCTTGAAGTGTTTTATGCCTATGTTAAGTCATATATATGGAAGAGAGGGATGGTTGGAGCTTATTTGGGTAGATTTGGAGGATTAAAGTTGTCTTGAGAGGTGTGAGTAAGGGTTATAAATGATGGATTTTTATTAGGGGGTCTCTTTAGGAATGTTTGAAAATATTATTTTACTATAAACTGAAATTTGATTTCAAAATGTCCCCAACTCATTTAATTATAAAATAAGGTGATTATTGTTCTAGATACTATCATCCAATAGGTTTTAGACAAATTTCGGGAATAAAATTAACCTTATCTTTTATCTTTAACCTTTACTTAACTAATTAAAGGTTTACCATGTTCTATTGTATATTAAGACTATATGGTTAATATACTTACTATAAAATTCCAAGAGACAAAAAAATGGATAATTAATGACATTCTTAACATCATATATGTAATTTGGCGGAATCATATATTTTTAGGAAAATTTTATCATTTAATAAAATAGTATTTGTTTTAAAACTCATTTTTGTCAATTTATAAACTATTCATATCAAGACATAAAAAAATCTATAACAACTAGATTCATTCGAACAACCAATATGAATTAAAAGAAAAAAAGTTATAATCATCCATAAAATTAATTGATGACATAAGTATTTTCAATAAAAATTATTTTAATATTTATAATTTCATTTATTTAAATTTTTTATTAACATGCTAATCATTACATCATCATTGTGTGATAAATAAATTTAATTATTTGAGGTCTGAAAATTATAAATAAAATACCATGATATAGGAAATCATTCTAGGTATCTATTGAAGTTTTATAGTTGAAAATATCACTCATATAAGCAATTTAAAAATATTTTTTCTGAAAGATATATGTTTATGACACATTTTACTTAACATTAAATTAATTTTTATTGTGTCATTTTCAGTTACAAGTGGCTCCATGGGGTCCCAAAATCTAAAAAAGGATGCCAATGGTGAGAAATGTATCAGCCAATAGGATTGGGACTTCTGTTATGGTAATTTATTATTATTATAATATTATTTTTTACCCTTATTTACCAGATTTAACCTTTAACCATGGTGAATAAAATATTTACTAATATTACTATTCATAATATAAAAATATAAAAGTTACATATTTACACAATTTGGACCTCCTGAGTCCAAATATGGAATCCATTTTTCCAAATTCAAAACACTAAGTTTCAGAAATTAATTTATAATTAATTTCTGCTGTCAATACCAAAAGACATGTTTTTAAGAAATAATAACCATCAAAAGATTGACACTTGTTTATGTTCAATTTCAAAGTTATATTTAATATAATGAACAATATTAGAATAAATGGTAAAAATATAATATAATTATACATTAAAACAATAAAAAAGAAAATATAAATGTCTAGATAAAATAAAATAAAATGCATTTTTGAATTAAAATGCGGTATTTTTCACTATTCATTAAAAAATGAACATTAACATAAAAATACCAAAATTTCCACCAAACTAAATTTTTTTGCATCTATTATAAAGAAGAATGCTATTTTTTAAAATATATGACATAAATTTTACAAAAACAATATTTAAAATGTGTTCACCATCAAAATGTAGTAAATCAACCTTTTAATGAATATTAGACTGATTATGTTTAAAATTGGATTGATTCACATTTTAAGTCAGTAACATTTATTGGATAAATGTAAAAACATTTAACAAAAATGTATAATAATATTGTGGTTAGTTTTGATCATTCCTGCAAATACAACAGCTAGGAAATTACATGCACTTAAAATAATTTTATATTATTATTTTTCAGTCCGACCCTGCCTTGTGTGCAACATGTGATTTCAGAGAAATCTGTTGTTGTGTGTCAGGTATGCCATCGAACATAGCATCCCCTTTAATGTAAAAAAGAATATTTAATTAAAAAATATTAATAAATATGAAATTATCTTATTCTTTATTTACCTGGGATGTTACATCTTTCCCCCCTTTTGAGAATTGGGTCCTCAAAAATCTATTCACTTATCAAATAAGTTAGGGTATTTATCCCTCATAGCATTTTTCATATTCTAATATTGCCTCTTCAACCAAATGGGTTTTCCATAAAACCTTTACCTAATAAATTATCTAATTTTGTATCCCTAGTTTTCTTTGGTTAATAATCTGGACTAGTTGTTCCTCATATGAAATATTCTATTCCAACTGACCTACATCTAGACTCAAAACATGAGATTGATCCGACACATACTTTATCGACATTGAAACATGAAAACAATTGTACCTAGGATAAGCATGGAGGTAAATCCACTTAATAGGAAACTGATAAAACTTTTTCTATGATTTCATAATTTTGAATGAACCTCAAACTCAACTTTCCATTCTTCCCAAAACGCATCACATTTTTCCTTTGAGACACTTTGAGAAGTCATGATCAACTATATCATAAGAAAGAACCCTCCTTCGATTATCTACATGCATTATTTGAATTCTCAGTGTTGTTCTCATGTGGGTTTGAATCAATAAGACACTCTCTATAATCTCATCTACCAATTCTTGTCCAATCAGTCTCCTTTCTACTACATTATACAAAAATTATACAGTTCTACACCTCTATTCATCAAATTCATCAAATTGTGCCATCTGTATACTGAAATGAAAATTATTATTATATGAAAATTCGTCTGATGAAATATGTTGGTACCAAATTCCATAGTAATACAATGAGAAAGCACATAACATATCTTTTAACGTTTGAATTGTTCGTTCTAACTGCCCATATGATTTTGATTGAAAATCTGTACTAATATTTAATTTAGTACCCAATGAATTCTGAAGGACTTTTCGAACGTTAGAAGTAATAATGGGATCATGATTAGTTAAAACGGAGAGGGGAACACTATATGACCTTACTATCTCATTAATATACAACCTAGAAAGTTGATCTAGAGGAAAATTATATTTAATAGGATAAAAATGGTCCAATTTAGTCAACTGATCGACAATAAGCCATATTTCATTACTAACTCGAGATGTCTTTGGTAATCCCATGATGAAATCCATGGACACATTTCCTCATTTTCACTATGGCACCAGTAAAGGATGAAGCATACATTTCAGTAATTGTTGCTCTACATTAACCTATTAACAAGTTATACACATCACAGTAGAGTCAAAAATATCTATTTTCATTCCATCCCACCAATAATACTCTTGAAGATCTATGTAAATATTAGTACAGTTATGATGAACTGAAAATGGAGAACTATTAATTTCGAATAACAACTCTTTTTTGAAATTTGAATTACAAGGCACACATATTATCTTCCTAAACCACAAAAACCTATATTTATCAATGTTATATTTTGGTAACTTACCCTTTGAAACCAACTTTCTCTTTTTCTGAAACTCATTGTATTCATTCTACGATTTATTTATTCTCTTTTCATGGGTTGATTTCACTGACACTTGGAAAAAAGAGGAATTTCCTACACAAACAACTACTATACTAAAGTTCATCAAATTATTAATTAATGTATCTTGTTCCAAATATAAGATGGTTAATGTAGAATTAATCTTTCATATCAAAACAACATCCACTTTATTTTCCATTACTGGATAGTAATGGATCGTGCAATCATAATCCTTGATTAATTCCAACTATCTCCTCTATCTAATGTTCAATTATTTTTTATTATATATATACAAAAAAAAATTGTGGCCAGTGTATATTTCACATTTTACTCCAAACAGATGATGCCTCCATATATTTAGAGGAAAAATAATGGAAGCTAATTATAAATCACCTGTAATGTAATTTTACTCGTGAGGTGTTAACTAATGTGAAGCATAAGCAATTAATTGATCATTTTTATAAGGATACAACCATGTGAATTCAACTAAGAATAATTGTATATATGAAATCAATGATTTCTGGAATTTAGTTCCAAAACAAGAGCATTTACCAGTCTTATTTTTGAATCAGTAAAACAATCATCACATTATTTTTCCAAAATGAACTTAAAAACATTTGGATTTTACTTAGTTAGTGTGCTAGATAACTGTGAAAAAATCTAAAAAACTATTGTAATAGACTTCCAGAAAATAAAACAATGAATCTCATTTATTTTGTAGGTATTCACCATTATTCAACAACTTTTATTTGTCAGGATCTACAGTTATTGCATTTTTTGAAACAATGTGATGAAGGAATAGATTTTTTTGTAACCAAAACTCACACTTGCTGAATTTCCCATACTATTTTTTTCATTTATGGTTTAAAATAACACCCCTAAATGAAATTATTTTTCCTATTTAATTTTGGAATAAACAAAAATATCATCAATAAACACAACCATTAATTTATCTAATAACTCACAATAAATTCTATTCATTAGATCCATGAATACAATAGGTTCATTAGTTTACCCAGAAGGCATAACTAGAAACTCATAATGTCCATATCTATTATGAAACACAGTCTTAGAAATGTATGCTTCATTTAATTTCAACTGATGGTACCATGACCTTAGGTCAATCTTCAAAAAATACTGAGCTCCCTGGAGCTGATCAAACAAATCATCGATATGAGGCCAAGGATACTTGTTCCTAATATTGATGTTAGTAATTAAACTATAATCAATAAAAAGTCTCATTTGAAAATCTTTATTTTTAACAAATAATATAAGAGAACACCATGGTGATGTGCTAGGTTGAATGAAACCTTTATATAATAACTCTTCAAATTGTTACATTAACTCAAATTATTCAATTTGATCCATTCGATAAGGGTATTTCTAAATTGGATTAGCAACAGAAACTAAGTAAATAGTAAATTCAAATTTTTGATCAGGTATTATACTAGGAAACTCATCACTAATAACATCAAGATACTCATTTACCACTGAAAAATCATTAATATAAATTGTTTTTTTTTGTTTTCAACAATATGTGAATGGTAACATTGATTTCCACATTTAACTAGTTTCTAATCTTCATAATATGTTATCAAAATTATGGTTTCAATTTTGTATAAAAATTGAAATTCTTTCTGAAATGAAACATCTTTAGCTAGGTAGTCAATCTTAGCATGATAAAAGGAAATCCAATCCATACCCAATATAACATTGAACTCTACTAGAGGAAAGATAATAACATTTTCTGGTAGATTTTTTTCTCAAACAAGGACATAAAGGTTCTTATAATTTCTATTTGTCTCTAAATTTCTCCCTAGTGTTTTTACAATAAATTTAGAATTTATATCTTCAGATAGAATTACCAATTATTAGAAAACATTTCAGAAATGAAAGAATGTGTAGACCCTGAATCAAACAAAACATTGGTATAATCTGAATAATCCAACATTGTACCAGATACTAATTTATTCTATGACCCAACATCTGTTGAAGTAGTTGAAAATAATTTCAACACCCCTTTATGCGTGTATTCTGAAATCTTTCCTGTAGTAGAGTTCTTTGATGGACACAAATTCTCATAATGACCCATTTTATTAAAAATAAATTTTTTTACTGATTATTAATCATAACTTTTCCTTCCATTACCCAGATCGTTTTCTATGAAATTATGATCCTTATGTACCATTTTACTACATTAGTAGCACTTACCAAAATTAAAAATACATTCCCCAACATTCTTTTTACAAAAAATTTCACAAACTGTAAACTTATGTCTCTTAGCATTAGATTGTTTTGAAGTGGTATTCCCTTTTTTTTGCCACCTGATCCTTTTATTCTGTTGTTTCTCAAAGAAAACCTTATCATTATAAAACTTTATTTCCTTCTTATCCGCACACAGAATAAGTTTTTCATGACATTTGAAATCATGAAAAGTTAACGACCTTTGATATTTTGGTTTTAATCCTGAGTAAAAACAGTTTATTTTACAATCAAGATCTCGTATGAAATTTGAAGCATTCCTTGCTAGTCGAGTGAAATTTTCTTCATAAGCATCCTCTGAGTCATCAACACACCAAATTCCCATGAATTGTATTTCCATCCTAAGATGAGACACCATAGCAATATATTTCTCAAGAAACCTACATTTGAATTCATCCCAATCTGGAGAAAAAATCTCATCACTATTCCTGATATTTTTCACCATCGACCCCCACTGATCGGATTCACCATCAAAATGGTAAAAGGATAGACTAAAATTTTGATTTTATGAACACCAAATGACATCAAAAGTCTTCTCTCGTGATTTATTCCACCCAACATCTAGAATAGGGTAAAATGATCCTCTAAATGATAGGGGTTGTTGCCTCATGAAATTCCCCACTACGGACATATTCCATTGTGGTTATTTTGGGTAATCTAATGCATTGATACCACCCACATTTATATCCTGAGTCAACTATTCAATTACTCCAACAAACTGCATAGTTCTGATTCTGACCATCTAAGGTTGCTGATTCAAACGTTTTTTTCTTCCTGATGTCATCCCATTATATTTACCTTGTTTCTTCTATGGAAAATAATTCTAAAAATATAAATATCTTATGAGAAGAATCATGGTAATCTTTAAATGCTATATCATTTAAATCTTAAAATAAATTAATTTATGGATATTAATTTAACAATATCCAAACTCTTAAGGTGATTTAAACCGACCATTGGTACCATATTTAAGGCCCATACCTTAATCATTTCATAATCATGAATTATGTTAATAATTCACATGGAGAATCTTGGCAGGTTTATACTTTTAAAGTATTATTCCATAAATATTAAATTCCATATCAAATATTTCAAAGTAGACATTTCTAATTGGTATCCATTTTTTCTTAAAATAGAAACTCTTAAAAGAAAATAAGACTAATTTTCTTGATAAAAATAATCATGAATTCTTCTTTGTCTTACCCTACCATATATCCTGTGAAAATTAATTAAAAAACTAGGGATTATCATAAAAATCTCAATAAAGGATATAAAATAAAGAATGAAAACATTAATATATCATTAAATACAAAATATAATCACTTTAACATACCTCATTAAATCATTTCATTTATGAATTACAAATATTAATCACAAATCATATAGGTTACTTGTGTCATACATAACATACATAAGTTGTATCTTTCACATCTATATAGGGAATTACATTTGAAATAACCATTGTAGCATATTCTATAAATATAAAAGGAGAAACATTAATATTTACCTCCTTCATGTTAACCAATGCATTAGAGAGCTATCTTGAGCTCACCGGGCCAATGTTTTTCATAGAACCACCCATATTTGTAAACAATTCCCAAGAACCATCACATATTTATAACACATAAAAAACATAAAGGAAAGATAACATTTCTGCATTTCAATCACAATAAATTATTTAAATATATTAAAATAATAAATCCATTATCAAATCTATTTTCAGTAACAAAATAGGTAGAAGATTATATGGTATTTATTTTCTTTTTACAATCATTATGACTTGTTAAGGAAGCAAAATATCAAATAATGCTTGCAGTAGTAGAAATGTTGTTATCACCACGTATGTAAAAAAACATTCCCTTTGCCTTTTAGTAAAACACCAGGTAAAAATTTAACCCATTTGGTTGAAATAAAAATTCAAAGGGTTTATACACTATATAAAATAAAGTAGTGTATAATTCAAAATATTCCTCAATGAATGGAGATTTAAATGAGGTCTGTTACCTCATGTCCGACATGACTCGTTCATTCTTATATATCTTGAATAATAAGATAAAGATAATTTATAACTTCTTTAAAAAAATTGAAGTTTATTATTCCTTTATTATTTATTATTTCCATGTTATAAACATTACATAATTATTTAAGTTAATGATGGTCATTTTGTTGATATTTGGTACTTGAGACAAAAAGGATATTCTAATAATTACAAGTTGTCCATGTGATCAAAAGTCCATTATTTCCAAAATAATTATAATGATTTAGATATTATATATATCATATAAATCTAGTATATATATTTATTTATAATAGTGCATAACATTTGGATATAAGAAATTAAATGCACCATTAATAGAGAGATTAAGCTGTACGTACGCATGAACGCTAGTTTAATTTCTATTTCATATTTAATTGAATGAAAACATAATGATACATAGGTATATTTTAATTCTAGTAGAATATCATATATAATTTCAGTAACTCCATCTTTTATACATTCTAAATATGTAATGAATGATTCATATCACTTTCAGGGTGTGGTAGTCTGGACTTCCTCTAATGAAATTTTCTTATTTACCCATTATGGAAACCATAAAGGTATTATATAATTGAAAAAACCCAAATAATTGAGGCCATATAAATTTAATTCAAATCACATATAAATATAGTTCTATTTTAATGGACACCATAAGAGGAGGTAGGATATAATTGTACAATTATTGTTTCATGGGGCAAAAAAATTTCATCCACAGAAACAGTATGTTCATATCCATTAGATGGAAGTGTGTGGAAGTGTAGTTTTAATCCTTACAAAAACAACATCTTAGTATATTAAGGATACTGGAATTGTTATAAAAGAATGGAATAATTGGATTTTATGGGGTTAGAGTAGGAAGATAAGAGAAAAGAACATGAGAGAATAAGTTAGCTTTAAATTGGGTAACTCCCTTTGTTTTGAACAAAAAGGATTTCTTGAAGTGACTAATGCATAAGTTAAGGATTCTAGGATGAAGAGAAAAATTTAGGGAGATTATTTGAGGGACATTTTGGACGATCCAAGGGGGATTGAGAGGTGTGAGTAAGGGTTATAGTTGTTAACTTTGTATAGGGGGGAGGGGCTTCTTAGTAATGTTTGAAAATATTATTTTATTATAAACAGAATTTCGATTTAAAAATGTCCCAAACTCATTTAATTAAATTTTAAGTTGATTATTGTTTTAAATACTCACATACAATGGGGTTTAGACATGTTTAGGTCATAAAATTAACTTTATCTTTTAGCTTTACCATATAATTAACTAATTTACCTTTTACCATGTCCTCTTGTATATTCATACTACATGGTTAATATATTCACTACAAAATTACAGGAGTCCAAAAAATGCACCATTATTGAAATTTGTAACATCATATATGTGATTTCACTGAATTATATAATTTTTTGATTATATTATCATTTTATAAAATTGTACTAATTTTAAACACTCCTATAGGTCAATTTATAATCTATTCATATTATGAATTTTAAAATATATATATAAAACCACTAGATTATTTCAAAAAAACTATAGTAATTCAAATATAACAAGTTATAATAATTACAAAAATTCGTGGATGTAATTAGATGATTTAAAATGAATTTATTTTTATATTAACAATATCATTTATTTAAAACATTCCTTAGTTTTGTAATCATTACTTCATTATTGTGTCAAAAATAAATTTATTTATTTGATTTCTCAAAATTATAAATAAAGTACAATGATATAGAAAAATATTTTTAGATATATAAAGATTATTTATATTTGAAACTATCACTTATACAACCCATTATAAAATTTGTTTTACTATAAGATATATGTTCATGTTACATTTTTTTGTACTTTAAATTAATTCTTATAAAGTGTCATTTTCAATTACAAGTGGCTCCATCGCTTCCCAAAATTGACCCAAGGAATCCCATTGTCAGACTTGTATCAGCCAGTAGGATTATGACATTTGTTAGGGTGATTTTATATTATTATAATATTATTTTATTTTACCCTTATTTAAAAGATTTACCTTTTAACCATGGTAAATAAAATATTTACTAAAGATACTATTCACAATATCTAAATGTAAAAGTTACCTATTTACACATTTTTTACCTCCTAGTCCCAAATATAGAGTCCATTTTTTCAAATTCAAAATATAGAAGTTGAAGAATTAATTTAAAATTAATTCTCATAGTCAAAACCAAAAATCTATTATAATAAATAATAACTATCAAAATATTGACACTTGTTTGTGTTCAATTTCAAAGATAAATAACTTTTAATTACCAACATTGGATTATATTGTAAAAATATAATATAATTACACATTAAAACCAATTAAAATGATAATATATAAATATAAAAAATAGATTAAATGGCAGTTTGGAATTAAAATGTAGTAATTTTCACTATTCATTAAAAATGAAGATTATTATAAAAATACCAAAATTTCATCCAAAGTAAATTTTTATATGATGATTCTAAGGAAGAATATTATTTTTTAAAGTATAAAATATTAAAGTGAAAAAAACTATATTTTAGAAGGGGTTTCTACCAAAAGGCTATAAATCGACCTTTTAAAGAATATTATAGTGTTTAGGCATAAAATTGGATTCATTCACATTTTAAGCCACTAATTTTTTTTGGATAAATGTAAAAACATTTAAAAACTTCTATAATCATATTCTAGTTAGTTCCATTCTTTCCCTCCAATACAAGGGCTCGTTGTTATTTACTATATAAAATAGTATTATATTATTATTTTTCAGTATAACTCATCCTTGTGTGCCACATGAGATTTCTAAAAAAACCCATTTTTATGTGTCAAGAATCCCATAGAACATATAATACCCTTTAAAGTATAATTAATATTTATTTAAAAATATTAATAAACAAAAAAATTGTATTCTTTATTTAACTGGGATGTTACAAATACTCACCCATTTCACTATTTCATTTTAGCACTAATCTATTCTACATGATTATCTAGTAGTTGTACCTCCCAGGGAGTCCAACAAAGTTTACTTTAGTCCCCCAAGGCCCAATATTCATGTTTTACGAAAACACATTAGGGTAAGGGAATTATCCTTTTATCACTTTGATTGAATAAACTCTTTTCTTATATATATTATAAAGGTTATAGTTACCCTCTCCAATTAAAATTTTTAGCATAACCTAACTTAAAAATTATGTTTTTTCAATTATATTCACTTTACATCTATCGTTTTATGTTTTTCAATAAAAATTTTCATACTCGTTATGCCACTAAATTTACTTCTAAAATATCCCTCTTCTTCATATGAAATTCTTTTTTTTTATTTTTGTGAATAACAATATATATTTAATTTCCTAGGGGACTCACATAATTGTAAAAATTATTATTTTTATTCATTTATCAACATAAATGAAACCATCATTCCTTATCCAAGGGTTGATAATAACAAAATATTTATGTTTTCAAGCACTTTTGAAATATAATGATTTTGATATGAAACCTGTTTTTATTCACCATGGGTTATCTATGAATTTTTTATTACTACTTATGTGTATCACAGTAATTAATACATATGAGGTATGTGACTTCACAGTTCCCCAATGCATTTATCATATAATATAATCACTATAGATGACATGTTTTATGATACCCTAGTAAAGAACCTTTTAAATTTTACTTACACCTCATAGAAAAAATTGATAATATACTTATGAATGTATCATTTAAATATTTTAGCCACATATCCATTTTAGGACTCATTTTTTATTAAACTTTTCATGTGCCCATTATCATTCCGTAATGATATTCCTTATGTTCTTACTGATATTCCTCAATATCACATATAAACAATATCCCCTTGCTTTTCCTTATTGGGTCATATGCTCAACCCTTTCCTCATTTATATGTCCCCTAGTTATGATATGTAGTAAAAATACTTATGTTATAACTATGAGTATTATTTTCATGTGGATCAGAGTTATATTTTATTTTTTCATGTAATTTTGTTCGTTTTTCAGAAAAACTGTTCATTAAAAGGCCCACCATTTTGAACTATGCAATTAAATGTTAATATAATATAAAGGTGGGATTCAATAGTTGGTATCAAAGGATGGTTTCATTATTTTTGGAAATTGTGACTTATAATAATTTGGACAATCCTTAGGTTCATGTGTCAATATATAAAATCATTTTAGTTTTTTTGTGAATAATTGTGTAAATAGTTAATGATAAATCAAAAATTTTATCTATAAGAACAAAAGGATGTGGATCATGTAATGAGGTATCCCTGGGTAAATGGTGAAAACAACTCTTTTTATTGACTCAAATGGAAACTGGTTACCACCATTTTTTTACACTCCTAGTTTAACAAACATGGGGGATATGTTTGTTTATCCATAATACTTTAATAAAATATTATGAAGTTTGTATTGAAAATGTAAATATTGTTAAACTTTAACATAATAAAACATGATGTTTATAGAAATTAAAATAAATTAAAATTATAATATTATTAAATGAAACATAATTCTCACTATGTTTTTCATCCTTTAGAAAACAGAGGGAAATTAGATGAACCTTGTAAATGATGACAATAATGGACCATGTGATGATGGCCATCTAATGGGTGACAGACTATAAAAAATCATAACAATGATAAATCAAATAAATCTACTTACAAAAAATTACATGAATCAAGGAAAGAGACTAGATTCACATTAAAGTGAAAAAATATTCTGAAGTTTCCTTTATAAGTAAACGATATCCTTCTAACAATGGATATAACGACCCACTGGTTGATAAACAATGGATAATATTTGTAAAAACTATAATTTAAGAACATCATTTTTCATAATTTGAAAATGTATCACTTGTTTTATACCACTTAGATGGATAAGAATACTTGTGGTGGAAACTAATTAAAAAATTAATCCATAAAGTTAGATTGAGGATATGGAGTGGACAGTGTTTATGGGATTCTTTTTCAATTCATATTTCCACCATTAAATGTTAAAAACAATGGAGAAGTAAATGTAAGAGATGAGGAAGAAGGATAATGAATCAATGGAAATCTATAAGATGATCATTAAATGACTTTACTGTCACTCCTATATCATTGTTACGAATCCTAATGGAATTTTTGATAGATTCTTATGTTCACTATGACCCAATATATGGATTAATCTATCAGATTGAGACTATGATAGCTAGGATTAGATTTTCCAGAGGTATGTAAAGGATGAACATGAGTTCTAAGAGATGTAGTGGTAAGAAAAAATAGAATGAAACAAATATATTTTTTAAACTAAATAGAGAGAGGATCCTTGATCATAGAATACAGGGAATAAAATTTAAACTTCCTACATGCAACTAATGTGGGAGGAAGCATTTGGGGAACTGATTGCGTGTGAGTGTAAAATGATACATGTGTAGATGATATGGCCATATATATCGAAGCCTCATATTTTTTACACTAATGACAAAGGGAAGATGGATCTTTCCTAGCCTGAAGCCAAGTCAATAAGTGTGGACTTCTTAGTCACATTTCCAATCACTGTTTAAATTGGAAGGTAATAGTGGGGAATCACAATCAGTCTTAGCTTAGAAAAAAGGTGTAATGTTGGGAACTTTCTATAACAAAGGCTGAAGTAAATGTTCCAAATTATGTGGTTGAATGTACTATCATTGTTCTATCTATGTTAGTATGTACATTGTTTTATTTTCGTTATATGAATTCATTTATTTCCATCAACTTGTAAAATAATATGGGATCAATTCTTCATCTTCTAGAAGTAGAGTTATCAACTATGACTCCGGGAAGAAATATCCAATAATCAATGGTGTATAGAAACTATATTATTTAACTTGGAGAGAAAAATCTCATAATAAAATTAATATCAATTCCCATGACAAAATTCAACATTATACTATTGATTGAATGGATCATAATGTATAATACAATAATCAACTGAATTTGTATGGATATCTCAATAGTATTGAATAGAAAATTTATGTTATTTTTATAGGAGAGATATTGCGATATCATATTTTTCAATAAGAACCTCACGGAGCCTTCATTATGGATATTATTGATGTGTAATAATAAGTAATTGAAATTACAAGAATTGATAATTTCCCCATCACTCAAGAATACATTGATATATTTCTTAATGAGTTCATTATTCCTTCCTCATACAGATAGGTAGATTAATCTATTTAACATATAGCTAGATCTATGATGACATTAAATACCCCATATATAATCGAAAATATAGAGCTGCAGATAATTAAATATGTAGCTTAATTATATTATGGAGAAGTGGTTTACACAAACAAGTGTGTCTTCTTAGGGAGAACATATTCTATCCATGAAGATTTAGGATGGATCAATGTAGTTATGCATTTGTCATAGAGAATTTCACAGGAACATAGTGGATTACAAGTACACTCCACCAAGGATTGATTATTTTTTAACATCCTTCATGTGGATAAATTATTCTCCAAGATCTATCTTAAATCTAGTCATTATCAATCTAGGGTACGGAAAGAAGGTATTCCAAATAACACCTTATGATCAATATATAAGGATTATGACATTGTTTTTATTGTATTAATCTTGACTAAATCACCTACTATATTTTTGGATTTGTTGAAGAGATTCTTTAAATACTAAATTGAAACAATTTTTGATGTTTTTGTTATTAGTGTTCTTATATATTCCAAATTTGGTGTGGAGCATGAGGATCATCCAAGGTTTGTGTTGAAAACTATGAGGAATGAAATGATATTTGGAATTTTTGAAATATATTTATTTAATAAAATGTTACTTTCTTGGGAAATATTATAAACAATAAAATAATATCAGTGGACGATAACATCACAATTTTTATAGAGTAGTGTCCCCAACATATAAAAACAACATAGATTCGTAGTTTTTGGTATATGATGATTTTATAATACATTTTTGAAAAAAAAAATCCAGACTTTCTAATCAACATAACATGTTAACTCGATAGGGGGATTTTTTTATCTAGAAAAATGAGTGTGGTGAAGGTTTCCATGATTTGGAGTAGAGATTGGTTAGTGTAAATATTGTAACTCTGCCATCTATTGTATAAGAAGTTTTTTATTATTAGTTATACTTCTTTAAAATCACTTGGGTGTGTCCTCATAAAAAATCAAAGGTTGATACTTTTTCTTCTTAACTATTAAATCCTTGTGAGCAGAATTATCCTATGTAGGACCAAGACCTAGTTGCGATTGTTTTTTATGTAAGGATTTGGTGGAACCATTTTTATGGGGAGAAAGGTGATATATACATAGACCACCAATGTTTGAAATATATTTTCACACAAAATTACGTAAACGGGATACACAAGAGGTGTTTATAACATCTTCAAGACAATTATGGTTGAATTCATTATCACTCAAGAAGAGAAAACATAGTTGATAAAGAATGTTGTAGGAAATACCCTATAGTCCTAGAAATGTTGAGGATTCAATGAGATCATTTTATTAAATTCCCAGTAAAAATAGTGATGGAAATCATAAATGAATATTATCCATCGACCATATCACAAATGACTTATCAATAATAATAAATAGTGAATATCAAGAAATATCGATGATAAAATCTCTTAAGAAAAATGATGATATAGGCTTTAAAGAATGGGAGGTATCTTGTGTTCAATTTTGGTCAAGAAAGCTTACTAAAATTTCATAGAAGACTATACATTCCATCTATTCTGGAAATAAATAAGGGCTTGATTGATGAATCTCATATATCTACATTATGTAACAATAATAGAATCCTTTTAATTAATAAGTACCTTCATGATCATTACTGGTTGGATAACATGGAAAGGGAGATTTCTGACTACACTAAAATGTTCTTAGTGTGTCAACAAGTGAAGGTGATAAGGAAACTTCCTAAAGGGTTATTGTAACCACTATACATAACTACATCGAATATGGACAATAAAATTATGGAATTTGTCACCGGTCTCCCTAAAAATTCTAAAGGAAACAATATTATATGGTTTATAGTGGACTGAATCACCCATACTACCCATTTAATTACTATTAATGATGATTTTTCTCTTGATAAATATTTCATGATTTATATAAAGGAAGTTGCGAGGATTCATGAAGTCCCCCTTTCTATAGTTTCTGATCATAATCCATGGTTCACATAAAAATTCTAGAGACTCTATAACATGATTTGAGTGCCAAAATGAATTTTAGTATGGGAAATCATCCACAAAAACTGATGGACAATATTAATGGACTATTCAAACACTTCAGGACATGATGAGAATATTTACAGTGTAATTTAAAAGGTATATGGGATTACATCACTCGATAGTTGATTTATTATACATCAACAACTTATATTATAGTATTAAAATTGCACCATATAATGATATATGTTGGAACATACATTGAACTCCTTCTTGTTGGGATGATGTTGGAAATAGAATGTTATTTGGGCCTAATCTTCTAAAAGAGATGATTGAAAAGTACCATTCCATACAACAACATATTAAGGAGTCTCAGAGTTGGAAGAAGATCTATTCTAACAATCAACGAAGGGACATGTAAATTGATGTTGGGGACAATGTATCCCTTTGAATATCACTATGGAATAGATTAGTATGGTTTGGGGTGAAATAGAAGATTACCCTCATGTGAATTGGCCAAAATTAAATAATTTATTGTGTAAGAGATGTGTAATATCAGCCAAAACATCCAACAAATCATTCTCATCTTCAAGATGTATTCCACATATCCCTCTTGAGGAATTTCATACAAGAAATTTAACATGTACTTAATCTGGAGGCTCAACAATTGGAACACGACCAATCTTATGAGGAGTTTTTAAGGGAGATTTAGGAATATATATACAGGGTTCTGCACAAAAAGTCTACTCACCTAATCATAGTGTAGTGGTTTAACTATAAATATGATGAATTGATGTGGGAACTGTGGAAGACAATGAGATAAAAGTGCACACAAATTTTCTGAACTAATGGAAAAAAAATTTATTTTTGGGGATAAAATTTCATATGGATGAATAATGTAAAGAGACAAATTTGTTGAATGATCATTATTTCGGTGATATGTTTGTTATATAATATTATAAAAAAAACACCATATCTCTTTAATAATAAAGTGAACAGAAAGGTAAATGTGACCATCTAGATTATACCATAATATAACTATTTCTTAGTTTTGATCATTGGTTAGTTTTGATGACTGTTCCACATAACCCTTAGAAACCATACTCTGGATACTAATTTCAATAATATAATTAGTGTTTATAAGTCCAAATGAAAAGGGATAATTAATGAAAAAAGGAGAACTGATGGCCTCAACTAGTAGAGTAATATCGTATGAAGACCATTTATCAGAACATAGTTGGACATATCATCACTGGGGTTCATCCATATGTATTCCAAAGATGAGCGTCAATATAAAAATCTTGAACAAAATATTTTATGGGAAAGGCTCATGTTAGTGTAAATTACCCCTCGAGTGATGTTAGTTGAGTCGACCCATGAATCTATTACCATCATAATCCTTAACCTTAGGATGTATGTTAGTGTGTTAAGGGGTTATGTGTCTTAGCCATAGTCTATAATTCCATTGTATAGAAAAAATTGTTATTTCATCAATTCTATCTTATGAATATTTTCACTAAATTAAAATATACTTAATTGAGATAGAATTTTATAAATTAAATTTTCGGATCAAAGTTCCACTTTTCATAAATGATAGAAATTTTTATAATAAACTATTTTTCTATTAATAATATTTATTTTAGTTCAATAGTATGATAGAAACAATATTATTTTAATATAGATGATAAAATAATTTTAAAATTTTTATGTTTCATAAATTTCACTATGCTTTTTTAACCCACTATTATTTTTATTAAAAAAAGTTTTTTATATTTCAAAGTTAAAATTATCATATTTAAAGAATTATTATGGTAAAAATTTCCTAATTTTTTAAATCATAACATAATAGATATGTTAGGGTGAATTTATGATATTTTTCTAAAATATTTTGTTTTCCTATGAATAGTAAAAATATAGTTTTGCATTTTCATTATGTTTAATGTCATCAAAAGTATTTTACAATTACATAATAATTAATTGAAAAAAATTAATTTCTCGAAATAATTTTTTATTAATATAAGGTATTTTAAAATACTTTAATAAATATTAAATCCTATATTTTACTATCCATAGTCTAAATTGGATATTTTGACACTAAAAACATTATTTTTGAAAACATTACTTATACATTTCGAAAGTATTAAAAAAATGATGATAGGATATTGTAGATTAAAATAAAATTAAATATTTCAAAAAGGTAAAAAGTCATGGGATGTGCCATGGGAAATCACATGACTTTATGTTTTACACATACAAGATTTCAAAGGCCATTATTTAAAATTAATCAAACAAATACTCGTCTTTTTTATAAATACCCAAATAGTACTACATTTAATATCACATAAAATGAAACCTCAGAGAATATATAATAGATCCATATTTCCAAGATTCTTATTTAGGTTTCCTCTATCCCCAAGGTCCCAATCACCATGTTCTTGGTGTAACTCTTCAAGGTTAGGGAATTATAATTGTTTTCTCTTCGTTTCAAAAAACTCTTTTCATATATATATTACAAATGGTATGCTTAATGTCTTTTATTACCCTTTTTATCATACCTTTACTAAAAAAATTATGTTTTATTAATGGTATAACCTTTTCCACACTCATTTTACACTTCATAAAAACCATGTTTTATACCCACTATGATTTGGAATATAATTATCAAAATTGCACACTTCTTATCAAGAAATTAACATTTGTTTTTTTATTGTGAATAAAAATACTCTTTCTGTAGAAATTTTATTCTTTCCAATGTAAAAAAAATTATTTTTCTCTATTATTAACATTCATTAAATCCTCAATTCATTTATTTGGGATGAAAATGATATAATATTCATGTTTTTATACAATTTAAAAACCACATGATTTTGATATGAAACTAGTTTTTTATTCTCCATGGTTTATTTATAAAAATTATGATTGTAATGTATGTGGTTCATATTAAATAATAAATATGAAGGCTGTACCCTTATAGTTCTCCAATATATTGGGAAAATAATTTAATCTCTAGAGATGACATGTTTTATAATATCATGGTGAATAACCATTGTATTTTTTAAGAAACCTCGATGAAAAACATGGTGAAATTAGTGTACATATATCATTTAATTATTTTTGAAACATATAAATGTAATGAATCATATTCAATCTATAATATTTTCATTTTCTGTTTCTCATTCCAAAATGATATTACTTTTGATCTAATTTCTATTACTTTGGATCACATGTAAATTGTTTCCCATGATTTGCCTTAACTGGCCATATGTTCACCACATTCATTTGACGTATGTCAATAGGTTATGAGATATAGAAAATATACATATTATAAACCTAGGAATAATAGTTTCTAGTAGATTAGAACAATGTTATATTTTTTAAAGTTTTATTGATCCTGTTTTGAAAGAAACTAAACATTAAAAAAATCCTATGTTTTATACCATAAAATGATATTTTTATGTAATAAAAAGGTTGGATTCCATAATTTAGGAATAATAGAACATAGTTTATATTTTTTTATGATAAAAATAAAAATAAATATTTATTCAATTATGGTTCTGGAGTGGAAAAATTAATATTAAACTCATTAATTAAGGCCTCATCATTCCATTGTTAAAGATCATCCAAACATACTTATTGCCAAGTTAATCTACCATAAAATTTAATAAAACTATCATCGAATTATATTAAAAGTTAATAAAATAATGTTAAACAAATATAATGAAAATTTTATTATTGGATAATGATGAAAATTGGGCGAATAATTAATTACAATCCCAATATTTTTGTTCTTGAGACATATTTTTTATTATGAAACAAGAAATATTTCATATGGTATGATTATATCCTAATTAATTTTTTCATTCATATTCTAGTAATTCATGGGATTTAAATATCCACATCATGTTCATTACTTATGTATCATTATATTCAATGGATAAAAAAAATTATGTGTATTTGTAAACTAAAATACCATCATTGAGTTTGAATGATTGCTATTATACTTAATTATTCAGTGTCTAGTTATATCAAAATTAATATTTTAATTCATGGTATATTCTATTCCTATACAGGAAAATGTAAATTTTTATAGAAATATTCCACCTTGATGAATTTGTTCCCCAAAAAATTTGTAACAATATTGGTAATAATTTCAATCCTCCTTATAGATGGTATCACAACCATGTATATATTTTCATTTATTAACAATATTTTCCTTTATATTTCGAAATATAATTATATGTTATCTCATATGAACTTCATATTTCCCTACTCCAATTTTTAAAAATATTTTTTATTTACATTTTTATGATTTCTTTTCATTTAGTCTATTTCAAAATATTTTTCCATCCATTCCAAATGAGTATTTTTATTTTTCACCACATTTCATTTGATAAAATATATATAAATTTATTTAAATGTTATTAAAGATTTCATTTAAAAACATTTTTCCAAATATCTATCTTCGCATTTTAAAAAAATTATTTCACATTCAAGAATAAATTTTTTATGAATCTTCATTAAAAGTTTCGTTTAAAAAAATTTAACACTGCCTTTAAGAAGACCTTATAACTTTATCATGGATCATTTATTAAAGATTATTTTTTAAAAGTAAATGTTTCAAAATATTTTCACCTCACTATTTTGAATCCATTATGACTTTTAACGAATTCAAATTTTGAATTTATATCTAAGTATTGATTTCTATAATTTAGTTTTTTCAATTTATCCAAAGCAACCCTTCTAATAATTATTATTCAAAATGAATGTAACTTCATATTATATTACATAGATAAATTATTAACTATAAAAAACAATTATTTTAACAATATTTGATCATTTTCCTTAAATGATTTGTGTCCCTATCTATCATTTATTATGTTCAAACCTATATATGTTAATATAAATTTCTCTATTGGGGTGATTGAGTAGTGGGTATCATTTTGTTATATTTATGAGGTCCTGTTTTGTGATGCCCCCAAGAAATGATCCAATTTTTTTCTATACAAGGGTTATTTTATACGTGATGATTGAAACTAATTTTCCTCTATTCAATTTTACGATATGTTGAATTATTGATATCTTATGGTGCACATATTTGTGGTATATCATTATGTTCTGGTTGTGACTTATATATCCCTATAATATATTATGTCAAGCATTATAAATCATGAGATAGTTGAATTTTTTTTTGATTCATGACAGGCCAATGAAAATAGGTTAGTAAAGCCTGATCCACAAATCCACCATGGAAAATTTGTTATAACATATGATCTACTATGTTATAATACTTATTCTTTTGTTTCTTCCATATTAACTTGGTTATAAATGTATATATGTAATGATTCGTTTGATTTATGTTCATTTTTTTTGTCATGAGTTGTTTTCCTAATTTTATCATTATGGTTCATGATTATTACCACATACACACATGCTTATTGTTCTCTTAATTTCTATCACCACTAATTATCTCTTACATGGGATATAGGAATTATTTGAGCTAAAATATTTCTTTTGTTTCCATTTCCTCAGGTTTTAAATCTTATTTTAACTTTTGAGGAATCTATAATTGTGTTCTTTATCATTCAATTATACTGAAATATTTAATGTTAAAAAGAAATAAGCCATTAATATAAATTTTCATCAATGATAATAAACCAAATTTGTTTTCGAGTTGTGGGAGATTATTTTGAGAAGTAATATTATTGGTAAATTTGTTCATGTTTCCAATGAATCATCTCACTTGGTATCAAAGTTACTTTTTAAAATTATAGATTTTTAGTACATGGTGAGAGAGTGTAGATATGTGTCTCCTCACACTACACGCCAACAATGAAACATGAATCGCATATCTTTTATCCTATATGAATTGAAATAATTATATTATTGGAAAACTACAATCATGTTTTCAGTATGATCCACTTAGAATAATGATTCTTCTAGCCGATATAATATCAATGGTAGAGGAATTTCTTCTTGGGATTAGAGCAACTAAATTAATTTATTATTTTGTGTTATATTTCATCCAATTAGAGTTGAGATTATGATTATTCTGCATTTCTGGACTATGGCATGAGTCCCTCAAAAGACCACATTCCATCCAAAGGGGAAGATTCCGTAAACAATATGATACATTATTAGGGATGGAAGGTATATATAATAAAGATATATATTCTATTTTTTTCAGTTAAAAGAATTTAGTAAATAATGATAATTCTTTAGGTTCATATACTGAAAAATTTATAATTTTATAGAGCCCTATTTTTTGAAAACATGAATCTTCATTAATTTTGTCAAAATTTATAAAATATTTTGGAATGCTAAAATTTAAATGAAAATAAATTTTCTCTGATATTTCTAGTGGTCTCTGGAGTATTTTTCATGTTTTTTTATAATGATATAATAAAAAATTATATTGGATCTATATTGATGACTTCAACATGAGTAAATAGCAAAAGAAATATATATCATAGTACAAAATATATGTTGACTGTAAGTCAAGATAAGGTAACCATGGAATAAAATTTCATATCATAGGAAAAAATAATTTATATTAACACATAAATAATGTTGAATGTACATTGAAAACAATTTCGACAGATCTGGGCATAATGGAAGTGATGGAAGATGTGATCATTTAAAATATTTTCCATTAAATATTAAGATATGTTTAGCAATTAAAAATAATGAAACATAAATAGTTTAATGGGTAAAAACATATATTCATTAATATGTTTTTAAATAAAAAATAACATAATCGATTATTTTTTATTCAATTCCCACTCATCATTTTCACCATTATAGTTCCAAGAAATCGGGATAGATTTCCTCAAGATATACACTAGTGTTCCCCACAGAGAATATAAGGTCACTCTTGATTCCTCAATTGATATAATAATGAAATCGAGGAATTTATTATTTAAGATAAATCACATTGGATTATCTCTTTTTATTCAATATTTCGATTAAATAAAAAATATGAGATTCCATTATATTTATCATATATAAAAATACTTGTTAATTGTTGAAAAAATGTTGCAAGAATATTTTTTTCCATACTTCCGGATTTATATTAAGATTAATTAAAAAATTAAGGAACTATTAATTAAATAATTAAAATTTTTTATCTCATGTTATAAATAAATTAGAAAATATATTAGTTAATGTATTAATTTATTTAAAATGTTCAAATAAAATAACATCCTAAAAATAACATCATATGATAAAACGATCTACCTTACACAAATAACATTTAACAGGATCTCCCCATTAAATTTTGAAACATCAAAAAAATAGTAATTTTGTCCATTTTTTATATTCCATTATTTAATAATCCAACCTATGATGATATGTAAATAAAATGAATGGAAAAATGAATAATTCTTAATAAAATCATAAATTACAAATAATTTTATAATGATCAATATATGTTAAATATTCATTTCCATAAAATATTAATTGACTATATTTTAATGCATCAATTTAATAGAATTTAATACAGTATGGGGTAAAACTTTTTCGGTGAACCCATATGCCCATTGTCTCAATGGAACTAGTTAAAAATCATATGAAAGGGGTAGAATATAGAATAAAATAATGAAAACTCTATATAAATGAAAATATTATCACAATTCCATCCATTATATGAAAGATACAATATAATATTATTCATTTGTCAACTAATAATTATTTAGGATTGATGTATAATAACTCCATTACCCTCAATTATTTATTTATTATTTTTTACATATTGAGATGAATTTATTTTTATCAGTATCATAATTAGAATTATTTAAAGATATATATCTCATCAATTGGGCCAATGGTATTTTTTCTATTACTTATGTGGGGGGAAATTCTATATAATAAAATGAAAATTGATATAAAACTAGTCAAAAAACCATCACAATCCATGTTACTGTGATATTGTAAAGATAAGTTCTCATTATGAATAAAAGAATTTAAATAATAATGTAATGTTATAATGATCTAAATTATGAGTATTGAAATTAATTCTCATTTATAGAAACATGAAATGAATATAATAAAAGTGGATTATCTATTGGTGATTTTACCATGATGATCCCTTATTGTTCATATCACAAAGTTAAACTTTCAGTCGAATGAGTAGTAATTATCAGGGATCTTCTAGAGAGATATAGTATCAAAACATTTTTTGTTTTATCAATATGATATATTTATACTATTGAAAATAGTTTTACAATATTATCTGGAAATCTTTAGTTTTTCAAACTGGTTGGAAATTCAATAACTAATTTATATGACATTAACACATATTATAAGAATAAAAATATAAAATATGAGAGAATAATAAAACATGTTTATATATAATTGATTACATTATATGGTAATCTAAATAGAATTATAGTGTCTATTTTATTGAACTAACTCTAATATACCAGCACAAGAACTATTTCCTTCCCCTAATAACACTGAACTACTAAGTACTACTATGAAACACCAAAATATTTTGACAATTGTATTTATTTGTGAGGAATAACCAATTATCTTCATTAGTTAATAAAAGGTTAATGAATTCACCTATCCATGTAGAAACATATATGAAGAATATATTTTGAAAATTGATTTACATTGTTTCACTAACAATAAGAAAAGTTACAATATAATCATTTTTTATAATGAATTGGAGAATACAGGTAACTTTTGTTTCAAATAATATCGATTTTTATGATGGATTCTATTTTTATATCAATTTAATTCCAACTTCCAAACTCTTATAAAAATGAGAAACATATACTTTATACATCTCTAGTACCTTAGGATAGTTATAACTACTACTAAAAATAAATTTTTTGGATCTTATAGATATCATCCTACTATAACTAATAAATAAGACATATCAAGATTAGTATAAATAATGGCATTTATGATAGATATAATTTATGAAACATATAATTTTTAATCATTCTATCATTCTCATAGGGTGTTTAGGTGTAAATTTTCATGGATAAAATCATGTTATAATGCATATTAAACAACACTCCCATGAATTTTTTTAACATCTACCTTCTTACTAACATCGCAATATATATATATTGATTTTTTATAAAATCCCACATAGAATTATAAATATATATCTTTGATGTACTCTATCATGGACCTATCAAATATAATATTAGAATCCAAAGAGAAATATAATAAAATATAACATAACATTATCACTCAAGGAGTCCATGTTTTTTTTTGTCACTGTTTCCTATGTAATGTATATTATTAATTAATGTTATGGATTTGTAATACATTATTTGAAGTAAAGTAAAAAATTAAAAGTAAAATAAATGTAAGATATATAAACAATAGTTTTATTAAAAGAACACCTAGTGTATTGCATCACAATCCATAAAAATATTTAATTTTGAATATTACATATGTTCATATTTAGAATAAATGTTATAACATACAATGATCATAGTGTATCAACACAATTATTCTGCGATATGTAGGTTAATAACAATAAAATTTCCAAATAATTCATTTATTTCTTCATCTTCCTTAATTTGGAGCGGTTCACAACAGGATATAAAATCTATGAACATAAATACCCTTTGAATTTGTAGAAATCATGAAACACTATATTATTGATCCATACTATTCAACCATATATGTGGTAAAACATATGAATAGAACTTAAAATAAAAACAAATGAAGAACTGAATTTAGTGAAGCATGATAAATCTAAAATATAATCTATAATTACAATATTTTTAGGTAAAAACTATATTTAATATAAGAATAGATAGATTAATCACAGTGTAGTTCAGAATGATAATAAAATACCTGGTATTATATTGAGAGATAAACCACTAAAAAGGGATCTTACCCTAAATATTATATAAAAACCAAATAAAAAAAGATGAAAAATTAAAAATTAAAACATAAAATATCTCCCCATAGTGGTATACTCATCTCTACTTATAACTTCACTAAATAATCCTTCAAATCCCATCACATTCAATGAAATGTCCATTTATACACATTTATATTTTATTCCACAGTAAGACTATCTAAATATTTTAGAATCAAGTTGAACCTATCCTTTATTATAGAGTCTCTCTATATTTATAGTAAATTTAAAAATATTGTTAAAAACATTCATAAATAATATATATTTTTGTGTTATATAAACCATTTATAAATACTGATTATTTTATGTTTCCAAATAGCCTAACTCAGCTTCTTATCTAATAAAGTGTCACTATTATATAACATTTACCAACCCTAACATTAGGCAATTTCAATTACATTTATCATTAGATAGACCCCCTTTAGACTTAAGTTGGTGTATTTTTTTTCCAATTCATAGTGATGTAAAATTATATTAATTACACATAGAATCATCCAATATTAGATATATTTCATTTTTTTCATAGAAAATGCCTTTTTTCAAAATTAACGTACACAAAAGGTGATCAGTTGTGGTGTTAATATTTTTTATGTGGCTTATGACCTACTATGAAATAGAATATAAAATATTTTAGAAATAATACATGAGTTTGGTGCATCTTCTGTAAGACCTAGGAAATATTTAGAGATTTTAATATCATTTACCCAATTTCAACTCTCACCATAAATCAAATAATCCCAATCATTCATGGATATGATTCATTATTAATTAAAATATTTCATAATTATATGAATAATATATATTTTAATTATCACCTAAATATATAAAAATTAGGAAACAATTGATATTTATTCATTTGTAAATTATCCCATTAAAATTATTTAAATGAATTACATTTTTCTTCTAAATAAGATATTAATTTCCAAAATAAAAAATTTTCAAAATAATGTAAATCAATTGTTAAATAAAAAATTTACCAAATACAATGGAATAATATTTAAAAAAAATATTAAAAATAAATTCTAAAAACATTATTCATTAATTACACCATACATATCTTATTGAGTTCTTGGGAGAAAATAAATAATTAACTAAATTAGTAATAGCAATGTTAAATATAATAGCATAATTTATCAATGAGAAATCATCACAAATTTTTAACTTATGAACTCTAATTATGACTCCAATATTATCCAATTTTTTAATTATTCTCCAATTCATTTTTAAAATACTCTGAAATTTATATCCTCCCATCTATACTTGTACATAACTTCGTAGAAAGGTTCTCCTCTTCTCACAATAGTAGTATTAATGAAAATAAATTACATTACTCAACATCATGCATGTTTCATCATAGAATTATTTTTCTTATTAATTCAATACATACATTATTATAAACATATTTCAAAAATCACCACCACTAGACCCCCCCCCCCCCCTTCTCATCCGGTTTCTTATATGACATTAACCCCCACATCACATCTCCATTAAAAAACAGGTTGGTAACTATCATCAAGGTTTCAGAAACACACTGGTTTAAAGAATCACCTAAATAAATCCTAGAAATATACGATAATTAATGTATAAAATATACATAATATATAGAAAATTAAAAAATATATTTAATTTAATCTTAAAAAAAATATTGTAACCAAAAAAATATATCTATTATGGAAGAAATGTTATGGATTCCAATGATCACCTTGACCTATTACTACCCAGCTTGATCACTAAATCTTTTATGGAAATATATAATAAATAAATAACACCTATGTGTGTATTTATTATTTTGTCTGTGTATATTTTTATGGTGATTATAAATGGTATAATGGAAAGAACATCCAGAAAACCACTCATGAAAATTTGGATGAAGAATACCAATCATTCATTGATTAAACAGTCAAACCAACACATCACATGTACTAGGTCAACTATCACTGATACTAACTAAGTTTCACCTATCTAATATCTTATATATGGATAGTAACATAATATAAAAATTATATATTAATAAGTTACAATGAAACCACGTCCACATTGAATGCATTCAGAAATGAGATACTTCTTTCTTCTCTCATGTCATCCATATTAACATAACCATAAATTAATAACCAAAACCACATATACTTATCTATATACAAAAAACAAATATCCAAATCAACACTATGTATCCAGAAATAAAAATAACATTAAATATAAATAGGTCATAACCACACGTCACATCCACAATATAATAGGATAACATAAACATAATGGTAAAAAATAGTATTCCTCTTCGTATCACAAAACAACCCCCATAATGAATCATAAAACAACCACAAAACAAAATCAAAATAACTATTTTACACCATAACCCATTCATTATGTCCTCATTAAATGATGATTGATACCACACTCAAAGGATAGTGTTGGAAAGTAGTATTAGTAAGTCATCCATTTCATTTAAATCCATGATGTTGGGTAAAATATTGGAACCAGAAAAATATATAGGTATTTGTGAGTTCACCTGATTTGGAATGTTTTAGGGTTAGATAAGTGAGATGAATTTTACCATTTATTACTTTCAATATCTTAATAAAAATTCATAATATCTTTATATGGAACTTTATGAATGATGGGAAAATGAATACCAATGTTTATAATTTTATGCTTCTTTGATTTCATGTTCCAAATGATGGATGTATGAAATAAATACTCTATATATGTTTTAACTCTTATGTAGATTTTGAATAATTGATAGTTTTTAGTTGTAGTGGTAGGTCTCTTGACAGGTATATGTAATATTTAATTGATTCTGATAGATTATCTTTTGGCCATCATCCCCTCCCTCCAATGGTTCATTGATGAGGGGAAGAAAAAATGATCCCTAAGTCCTTCCGCCAGTAGGACCCAAGTCAGAGACTAGCATTGGGGGTATAAAAATACCATTTGTGAGAGGCATTACCCTATATAATATATATTGGATTGAAAAACTAGATGAATTCTCCACAATGAAATCCAAGTCACAATATAATAGAAATTCAAATCCATCCCAAAAGTCTTCTATAATTAAAACTGATATTAATAAAATTATCAAAAGTAAATTCCCAAAAATAACTGATGCAATGACATAGTAGTTATCCTAGGGTATAAGTTAATAATGTCCAACGCGGTCCATGAAATCCTAATAGAAACATGAAAATAGTTTTATATAGGTTGAGAATACAAGTATAGCTAGTAGGAAAACCAATGAATATCATTCAAATGTGAAAGAAGAATAATAATGATCCATAGAGAACACAAAATAATCAATAGAACATAAACATGGAAACTATCCTTCCCAACCCCATCAATTAATTCTCACAAAAGAATTCATGCCATGAAATTTAATTTAAAAATAATCCAATCGATAAGGATACCCAACACAACTTTCCCATTGGAATTCCACTCTCACACACCAACATTGTAAACTCCGGTTCTCCCTAATGTTCTGTATACCACAACACCTCATAAGCATGGTCATATCACACCATAAATCACCAGACATCCCCTAGAAGCCTGAATACATCACATTTCACCCACAAATACATCGTCCATCATATCATAGCCACCACCAGAACCATAATAGTAGGGTATCATGAATATGTAGAATATAATCCTCCATTACTTTATCCAACCATCCACAATCCCTATAGTAGCATCCCCACAATAATTATCATATCACATATCATCCAAAAACAACAAGTCCACCACCACATAAGAAAATTAACATCACACTGGATAACTCCTAAACTATCAATACCACAATCTAATTCACTAACAGACCTCCACCCATCAGAACAAGTGAAATATATACCTTTACTGGAAGAGGGGGTGGGAAAGAGAGAGAACACATCAATCTTCCTCACTATATGTCGGAAAAAACAACCCTTCTTCTGTGACTATATTGGTGTCTGCACATAGTACTCAAAATGGATTGGGTGCATCTTGAAATCACAAGGAATATACCAGTATATAGAGATTAAGACACACAACTCCAACATATGGGTTCACTACCAAACACTAATCTACTCACAACATCATCACTCTTTCTTCAATCTCTAAATTCATAACACTAGACAATAAGCCACAAGCATCATTTCACATTTAAAACTAAATACCATTATCCATCCCATTCATTTAATTATTTGTGAAAAATATAATTTACTACCCATATCACCATTTAAATATTCATCATATATTTCTAATCCATTAACAAATCAAAAAAAATTCATTTAAATCATTAATGAACAAGTCATTTACTCCATAAGTACACATGTATCTAGCACGATGAAACCCAAAACAGAAGCATCTCACCATCACCATCATACCATCTCCTCTCCACCTCAAAAAAATAGGTAACAAACCCCATCGTTGACCACAAATAACAGCCAAAAATACAACTATCCCACATATCCCAACAACACATTGACCACATGGATCCTCCCCAAAATCATGAACACACATCATAGTACATCCTAATCCATTTTACGAATATAAAATATGTTTTATCATGTTACATGTTATTTAAAGGTCATTTTCACACAATCCATAATCTTTTGGTGACTATTTCATAATCCAAATATATGTGTTTAGAAAATTTCTCATTTAGGGAGATATCAAAACAATCACAATAAAAGTAGTAGTCCTCACATACATATCTACAACCAAAAAATCCTCAAATTTCCATAATTTTCAAAAGTGTATAAAAACGAACAATAATAATATTGAAAATAATTATAAGGCTGTAAAATTTTTTGAATCAAACACATACACATTTAAATTTCTATTTAACCAGTTCTTAATCTTTAGTTAATCTATCAAAATCATTATTTATATATGAAAAAAAACCTTCCCGCGTGATTCATAATAAATAAATAAAAGATATTCCCTTCATTAAAAAAGTTTCTCTATCTTACTATAAATTTCATTGAAATGAAAAATGCATAAAAACACTACTGTACATAACACTCATGGTCCATCCAACACCACATGAAAATGTCATCAAAATAAATCCCAACACATGCCCCAAAAAAGAACAATGCTTCCACAATGAATCCCTAAGAAAATTAACAAAGAAAATTAAAAAGAATGTGAGAATAAATTACAATCATTCAACAAGAGATTTCATACCAGAATCATCTTGAACTAGAAGATTGTATAATGTGAAGTGAATGGATGAATGTAATCTCAGGGAACCTAGGACTAATCCATTAAATGAGGGGGATAGATATAGATAAATGGAATAAAATTTAGTTATAAGAATTTTGAAATATCCTGAAACCAAATGATTTCACATAATGTAAACACTACATGATGCCTAATTATTATGATACCTAAAATTCCATATTTTGTCAAAAAATAATTCATCTCAAAGGATTAATCCCTTGAATTATTATATGTCATAAACCCCACATACATGGTGATTACCCTTTTCATGAGATACCCCTTGTCAATGTACTAGCCATGAACCAGTAGTCTATACAATATTTGAACCACCGTTACATATCCTGTATAAAATATACAACATTTATTAACTTAAGAAACTCTTTTATAGATGTATCGACCACTAAAAACTCCCAAAACCTACCACAAAATCCATAAACTTCCAAAAATGAAATTTAAGTGAGAAGTAGGGAATGAAATATTACCTCAGATACCTCTCATACTATTCTTGTCCTTAAGAATAAAAATCCAAGCCCATATAGAAAGGATTCTAGAAAAACACCCCTGAGATACCACTCAATGATCTTTCCATAACTCAAATGCTACCACAAACCACAAATTTGAAACAAAATGGCCCCAAAACACATCACACAATCTCATCATCACATATCCATGTTACCAAAACCAGCAATCCTACACACATCCCAAACCAGCAACCACTATAACAAACAAGATGCATTACCCTGATCATAAAAATTAGGTAATTACATGTTCAAATACAATATTCAATCCTCCATGGGTATCACATAATCTCCCTCCAAGATTTAATCGCATGATCATTAATGCTTCTTGATTAGGAGTCAGGTCCTCCCATTTTCATTTTCACAAAATTTATCACACATCAATAAAAATTCGAAAAACTCATCTGATAAATCATCTGAACCCAAACATCACAACATAAAAAAAATGAAATTAAAACTCGAAAAATCTAGGTAATGCGAAGTAGTCTGCGTTTCATGTTCCCATCTACTCTCTTATAGGACACCATGCCACCATAATAGATGAACCAAAGGAATAGTCTATCTAAACAATTCATTCTCTTGTAGATCCAAGAACTCTTCTGGTCAATCCACAAACGACATGTCATCCTTGATATCAAACTCTCCTCAACCAATTTCATGGTACTGCTTATGAAGATAGAAATGAAACTGAGCGGGATTGAAGTCATCATGGATTCCCTATATATATTTTTGGGAATGTCAACCAGTATTCCACCTCACCAACTCACCTGAACACCACAAAGGGCCCAACAGAATTGGGAGAAAGATTACTCCCTCTACCAAACATTCACTTCCCACTTTTAGGGGAGGCCTTCAATAACATGTGGTCCCAAACATTAATCATCAGGGGAGAACCCCCTCAATAATAATAATAAATCCTAATGTCCAATAATTCTTTCATCCTCGGATAAAAAATATGATCATTCTTTCATTCCTTGTACCACATCAGTTCCATGTATTACATACTCCCCAAAATTCATCCAACACATCAGATATGGAAATGGTCACCCATTAAATACCTCAAAAGAATCCATTCTAATAGAATTTTGATCAATATTATTATATGAAAGATCATCCAAGGTAACATATCATAAGAAAGATTATCCATAGTTTAAGATGAACTCCAACAACATATACTACAATGTATAGATAGTCCCCTCTATATTCATACCTATCTGAGCGTGAAAAGAAGTACTATGGCATAACTGAGTATAAAATCCATGATGTAATCTCTTCTTGACTAAGGTTGAAAATTGTGTGCCATGATTTGGGAGAATGGAAATCATAACTCTATGGAATTACACAACCTTATTCGTATAACTATTATCCATATAATCAACAATTTCTGAGTCCTTGGTCACTCAGAAGGTTTCATATTTCCTCAACAGATCCAAAATCACCAGATAGAATAATAAACCTCCCCAATCACTAAATAACCTTGTGTTGAAATACATTGATATTTCCTCAAATGTAACACAATAACATCCAAGGGATAAAAAAAACCACTAGGAACATGATTCTCAACTATTACCAACTGGAAAACTAAACACCGAAAAAGAACTATGTCATTTCACATTTCATCTCGGGAATACAAAAATGCATCCTAATATATGGTACATCATCAAAAATCCTAGGTGTACCGCTAATGGTGGTTTATAAAAATTATAAAGGATTCACTTATGAATCAGTATCGGAATAAAAATACTACTATGAAAAATCACCTAGTTTCGACCATCCAATAAAAAAATTGTAGATTAACAGTTCTTTTTTAGAAGGGGTTATAAATAACACCCTATAAATTAATTTTAGAGGGGCTTATTAAAAACACCTTCTAAATTTTTTAGCAATTTTTCTTTGTGATATTTTTTTTGGATTTTAGAGGCAGTTGTGTAAAAACCACCACAAATTTAATATTTTGTTGACCAATATGTTCAGTTGAATTTTTGAGTATAAATATATAATATTAATTTGGATATACATTATAGGTCATATATATAACATGGAATATTTTTTGAATGAAGATGTGGGGGTTCAAAAACCCCTTTAATCTCTTAAACTAGAGGGGGTTCATGAATGATCATTAATCCCTAAAAACATATATGTCTTTGAAGAACTTCAAATTTAAGATATAATAAGGGGTTGTGAGACCCCCTTAATTTATGATATTAGAGGGGGTTTTCAACAACCACTAATTCAAGAAATTATAGTGGGTTCATGAGCCATTGTTAATCCCTTTGGTTAGAGGGGTTTTTTAACACCATCTTATTTTTTATTTATTTTTAAAATAAATATCATATAATTTCAAATTATATGATATATATGTGTTGGTGAGCATGTGTGTGTGTGTGCACAAACACATTGATATATATATATACATATATATATTACATAAAAATATAATATAAATCAGTTCAAATACATTATGAACACACACACACACACACAGATATATATATGTGTGTGTATAAAGAAATTATATAAGTACATTAAATAAATACTTATACATATTAACAATAATGTATAGATATATAAAATATCGAAATACATAATTTAAATATATTTATTATAACATATGACAATTATATATGGTTTTATATATACTATACATTTATATTATAATTTATATTATATATATATGATATTAAATATATTTTTATTGTATATATATGTAGAAATACATTTTTATTATATTATGTATAAAAAATATAATATAGGAAAAATTATATATAGAAATATATTTTTATATATTATAAATATTTTATTATAAATAAATTTATATATATTATTCAATTGTTGTATATATATATTCAGTATATTATATCAATTATAAATTGATCCAGTAAATATATATATATATCATTTAATAATATTATATATATCCAATTATATGATTGAATTTAATTTTATTTATATTTATACATAAATATAATTTTTATTATTATATACATTAATGAATATTTATTTCTATAAATTTTATTGCATATAATATTAATTACATATAATATAAAATCATAAACATTTTATGTAAATATATATATATATAAACAAAAAAAATTTAAATATAAATCCAATAAATTCATAAGCTTATATTTTTCATAATTCATATTACAATAATAATAAATATATTTTTAAATATTAGTTTTATGATTTTATATTATATATAATTTATATTATATGATATACAATTTATAAAAACAAATATATATTAATGTATGAAATACAATAAAACTGTATCTATTAAAGTACATATACATTAATGTACATAATATTATACAATTAAATTTATTGAAATACATACATATTATCATGCATAAAATTAAATATATTTATTGGGGTGCATTATATAAATATTTATATATATAATCTATTCATATCATATTAAGTATAAATTTTAATAAATTGTGTTTCATATAACATCATTTAAGTATTTGTATAGATTTTATTATATATATATATATCTGTGTCTATGTGTGTCTAAACATTATTTCATTTAATATTAAGTATATATAATATAATAAAAATTTTAAAATTAAATATATAATAAATTACATATTAATAAAAATATGTATTGTAATACATTATACAAATATATTTTTAAATGAATTATTTAAATATATTAAATAAATAAATAAATATATCTATTTATATTATATAATTAAAGGTGAATATAATATATAAATATGTTTTTATGTATATAAAATATTTACAAAAACGACTTTAATAATTTATGAATATAAATTTATATACATAACATAAATCGAATTATAAAAAATAAACTCAAATGTATGTAAATACACAAATACAATATTTAGTTTATATAAATGTATCCATTTAAAATAATAAAAATTTATAATAATATCAATACATTAATATAGAATATAAAAATGTATATATTAATTTAAATAATAATATATGTATTTAAATATTTATTTAAGTAATATTTATTTTAATTATTTGAGTTATATATATATAAACAATGTTCTGTGAATATAACAATAGAATCCAATTGTCATAGTGGTAGAGGGTTCGCAGGTTTATTCAGGTGGTTTGGGATTCAAATCCCACTGCCGAACAATTTTAATAACCGGCAGAGGGGCGTGGGTTAGAGGGGAGAACGAATATGATAAGGGTTGGGCTGTGTGGTTGAGATATGGGTATAAGAACCCAAGGGGCACAAGTGATATTGGTTGGGTATAGGAATTAGAGGGAGGGCCATGTTGTTGAGTTGCATACTAGAATTGGTTGGGTGCAGGTTGGGTGCATACTAGAACCGGAGGTAGTAGGGTGGGGTCATGAATGGGAGGAGATACTATGTGTGATCGAGATGGGATGTGTAGGTCCTGAGATTTAAAAAAAATATTTACATAATGTTGTAAGAAATTCCTCTAATAGGGTGCATTTATATGGGGTTTTTACCACCCACCGCCTCTAAATGTGTACTAACTAGAGGTGGTTCTTACGACCACCTCTGATATATAACACGCTACCCACCTACATCCAATTTACATCTTCCACTAACTTGTTAAAATATAGTGGTTAAATCCCCTCTAAAAAGTGATTTTATAGTAAAATTAAATGGGGGTTTAACCACTGTTAAATGAACCACCACTAAATTTTAAAATTCCTTACCATGAGTTCCTCATAACTTCCTCAAATAGGATTAGGTAGGAACATTAGTAGGGGTTTTTTATAATGAACAATAATTATTTTATAAGGGGTTATAAGAAATTCTAAAAAATAACCCAATCTCATCAGGGAACTTTTTTAGTGGTCATTAGACCATCTCTCCAGAGCATGATCATGGATCACATGATTACTGAACAACTATACCTCTGTGTCTCTCCATTAAGGCTCCTCTACCTGTTGCATTACAGAAGACTAAAACATTATCTGAAATAAAAAATATCTGCCATCATCCACACATTAATATATGTTAAATCATTCCTACACCTTCATCACACTCTTAGAATCCCTATACTTAGGTACATCATAATTACATGAAATCAAATTCAACATGTTGGCCACAACATCCCCCTTATCTAAGGTATAAGAAATATCAAAATCATAATCCAGATTAAACACCATCATCCTCTAATATGGCATGATTATATCATGGTATGAAAATATTTACCACATGATCATGTAATCGATAAGACAATAATAATCTCCCCAATAAGGATATTCAACCACATATTATACTCAAATAGAACTTCTACTAGCTCCAGATCATGTCTATCATAGATAAAATCATTATTACATAACTACCTTGAGCTTTAAGAGATGCTTTCCATGTATTACATCAACATAAATCCCAATACTCATTAGGAATCACCATGAAACACCTCAAATAACACACCCTCCTAAAAAAACTAAAATACATCATCACTAACCAACAAACCCTTCATTTAAATGAATACTTCCTAGAAATAACCATTACCCCAAAAAATCCAAGTCTTTCCTGTCCAATGAATTCAATTTGGATAAAAATTGATACAAATATGCACAAACCTCCCATAATAAAAAAAATCCATATAATCCGTGAGACTCTAACACGTTATTTGGTTCTTCCCATGAAACAATTACCTTGACCATCAATGGGTAAACTGGAACACCCTAATGTGACACCATAGGCCTATTGAAATGCAACTATCTTATACCAAACATACACTTGGACAACATTTAATAGGGATGGTGGCATCGATGAACCTTCAAGATAGCTCATAGATGATCAGAGTGAACCTACTATGTCATTGAGTCGATTAAGATATCATCAATCTATATAAAAAAATAACTTATCTAGAAACTTATAGATCATGGATTTTATATGCCCGATAGACATGGCTAGTGAATTATTGTCACTGAAATACATTAATGAAAACTCAAAGATTTTATAAATACAACATAAGTGAGTATTAAATATTCCATAGTCTTTCAACCAGAATTGGGGCTTTATAGACAACTTATAAATAACAGAAATCCAACTCACCCCTCACAACTGGTCGAGATAATGTTTATTATTGGAAGATGGTAATGGTTCATAATAGTTACATGATTCATCCTCCATTATTGTATACACAACCTCTGACTACTAACCTCTTTCATATATAACATCACCTGAGCCCCCCTTGTTCACATAGTGTTCTAGATAAAACCGTTATGTATGAGATCATCAATTTGGATCATCATCTTCCACAACTCATAAGGTTCCATATGATAACGGGTCCTCAATATAGAAGAGGAACAAAGCTTTAATCTTACATATAAATCAATATCATGCTCATGGTTAATATCAAAACCTCCTTAGAAAAAATATCGAGTAATTACCCAAGGACCTTAGTGAACTCCATTTTCCAAGTATCCAATGATTCCTTCGAGAACTCAGACAACCAATAATGAAGTGGCTCAATAGGCTAATTCCTACTTTACAAAACCAGTTTCCAATGATATCCACATATGAGAACAAAACTATCCTCCAAAATAATTTTATAGCAGAACATATGAAATACAACTATACAATGTTTAGGATAACATCCTATGGCTCCACCTATAGCAATAAAATATCCAAATTGGGTTGATGTGTCCATTTGATTAATCTACACCCTTAACACGCATAAAAAATGATGTAGCCACCTACTAGAATAGTCAAAACTATAGGGATTGAATAACTACATATATATAATACCAAATCATGAGCTATAAAATGTGAAACAAATGAGTGGGAATATCTTTATTCAATGAAGTCACAAGAAAGAGTACTAAATAAACTAATTGTACATATGAAGATATCTTTCCCATCGAGCATTCCTTCCTCCACTACTGAAAACTAACCATTCCTATATTCTCTATATATATACTAATGACCACCTCCATGAACATGATTGGGTTGAGGTCCTCGAACAAGAGGAACATCATATGGTCACCCTCTAGTTTATCATTCACATGTCGGGAGAGCATAAGCCAACTACCCCTAATACAGGAATGGTCTCACTATAAATTTGTGAAGATGTTGGAGATACACCTATCCACCTACAATAAAATAAATACAGGGGGCCTCCAGGTAGTGGCTATGGTAATGGACACAAACCCACAACCAAAGCACATATGTACAAGTTCCAATTTAAAATCATGGAGGCCACTATCCATACAAAGCCATTAAAGAAGCTGTTGAAGTCGACTCTACAGTTGTTAAAACCTCAGAGTTATTAGAACATGAGACCTAACAATGAAAACTCTACTTCTCGATGAACTGAAAACCTTCTCCTCTTATGGTAAACCTCATTTTGAGTTCATCTTCTCAATCATATACTTCTAATTCTAACCCTCCAAATATGTTGAAGACATAAATTGAGTAATGTCATGGTGGATAGAAGTTATAGATACTCCTCAAGACATCTCGCATGAGTCTCCCAATCTAGAGAAATATTTGGGGCTAAGTGTATAAAACACTTAAAAATGATTCTTAAAACATTCACAGACATACTCCCATGTAGATGAGAAAGAAGATCATGTATCTTAATTTCCATCACGGTCGATGAATGTATCTCCACTCAAAACACTAATTTAATGTCAATTCACAAAACATATTCCTCCCTCAACTCTCCCAAATAGATCTTCCACCACTGTTGTGAATTGTTACACAATTGAATAACTACCCAATGTGGAAAATGAATACGATCCATGGATGAAAGCGGAACCAAGGATTTAATAATCCTAGATAGTGTTGCCTTTTTTTATGATTCATATTAGTTGACTTTGTTCAATTTAACCTCACCAAAAGAACCACATTCATAGAATAACTCAATTTATCATGATTCATGTATCTCTTATAGGTCCCTACCTAATAAAAAATTCCATCTTGCATGGCCATTAAATTACCTCATAGTCCATGTACTCGATCAATGGGACCCTAAAACCTATTTTCTTAGTTGGTCTCCCTATAATACATCACACACTACATTCAACTTGAACTATTTCTATACAAATCTACATAATCTTCATGGTTTCTAACACCACACTCCATCCTATATCTCAAACATCACCTCTGATTCCACTCCTGCATACACCCTACCATCAAATATACAACAATTACAGTTGAGAAGAAATGACATCGAGTCCCACCTCTAGTAGTTCATAGGCCAGAAAATATCACCTATGTTAACAAAATCTCTTGTATCGGATGTATCACCATCGATAATAAAAATTGGATAAAGATATAAGATTATTAATTAATAATAATCTCTATGAAATAATATAAACGAAATGAAAACCCATCCTACAATGTAAGTATAGATAATAGAGATAGAGATAAATGAATCTAAATTTCATTACCAAAATCAATTATAATGTAAAGATATAACAGCAATCCTATTGTTTGAAATTATAATTTCCATCACTATCTAGGTAATCCTATAGAAAACATGAAAAATAATTATATTTGTAAGATGATTATAAAATACTACATAGTAGGAAAACTTAGTCTCTCGTAAACATTTGAAAAAAGCATACTAATTTACCCATGAGAAAAAAGAAGATCCAAAAGCTCCAAAATAGGTCAAGAAATCCAAACCAACCTAACTAAGGAACACAACCCAAATAACACTAGCCAAATAGTAAAATATAATAAGAATATCATCGATAAAGGAACCCCACACTAGTTTTGCACCATTTATCTACAATCACAACCTAGTGTGGTACATCATAGCACTTAAATATATTCCCTACACCAATAATCCCCACAAGTTCAATCATATTATTCCAACAAGCAAATGGGCTCACCACCCCACCAGTATCGCCACATCATGTTTCACCTACAATCACCTGGTCCATAACATCACAACCACTAAAATAACAAGGGTAGATGGGTATCATGAAAATGTATCACAAAAACATCATTCCATAATCTATCCATGCATGACCCCTGCAATATCCTTCCCAAATTAAGGGGCATATCACATCTTTCCAAAAAAATCTCCTTGGATACCACCCCACATAAACAATCAAAACTCTACTGAAAACACCTGAGCTATCACAAACACCATCTTATACGAAGACATACCACTAGAAATAACATCCTACAGAATAATTACCTCTCCTAGAAGAGAGACTATTAATGAGTGGATAATAATCCATTCATCCTCTTCAATAGATATTGGGAAAACATCACCCCCACCTGACTATGCGAGGGTCTAAACCAAGAGCACGATGTTGGTGTGGTGTATATAAAATTCACATAAAATGTTACAATATATACATATTTCCACACACAAATTCATCCAATGGGTTCAAAACCAAACACTAAAAAACTCAAACATGATCACACTTGCTACTACGTCCAAATCCCTATCACCACACAAGAAGACACTAGCCCCATTTTTTTTCCATTCAAATCCTATTATCCCAACCATTCACATCATTGTTAATAAAAAATCAAATTTTACCAAATAGCTCACCATTTATTTAACCTTCATCAATTTCCAACCCATTAACCATTCCAAACCATTTCTATTAAATCTTAATTAAATACTTCATTCGTTCAATCACTGACTGGGAATCTAGTGCAATGAATCCACAAACACAAGATGATCATCATCTCCATAGTACCCTTAGATAGCCTCCCTAAATTAATGCATAATAAACCAATTTACCCCCACAAAATCATGGATAAAATATATATTAGCCTCAAATTCCCCATCCCCACATCGATCAAACACCACCTCCCTAAAATCACAACCACACATTACAACACCTCAAAATCAATTTAAAAAAAAGTGTATTTTATCACTTTCCCAATTATTTTATGGTCATAAACACACTAATACTAGGGAAAAAATTCCTCAAACATATATTAGTGGTTATCCAATATCTAATTCAGGGTGATACCACAACAATCACAACAAAAGAAGAATTCACAACACATATACCCAGCATAAACCAATCCCACCAACCTCCACAATTTTCAGCGGGGAACAAAGACAAACTATCACAATATCACAAATAAAAATAAGGATGTAAAAAATTATGAATCAAAACCACAGTCAACTCAATATATATTTAAATGGAGCTTTTTTATTTGTTTAAGACCACACATCCATAACTCATAAATGAATAGAAGAAACACCCCCATAATGATACTAAATAATGAAAAACAAGGGATTCCCAACCTCAAATATGCTTTTCTAACTCACATAAAAATATATGATGAAGAAGAACACCCTAAAACTATAAAAGTGTGAAACACCAATTGATCTACCTAATCCACTCCAAGATAGAATCAAAACACCGCTTAACACACACCAAAATAAAAAAAATGTCACTATAGTGAATCAGTTGGAGAAGAGAATAAGGTAACCACCATGAAAGGAAGAATAATTCACCATTGATCGACCATATATTTTCAATGATGATCAATGGGAACTAAAAAATAAAATAAAGATGAGTGGAGGGATGAATCTCTCCTTGGGGAGCCCAGGACTCTTACAGAATAATAGGGTGTGACTTTTAATTAAATGAAATACAATTATAATGTAATGGTTAATCCATATCATGGGACCTAATGATTTCAAGTCATTTAAACATTTTATAGAATTTTATTAATTGGTATTCCTAAAATATCAACATTCTCTCAAATATAAATCATCTGAAAGGATAAAGCACCATAATTAATACACATTGTGACCTCCACTTACATGATGTTCACCCATTTCACATGATACTCTTTGGTTGCTCAAAAACCATAAACCACATATTCACACAATCCTTGAACCACCATTACATGTAATGTATAAAATACACTATTTTTATTTCATGGAGTAGCTCATCTATATATCCAACAACCAAGAATACATCCAAAACCTCACCCGAATGCATTCAATCACAAAAACTAGAAAATTAACAGAACATGAATGCATGTAACATTACATTTTCAATATTCACCAGGTTATTTAGTTTAGTTAGTTTCATTAAAAACATCCATGAATTATCCATTTTCAACATGTGGTCACCCATTGGGATCATATGGTGGTGTAACAAAAAATCACTAAAGTTCATTTTTATAAATAGGTTTTGTGGGGTCCTATTTCAATTACAAACAATTAAAATATTTAATCATTTGTCATCTTTTTCTCAAAGTAATTTGAATTTTTTAATTTATTGACTCACATTATATTGAAGTTTCTTTTCCCAAGGTGTTGTAATTATTTTGAAACCATGTAAATTCTTGTATAAAATCTTTGATTTGTATATTTTTATAAATTTCTTATTCAATTTGGGTTGGGTGATATGAGTTCCTATAGTGTGTTAAATTTTATATTGATAAGGTTCTTGTGTGTCTTTGTTTCGGAAACATAAATGAGTGGAATCATTCTTTTAATTTTTATTTATTTCCATATTTTATTATTTTAATGGTTAAATAGTTGGATCATTCCAAATTGATGATATATGAACTAAAATTAGTATCAAATATTGGTGTGGTATTATAAATTATATATCAAATAATCATTTATATAATTTATATCATGACTATTCATTATATATTCCATATTTAGGGATATAATTCATTTCCAAAATATGGAAATGAAATAAGAAAATGTGAAGCTAAATATGTTTGATTAATCAGTATTTTTTATGATGATGTATGATTTGGAAAAAAATTTATTACATGGACCCCAATATCATGTGGATTTAGGTGAAGTTAGAAGTGATAAAAAATGTGATTTGAGAAAATAATCTATAAGAAGGGACTTGGTTTATTTTTGATGATATTTCCAAATAATGTGTCCTTCAACAAATTTAATTTAATGATAACTAATGAAATTATAATATTTTTTTGAATATATTGCTCAAGTTGAAGGAAGTTGTAGTGAATATTTATAATTATTTTTTCGTAATGATGTTTAATGAATGATCATCCATAATTGGTTTAACATGAACCATAGTATGTTATAATCTTTTGGAGTTAATTTCATTGATGGTGTGTAGGAAAAGATTATTATTACCTCACATCAAGAATCATGGGATCTTTTGGTGAATGATTTGAAACAATTAGTGTTATTAATTATTAATAAATTTATTAAATGCATGATTACATTTGGAATAAATAGTTCAAAAATATTGGTGTATTTTTTTTGAGTTGATGTGATTTTAAAATGGATGGAAAGGTTAGAGTTACCAAAATAACTCTGAAGACATGCTGTGAAATGAAATATAGAGACATTGTATGAATTTGGATACTCCTAATGGATATGTATGTTGAAACTTTAAGAAAAATACTTTTGTAAATATAGTATAAAGAGTTGTAATCTAAAATTCATTATTCTATTTTATCAAAAAAATCACATCTTATAGTCAGATAGAACTTTTACATGAAATGTCAAAATTTCAATAGTTTAATGGATCACTAACCAGAAATTTTCATTTACCGATCATTTAAAAGTGTAATAATTTAATGTTATGTTTATGAATGTCTTGTAATGATCCCCATTATGGATGGGTGTGCACATTAGGTTTATAGAAAAGTATATGTGATTATTCGAATGAAAAAAATATTGTTTACTATATTTGAATTTCATTCAACATATCCAATTTTTATGGAAGAAAACAATTTCTATTTAATAGATTAATGATGTGTGATTCTATAAAATATTTATTGATAGTGTTTTTAATTCCACAAAGTGTCTACTGGTTATTGATTTAGCTATGAAATATGGAACATTGTACCTAACTATGGTATCCAATTGTAACATGTAAGACAGAGAAATAAATTTTATAATAGTTATTTTATGGAATGACCATCATACTCAAAATAGTGATAATAATTTATAAACCATGGTTGATATGGTTTCACGGAATCCTAATCACATGGAGTAGGAAATAGTAAATGGTTTCATCCTAGTAAAATAATCATATGAAACATATATTATGGACCGAAATAGACTATTGGGCCATATGTTTGATCTAGTTTTATGCATTTATAGGGACAAACATCAGCTCAATATAATGGAGGTTCACTGCATGATGTTAGATTTATCAATGGTTCTACAAAGAAGATATGAGCATTTTTATATAATAAAAATTAATAATATTCTTAGACATTCCTCAGAAAGTGAGAAAAGGTTCATGTTGAGAGTAAAGTGTAGTTAAATGATTTCTATATCATATCATGGGTTAATATGGAGGATAAGAATTTTGAAAATTATTTTTTCTGAATTGGATATAACATGAGAAGACAATATTCAATATATCTAATAAAAATTTAATATTGGAACAGATGAATTATAATTTTATTGGTAGATCCATGCCCTTGAGGTTAAGATATAGTATTCTAATGTAGTATTCAATATATGTGGTTTAATAAATTATATATATTATTAATTATATTACATTATAACTCATTTTTTATAAAATTATCATATAATTATGGTCTAGTATATCAATTTGAAAACTTACAACATGAATGATTATTATATTGGTATTAATAAATTATTGATCTATTGTTGAGCTATGTAGATAATATGTCATGTAGGTTCATATAATAAGAATTAAAGAATAAGATTGATGGGTGCAAAAAAGTTCATAAAGTAATATGCTAATCAATTTTGAGAAGAACCAGAGCCTGATGTACAAAACACAATAAGCTTATATAAAGATTGGGGAAGAGTTTTGGAAATTTAAAATATTAAATTTAAAATACTAAAGATTTTATAAGGAATACTAGGGATATATGAATAGTCTAATGGTTTGATTTATAAATTCATTTTTTTCAATATATAAATGGAAGAAAACTAGAAAGCATATGAAAAGTGATAATTATAAATGAATCCTTATTTTGGGAGTTACAAATGTTGGAAGAGTTTTATTTTTTCATATTTTTGATACATGTAATAAAACTACATTTCCACAAGGAATGATGAAGCTTCATAATAAGGGTGATTATTATCTCCAAGTGGAAAAATATAGGTGATTTATGTACATGGAATGACTATATTTAAATAGATTTATATAATTAGTAATAGTGAAATTTAGATTAATTTTTTCAACTTGTTTTTGAACATTACATGTTATATCAATATTAATATTTTTAAGGATTTTTTTACTTGAATACCATTAACTCAATAATATGTTCATTTATATAGACATGGAATAAGATATATTAAAGGAGAAACTATAATGATTCATTTTAAAATTATATTATGCACTAGTTTTTAAGATTATTAAAAATTTGTATAGAAATAAATATATTGAAATGTAGTATAATTAAATGTATAATAACTTTATGAATAATATATATATATATTCTAGTGAAATTAAGATATTTTTTTTAATAATATGTATGGTGATTTTTGTATTTTTGTTTTTATTCAATACAAGGATAACTCACACTAAGGTAGACCTATTTGGGTGAGGTTAGGAGAGTTGGAGTGTGAAATTTATAGTTATTTTTAGAATAATTATTTTTCTATTCGACGTAAATTTCATTGATGAGGATTAGAAGAAACATTAAATATATAACCTTGTTATTTATAAATTAATGTTCTTTTTGACTCTATTGGTGAGATTGATAATTTGTGATTTGAGACCTGTGGGAACTGACATGCATAAACAAAAAAATAAAATAACAAATATAAAATAGATGAAAATGGAAATTATATGGTGAATGTCATTTAAAAATCATCTATATGATGTATTATATAGTCTATAGTTTTTATCAGTAATAATGTCACTCACATAATAGGTGTCATTAGCATGTTTACATCAAATCCACTAATGGTGATTTGTGAGTATATTAAGTAGATCTTGTAGAATCTCAACTAAAAAATGCATTGGACATCCTATTTTAGATTATTATTCAATAAAAAGTTTTGTGGATGATAAATTTAGTGGAGATACATATTTCAGGAAGATAACCATATTATTTTTTAAAACATTTGGATGCACTTCCACATGTTATACATCCAAGTTACATCCTATAGTTACTCCATCATCTATGAATCTAAGTACAATACTCTTATGGAAGTAGGGAAAGAGTTCATATGGTTGAAGTGCCTTCTATAAGAGGTTAAATGGAGGACTAAATTCTTTATGTTGTATTGTGAAGTCTAAATTGAGATTAATTTAGAAACAATATCCGTCATTTAGCTCCCTAATGATGAACTTTCAACTGGAATATAGATTTATCATATTGATAAGGAAATATAATATGATTCAACTTTATAAAAAATAATAGAATAAAATCACTGAGTGGGTTTTCAACTAAATAGAGATTGGATAACAAAGATATCATGATATATCTAAAATTACAATATAGTATAAGAACAGAGCTAGTAAGGGATGTTTTAAAATAAGGAAATGTTGACTCAATGGGATCAGTGTTGAATCCAGGAAAAGGATTATAAAATTTAATATTTTTATATTTTTTGTGTGTGAGAAGTATCATAATATGTTTTGTCAGGATCAGTTAAGACATATGAATTTCAAGTGTTACCGATAGTAGTTATGATCAAGAGGTTGTCTCCCAAAAATATTGAATGATAGTAGAACTAATGGAACTATGATATATCTATAGAACACATTTAAAAATTGGTTGAGTGGGGTCCTATTGAACTTACATAAATATTTCCCATTTAAAATTAAAATAGGTTGTGTTCTTTAGTTATTGTTCAGATTCTATCCCTTGTTTAATATTATATTAATACAATTATTTTTTATTGAGTAGGGACTATTCCAATACCGAAAAATTCCTTTTATACATCATTTATGAAGTTAATTAATTTTATATCATATTCAATTTGGTTTGTTTACTATGAGTGCATGTTATATTTTTCGATGTGAAAGGATATTGTGACCTTTTATTTGTATTTTATGATATTAATATCAATTTCATTACGTAATTAATCTATTTAAATTACATTATAGAAAATTTGAGCAGTTCAATGGTTTTATCACTCCAAATTACTACTAGTTTTGTATTATATTTTGATTTGAAAAAAAAATAATATCGAACATAAATATATTTTCCGTATAAATATAAGCCTTCGGTCCATGTAATAAATATGTTTTAATTTATTACTTAGACCTAATATGTTCACCTTAAAGCAATCTCTTCATATTGATTGTCATTCCCACCTCAAACAAGAACACATAAAACATATATCATTAGAAAAATATATCCCTACCAAACATGAAACATCAAAATTTGTCACAAAATTGTTAAATTCCAGGTTTATCATTTCTATCCATAGTAAATTAGTTAGTTCCCATTCAGTTATGCTTAATAAAAATTAATTTAATCAGTATAATTTCAATAATACTTGCCAAATTTAAAACATACTATAAACAAATTACATCACTTATTAAATATAGCTTGATAAAAACACATAAAACCTTTCCATATTCAATTAATTCATTATTCATTGGTTATATTTTATAATCAAACCATATTTATATTCCACTATCAAATATCCCACAATATCAATACACAATTCTTTGGCAACCACCATACATCTCCAACTATGAACCACTAATAGAATAACCACTACCAAAAACAAGTTCATCCTATCCTTTCATAAAAATCCCTATCATACAACTACAACATAACCATTATTACATCATGAAAATAAAAATAAAATGAAAACAACACAAATATAATTAAAAATTACATTAAATATCAAAAAATAATGATCTATAATTTTTATTCATACTTCAATGGTCTGTTATCACATTATCTAAACACACATCCATTACAATTTCTAGATTTAAATTCAACATGTCAGCTACTATCATTAATTTATTATCTTATTAAAAATAAAATGGAATTAAATAAAAAATAGAATTCACATGATGCGTAATATTGTACATAAACTAATCAAAGAAATGACACTTGAAAATCATGTAAATAATATAAATATAATAAAAATATATATTCCTTACAAATTTCAATTAATTTGATTCATTATGAAGATATATTTCTTTAAAACATCCCCACAATGAATTAGACTGATTTTATATTGCATATGAGGACATGAATGAAAAATAAAGGTCATGAGTTCTCTACCTCAAGGACATATAAAAAAACATGTCATCAGAGTGAGAATAATACTCTAATCAAAGAACACGCAATTGAAAAAGATCATCTACAAGCCCTTTAAATGAACCCTACATTTCAAATAAATAAGAATAAATGATTAAATCCTGATCAAACCCACTACTATGAATTTTTCAAGATGAATAAACATGGAATGATATATGGGAAAGTGTAGTGATACTCAAAAAAGGTCAATAGAGATTAATCTCTTGATGTTGGGAGATAAAACTCAATATTTTAATATTAGTGGAAACCAATGAATAACCACTGAAAATATACGTGTTGGTAAGGATCCATGGGTTTGGAATGGATACTAAAAGGAACTAAAATTAATTGAGATACTAGAAAAATTTGGTGCATGAAATAAAAGGTGTGGTTTTTATATAATGGCGGCTCGATCCTAAAAATCCATATTTGATCTCCCTTATATCTATGGGAGTTTAACCATTTCAAATTAATAGAACTGATGGTAAACTATATGAAATATATCCCCTAATGAAACAACACTAAAACCACATTTTATCATAGTTCAATTCATGGATATCCACCTGAATCATAGTACACCCAAAACAATCACTATGGCGTAGAGACCTCCACCGTGGAATAAATACTCCTACAACATATGAATTAAAAAATCACATAACCATGAAATAAATGGAGAGAACCCCTTATCCCTGGATAAATGGAACTTAAATAATATTATAATATAATTTTCCACACCATAACTCAACCCATACAACAAAAACTACTCGTCCTCTAGATTTAATGAAACTGATATCTCATAACCTTTTTCACACACCATACATCCAAAATAATGATGGAACCCAAATTATCATTGAACATTACAAAAAATTGTTCCGACTATTATTCTATATCCAACTGACCATGATATAATATATATAACTATGATATAATCCGTTCTAGACATTTAAAAACTCAAACAAACCACTAATTATGCCTATTAAAAATCATATAACACATCCAATTCTAGAACATTATAATGTATGGGTCCTTGAAATTTTAAAAATTTAATTTAGAGACCTCAAAGAATATTTCAAACATGAGAATAAATACTAGAACTAAAAAAATAAATAATTTAATGAACCTAAACATCATTTAGGTATACATATCAGATATGAATGTCGACAGAATTGAATATCAAACACAATACAAAAAATGGAAACATCGATCATATTAAAAAAATTAAATATTTTAGAAAAAAATGATAAAAGACATAGGAAAATGAGTACAAATTTCTAATTCATGTTCCCACATGCACTACTACTATTAAATGAGACTCAATAAGATATATACTAATGGAATAATATTCCCAGACTACACCTTCTCCGGATCATCATGTATGTTAATCATCTATTCGAGAAACATCACATAATACATAAAATTCAACTATACATAATTAATGTTATAGGTGCCATCATGAAGAACCTAACAAAAAAATAATTCATAAATGATTTATGAATATGACCCAACTATAAGGGAAGATCTAACTGAAAACCCATAATGATAATATGCATAAACTCTTAAATGGACCAATATATTTGGCAGACAACCTACTTCCTCAAAAAAACATGCACTACCCATGATGATGGTAACCATTTATAAACATATAATAACTAACATAAAACTTTAAAGATAGCCTTTTACTATATTCAAAACACATATAATGATATTTTATATATTTCATCTACTTGTTAATAACATGGAACTCCATGATCATTCTCTATATGAAACTAAGTATGATATCCATAGATTATCCCACCCATAGAAAAAATTGAAAACTACATGGTCTCTCATAGAAATAATCGAATTGATATATGAAAAATGATGTGTTATAGATATTATTATTGGAATGTACAAAATAATGTAACTTATCTACTCATGAATATCAAAACCTAAAACACAAGAACAAAACCTGTAATATATAACTTGAATGTTCATATCGACATAAAATCCCTTCTAATGATGAAAAGTTGTGAAATGGTATAATTGAGATCCTACATAATATTGAAGATCACTCATATATAACATTGTAAAATAAGAATTATGTCAATAGATAGTCATCCTCCAAATCCACAAGAGACTCACTATTTCATTCACTCATGACATTGCAAGTGAATCGATAATAATTGACACATTAATATCCATAAAGAGGATTTATTTATAATAAATAATCCTTGATCATTAAAAAATCATGTAGAATATGATTCCAAGTGATTACACCAACTAAATTATTCAAAATTATCACTACTTCATCGTGGGGACATCTAGTGTCATTAATTAAACTCATGGAATAAAATCACTTCTTTCACCTTCTAATAGTCCAACCACTGCAACACAAACACTTCCTCTGATTACCTCATCATTGACCAATATAAAAAACTCATCAATGAATAAATATTATTAGATATAATAATATAAATTGTTATATGTGTGATTAAAAAGTTAAAAAAAATTCACCCCGCACATTGCTTTCAAAATGCTGACAATTTTTTACAACAACACCTGATTCTAATAATTCTATAACTCAGGTGGAGGATGATATAAATTAATTTTAAAATAATATTTACTTCTAATAAAACTCAAATACCATGCCAAATTTTGTACACACATAGTATATTTGATCTATTTTTATGACATTCTACTACCACCTAACTATGACCACCACATAACATTATCTACTTCCAAATCTAAAAATAATAAAATTTGCCCTTTTCATAACAGAAATACAGATCAACCAAAATTAAAACAACCCAATTTATTACATAATTGTCAAATTTTAGTTTTATAATGACTAGAAACAATACATATGTTATTTCATATTCATTTAAATATGTCACAAATTTATATAAACTCCTAAATTTTATGTTACTATCTCACTAAATGACATATCATTATACCATTAAATAAATTTTTAATTCAAGTGCAACATATTACCATAATATATATATAAGTTGAATTAATTCTGAATAATTTTTACTAACCTTGTCATAAATAAGTATTTTTGGTCCATAATTCCACTACCCATAATAGTCATACCCAATACTACATCAGCTACCACATATTCATATCAAGTACCACCAATATAATCCACTATATCCACAAACATATCATTCAAAACATCTGAATCAACTCGTTCGTAAAAATTTTAATATCAGAATCATTACACAACCCCAATACCCAAAAATATCAAGAACATAAAAATATTTATTTGAAAAAACATCAAATAACATAATAAACTATAACATTAATTAAATCTTCCGTACTCATTTAACACTAATCATAAACATGTCTTTAACATTGACATAAAATTAAATTCTTAAAATAGTTAAATTTTATGTTATTATATAGTAATGATGATGATAAAACCATTTAAAAATAATAATAAATTGTCAACATTATTAAAAAACAAAAAACAGATAAAAAATAAAAAATAATAAAAATCTTATTGAACAAATTCTCTTATATCCACTAATTATGTTTATTTAATACAATTAATTATATTTTTAGGTTGATAAAATTATTACATCCCAAAAAAAATTAATATTATTCAACATTTATAAATGAATAAAAAGATAAATGTTAAATCCCCTTCCTCTATAAATCTTTAATACCCACTACACAGGTGCTATAAGAAAACAAGGATCATGACACATAAAACACTGGGAAATATAATTGATGTCATATTAAAATCCATTAAAAATATCATTATTTCTGAAAACAAATAAATATGAATAAAAAATGAAGTAAATATTCATAACATGATAAGACATGGATAGAATAAAATTGATGATGATGGAAGATAACTTTATATTTTTATAGATTATTCTATTGAAGATAAGAGATAAACATATTAAGGATGTCCGAGGATGAACACATATATATAATATATTTGTATGTGTTCTTGGAAAAATAGATTAATTTTATGAAATATGAATGTAAACATAAATATATAATAAAATTTGAAAATAAGGAACATGTTCTAATAGTGGTGGTCTCATAAAATCGATTGATTGTGCTGAACATTACATCTTCATAACCTGTATATGTTGAAGATCTAATTAAGATTAAATAAATACAAAAAAATGCAAGTGAAATCATTTTCTCCTTTATTATTCAACACATAAGTGTAAAAATATTATTTATCAATTAATTTACTCCCACCTCTGACCCAATACAATACATATTACCACCACAGTCCAAAAACCACCACCATATGCCAATTATGTATTGAATTACAAAAACATGAAATATTATAATAAAAATTGTAATGATGAAAACCACTATCTATTATGTAATAGAAATACATAATATTATTCTAGAAATCAATATCGTGTAATACAACTTGACATTCCACAAAATACCCCCTATTTTTGAAATGACAATAATAATTATCACTATATAATCTAAAGGATACTATATATGAATCAAACCAAAAGACTTAAATTTTGAAACAAAAATATATATAGTTATATATCCCCAACATAAGCTCATTGAACACATTTTTAAACACATATTCAATACAGGATTGAGGATAAAAGAAAAAAAATCAATCCCTCACTTCCTTTTGGACGAATTCTACATAATACATCTAGCTCTACGAAAATCTAAAAAATTGTCTTATAATGTATATAACAGTAAAACATATTTTAGTTTTGTAGAATATGTATGGTTTCATTTAAGGTATGTTTCGGTGTATAATAGTTTCAAACTAAATTTTTAATGAAAAAAATTGATCTCTTACAAGAAAAATACATGAGTTATAGTTATTTGATAATTAATGTGTCCCTTAGATTTTTCATAGAGGGAAGCATGAAAAAAACTCATCTATGAGGTCTCTGGTGGTACAAACATCGAAATGTTTTTTAAAAAAATAGATACATACTCATTTCATCATTATTATTATTTCATTTTATATATTTTTATTTTTTTTATTTTTATCTATGAAAAATAATGTTTTCTTAGCTTCATAGTTGATGATTTAATAAAATATTCTAACGAAAATGAATATCAGTAAGCACCAGCTTCCCCAATGTATATACTTTCTTGCATTATACCCTTAAAACAACACTCACCAAAAATAACATTCAAATGTGATTACGAAAATTAAATTTTTGTTTAATAGGTGATGATATTAGAATATAAATTCCAATATACCATGATGTTCATGAATTATTGATGTTAAAAAAATTCTTAGATGTTATGCTGGTTCAAAAGTAACAACGGATAAGAGTTTTAATATTGTTTCAAATAAATGGCATAAATGAAAATAAAAAAACCATTGAAATAGAGTTGCAAAAACTCCTATTTCCTTATTAAATACATAAGATACATAAGATATTAGGAATTTATATGAATTTTAAGTAGGATCAGCATAACTGTTATTAATTTAAATATAGATTTTGGTAGTGATTCATGGAATGGAATTTATATTTTTTGGTGTACAAGTGACCGTTCATGGAACCAAAATAAGGACTATGAAACAAATCAATATTCATCTTTGTTATGGATATCAAAATTAAATCTTTCAATCCCTTTTGATTTGTATATTTAAAATATTGGGTTTATAATTTATTGTTTAATAAATTAAAATCATAAAAATTAAAATACATAATATAATAAAAGTACAATAAAATAAAAAATAATAAATAACAAATCATTAATCCTAAAAAAACAATACTTGCATCCCAAAAAATTAGTTCTTTTATTATCCTTGATTAACATTGAAAAATATTAATATCAATCATATATCCATAAAAAATGTAAATTATTTGTGAATATGATGAAGAGATACATCCTAGTGGTTTATTGTATTTTCTCTGAGAGTGTGATCTCGTATACTAGTTCATTTAAAAGGTATTCAAGGAAATATTTAGTCATTATATATTTCTAGTAACACAATTATTTATTCTTCTCTAATTAATGACAAATAAAATATATGGGAAAAAATTTGGACTAGAAAATTCCAATCCCATCTGGAAGAAATCATACCATAAAAAAAATTCATTTAAGCATTATAGAGTATAATTATGTATATTGGTTGAAATTCATTATTATTAATGATATTTTGATGTGATGATAGTAATTTTTTATTTATTAGTATATGAATATGAATATTCGTCTCATATAATAAATTTAAACATTTGAATATATTAATTGCATTCATTATTAGAATCTACCAAATCATTTTCCATTTTTCTCACTACCAAGTAGGTTATATGCTCTAACTCTATATGGATATGAGATCCTTAAACATATTATAATCTATATTGACGCTTCATGTTTAAATGTTTATCTATAATATAATAAGAATAACATTTCTCTTCTAAATTTCTAATCTGATCTCCCAGGTAAGCCTCGATATACTCTTCTAAAATTATCATCACATCCGTTTTTTGGAACCTAAATGGATTTTTTCTTTCTCTTATAATGGTGTTTCATATTTATTTTCTATAATATACTTATTAATAAATTATTTCATGCTTAAAAAAATTAAACATAGTACCATAGTATATTATTATATCCCATGGTATTATAATCCTTCAGAAAAATGAGGTTTTAAAATTCCGATTAAAACATGAGAATTATTATTCACCTAGTGTTTTTGTTAAAAATTTACCGCATAATCCATTTCCAAAAAAATAAAGGCAAGACAAAATAAGATTGTAAATATATATATAATGTAGAATACCTGCATAAACAATTTAGTATCAATTTATTAGTTATAAGTTATCTACTATATTTTCTTCTACCAATGATTCACTATTTCATTCAGTTTTTATTAAATTCATGAGAATAACTTTTAATGGAACTGAAATCTAATCACATATCAATAAAATATAGTCTTCTTATCTATGTACCTAAATGTCCTCAACATTCATTTTTTGGGAAAAAATTATTTTGTGTATCTCATTTCTAAAAAATCAAAATTTTATTATATGATAATCATATATTTCTTTTATGTTAGGACAATACAATAATTGGGATTATGAATATGTGTTTCTGTTATTTATTTATATCAAATGTATCTTGTGACTAAATAATTCAGTTAAATGGGTTGACATACCATAGTAGTTTACTAAAAATGCTGAACATTTTCTCCCTAAGAGATGAGTCATTTGATCAGATATATTTTGAGGACTTTACCGTAGGGTTAATGGAAATATTCTTCCTTGTACATTAACAAAATTCTTAATTATACACTAACTTCTTCTCATAGCATCATGTCGTATAAAAATCTCAAATATCATACAAATAACGGATTTTCATCAACATTCTCTTATAAATAACAAATCGTTTCATGATCAGAATAAATAATAAGTTTTATATTATTTAAATTATATCAAAAATAAATTAAAATAAATTTACTTATTATAAACTACATCCCAGTTATAATGTAGGCTACATTTGTACAATACAATTTTACCAAGTGATATATAATTTTATGAAAAATTTTATGCATATTTTATAATAATACTATTTTGAATATTATATTTAGTATATCACAAAAAATATAAAAAAGAGTATCCAAGTTTAGTGTTTTCATTATGTGAGGTGTATTAAGTATTCTATTAAAATCACTAAAAATATTTCATAGTTATTTATTAATGAAAAATTTATCCTATTTTTTGGTGATTTAGAAAATTATAGTTATATCTTACTTATTTTCTTTGATTAATCTATTATAGAAACATTTCATACCATGGAATGATATATTTCTCTTAATTTAATTTAGATAAGGTAGATAATTGATAATGGTAAATTTATTTTTATCTATCTCATTTTCATTTCATGCAATTACATGGCCCAATATAATACTTTTTTCTACAATGAAATTGATATTTCAAAATTTTACATAGATTTTATTGAAATAAAATTTATCAAATCATTATTATAGGTTAAAAGAAATTGATCATCTAAAGTTCAATATATTGGAAATTCACCACAAAATATTTATTGGAATTTTTATATAAAATCATACTAGACACATTCCATGAATATTTGAAAACATATAGGTTTTTTTAAATTTTCCAAATAGAATTCATTTATTGGAAAATATACTATAATGAAAAGAGTTTTTTATTCTATTTTGGTCATAAGTTGCTATGTTTACATGGAAATACCATCATATTCAAGAATAATTATATGAATGAGAGATTTAGGACTATGTCTTAATATATTCTTAATACTATATCCTTATTCATTGATATTATATTTTAAAAATTAAATAAATGTTTTTTTGATTAGGAAATAATATTTTCATTAATATTTATTGAATATTTAACCTAATCCATCTAATAAAAACACGTAGAGAGGATATAAAAGATTTATGTTCAATGTTAGGATAGTTAATATGATATGGGAATAACTTTTCATCATTTAAATGATAATGTTTCTCTCTTTCATAGCTGATCAGATTCTAGTATCACTATCATCTAAAATGAATAGTCAAATATTTTATAGTAATAATCCATTAGCTTTTAACCTCTTTTATATTCCACATATTTTGTATCAAAATTTTATTTATAAAACATTTTCATTACATTTTAATTGATATATAGGGATCCATTTATTACAAAGATTCATGCTTCATAATATTAATACATTATTTCTAAATTGTATTTTATACTCTTAATGTTTGATTTTTAATGAGAAGTGTTCTTTATATTGAAACTTTATTTCATAAATAATATAATATTAAACTTTATCCTTCTTAGACATATAAAAAAAATAATGTAACATATATTTTTTATTATTCTATAAAATTTAGGGAGTCATAAACCTATAAGAATTGGGGATTAATAATTAATTTTTTCATCTACTATATTTAAAAATTTAAAGTCATAAATTAATATTAATATTTATGAATCAGTAAAGTATAACCTTCAAAACAACCCCTAGAAATGCAGTAGAATGGTTTTGTTATTATTTAAAATCCATAGTGTTGTTATGCACACAAACATAATATAGATGAATTATCTAAATTAGGAACGAAATCACATTATGATGAAATATGAATATCTCACTAATTAAAAATGATTCTAGAAAATCTTTCTCAGAGTAATATTTATGTATTTTATTTTTCTAAACATTCTATAAATGATAATAAATTGAAATATATATATTGTAATCTATACAATTTTTCTATTCTCATAATCAAAACATTTTTTTATTTCGTTTCACTCAAAATCTTCTCCTAAATAACATCCTCATACCCATGTATTTATTTAAGGATAGATTGTTTGTTTCATGATGTTGATTTAAATTTTCATTCCCATTCATTATTGAAATATTACATATATATTATTTTTTCAGAATTGTATTACAATGTAATTTTTTTGAATATTTATTATTAATTGAAATAGAGTTGAAACCAATTATACTATTTAATATTCCACTTTATCATCCTAATATTTTCATTGACGCGTAATTTTTTATAGTTTTACATTCAATTATATTTTTTGTTTGAAATGTCAGAAGTTATTATATTTTATTCCAATTTAAAAAATGGTGGTGGTTGTTTACTCTATTATAAAAAAGTTTCGAAGTGTAGTAATTGATTTTTCAATTGGTTACCCAACCCAAATTGGACATTATTATTTACTCTACAATCTAATTATATGATGAATGTTAATAATTTATACTATAAGAGAATCTAGAACAACTTTTGGTCAACTATTCTTTGGGTTATTTTTCATTAAATTTATCATTGGAAGTAATTACTTTGTAGAGTTTTCCTAGTGTTCATGGTTTTTTAGTTTTAAATCATGGTAATTTTCCACATAGTAATTGTTAGACTAGTATTTTAAGATTTAATTAGAGGTCATAAATAGGTTTATAGCTCACATTCTCAGTTTTATAATGAACGTATAAAAATTATATTTACTAGATTAAAATAAATTTTCTTATTTAATTTATATCTATATGTAAAATATTTTATTTTTAATTCTATATTATTATTTTGAGTTTATTTTATCTTGTTGGTTTATCCATTTTTACACCATAATTTTGGTTTCGATGGTTGCATTTTTAAAATATCATATAGACCAATATACAAAGCATAATTATTTTAACACAATAACTCGGATAATCAATTTTATAACCCAATAAATACATAAATATTTTATAATCCTAAACCAAAAATACTGTGGATTATAATTTTATTTAAATATGTGTTTTTATTTTCCATAATTATATTATTTTATGGGTTTTCCCAATAATCATTCCGTTATTACAATTTTAACATCATCGTTATCCATTTAGATTAATGAAATTTATTTCAACCATCCATGTGTCTGGGGTTTCTGAAGTTCCGTCGTGTCATTTTACTTACTACATTTTTTACATATGGTCTGTCATTTATGTTATAATTAACAAACCAAGGGTTTCCTAATTTAAATTCATCATCCATTCCTCAGTATATGATTAATAGTCCTAGGAGAGATCATGGAGATAATAATATTGTATATTAATCCATGTGTATTTTATATTTAGTGTGTTATCATCACCGGGATTGAAATTTCAAGCAGACCATGGTGTGTACTATGTGAGTTTTATTTTTATGGAGTATAGTTATAGATGATCATTTGGATTTTTATTCTAATATTTCATTTTTAGGTATAACATGGTAAATGGTTGGAGAACAAGATCGATATATATTATTATAGTGACCCAAGTGTTTTACCCAAATCATTACATGATTTTGAGTATAATTTTACAATATATTACAATCTAATGATCATAATTTCTACAATCATTGAAGTACTTGAAAAATTAAACATGGGAATAAATAATTCTTTTATTTATTTATCATAAAATATGAGATCTTCACTTACATTGATACATTTCATATCCATTAGATAACCTAGGGATAACATTAGCAAAGGGATGAGTTAAAAATCCTCGTAAGGGAATAATGATTAAAATAAAGTACATCCAATGGGTTAAAAGTAATAACATTATAATAAAAATAGTCATGGAATATGATTAATCTTAAGGAATAAAAACATGGAATCATATAATCATGGATGTTTTGTAATATAGAAGCAATATAAACCATGTAATTGGAATAAGTCAAGGATCGGTTTATATAAATAATCCCAAGTCAGGGCTCTTTGAATATAGATGAGCATGAGTCAAGGCTCTTTGCATATAGAGGAGCACGAGTCAACGCTAAACAGCAATATTATTGTACATAATGTCCCATGAAAATAAACATTACCTAATGTATGATAAAATGATTTATTTTATTCAAATAATATAGGCATAAAACCTATAGTAGTGAAAAACATGTAATGGGTAAAAATTCTAGAAGTTCCCTTAAAATGAGTTTCTTATCGAGAAGAGTTAAGTTGGAATGCTTTTGAAAACATATATATCCCTGAACAAGAAGGAAGAAGGGATTATGATACATGATTTTGGAACATATAAAATTTTTTAAAGAAGGAAAATTAAAAAAAAATTAAATTTCATATGGGTAAAAATAAAAAAAGAGTAAACATAAAAATTAACGGAGGTTCTAGTAGAATCCTTTACCTTATATCTGAAATTATTATGCACTTGGTGTTAATGATCTCTTGATTCCATCTGCTTGAGAACATCAATAGGGATTTTTTCAGATTTTGTTAAGAACAAGATACCCTTGATGTGGGAAAGAGGTTTGGGGACAATAGTGGGAAACATTTGGACAAGGATCCGGGCTTTAGTTGTGTGAGGAGAAGTGGTGTCGATGGGTGGTATTTGTAATGGAGGAGAGGGGTGTTTTCTCATTATTTTACTCAATATTTTATTATATTGGTTAATATAAGAAATAGTGTTAGTTCATTAGACTAAATATAGTAAATTGATAATTTGTGTTTGAATCAATTATTCTTACATCAGCCATGACTCAATGAATAGTGTTTTTAACTTATAATATATTTGTACCATAAATTATATTATTTTACTATTCACTAACAATTCAGGTATTTTAGAAAAATCACAAATATTCACCCTAGCCATTTTTTATGTGTACAGAAAAAAATGAATACCATTTTATGAAAATAATTTTATAAATATGAGCTATAAAATTTATAAATAATACAAAAATTTACTTGTAAAATAATAATTTAAAATTAAAACATCATTTTTTACACATTGAAAAATTAATTAAGTTCTCATAAAATTATCTTATATTCTAAAGACATAAAAATATTATTTTATAAAAAAATTTAATGAAAATAAATTTTCTTTTAAATTTTTAAATTAATCGAAAAAATGAATTTAAATATTTATGACTTATAAAAACAGAAACACATATCTAATAATTTTTAAAATATTTATTTTCATATAATATGATATAATTATATAATATTCATACTTATAAGATGGGTAAATTTTATTTATACAATCATTAGTGAGGTTATTATCAATTTTTCAGTATTCAATTCCTATGGGTCACATTACTATTCCAAAGGCCTTGTCACTATATTATTAGTATAGGGTTACTAAATTATAAAAACAGTTATTATTTCACTCATTCAACATTTATAAAGCCTACCTTGTGTTCACGTATATTTTATATCACATGAAATAATTACATGAAGATAATTTCCTTTTATAAACTTTGGTTCATTACATTCTTCCACCATTATGAACTCTTTCCCTTGAAATTTCATTTTACATAATAATGAGAAAACTAGTGCAAGTAATTTTCATTAATCTCTTCCTCCAGATACCATGTTTCCACATCATACTTATGGTTCCACCATAGTACATTGACCAGGAGAGTATTCTTGTTGTAGAGAACATTATAGCTATGTTCCAATCTTTCTATAAGCTACTCCTCGTAATACATATCATTCTCCAACTATACCACCCCTAAAGTAAATACATGTGAAAGATCATCTATGTAATTCTTTAATAAGGATATGTGGTATACATCATGTACATGAAACATGGTTGGTAGATGTTCTACTCAATAGTCCACAACACTGGCAGGATGAAGGATCTCGAAGGTGGTGATGTACCTGGGACATTGCTTCCATTTTGTCCTGAATCTAATTATCCTCGTCCATGGAGATATATAGAGGAATACCAAGTATCTAACCATAAAATCCAGGTCACATCAATGATTGTACAAATAGCACTTTTTTGACTTTGGGCTACCTTGATGTGCTGCTAAATGGTTTTCACCATCTCCGCCATTTCATGTTCTAGAAGCCTACCTTCATTGACTTCATCCCAGTATGCATTTGTTCTGAACCATTTCCCATAAAATTATTCTTATCGAGACATTTGGATGCTCAAGTGGAAACTATTGTTGTAGAAGACTTAGACCAGTGGAGTATGTTAGACCCATCTGTATTTGAGCTACATATAATATTCTCTAAGCATGTATTCTAGTGTTTTAATAGTATGCTCCGATTGGTCAATATTTTGAGGATGATAGGTTGTAATGAAATTCAGATCTGTACTTAGAGCATACTGGAGACTTTCCTAGAACATAGATGTGAATCTTGGATCTCGGCCTAATAAAATAGATTGTGGTACTCCCTAAAAACCTTCCACTTATTTAATGTATATTCATTCAAGTTGCTATAGTGATAATTCCTCTCTAATTGAGATAAACTGGGATATATATTTAAGACAATTCCTTATAACCCATATGGAATTGTTTCCACAGGATGTCTTTGGAAGGCTAGTGACAATGTCCATGGTGATTGTTTCCCATTTCCATATTTTTTTGGGTAATAGTATCATTATACCTTTAGAATTTATCTTTTTATCCTTGACATGAATACATATTTGGCACTAGTATGTTTATTCAACAATCTCATTTTTCAAATTTTCCCTACAAAAGGTTGCGAAGATATTTTGAAACATCTTTGTTCTCCCTAGGTGAATAAAGAAGGTTGGACTATGTCCATCATTATGAAGCTATTTATATACCTTTGAATTTTACAGTAAAAATAGTCGGGAACCAACTAATATGACTCCGTCCACACCAATCATGATCTGAGAGGATTTCCTATTTCAGATAGCTTCCTCCCTTTTCTAAATTTACACAACAGTTCTTTGAGAATACTTTATTTTATCCACAAGGGGCAGTTATAAAATAATTTTTGAATGGATTTATCATGTTCCTCCCATAATGATTCCCATTTTCATACTTTTTAAGTCTATAATGATTGTATCCTTCTCAATTCTCATCATTGATAACGATGTTGGATTTTATCGGCATTGAGAATCCACCACCCTATTTTCCTTACCAGGATGGTAGTGGATTTACCAGTCATAATCCTAGATGATATCTTACCATCATTCCTGGAACTTATTAATATATTTATGTGTTAATGTTTATTGGACACTATTATGGTCAATGTATATCTCACACATCTCCCCATAGATATAACGAGGCAAAATTTTCAACATATAGATCATAGCTACCAACTCTAGATCATGCTTAGGATTGTTTTGGTCATGAATTTTCAACTGTATTCATGAATATGCAATAAAATTTTAATTTTCATCATTACATAGAATATTACTTTTTTGAGGCATATATATATACCACAAAGAGTTCTCCACTTATCATGAATGTGAGTACTTTCTTGGGGAATGTCCTCTTTTGAGATCCTTAAAGAATTACTCACATTCTTTAGTCTAAGAAACCTTCACTCCCTTCTGTTTCATCTTTGTTATTAGGTTGGAAAATCATGATAACATCTTCACAAATCATTATTAATACCCAGCTATACAAATAATGTTAATGATCTTTGTTACATATGTTATCATGCGCACTCTTCAATTGCCTTTGTCCTGGAAGGGTCCACAGATATTACTTTTCTAGTGATAAGAAAGCCCATGAATGATAAATCCTTAATCAATAACTCACATTAATGGCACTTTTCATATAGTTTATCCATTCAAAAAATTATTCAAACATTCCTCTTGTTTCTCCTTACTCATCGGGTATATCAGAATATCTTCAATAAAGACTACAAAAAACATGTTGAGGTGATCTATAAAGACTTAATTTATTAAATCCATGAACATTTCTGAAGCATGAATATGTCCAAAAGGAATTACTATGATTTTAGAGTGTTCATACCTCATTCAAAAGTAAGTATTAGGAATAAATTCTCACCTCACCATTAATTAGTGATATCCCAACTGAAGTTCCACCAAAGAGAAAATAACATATCCCACGTGGCTAATTGAACATGTCGTATATCCATTTCAGGGGATTCTTGTTCTTTATCTTGATTTTATTGAGCTCATGATAATCGATGCAGAGGCACATTGATCCATTTTTCTTTATTTTAATGAATACTGGAGCACCACATGGTGAAGCACTCAAGAATATAAAACCCTTTTCCATATTCTCCCATAACTACTTCATCAGTTCTCCAATGTCCATGGTGGAAATTCTATAATATGTTCTTGAAATAGGCATAGATCCAAGAATAATTACAATTTATAACTCATCTTCTCTTTCAGGGGGAATACTTGGAAAATCTTTAGTGAATAAATTAGTGTAATCCCTCGAGATGGGAATATCTCCAAGAATGGTCATATCCTTTGTTTCAATCATCTGTGCAAGATATGGTTTCTCATAATATAGTAATATTCACACTTGAGATGATGATTATGAAGGATAATGATATTTTTCATTAAATATGTAATGAATTAAAGGATTTTTCGGGAGGGTGAAGAGTGATCTACTTTTCCAAAAAATTGATGTTTTATTTTCATACATATAGCTAATCCATGCCCAAAATAGAATCAAACTATAAAAAAAACAACTATGAAAATATTTCCTATGAGGTTTATTCCAAAAAAAGTTACCATGGAGGAGTTATTTATTTTGGAAAAAAAACATTTCCCCATTATCTATTCTCACAGACAACTCAACCCTTATATTTTGCGGTAGTTTTTGAATAGTTCTACTAAACATGCAACATATAAAATAATTTATAGAACAAGAATCAAATAGAATATTCTCTATTAATTATTAAATAGCTAGAATAAATTTTTCCCCATCATTGTCTGGTTCCACATTAGTAGTAGTGATAGAATAATCCCATCCTTATTTCCTTGTAATTTACTTTTGATTGACTCTGACAACCCTAGGCTTAGGGCATTGGTCTGAAAAAATATCATGTTCCTTTCAATTGAAAAATTGGACTATTAGATGATATTTGATATGAACCTTACATTAGTAAATGAAATTAGTGGGATTCATCATATAAATTCGACAAATCTTATCCAAATGCCTAATTCTTCAACATTTAAAGTATTTCCTAGTTCCCCTCAAACAGTTCATAGGATTCTTCGTACCACAATTTTGACATGTGGGATATTTTTTATTTTTTCATCATACTCTTTATTTGATCATACACTTATATTGGAATCCAATTTTATCTTTTTTTAATTGATCTCACGAGACTATGGTAAGTCTTCGATCTCCATTTCAACCATTAGGGCACACCCAAGAATCTCCTCAAAACAATCAATGTATTGTATCACCAATTCTTTTCATTGACTCAGCTTTAGTCCAATAAATAATTGATTCACCATTAATTTTTTATGTCAAATACATTGGAAAATATTTCAAGACGTGTAATGTTTTCTTCATACACCCCAATAGACTCATATTCCTTCTACTAAAGTCTAAGGAACTGTCTTTCCATACTGAGATGGAGGGTTCATGGAATGTATTTTTTGAAAATCATTTTATTTAATTCCTCTCAATCCACATAATCAATTTCCTTCTTTTAATTCTTGTTCCAAATTAGTTTCTACCCTTGATCAGCATACGCTAGAGAAATGATTGAACACCATCACAAATTTCTCTTATTCTGAGCACTGGAGGATAGAGAATATATTTTCAATGGGATTATTCCACTATTCCACGATGACAGAATCAGAAGATCCACTAAACAAGAGTTAGAATTTCTACATGAAATATTCCATTGAAATATTATCTTTCCTATGAGAAGGAGGATTTTCCACAGGAATCCGGTTTTTATTCATAACTTGAGTCAGTTTATCAAGTATTTTCATGATTTTTTGGGCAACTGTTTCCATCATATTTGTCATATCATTTCGGAAATTGCCACATTTATTATCAGATTGATTTTTAGCATATGTTATTATATTTACCTCTAATAACTACGAAAAAATTTCAATTATTGGGCTTAAATACCACAAAATGTAGAATAAAAAGGTGAAATTAAACATAAAAGGATAAACTCTTAAATAAACACCATATCCTAACATGTGATTCCCTAGGTTTCAATCTAGGATATCCAAGATCTATTTCCTCACATATATTCTTATGGGTATTTTATATGTTCCCTTAATAATGGTTTGTACTACATATATGAATTTACCAAAAAATATCCATCGGGTGTGTTAATCCAGGTGAATAGTCAGTCCCATTATCGTATACTAGGTTACCCCAAGTCATGCCCGAAAAACCTTTTCAGAGTTGTTACTCATACATGAATTAGTGCAATAATGAAAACCACTTTTAGTATCTAGATAGGTATGTATATTCTTGATAAACCACTGACTCTATACATAACAAAATTTAGTATTTTTTCATAGACATAGTCTTATCCCTGATGATCTTACTAAATTGGTCTATACCTAGTCTCCAAAATAAATAATCATTTCCTATGATATGAACTATAGACACCCTATTCTTTTAAATTCATAGTTACATGATTTTATGCTTAATTTAACATCTAATTGAAATCCATGGATCATAATGACTAGTTTCATGGATGAATAGATACATAAAACCGAAAACATGGGATAAAATAAAACATTTTTTTATTTATCATACATTATGAGATCCTAAATTCATTTTATCCCTTAAATATTCATATGATATCCTATGGATAACATGAGAAAAGTTATGACATTAAATTCCCAGTAAGGGATTAAATATTAAAATCTCATTATCCCATGGGTTAGAAGGCAAAAAATAATGATATAAAAAGGTATGGAACATGATTATACATTAGTAATCATAATGTGGTATCATATAAATATGGATTCATAGTAATGTGGAAGAAATATAAAACATGAATTAACACGATTCAAGGATCATTTAACTTCGAGGACCATGAGACAAGGATATTTACACATAGTGGAGCGTGTGTTAAGGATCATTGAACATATAGGAGAACGAGTCAAGGAAAAACACCAAGATCGTTGCACATAACATCTCATGAGCCTAATAATTACACAATGTATTAGAGCTCCATCTGTGTGCCCCTATCATAAAATATTCATGAATATGTTTTTCAAAAAGGGAATCAATCATATGAATTCAAATATTAACATAAGGGTTACCAATGGATGTACTTGTGTTTCATAATTATGTCAAAAGTTATATAAAAGGGGAATATCATAGTGGTGTCCCTGAAAGGATGGATTAAATCGTACATGAAAATTCATAAGGTAATATAATAATAAATAAGTGGTGTCAAATTAAATTGAAAATAGTGTTTATGAATCATTATAAAAAAATCATTTTAGTGTGGTGTAAGGAAACTATTCTATATTAATTAAAATAGAAATACACAACTCTCTAAATAAAACTATAATTGAACCAAGATAGTTTTTCAGGATAAAATTAGGTATTTTAAAAAGGAATAATGGTGGATTAAAATAGATTATGTAGAACACTTGTAAATGGTTAATAATTTGTGATGTTCTCTTAAAATGGGTTTACTTATCAGGAAGAATGGAGTAGGGAAACTTTTAAAAAAAGTTTATCTAATAAAAAATATGAATGCATCTTGATAAATATGTTTGTAACATGTACCAAAAAAATTAAAAGAGGTAAATAGAAATAAAAGAGAATTTAATAATGGTAAAAAGAGAGAAAGAGTAACTCGAATAAATAATGCAGTTTTGGGTAGAATCCCTTACTTTATGCCCAAAAATATTGATCTTTATGTCCTCTTGATTACTTCTTCTTGAGAACCACATTAGGGGACTGGGTTTAGTGCTTTATTAAGAACAAAATATCTTCTATTTGAGGGATAGGCTTGGGAAGTGTAGTAGGAATAATTTGGGAAAGGTTCAATTCTTGAGAGGTGTTAGGAGAAGAGGTGTGTGGAGAAGAGGTTGTAAGGGATAGTATTTATAGTGGAGGGCAGGGGTGTTTTCACATTATATTACTCAATATTTTATTATTATTCTCAATAAAATGAATAGTGTTGATTATTCAGACTAAAATTAGTAATTAGATAATTTTTGTTCGAAAAAATTGTGCTTATATCATCCACGACTCAATGAATTGTGTATTTTTCATATAATGCATTTTTTCTGTAAATTTCCATATTTTACAGTTCACAAAAAAAATCATGACTTTCAGAATCATCTAAAAAATTCACCCTAACCATTTTTTGAAATGTAGAATTGAAAAATGACATCAATTTTAAGATAATACTTATCTAAATATGAGAAATATATTTTTTTAATTAAAATCATCATTTATATGAAATGAAAATGTTTTGAAATTATAACTTCTTTTATAACACATTGAAAAAATAATTAGGGTCTCATAAAATTATATTATATTCATAAGACATAAATGTATTAATTTATGTATATATTTTAGGAAAATTAATTTCGTTTTAAAAATTTAAATTAGTAAATAAGGTAATTAAACATTTATTAACTATTAAAATTCCCAAACTTGACAAATAAATTTTTTTATATTTTTTTACATATACAATGATATAATTATATAATATTTTCACACATAAGATGGATATATTTCTTTTATACTTTCTTCAGTGAGGTTACTGTTCAATTAGTTGAATTAATATTGATAAGGGTCAAATTACTATTCCTAAGGTCAAGATACTATTTTATCAGCATATGATCCTTAACTACTAACAATTCATCCAATTTCATTAATATATCCTTTATTGAGATTTTAGTTAGTTATATTATGTTTTCTAACATTTTACATAATTATAAGAAGATAATAGCTACTAATAAACCATTGGGTCGTTACAAATACCTTCTTAGATTCTCGTTCAGGCTATGTATAATTCAATGGTTATAAATTTCATTATGCATTGCATTGTTCATTCCAAAATGATAGAATTTAATAAATCCTTGATATATGATATATTGGTTCATTAGATCACAATGATCTATAAATTAAATATATTATATATTATTATATGTTTTTATTTATTATTGTAAAATAATTATATGTTATTATTGAAAAAGAATGTGGGGAAAATGGGTGTTGTTCTTTTTATACACCTACACAGATTTTGGATAACAAACAGTAAATATATCAATTCATTTCACTGTTTTTATTTCAAGATTATGTGGGTCTTGACTTTTTCATTTATTTTATCACTGTTTTCAATTTTCATCTTGTTTTATATTTAAAATTAAAAAAACATACTACTATCAATTAATTATCTATTTATAAATGGGAGTTTCATATTTTTAAAGGATGTCATTACTCACATTAAATGTTACCAATTATTTTTAATGTCTATTAATGAAATCTGTTGTGTTCAAAATAGTAAAAATCAATGATGATAACAATATTCCTCTTAGTAAAATAAAATTTCACACTCTATTTGACCGAAATGGTATTTTTTACACCCACATTACCATAAAAAAGAATATGGATACATTTTTAATAAATGTGTAAACTATTTAATCCTATGTTGTAACTATATCCAATATTCTTAAAATTATAATGTGTATTTGAATGGTCTTTTCATATCTTGGTAATACCGCAAAATCCATAATCATGATTTTCTTCTATTATATACTAGCACCCTATAATATATGATCAGCTATTTTTAGGTACTATCCTTTTCTTCACCTGTTTTAATAATTAATTGGGTGTGTCTTTGGACTCCTGGTGATAGAAAACATTTACAGAGAATAATGAAAAAAAATTCTATCATATATGTTAGTGTAAATTAATAAATCTCATGTATAGATATATTAATGGATTTTTAGGATTCTCCCTAAGTTCGTTTCATGCCCTAGATATTTTATGTTTCCCTGTAAGAATCTATAATTTTTATTATATACACGATGTTCACACGTACTGTAGTAGGAGTACCTTACAAGTAATGATTTCCAGGATCACGTTGTGAGTTGAGTACACATAATTAAATGACACACACTGTGTAAGTGTTACACATAGCATATGTTTAAAAATTGTTTTCAAATAAAAAGGATATGGTTTTTTCATGTAATTGATCTCTATGGACTAGAATATGTGTAATTGAATTACACATTGTGTAAGTGTCGTGAATATATATTTGAGGGTGATTCTTTGCTAATATGTTGATTAATTATTATCATTCTCTATCCACTCCCTTCTTAAGGCTCTTCTCCAATAATTTTTGGAACCTTAATTCAATCTATATTGATTCGTTCAAATATTTATCAGGGATTCTATTGGGTGGCATCTCTCTGGTTGGGTAGTAGTTTCAACTTATTTTATTACTTTGATCATGGTAGTCTTGTTACATTGTGATATTAGTTTTTTTAATACATAGGGATGTTTCCTTTCTTCCTATTCAATTTCTATTCTGTGATAATATTCTGAGGGTTCTTTCTTTATTAGACGTGGTGTGGAATGTGTGTGTTATTTTAGGTAAGTTTAATATATTCTCTTCAACAACACTTTTTTTGGGAATTGTATTAATTCAAAGATGTGTAGACTGATTCTAGGGCCTCTATTTTCATTGTTGTTTTCTTATTGTTGTTGGACCCCTATTAGGGTGGGTGTTACCAATGTTTTGATGTAGGTAGTTACATCTCTAGTCTATATAGGTTAAAATAATTCAACTTTTTTTTGATAAAAATTTTGTTAAATAAACTAGAATGATTTTATTTATTGTTATTTGTGTGGAATGATGTTTTATTAAATATGTCTATCCAAAACATTTGGTAAATAGTAAGGATTTTTTTAAATCATTTCTAAATGATTTTGTGAAATGATTTTCAATGCGTGAAATGATGAAAGGATTTGATGAACTATTTTGTAAAATAAGACACATGGAATGCCATGGGTACATTGAATGGTACAGTAATCAGTCAAGTCCACTATATAGGGTTTCCACATGGGGTTTTCCTCTACTCCAATACCATATTTTCAAGGGACTTATTAAACATATTGGGGGTTCACATTATAGGGTGTTCCTATTCCCTCTCGACTTGATTCATATACCAAATATCTTGATGCTAAATATGATTTCATGTGTTATGTATAATTTTCATAAATATCACGGCATTGTGTAACCCTGAGCATGATGTTACATGTGTTTCTGCTTTTTGGATTCTATAATTTTTATGTACTTCAATGTATTAGATATGTTTTGTGATGAATATAGTTTTTTGTCATGATATATCTACTATGATATATTTTTATGAAATTCATTGAAAAACAATTACCTATTTTATTTTTAGATTTTGAAAAGGGGGAAATTAAATTCTATTTCCATGAAATTGATATAAAAATGATAAACAAAATTCAGGCCTAGTTTTCATTTTTGTTGATCATTCTTGGATTATTGTTTAGAAAATTGATATTTAACACCATAGTGAGATCCTTCTTATCTGATTACCTCACACCCATAGTAACCATTCACTAGAGCATAGACTTGGTTAGGTCTTTCAATGAAGGGGAACAAAATGAATTTCAGTAAGGTGGTGAGACTTTTTTTCTTATATGTTTTGGGTAGTAGGTGGTCACATGTTGGGAAGTTTCCCACATTATCATAGGGAAAATGTTCAGGTAGCTATTTTATGTTTTACACACATTATTGTTGGAATTTTATTTTGAGTAATTTGTTTCTACCATTTCAGTTGTATTCCTATCATTATTATATTACTTTTATGATATATATATAAATTTTTGTGTATTTTATTATATTTTTATTTCTGTGCATGGGTATATATGTCATGTTGTCTACTTTTTGAATGGATAAATTATTCCCACTATGTTTTGATGACTTCCTTGATGATGAAAATAAAACCATTAGGTTTTAGAATGACTGTAAGGAATTTGAATTCTTGGGTTGGGTTCTAGTTTGAGAGGGTATTATACTCGATTTCATTAATATTTGGTGACATTGGGGGTCTATCCTCAGGATTTTTTGTCTTGGGATATTTTTTATAATATAGATAGTTATTTTGGGACTTATGTGGTATATCACGATGAGTTCCTAGCCACATCATTCTATGATGAGACCCAATTTTATATGGGGTTTTGAAATGTTTTTCTCAATTTTTTCGATGTTAATCGTAGGTTTTGATTATAGTTTTTCTAGTTTAACCAAATATTGTTCTATTTTTTACCTTTTTTATTTCAGTGTGTAGAAGTATGCCTCTAAGATGTGTTTTGGGTGTTCTTCTAGAGGATGCATCTGATTCACCTCAAGGGAATCCTACGATGGATCTAAACATTATTGAGGCTATAATGAATGTACTTTTTGTTATTGATAAAAATGTACTGAAATCTAAGAGTAACTTTTTTTGTGGTATAAATAAGAGATATAGAAGAAATAGATTGATCAAATGTTTTCATTCATAAGAAACCACTATATTTTAATGGAACAAATAAACCTCATGAGTAGGTGGTATTTCTTGAAATAATCAATGAAATCATCTGTAACACCCCAAGCTTCTACGGTACGTTTCCCTTCGAATAATGCGATAGCGTGTGTTGTACGCAACCTCGAGTTCTAACACACACCACAACTAATTAAACTAGCCGTTGTGAATAGTAATACCTACTTTTTGAAATCATATATATTTTATATTTCAAAATGGACTTCATTTTTGGATTCGGAATATCAAAATTAGCCTAGGGTGAAATTTTGGTACTTTTCGGATAACTTTTATATTTTGATGAATAGTGAAAATTACTAAATTTTAATTAAAAACAACTTTTTTAATCAAAATAATTAATATTGATAAATTATGAATTTGAGTGGTTTTAAAGTATATTTAGAATATATTTTTACCATTCAATTTAATGTTTGTCATTGGACATAATTTTACAATTAAACCGAACATAAACAAGTGTCAATCTTTTGATAGTTATTATCTCTTAAAAACACGCTTTTTGTTTTGACAGCGGGAATTAATTTTTAAATTAATTTCTGCCACTTCTGTGTTTTGAATTTGGAAAAATGGATTACATATTTGGAATCAGGATGTCCAAATTATGTAAATAGGTAACTTTCATTTTTACACATTTTGAATAATTACTGCGGTAAATAATTTATTTACCATAGTTAAGGGTAAATCCGGTAAATAAGGGTTAAAAAAATAATATTATAATAATACTAAATTACCCTAAAACGTGTCCTAACCCTATTGGTTGATACATGGTCGACCATGGGCATCTTTGGGTCGATTTTGGGACCCCATGGATCCACTTGTAAGTGATAATGACACTTTATTTTAATTAAGTTAAAATGAATACAAAAATGACATAAGCTTATATCTTTTAGCAAAACAATTGTTACATAGGGTTATATATGTTGGATTTTAGATTATAAATATTAATTATAAAGATAAAAAGATTTCCTACATAATGATATTTTATTTATAATTTTTAGACATTAAATAATTTATTTTATTTATGACACAATGATGATGCAGTAATTTCTAAAATAGCGAAAAATTAAAATAATTGATATTATAAATACCCAAATAAATATAATATGAAACTTTTAATGAATTAAACTAATTTTCTAGGATAATATGATATATTAGTAGTGATTTAATTGACTTTGTTCGAAGTAATCAATCTGTTATGAGTTTCACAAAAATCAACTATTGAATAGTGTCAAAATTGACTTAAAAGAGTTCTTAAAACAAATATTATATTATTAATTGATATTAAATTTTTAAAAATATAAGGTTCGGCCAAGAGACTTATATAATGATAGTATCATCATTAATGGACCACTTGGGGGTCTCTTGTATGTATATGGTAAGTCTATTAACCATATAATATAAAAATACAAAGAGACATTGTAAAAGTGAAACTAATTAACTTAGAGTTAATACTTAAAGATAAGGTTAATATAAGTACCCAAACCTGTCTAAATTCTATTGGTTGAGTTGTTTTCGACCTATACCCACCTTAACCTTTGAATAGTAAATTTTGGAGCCATTAGAAACCGAATATGAATTTATTATAAATTAATATTTCTAGCTTTTCCAAAGGTGCCCCTCACCCCTCTTATAAAAAGGCACTCCTCCTTCTCATTTCTTCACACCTCTAAAGCCTTTTGGTTCGGCCAAACTCTGCCCAAATACTCTCCCAACATCCCTCAATACAACCTAGAGGCCTTAGTTTGATCAGAAAGCCAACCTAAGGAGCCATTTTGATCAAATCAAAAGGAAGAACCCGAAGAAGAGGTAATGATTTCACCACCCTTTTCTAAGTTCATTTCTTCTTCCACTTCTTCTTCCTTTGTTCTTACCATTCTAAAATAATAACTCCAGTATCTCACATATACTGTGATGTTATTATAAATATGGTACAACCATATTCATTATCCTATCCACCCTTTGAATAACATGTCACCATACGTGCGTACGTACGGCTTACCGTCTCCACGTCGTGGTGTAATTGTTATTCAATATAATATTATTTGGATGGGTATAATAATGATGTGTAACTCATGTAAATAATAAATCTAACATGTTAATGATTCTTTATATATTATATACCATCCATTTATATATTATTTTAATATCAAAATAATGATATTGTCGCTCGTGCGTACGTACGGACTACCGTCTCCACGAACGCGATGAGATTCATTCTCCATCGTATCAATTCAAGTATAATTTGATGATTTAAAAAATGATGTTTAAGGACTTGATATCATTCTGGATATGAATAATATACAACCTATCCTTTACATGCGTGTCTTACGTAACAAAACATACAAAATAAAACAAGTAAGTTAACACCCGAAACAACGATAATACTAAGATATTATTATCAAATCAATATTAAAAGATCATATATGATATCATATTAATGTATATGATTCTTGTATAATTTAATAAAAATTATTTCACCATTATAAAGGAGGTTAACCTACCACAACCAATGAAAAGTACAAGGTAAGGGTTATTTCACAATCTCTTCATTATCTGAGGTTGTTTATACGTAATAATCTACTGGGATCTCTTTATCATCCACATCCATGTTTCTTTGAAATGTATTTCAAAACATTTTTACTATTTACAAGAATATGGGTTAAAGTCATTTATACCCTTGTTTGACTTTTTATAAGATGTTTATAAAGGAATCTTTCCGTCGTTTTCAAAACAAGGTCCTTTTTAACCTTTTCGACTGAATTTAGGTAAGAATGTTTTTTTAACTTATACGGCGGGTGCGGTTATTTTCTGCCGTTATAAAATCGTCGAAGTTTTCCATACAAGCTTATAAGAATATTTTCAAAGAAAATGTTTTATTTTATATGGATCTTAAATGATTTCAAAATAAAAGGAGATACTTCTTTAAAAAGAATTTTGATTTCATCTATGTCAACATCCTTTGATGGATTTTAAGATTATTTGGAGTTCATTTATTATGATACAAAACTTCTATATTGTATTGAAGGTTTTGTGATATGTTTGACTGTGGAAGTGCTATTTTTATACCATTCATAGTTTATGGTGAAATTATTGACATTTCCTATGCTAGTTTTAATACGAATGTTTATGTTATGTTTAAACCTTTTCATATGGGAATGCATTGGACTTAATAAGTGATGGGTGGAGCCCGATATAGCTCCTCGATGCATCGGTAGGTCTCAGGAGACAAACTAGTGTCTTGGCACAAGGCCTTGACAAAATCTTATTTGTAGTCTTGGCACGAGGCCTTGGCTATGTGGTTATGATAGTCTGGCATTATGCATTCCAACATTATGAAAGTGGTTATTGATATTGCATGTGATTATTCGATTAGTAGAATATCCATGTGAACAAGTAAATGGAATTATTTCATTTTACTTTTGCCATACTATGTTGAAGTTCAATTTTAAAAGGCTTTTGTTTTAGTAATTCATTGCCTTAAATGTTTATGCTTATTTTGAATGTTCCGCTATATTTTTATCCTTACTGGGCATTTGAGCTCACCCCTTTTCTATGTTTTATTTTTCCCAGGTAGTGAATAAGTAATTTATGAATGACTTGCAGGGATATTATGAGGGGTTAATAGTGTGGATATGAAGACTTTGTTGTTGTAGTAGTTTTTCACTTTGAAATGTAATGTAAAACTTTATGATTATATCTAGTGTTTCCAAGGCTACAAAACCAATCGGTCTTTCGGGATTTGATCTTTCTTGTGATCATGCCAATGTTATGTAATTAATGCACCGACTCTGGGTAGCTGGGGTCGGGGCGTTACATCGTCAAATTCCAAATACCCCATATATCATCAATGTAAAGTGGGCTTTGTTATGAAATGATTGTCCCACACAAATTTTGATTCCATGGGGCATGGATATTGGAATTTAGGATAGGAATGAAGGGTTTTAGGATTATATTCATCCATTAGTTTTATCTAGGGTTTGTCATTATGTAAAAGTACATGGATTTCCACTATTTTCATAATGTTGAGAGATCAGTGTCAGCCATCACCAATTATTTATTTGATATTTTTATATTTTTCACCAGAGGTATTAAATAATGACTATTTCATATATTAGAAGATCTTGAATGAATTTTGACCATATACCATAGAATTGGTATTTATTATGAATATTTTTACCTGTTTTGTAGATAATATGTATTATGATGAGGGAAGACATGAATATGGATTGAAATTTTTGATATTATTCCCATTCTCTTCCAACTATAGTAATATTTTATACATAGAATATGTGAATATGGAAATATCATCTTTGGAGGGGTTAACATGGTTTTTGGAAAGTGGCCTCTCCAGCACCCTCAGTAGTAGCTAGTAATGTTCCATCGAGTAGCTTACATTTTGGAAAGTTTAGACACAATTAAAATATATTTCCTTAACCTATGAAGATGTGTAACAGTTATATACATTATGGTCATCCAAAACGTTTATGTCAGTATTTTTCTAAACATTAATCTGGTTAGGGATCATCGACTACGAATTCTACTCTGACATATTCAGATACTTCAAATACAATAATGATCCAGCCATATTTTTAATGAATTATGCACCATCAAGTTGTAGATGAGTTTTTGGTGGAGGTTGTATCGGGTATATATATATTGATAGCTACTATAATTATTTCATCCCCAGTAGTGATTTATTTTTTTGATACAAGTAATTCCCACTCATTTATGTAAAGTTTTTTTGGTATTCTTAAACATCCTGTTAATCTTATTACCACTTTATGGAGTTAGATACAGCCCTTGGGATTCTGAAAACATAGGGGCTTCATCATCCTTCTTGTGTGCCATTTTTAGTTAATGCAGAGTTAGTCCAGTATTTTTATGCTCTGTATCTATATTATTTTGATTTCACCATATTTAGGGATTTGTTTGTTTCTCATCGTGGTTTGTTTTATTTTTAACATCGGTGTTTATCATTAATTTTTGTAGATATAATATCCTGTTTTTTTAGAGAGAGTGGGATTCGAGTTCTAGATTTTCAGTTCATTCCCACCAAGATATCAAGAGTTTGTTTTATATTATAGTAGTTGTGGATGATGATTTATTTTCTATTTTCGATCTTCTCACTTTTTCATGGGACATTCCAGAAGTCTTCCTAGTTTTTTTCTTCAGGATTCCTATAGAAAGGGAGGTATAGTTTATAATTAACCATGTCAGAGGTATATATCTAGTCTTGATACCCTCTTATCATATGGCATCGATGGAGATGAAAGAGCTCAATATTCAGTTGTTTGATCTCGTGGCATTGGGTTTTGTCCACCGTAGTGTTTATCCCTGTTAGGACCAAGGTGAAGGAAGAGATGGTTTGCAAGGATTTTATTTTGTTGATCATGAAGATATTTTCATAAAGGAAAGACACGTTGAATTTCTAAGAATTTGGAACCTAGTGTTCGAAGAATTCGGAGTCTTGAATTCGGAGCCTGAAAATTGAGAAGTTCGGAACTAGGAAATTGCAAATCCTCGAAAGCTGGATGATATGAGATGTGAAGGAATTAAATCTGACGATGCTTTGCTGATCTTAAAGTTCTCAGACATCATGAAAATTTCATGATAAAAGCAGGTTGAAGATATAGTGATGATAAAAGCAGGTTGAGGATATGGTAAAGAAGGTTGGCGTTTTTTATAAGAAAAATTATGAGAAAATGAAGATTCATAAGTTCGGAGCCTACTGCCAAAAGTTCAGAGTGTACTTCCTGAATAGAAGTGCATAGTCTACTCCCTCAACAGAATTTGAACAGTCTACTTCCTGATACTGAATTTCGCAGCTATATGTTCGGAGTCGACTACCTGAGTCAGAACTTCGTAGCGAGAAATTCGAAGTCAACTTCTTGAACCTGATGTTGTTAGCCAGAGGTGCGGAGTCTACTCCGAGAACCAGAATTCATACAGAGAACCAAAAGTTGTTCCGAGAATCTAAAATCTCTGGTATCGATGGATGATGAAGATTCATGTCGAAGAAGAGCTATACCGATAAGTGGATATTTGTCTACGCCGAAGAAGTTTTTTTTCATGACGAGAAAGCGATGAAGTGTCACACTGACAGTTGAAGTGGTTTCATGCTGAAGAATCAAGATGTGAATCTTAGAATGTTATTACGAGAAGTCAGAAGACTGAATCCGAGATTGTGATTATGAGAAGTCAGAAGAGTGGATTCGATAATATGATGTCGGGAAGACAGATGAAAGGATCCAAGAATGTGATACCGAGAAACTTGTGTAACATGGTCGTATCCAGAAAAGGCCAAAGTTCTAAATCATGAGAAGTAGAAGAACATTCAAGAAGATTCTAGAAGTTCTGACAAAGTCTTTATTACTCCGAGATTTCAGAAGAAATTAATATTTGGGTGAATTAAATGAGTGAGAAAATATTTTGGCTTCCCGTCTAAGCACAATTTGGAGCACCTATAAAAGGAGATCAAGGTGCTAAGTAAGGACTATTATAATGAAGTAGAGAGAGAAGCTCTGATAATCTAGAGAGAGGAAGAAAAGCTTGACCGACTGAGTTTAATTATAGTTTCAATCAAAACGATAATTTTATACTGGTTGACACCGTATTGAGTTTCTCGGATTAAAGAAAATTTGGAGTGGAGATTCAGAATGGGGAATCAGTACAGACTATCCTTGGGTTGAGTTTCTTAGACTGAGAAAGACTCAGATTGAAGAATCGGAGTGAAGAAGAATGATCAAACTAAAGAATTCCGAGTAAAGAATTCGGAGTGGAGATTCAGAATGGGGAATTAGTACAGGCTGTCACCGTATTGAGTTTCTCAGATTCAGGAAGATTCGTATTGAAGAATCTAAGTGAAGGAGAAAATTCAGAGTGGTGATTCAGAATGATAAGTTCGGACAAAAATTGATCTATCTCAAGTCCAAGGAGTCCTTGTCTTTATATTGGGTAAGGAAGTAAAGATTTGTGCTGAACTTGCTTACACTTGTGTACTTATAAGGTAGTGCAGGTAACATAAGTTGTTACAAGAAAAGAGATTTTCCCTACTGTTCTAAGAGGGTAGACATGCACTGGAGTGATTATTTCACAGTGCTTCATGAGTGTAAGGGTATATCTTACTCGTTGTAATCCAAGGATTGTTTTCTTAGTGGATTTTATGGTGCTGGATTGTTTCCAACCATACCAAGGATGTAGATATTCTTATTGAATAGTGAACCTTGTAAATTGGTGTGTTCCTTGGGATGTTTTCTTGTTTTTTCTTAGCAGGGAATTATATCTTTAACTGGAGACAAAGGTTGTTCTCAATCTTAAGGGAACTAAAAGAATAAAAAGGGGTACCACTGATTCACCCCCCCCCCCTGGTGGTTCATTACTCCAACTGGGTTCTTACAAGTGGTATTAGAGCCAGGTTGCCTTTTTTTCCTTTCTGATGGAGAATCTAAATTGTGTGAATAGTAAAGGCATTTCTGTATTTGATGGGAAGAACTATCAAATATGCAAGGATAAATTGGTACTGTATCACATGTCTATTAGTTATGAAGTTCTTGAAGCTGCAACAGTTGGGTTTCCCCCCATTGAAGACAATGTTCCACGTACACCTGTTGACAAGAAGTTTCTAGAGAATGATGTAAGAGCCAATAATGCTATATTTTCTTCACATTATGAAAGTGATATTCTTATGAGTAAAACGAGTGGCCACAGCCAGAGGTATATGAGACAAATTGAAAAATATATACGAAGGAAATACAAAATTCAAGAAGGAAAAACTTCAAATCTGGAGATTGAAGTATGATGACATGAAGATGAGAGAGCATGAATCTATTGGGGATTTCATCACCATAGTGACCGATATTGTTAGTACCATCAGATGTCTTCGGGAAGAGCTGAAAGACTCTATTGTGGTGGAAAAGATCTTGAGGATTCTTCTTGATAAATTCATTATGAAGGTATCTTCATTAGAATATAGATATTCAGAGACTCTATCTCTTAATGATTTGCGTAGAAAACTCGTTACTTATGAGAGGAGAAGAGGAAAGACTATAAAGACCAAGACAATGGTTGATAGAGAATTATCATTCAAAGCCATGAAGAAAGAAAAGTCTAAGAATATATTGACTAAAGAAGATAGTGTTGACTCTGACTTTGAAAGTGAGGTATGTAAAAATCTTAACGATATTTTATCCTTGTTTTAAAAAAATGTTAAAAGAGGTACAAGAAAATACAAGGGGAAAAATCCCTTGAGGTGTTATGAATGTGGAGGCCTTGGCCACATTGCGGATAACTGTCCTCAAAGGGAGAATGAGGAAGACAATGATGAAGAGTAAAGAAATCCAAGAAAGTTATTGAAGAAGCAGGTTGGAAAAGTAATGTCGAGAAAAGGAAATAAGTTCTTCAAATAAAGAGAAAAAACTTTATATCCATAAATGAAGAAGATGAAGAAAATGATGATGAATCTGAAAAATCATTTGAGCATGGTGTTGAAAATACTTTCATTGCAACGGTGAATGCTGAAGATTTTGGAAGCAGCAGCTCGGAAGAAGAAGAAACTTATCATGAGATGCATTTGAAAGAATAATTGAAGGAATGTTTAGGGAAAATTAGAAGTCTGGAGGAACCTAAAAAAAATTGGAAGATGTATGTTCCTCAGCATGAAATCAAGCTAATGTCAAAGAAGAACTTGAGAAAGAGATTGAAGACTTGAAAAAGCCTCTTGAAGATGAGAAAAATCAAAATGATCACATGAATGTTAAGCTGGAGGAAAAAGAGGAATAATTAGAGCTTGTTCAATAGAAGCTCTCAGTAGTTGAATCAAGAAATATTTGTTTTCAAAACTCAACTACTGATGTGGGTGAAAGCTCTCAACAAGCATATTCTGAGAATATTCAATACAAGTATAATGTGATTTCTGTGAAGAAGAAATCTGAGAAAGTTACTTATGTGGACAAGACCAACATTGTTGGGAACTCTGATGTTTCAAGGAAATCTAAGTCTAACACTAGTGAAAAACATGAAAAATCAGAGAAAGGGTAATTCTAGTAGAGAAATCTTGCTATCAAAAGAATGTTTGGAGGGGATGAAGATAGAACAACAAATAAGTATCAGTACAAAATCTTTAGAGGAAGGTACTCATTCTATGAGTACTCTTGGTATTGTGGTGGATTCGGGCATACACCAAATATGTGTTTGTTCAATAAAAATTATTACCAACACCCCACAAGTTATGAAAGGCGTAGATTGAGGGGGAGTCAATATCCTCAAAGGAAGATGAGTGAGAATGTTTTATTGAAGAAAGTTGTGAAGAATGAAGTCAAGATAGAAAATAGGTTCCAGCCCATGGAAACTATTTGTGAAAGGTGTGAACAACCTGGACACCTTGCAAATGGATGTCTTGTACTATTACAAGCTCAACCAAAAGATCTTAATTCTCAGAAGCCGAAGGTGGATAAAGAAGTGAAAGAAGAAAAATATCTTGTTTTGGAAACTAATCTAAAAGTTAAAAAGGAAGAATGAACTTGGATACTTGATAGTAGGAGTTCATCACATATGACATGAGACTTAATGTTGCTAAAGAATATGAAGAATTTTAAAGAAGTCACTGTGAAATTTAGCAATGATGAATCTTTAAAAATAAAATTTGTTGGATCACCCATAATTGGAAAGGAAAAATTGGAGTCCAAGAAAACTATGTATGTTGATGGGCTGAAGCAAAACTTGCTTAGTGTATCACAATTGTGTGATAAAGGTAACAACGTTATCTTCAAGAAAGATGGATTTATTGTGAAAAGTAAAGAAGATGGGAAAATTCTTATAAGAGCCCAACGAACCAAAGGAAATCTGTTTCAGGTTGGATATTCGCAAAATTCTTGCTACATGAGCTTAGTAGATGAAAATCAGTTGTGGCACTGAATACATGGAAACATGTGTCAAAGAAATATGAGAAAGTTATCACAAAGGGCCTGTGTTCAAGATATTCATGATTTTCCAAGAAGAAATGATTGGTGTTGCACTATCTGTCAGAAAGGAAAGTTTACAAGTGTTGTGCATAAGAAGGTTGACATTTTTTCTAAACAACACCTTGAACTAATACATTCAGATAAATGAAGGCCTATGAGAAAACAATCAGAAAATGGAGAAAAGTTCATCATCATCTTCATTGATGATTTTACTTGTATCAAATGTGTTATGTTTATGAAGCACAAGTTAGACACCTTGAAAATGTTTAAAAGATTCAGAAGGAAAGCTGAGAAAGAATGTGTGTACTCTGTGAAGAAGTTGAAAACAGATAATGGTGGTGAGTATAGAAGTGAAGAATTTGAAGACTATCTTGAGAAGAATGGGATTCAGCATGAATACAGTGATCCTTATACCCCTCAATAAAATGGGGTTGCTGAAATAAAGAATAGAATCTTGGTGGAAATGGGAATAACCATGTTACTTGAACATGGCCTTAATCATTATTTTTTAGGCAAGCTACAAGTATAGTTGTTTATATTTAAAATCGATGTTTCTATAGTACCCAATCAAACAAGAATACATATGAAAATTTCTATGGAATTACGCCAAGTATGAAGCATTCATTAGTTTTTTGGAGTCCATGCATCATAAAGAAGTAAGGTGGAAGTTGTGGAAAATTTGAGAAAAAAGGAGACGACAGAATTTTTCATGGTTATGCTCCAGAAGGAAGAGGTTATAGATGTTTTAACAAAGAAACATGAAGAATGGTGGATACAGTTGATGTAAAAGTCATTTAAAATCCGGGTAAAGATAAGCATGTCCAGATAGACAAGGAATATAAGGATGATGAAGTTGACGATTCTAATAAGGATGCAATGAATTGTAATCCTAATCAATATGAACAATCGGATTCAGCCATATCAAGTGATGAGGAACGCACATGAAAAACATATCCAAGGATAATGAAACAAGTGCAAGCTCAAGAATATTATTGGTTATCAATGTCACACGGTTCAAACAAGAAGAACAAGTAATTCTATATCACATAATTCATTGTATTCTAAAGTAGAACCAAATGATGTTAAAGAAGCCTTTGAGAATCCGGAATAGGTTCAAGACATGAATGATGAATTGGATAAGATTGAGAAGAATGACACATGGTATCTCGTACCTAATCCTGAAAATAAGATCATTATTGGCACCAAATGGGTCTTCCGAAACAAGTTGTACAAAGAAGGTGAAGTTATTAGAAATAAATAAAGATTGGTTTGCAATGGTTACTCTCAGATTGAAGGAATTGACTTTGAAGAAACTTTTTCCCTGGTAGCCAGATTATAAACTATCCGAATCATTCTTGCTATTTCTGCACAAAAAGGCTACAAAATCATTCAAATGGATGTTAAATTCTCATTTATTAATGGTGATCTTAAAGAAGAAGTTTATATTGAGCAACCATGTGGCTTTGTTGTTGGGAAAAATGAATGTTATGTGTGCAGGTTGAAGAATGCCTTGTATGGGATAAAGCAAGCTCCAAGAGAATGGTATTCCAAACAGGATACTTGCTTAAAGGAGATGAACTTCAAGAAAGGAATAGTGGACAACAATATGTACATCAAGGAAAGTCAAGATCTTTCACTCATTGTAATTGTCTATGTTGACGAAATTGTTTTTACTGGGAATGATGAAAGAAGCTATGAAAGGTTTTCTAAATAAATGAAGAATGTCTTTAAGATGTCCATGTTGGGTGAAATGATATACTTTCTTGGGTTAAAAATCTTGCAACAAAAAGAATTCATTTTTCTCACCCAAGAAAAGTATGTTAAGGAACTTATTAAGAAGTTTGGCATGGAAAACTCAAAACCTGTATCAACTCCTATCTCAGAGAAAATGAACCTAACCAAAGATGATGAAGGAAAATAAGTTGATCAGAAATAATATCAAAAGATGATTGGAAGTGTGTTATACCTAACTGCATCAAGACCATATATTGTTTTTGTTGTTACCTTAAGTTCAAGATTCCAGAGTCCTCCTAAAGAATCACATCTTGTTGCTAGAAAAAGAATTATCAGATACATAAAAGGAATAGAAGAATTCTGAATCAAGTATAGTGTCTCAAATAACATTGATATATTTGGCTATTCAGATGCAGATTGGGTAGGAAATGTTGATGATAGTAGATCCACATCTGGTGGAGTGTTTTTTATGGGAAAACGTTGTGTTGGCTGGCACTCAAAGAAGCAAAATTCTGTGACACTTAGTATGGCTGAATCTGAATGTGTTTCTACCACCATGGATTCTACTCAACTTATATTGATGAAGACACAATTGGAAAATTTGTCAGTTGAAGTGAAGTTTCCCTTGCTCTTGGGCTATGATAATCAAAGCACAATTAACCTTACCAAGAATCCAGTCCACCATTCTCGTTCAAAGCATATTGACATAAAATATCATTTCCTCAAAGAGCTTGTGGAAAAAAATGAACTTAAACTTGAATATGTTTTATCTGCTAAACAAGTTGTTGATATTTTCAAGAAACCCTTGCAAAATGAATCATTCTAAAGATTGAGGTTGAACATGGGTGTCCAATATCTTTCTCTTCAAGTCTAAGGTATGTTTTTTCGTCCCTAATCTCTTCTTACCTTTTGATTGTTTTGTCAAGGGGGAGGAGTTGTTTGTATCATAAGTCTATTTTTTAAAGAGAGAGTTGTGGGTAAGCTGTGAACTCATCACTTCTTGTGTATATTAACTATTGTAACTATTTGTTGGAGTGGTTGTAGGAAAGAACTTGATGTTGTTTACAGGATGTATAAAGCGGAAGATGTATAAAGGTAAAGATTCCATTTTCACTACCTATGGACAGCATGGTTTTCCTATCAATAATTCTTGTTTCTTACACTGAGTTAGCTCACGTAGGCTTAGAATTATTGATAAGTAATCAACTTCTTGAGGTTACAAAGTTTGGTGATTTATGAAAACATGGTTTACAACAAAATACAAAGGGGGAGATTGTTAGGACCAAGTTGATAGAAGAGATGGTTTGAATGGATTGTCTTTTGTTGATCATGATGATGTTTTCACAATGGAAAGACACCTTGATTTTCTATGAATTTTGAACCTGGTATTCAAAGAATTCAGAATATGGAATTTGAAGTCTAGAAATTGATAAGTTTGGAACCAGGAAATTGAAAATTCTCGAAAGCAGGATGATTTGAGATGTGAAAGCATTAAATCTGACGATGCTTTATTGATCATAAAGTTCTACACATCATGAAAATTTCATAATAAAAGAAGGTTGAAGATATGGTGAAAGAAGGTTGGCATTTTTCTCTAAGAAAAATTCTGAGAAAATGTGGATTTTGAAGTACGGAGTATATTGCCAGAAGTTTAATGTCTACTTCGTGAACAGAAGTGCGGAGTCTACTCCCTGAGCATAATTTAGGAATTTTACTTCCTGAACCTGAAGTTCGTAGCCAGATGATCGGAGTTGAATTCCTGAGTTAGAAGTTCATAGCGAGAATTTTAGAGTCAACTTCCTGAACCTAAAGATCATATCCAGAAGTGCGGAGTCTACTCCGAGAACCAGAAGTCATACCGAGAACCAAAAGTCGTTCTGAGAATCCAAAATCTTCGGTATCGATGGATGAGGAGGAGTCATGCCGAAGAAGAGCCATACTGAGAAGTGGAGATTTGTCTATTCCGAAGAAGTGGGTTTTCATGCCGAGAAGGTGATGATGAGGCATTCTGATAATTGAAGTGGTGCCATACCGAAGAATCAAGAAGAGAATCTGAGAATATGATTACGAGAAGTCAGAAGAGTGAATCTGAGATTGTGATTATGTGAAGTTAGAAGAGTGGATCCGAGAATATGATGCCAAGAATACAGATGACATAATCCGAGAATGTGATATCGAGAAAATTTTGTAACAAGGTCGGATCTGGAAAAGGCCAAAGTTCTAAATCAATAGAAGTGGAAGAAGATTCATAAAGATTCTAGAAGCATTGAAAAAGTCTTAATTACTCCCAGATTTCAGGAGAAATTAAAATTTGGGTGAATTTAAGTGAGGAGGAAAATATTTTGGCTTCCCGCCTAAGCACACTTTGAAGAACCTATAAAAGGAGATCAGGATGCTAAGTAAGGATTGTGATGATGAAGTAGAGAGAGATGATCTGATAATATAGAGAGAGGAAAAAGAGAATGGCCGACTGAGTTTCACTGTGGATTCAATCTAAATGATAATTTCATACTGGTTGACACCATATTGAGTTTCTCAAATTAAAGAAAAAGAAGAGTGGAGATTCCTAATGGAGAATCAGTATATGTTGTCACCGTATTGAGTTTCTCGGAATGAGGAAGACATGGATTGAAGAATCGGAGTGAAAAAGAATGATCAGAGTGAAGAATTCGGAGTAAAGAATTCGGAGTGGAGATTCAGAATGGGTATTTAGTACATGCTGTCAATGTATTGAGTTTCTCAGACTGAGGAAGACTCAGATTGACGAATCAGAGTGAAAAAGAAAATTCAGAGTGGGGATTCTGAATGGGAAGTTCATACAGCAGTTGATCTATCTCAAGTCCAAGGTGTCCTTTCATTTATTCTGGTTAATGAAGTGAATATTTGTGCTGAACTTGCTTACAGTTGTGTACATGACAGGAAGTGCAGGTAACATAAGTTGTTACAAAAAAGAGACTTTTCCCTATTGTTCTAAGAGGGTGCACACGCACTGGAGTGATTGTTTCATTGTGCTTCAAGAGTGTAAGAGTATATCCTACGCATTGTAATCCTAGGATTGTTTTCTTAGAGGATTATATGGTGCTGGATTGTTTCCAACCATACCAAGGACATAGCTATTAATATTAAATAATGAACCTTGTAAATTGCTATGTTCTTTTGGATGTGTGATTGTTTGTTTCTAAACCAGGAATTATATCTTTCATAGGAGACAAAGGTTATTCTCAATCTTAAAGGATCTTAAATGAAGAAAAAGGGGTATCACTGATTGCCCCCCCCCCCTCTCAGTGGTTCATTATTCCAACTTGGTTCTTATACTCATTGGGTATCCATATTTCCCTTTTCAAAGAATGTATATAGTTCAGTTATATTTTGTGTAAACTATCTATAGATGAACCAATTAATGGATATTTAAAACTATAATTTTCTTATTTATGAGGCATTTTTTAAAAGATTTTGTGGGAAAAAATTTAGATTGATCTTCAGTCAGATTATCAAAATCTCTGGGTTAGGGAGTCTGACATATGAAATATAAATTTCAAAGGAAATTATATCCATTATGAATATATTGTGATATAATTTTACATGACTAATTATCCTATATATTTTATATATTTTATGAGAAAGATAAACCCTCACTATCTCAACAATTTTATAGTAGTTTACATTAATGATATATTGGTTTTTCAGATATCTAATCACGAGAATGAACACCTTGATATTTTTGTTTTTGAAATCCAAAGAATTCACCATTTATGTTAAAGTATTTAGAAATGAAGTAATTGGATTCAATAAGTTATGTTGTTGCAGAATGAGACCTATAATAATGGCTTGTTAGTTGAACCAAATAAGGTAGAAGTTTTTTTCATTTGAATAACAATGAAATATTTTTGAGATTCAACGAATCCTCAGTCTTCATGAATTATATTGATGGTTTTAAAAGATTTTATACAAGTTGTAATCCCCTCTGAATGATCTTACTAGGAAGAGGTCAAATTTTTTAGAGACACAATTTGTGGAATACCTTCATACGTTTGACTTTAATATCCCCTACACCCCGGTGAAGGGTAATGTTGCCTTTGATGTACCTTGGAGGAAAGTACCACCACATGCTATTTTTGGATTGAAGGAAGAGTGGAATGCTATGGGTATTTTTCCTAATTTTCATTTGGATAATAAGGAGGATATTTAATCAATGGTTTTGTCTAGTGTTTTGATATCACCATCTTTCCTCGAGTCTATTATGTAGTGATGATTGTAGGTTTTTGAGTTTAGATAAATTTGATATACTCAATTTGGTGGGGAGACTGTTTCTAGTTTATCTCCCTCTCTATTTTCAGATGGTGTTCTCAGTTTTGGGGTCATATTTTCTTCATGTCATATATTATGATATGGGTTTAATGTTTGACATTTATGATTATATTTCCTACTGTAACACCTGTAAATAGATAATGGTGTAGTATTTGAATCCTTTTGGATTTCTCTAGCCTCTTCAACTGAGGGTTTAGAAATGGGATGTGGTATTCATGGACATTGTTCTTGGAGTTCAACAGAATCGCTATGGGTGGAATTATATCTTATTGGTAATTTAGTATTGGAAAATGAAAAATTATTTTGTTCTGATCAATACACTACAAATCTTTATGATCTAGGTAAGCTATATGTGTAGTGAATTTTGATATAATATGGGTTTCCTTCTAATATTTTTGTATATAGGGATCATATTCTGACATCAATTTTATTAAGGAGGCTCCATGTTGTGATAGATAATCATGTTTGATTGAATACATCTTTTCATCCATAGATTGATGGTCCAACATTGCATGATATTAAGGTTTCAAATGATATTCATTATAACAATGTCTTAGATTTTTTGTGGATATTGGGATTGAAATCTTGTATTGTTGGAATTTTTTAAAAAATAGTTACCAGAAATATATCATAATGCATGCTATAGTATTTGTATAGTTTCTGTCATAGGTCACCTATTTGATGGGAAAACATGGATGAAAATAGGAGAAGTTGGCTTTGATATATTTTGAATGGATTGTGATCAGTGAGAATCTTGGGCAGGTTGTTTATTGATTTTTAATTTCAATTTAGTTGATAGGAATTCCTTATATTTTTAACATATCATAGCTCATGAAAGATATCTAGACACCTCTCATTTTATAATTTTAAAGTATAATGAGATATAGCAAGATGTTTCTTTTGTGGAGTGGGTAGTTTAGATCATTCACTCAAATGGGAAGGAATTTTTGGATAATTCAGTTCCATTGTTTAGAGAAATATAGTGGCATGGATCGTGTACCTTTGGGACATTGGAGTTAGAGATGATGATGGGGGAGCAGTGACCTCACATCTTTATGGAATCCATTCATCTAAATGACTTCGTAGGGAGGAATTTTCTTATAGCGGGGGGTTTTAAACACATCGTTACTCACTTTGAGGAATTTTAAATCATTTTACATGTTTCCCATTTAATTATGTCTTATTAAACTCCCACAAATGGAGAATATATTCTATGAAAAATAACCCAAAGTATTAGGATGTTTGTTTGTTTTACTTAATGGAGTATAAGTATAATTTCTTAATGGATTTTTAGGTTCTCCCTAATTTCAAAGGACTCCCAATGGGTTTTGGGTTTACATGTACAAATTTTTAGTTTTCATTTTCTATTAGATGTTGAAATTATATGTCATTGGATTACACAACATGTAATTATTTCAGGGCTCATTTTGTTAGATGAGTACGCATAATGAAATAATAAATTCCATGTAAGTGTAATATATAATGTAATGTTAAAAGGTCATTTTTTAATAAAAATGATTTGGAGTTTTTAGTGAATATGATCCCCATGGATTACATGACATGTAAATAAATTACATGTCTTGTAAATGTCATGAAAAACAATTTTATGTTGTTTTTTGGCTAATATTTTGATTCATTTATTCACATATCCTTACACTCACTAACTAGATATCATCTCTAGTGATTTTTGGAATCTCCATTTGGTTCAAATTGATTCATTTTGTGATTAATAATAGTTCTAGTAGGGTTACATATCTTCGAATGACTAATCCTTTCTTATTCATCATTTACATTAATCACATTATCATCATTGTGCTATAATATTTGTATTATAGATCATTGGTGGATTTTACTTTGTAACTCTTCTATATTTTTTTGTGAACTTATTTCAAGGGGGTCATTCCTTAGTTGGATGTCGCGTGAATCGTGTGTGTTCTTTGAGTAATGTGCTTTCTATCCTCTTCACTGACCCTCTTTGAAGAATTTGATAAATTTTAAGATGAATTTATTTATTATATAGTATTTGTGTTTGTTGTTGTGTTATTTTATTTTGTTGAACCCATAGAGGGTGTGTATGGACATGAGTTTTGAAGTATGTGGTTTAATCTATAGCCAATGTTGGTGAACTATATTTATTATATTTTAGGTGAATTGTTTTATAAAATGAAATATCATCATATGATGTATCTATTTTGTGTGTTCAGATATGGGCATTTATATAACATGATTTTACCCTAACTTTTCTAAATAGTAATGGATTTTTAATAATTAGGAAATAGTTTTGTTAAATGGTTTTCAAATAATTAAATTAACAATTTTATTGATGAACTTGTTTGGAAAATAAACAACATGGGAATCATTAAGTAATTAGGTGGAAGGTGTAGTAATAGGTATATTCCACTATAAGGGGGGTTGACCATGGGGATTTCCTCTTATAACATTACATATTTTTCTAGGGACCTGTTAGAACATTTGGGTTGTTCTCATTCTGGGGTGTTTCTCAACTCTCTAGACTGGAAGCATATGTCTTGTGGCTTGATGCTTATGTGATTTTCTATGTTAGGTACTAGTTTCTTATCTATCCTAACCTAGTGTGATCTATGGAATGATGTTTTCTGTGGTTCTTATTTTATCCTGTAATATTTTATTTACTACCAATGATTTTATATGATATGTGATGTATTCATTATTTTGACATGATATATATACTATGATATATGGTACTGATATTAATTGAAAATTATTAACCTATTTAATTATTAAATATGTAAAAGGGTAAACGAGATTCGTTGTCCATGATTTTGATATGAAAACAATCGAAATGATATCATGCCTTTTTTCATTATTCTTTAGCATGCATGGATTATTGTTCATAATCATGATATGGAACTCAGGGGAAACATTATACTAAGCATGTTATCTCATGCCATATGTAACCCTTAGACCATGTGTATACCTGGTAATAACATTCGATACTAGGGAAGGCAAGGCACCATAAAGAGGTGGGGATAATTATATTAATTGTGTTTTGGGTAGCTGGTGGAAATATGGTGGGAGGTTTCCCATCTTATCAAAAGGACATTATTAGAGTAAATGTATTAGTTTTTTTCCTTTTATTTATACTTGTCTCTTAATTATTATTAACCTAATCCTTTCAGCTGTATCACTTTCGTTTTTATATTTCCTTAATGAAATATATAAGTATACATGTATTGTTCCACGGTTTTTTTATATATGATAATATATATCATGATTTGAGCATTAGGTTGGGTGCAATAATTTCCTATTTTTGTTTTCATGGGTGCAAAGTGCCAACCCATGTAGATCAATAACCCCCTTCGAGTATGTGATAACTCAAGTTGGGTTCCAGTTTGAGAGGGTATATAGGTGTGTTTCACTAAACTACACATTTTAAATCCCGAATTTAATTGAGTAATATTTTTATTTCAATATTTATTGGTTTCATCATCTATTAGGTGGAATACATGGTCGATTATGGTTTTAATGGGTGAGAGTGTTCATTATTAGTATTGTTTACTTACTTATTATATAAAAAATCATATAAGTGTGGGTTATGCATGTATATTTGGTATCCATCTTTTTGTTATCGGGTTCTCGATTATGCTCTATGTGGATGAAAAATTAAAAAAGAAATTGGAGATATCAACTATAATGGAAACTACATTATGGGGAAGTACACTATTATAAATTTTGATTTAGGTCGAGGATTAACTATAAAATATCATAACAATGTCCTGTTATTTAAATTTTTACTTTTGGTATATTCTTTTTTATTGTTTGTTAAAGAATGATTATTATATAAAACAATATTTGATTTAATGTAGTTTGGTTCTCAAATAATGAATAACCAACGAGATAAATCTTTTCATGAGAGAAAACATGAATATATTTTGGGTCATTCAAAGGGTTGGATATAACATATGTGATTTATCAATATTTGGCTTATCGGGACCCCAATTCTACCTGTGATGTAGAAAAAAAAATTTTAAAAGTATTGGACTATTAGTTCAACATATTGTAATGGTTTGATGGATTTTTTGGTTAGTTTGTTTCTTTTTCCCAATAGATGGTATTTTTCATAATTTCCATTATGTTGAAATTTAAAATTCATTATTATGGATTTAGGGGAACAGAAAAATGGTATAGGTTTCGACAGGAAAACAACTTTTCAAATATAATGGTCTTGATAGTCCTTTATCCTGATTACATACACATTCATGTTTGTTTAGATGTAATGGTTTCTCATGAGTTCCACTCTTATTATTTTTATTATTAATTCTTGAGGGAAAATTTATGTTATAAGTTTACTATTATTTGATTCTAAATTGGTGTTTGGGATGTATGATTTTATTCAATTTTTTATGAAGTGTGTGGTGTTCTCATTGTATTATATATATAAATTCATTGTAATTTTCCAAAAATAATTATAGTTAGATGTTGTATTATATTGGTTAGTGGAAAATTAGTTTCCATTAGTTAATGGATATTATTTCATTATGTAGTATCTGAAAAATTTATTAAAAATTTAATATTTTAGTTTTATCAAGGGGATATTATTGGTGTTCTACTACATCACATAATAACAAGATGCACATATAATTTTGCAGGTGTATTGATTTTAAACTCAAGGATCTGAGGAAGATAAAAAACATGTGTTAGGTGGTTGAGAATGAAAATAATTAAATTTAACTTGTAATGAAAGATGATATTTCCTAGGAATTATTTTTTGAAAAAATTAAGATATATTATTTTTTTTATTTTACTACATACATAAATATGATTTACTGAATGTAAAGATAATTATTTTTTATAATCATGTATGACTAAAATGTGTTTTTTTGTTGTTCATTTATTGTTAATGGTAATATTTTCATATATTTATGATTTCATAATGTTCATTTTTTTAATTTTTTTGTTGTTCTTATTTTATTTTATTGAACTATTAGGAATGATATAAAAGAAATATTCTATGTATTTTTTGGATGAGTCCTCAAAATTAATAAAAAAATCTTCTAGAGTAATGTGGGTGGCTCATTATGATGTGGGTTTCTCTATTTAAGACATGATAGCCACTGTATTAGATTTTTGAAATGCTATCAAAACATGTTTTATCTCAAAATATGGTTTTATTACTTGGTATATTGTTGATAAGTTGTTCATATCTTAGGTTAGAAGCTATTATTATGTCTAGATAACACTTATAAAGTAAAAACCAAAGTGTCTAGTGTTATGTTTAGGATTTTATTAGCATTTTATATTATTGTATCTATGGTTTCCTTCTAGAGATGTCTTCTATTATGGTTTTATCAAATACTCATGGTCTTCCATTGAACAAGTACTTGAGATTATAGATCATATTTCTGACACAAATTCACAATACATGTACATACCTCTATGTGTGATTGTCATGTTTTTTTTCAAAATAAGTATTTATTAATTTAATTCCAATAATAATTTATTTAATTTTTTATTAATAAATTATTTTATATCATTATAATCAGTTAGAAGATATGAAGATCAAATTTTCAATAATTAATAGATTGACATTATTGTGGAATGAACTTGTATATGTTCTATTAATTCAAAACTTATGTAAATTATTTTGATATAGTTATGTGTTTTTTACTAGAATGATGAAATTATATTTTTATACTAAGGTATTGATTCCTCGTATTGGATGTTTTGTTAGAGGCATGAAAAAATATTCCATTTTAGTGTTTAATGGTGATGTTGATGCTTAGTTTCTTGAAGGGTTCAATCAGAAAATGAGTATATATCAACCATTATTTAAATAATTTAATATTGAAATTTTTTATTATAATTTTCTATGTTTTGATTTATCATTTATATATTTAATTCCATGATGAAATTATACGAAACAATGACTATATTGTATTTTTTATTCTAACATAACTATATCTATGTTAGGGGAGGAGTGAACCATTATACATGGTCTACCATGGTAGTTCTTGCATTACAGTATCATCAAGATGGGGTATTCTGGTTGGTTACATGTAGAGATAGAAGAGTGATCTAGGGTGAGGAATCTGTTATTGAATTTACTCAAAACCATAATACATAGAGTCATTCTACCTTTTAGGGAACTAAAGGACCAAAGATAATATGGGAATATATTGATATAATATTGAGAATATTCTATTTTTTTTACAGGTATATAGATAATTATTCTACATTGATTATTTTTATTTCTCAAAGGATTATGATGCTTTGGTGCACTAACGTGGTGTAAGAAAAAATACTTGAAGGACTTATATGGGTGGCTTTCTAGATGCTTTTAATCAGGGAATGTTTTACTAAGAAACATTTACTAGAGAATTCATATTAATTCATAATTCATTAGTAGTTAACATTATTAGTGTTCTACAATGCTATTATTTATTAGATTAAGAGATCAAATTTTATGTATTGAATCCCAAAATTCGTATATATTTGATATATGCCACTAAAAAATAATCATATAAGATTTATGTATATTTAATTTTTCAACATCCTTATAGGCTATTCACAATGATATCGCCAATGAAAATGTCATTATGATAAGTATAGTAGTGTTTTTTCTCAATTCAGTAGTATCAATGATAGTTCTTTTTTTGTTTAAATAAAGAGAGATAATGAGATGTTCCAAAGTGGCAACAAGTAAGGTGTTCATGGTTGAGGATCCTCACTTCCTACTTTGATGGAATTATATTTTTTATTTTAATATCTGATGTTTGGAAGTGTGTGATAATATTATCAACGATACACAGGGGGTAATATTATTATGATTGGATTGGGTATCTACGATTCTATTATAATTGTGTTTTGTGAAATGATATATGTACATGAGCTATACAGACAAATTATAACTTAGTCTAACCTAGAATAACAATACAAATATTGAATCATGTTTTATTTGTTTGGAAATATTGAGGTGGTGGTTGATGATCTTAGGTTCTATAGAGATATGTGTTTCAATGGTTGGTACCTTAGGGTTGTGGGTGATATAAGGGGTAATTATGATAGTCAAATATTTGATGAATTTTTTTACTACATGAGGTTCTATAAGATAATGGAATAGAACACATGATGGTCAGAGGTACGAGGTAACTGACTTTGTATTTATTTGATAACATCTCAATATACAAGAACCCCAATTCATTACATTGATAATGTTTTGGAGGTTGGAATGCTGTTTATGACAGATCACAAAAAACGGGAAGTTTTATTTTTTGAAAAGTCATGGATTTGAGAGTAGATAATTTTAAGAGGTTCTCCGTATATATCATATATATTGGTGGAAATTATAACATATAGTATTTCATTATGTTTCATATTTCCAACTTCAACATAATATTTCATATTGATGTGATGATAAACTTTTTATCTCATAATAATTGTTATCATAGGATAGTGTCATTTAGTTATTTCACAGATAATTATAATTTAATCTCTATAGAGTAGGATTCCATGGAAGTTTTATAAGAACATGAAATATCGAAGATAGATTTTATTTCTATAGACCTAACTTATATTGTCTTCAAATATTGTCCATTTATGGTTCCACGTACTTTTCCTCGTGTACTATACCATTTACAGTTTTATTTCCATAGTTATTTTACAATCTAACCTTCTATGAGAGAGAGATATAGATTACGATTTCTCATGTGATTGATTTCTAGACCTTATTAACACCCTCCATTCTTATTAGACTCGTTATACTGAGAAATCTAAATATTTAACTTTCAGACCATTATATGAATGGATTAATATAACCCCGAACCATTTATTTAGGTGGAAATGTAATATCCACCCACAAATAAAGGTTCATATTATGATTTTTTTATAAAACAATAGATCATAAGATCCTGGGATACAGATAGATCAAAATATTAAAAAATATTTCATAGCAGCCTAGTATATGTATTTTTATAGTGATACTTGAACTTTTTGATGAGGTTCTGGTCTGAGTACATCCTAAAAATTTATTTTACGAAAACCTATTACCTATGTAAGGGGAATGATATCGTGAATTTCATTATTAGGAAAAATTTAATGGTTTTTTTGTTGGAGATCCATGTAGTATGGAATTGGGCATTCCTTTTCATAGATTAGTATATAGATATTAATTATTATTATAGAATTAGGTATTTAATCCCTATTGATATAACTTTCTCATTATTAAATAAAGTGAAATCTAGTGGGACATCTAATTCAGTCACAATTTTAATGTGGGAAATTTTATTTGATAAAAATACCATTCTATTATAGAAACTAGATGATGATAGATTACTCTATATCCATAATAGTTAAATAGACTAGACTTTTATGGGTGATAATCTAATAAGGGGTTCTCATATATCTAGATTGGTTTCCCATATTGTATTGATGATACTATACCATCATATTAGTTTTTCTAACCAATATTGGGGAATGAGGATAGTCATTGTATGCTATGGGTCTCATTACCTCACATGTATGAGGGTGGAGGTGGATCAAGAGGAACAAAAGAGTTTTCTCTAGTGTATTTGAGTTACACTATGGAAGTGGGTTGATATGACTGTAGACACCACCTCTGGACATATAGGATGTAATATGTGGAATAAATCACTATATGTTATAATAAACTGGTTGTTAGGTCCACTAGGCTAGATACCTAAGGAGGGGGTGAATCATGGTATGACAGATTAAAACAGCAGCCCCTTTTGATTTTTTTTTCTATTAGACAAAAACCTCTCTCCATCCAGATGGAGAGTAAGAATAAAACTTAAAGAATTCACAAGACACAATTATTTTTACTTGGTTCACCCTAACTAGGATACATCCAAGGAGCATACACTGGTATTGTGCCGATGTACCACATCCGCTACAAGTGCACTGTTATTTACAAGTTCGAAGTGGACTCACTGTCCCTCCTGGTTTACAACCACGTGCAATTTGAGAACTCACTGCTCTCTCAATAGAAGTGAGCTCAATACTTATTCATAAGATCCACTCATAGTTTATAGACATGTAAGTCTCTTCATAATAACTAATAAATGCAACTCCCACTGTATCTAGATGCTCTGTTGAAGTCCAAATTTAATCCACTGATGAATACCAATTTACCACAGATGTTCTGGGCAATTTCTAACTTTCACGCAAACCTATGGTGACTTGTGTGACCCTTTAACTAGTTCACAACCTCTACCTTCATTGTGGAAAAACAAACTTGTGTGCCACACTTGCACACCACACTTTTGCACCACACATGTTCACCAATTTACTTGCGTGGCACAATTGCATGATACAATTGTGTGGTCCATATGCACGGTACACTTGCGCGGTACACTTATGTGGTACACTTGTGCGTCACACTTTCCCCGTACACTTGCGCACCCCACTTGCATGCCCATAAAACATGCACGTCACATACACTTGTGTGATTAGTGGTAAAATTTTCTGTAAGTGTTGAGCTCATTAATAAATAATGAGAGTAGCCATCTATTTATAGGCATTTTGAGGACTTGCGTGCCACACATGCGCACCACACTTGCGTGCCACTTTAGGACTTGCGAACCTCTTACATTCCATTGTTATATTTTGATACGATGATCTTGAAATATGACTTTCGCACCATACATGCACGCCATACATTCATGTCATACTTTCACGTCACTTTACGACTTGCGGGCCACACCTGCGTACCACTTTTGGACATGTGCGCCATTTTTCCACTGCCAAATTTTTATGTTTTGAATTCGAAAAATTCCTGGCATACAACATTAGAAAAATACATAACATTAGATCACAAGTCCCTTTGCTAAAAATAGTTTTCCCCATTCTCCAGGAAAACCCCCTTTTTTAATAGTTTGTGTCATTGAGACATGCTTTTTCAACAAACACAACACGGAGTCCTACATTGTGAACAAACACAATCATCTAAAAAAATTTCAATGATACCTTGAGGGATTTATTCCCAACAATATATCCCTTTGGGTTTATTTAAAACACTTCTCAAAACAAATCTACATTCATTAATACCTCATTAAGGCTTCATTCATCATCAGCCACCATTTGACATTTGCAATAAAATATCGATCCAAGATTTACTCAACACATAATCTAAGCCCACATGAGTAGTGCTTGGTGTGAGAAATAAGTGTATCATGAATAGTTTATATATGAGTCACTTCATTTCTAACACCACTAATGATACCAACCTGATACCAATTGAAATTTTCATACCAACCTAATACCAACAACACTTCTACTTTTATCGTGATCCTCAGCTGTCGTGATATCTATTCTTTGATCGATCGCATCTAGAATCATCTGATTTAAATGCTCACCCTTACTCAATACTCTCCCCATATCTCTCTACTCCACATCTCAGCTTCTCCCCTTGACTTTTACTAAGAAATTTTCTCCTTTTCTTATCCATAGTTTCTCCCCTTGAGATGTCAATATATCTCCCCATTTTTCAATGAACCCAAAGGTCACCCCATTGCGGTCTGCAACATTGGAAAAAAGTCATATTATCACATTAGAGAAAAACATGAAATACCTCAGGGAGAGTGGGTTCCACATCTACACTCTTTAAAGTGAGGGGAGTCGACTGAACTCATTGATCCAGTCAATGGCTTTCAAAAACTTCCTTAGGTATGGACTTTGTTAGCATGTCTGAAACCTGTAGTTCTGTAGGAACATACTCCAACTTCACAATTCCTTGTTCAACCTTCTCCTTGATAAAATGATACATTATCTCAATTTTCTTTTCCCTTAAGTGATGGATGGTATTTTTTCTGAAAATTATAGCATTTGATTTATCACACTATATTCCTATCAGAGACATCACATCAATGCCCATATCATCCAGCTGTTGCTTCTCCATAATAACTATGTGAAAGCTTGAGTGATGACAATATATTCAGGTTCTGCGGTGCTCAATGAAATGAAATCCTACTTCTTTAATAGCCAAGAAATACTCAAGAAACCAATATAGAATGTAGCTCCTGACATTGATATCCTGCCATATGAAGAACCAGACCAATCTGCATCAGTATATCCCAATAACTCTATTTGAGATTTTCCATTATACATCAAGCTGAAGTCCACCATTACCTTGATATACCAAAGTATTCGTTTCATTGCAATCATGTGGTTTTCCTTGGGATTTCTTCGATATCGTTCTAATAGGAAGGTGGTGAAAACAATATCAGGTCTTGTTGCTGCTAGGTATAGTAAACTGCCAATAATCTGGAAATATTCTGTGATATTCACTACCATTCCATTATCATATTTCGATAATTCCATCTATGTAGCAAGTAGAGTCTTCATATCCTTGTAATTTTCCATTACCAATCTTTTCAAAACATACTTGGACTATTTGGATTGAGAAATGAATGTTACATTCCTTCCTTGAGTCACCTGTAGACCAAGAAAAAATGTTATCTCTCCAATCATTGACATTTCGAACTCACTTTTAATGAATTTGGAAAAAATTATGCACTATGATTCATCTGGTCCGCTAAATATTATTTCTTCAACATAAAAAATGACAATAATAATTTGATTACTATTGTTGTTGAAATAGAGATTGAAATCAACTCCCCCACACTAGAAACCAAGCTTCTTCAAGTATTGATCAACCCTTGAGTACAATGCTCTTGGTGCTTGCTTCAGCCCATACAACACCTTTTTCAGTCTGCAAAACTTGTTCTCATCATCATGAATGAGAAAACCATCTTGCTGCTAAATATACACATCTTCCTCTAGAACCCCACTAAAAAATGTAGATTTGACGTCTATCTAGAAAACATTGAACTTCCGTTGCACTACAATGGCTAAAAAGAATCTGATTATCTGTAGTCTTGCAACTGATGCTAATGTCTCATCAACATCTATTCCCTATATCGGGGAGTACCCCTTACACCCTAGTAATTATTTATACTGAATCACTATTCCATCTTCATTCATCTTGTTGTGATAGACCCATTTAGCCCCGATGACATTCTTATCTGCTAGCCACGAAACAATCTCCCACATCTGATTCTTCTCAATATGATCTAGCTCTTCATTCATTTCCTGAATCCAGTTTTCATCTTCAGCTGCATCAGCGAAGCATTTTGTCTAAACCTATGATAGTAAATATTACTGCTGTTGTGATTTCATTCTTCTTGTCTAAACTGGAGCTGATTGATCACCAATTATATTCTTCCTATTAATTTCAGCTCGACTCATTGGCTTTTGTGCAGTTATAGATTTTACTCCCTCATGCCCGTCATCAGTATCTTCTCTAGAATCAACATCATCCACTTCTTCTCCCACTACGTTGCTTTCTTCCTCATCACTCTCATCATGATGTTTTTCACTATACTGTTGAATGATCTCCTCATTATCTATTACATTGACATCATTTCTCACAAAAAAATTTCCCAGCATTTTTTTTAAGCTTTTATATGCCTTATTTTATCTTGAGTTGCCAAGAAATGTCCCTTCATCTCCTCATGAGTCATATTTCCTATGTTTTTACATGTTGTGGATAATGAAATTACTTCCAAATATTCATAAGTATTTCACCATTGGCTTCTTTCCATACCACATATCGTATGGATTCTTTCCTTCATTCAGACACAACAATGCCTTGTTAGATTTGTAGACCGATGTCAAAACTGCTTCCTTCCAAAATTACTTAGGTAGGTCTTTTTCAATGAGCATCATTATGGCCATGTTATTGATGATCTAAATTATCCTTTAAACCACTCCATAGTGTTGGGGAATTCTTACTATGGAAACTTGATCTTTTATCCAATGTTTCTCGAGATAGACATCCACCCGACTCTTTGTGAATTGTGTACCATTATCAGTATGAAGAATCAAAATTCTCTGTCCAAGCATCCTTACACACTCCCTCCGGTACTGTTTTACACAGCTGAACACATCCAACTTATGGGATATAACAAATACCCATGCCATTCTGCTATAGTCATCAATGAAAAGAACATAGTACCTCTTTCCATCAATTTATCTTGGTGTAATAAGACCACAAACATCAACATGCACCACTTCAAGTACTCATGTTGACTTCTTTTCATTTTCTTTATACGTCTTTTTTATAATCTTCTCTTGTTGGCATGCATCTCACGTGTGAGTATGATCACATGATAGCTTAGGGAAGTCTCTTGCTGCATCACACATCACTGGATCTTCAATGGATGGTTGTGAAAGATGTCCAAGACGTTTATGTGACAACTTGTTCTTTTCCTCTCTGGATAGAAAATACATATCTTCTTCTCCACATACCAAGCAAAGATTTTCTTTTGTTCTTTTTTCCCTATAGAATTACTACCTCGTATCTTCCATTATTGAAACACATATTCAAAGTAAACCGTTTATAATTTCTTGAGTTACATAGTAGACTAACACTGAGAAAATTTTGATTGAGGAATTCTACTACTAACACATCATCATGTCTCATCTCTTAGCCCCCAAACCTGGCCTTTCCTGCATGAATAATCTTCAGGCCTTCATCATTTCCAAACATGAAAACTCCATATTTATCATATTTTACACCCATAACAAGATCCTTATTACATGTCATGTGAGATGTGAAACCACTATCAAGGATCAACACACCAGACCGATCTGATGCATTAAAGGAAATTTCTGCCACCATGTCCTTCTCATACTTATTCTTTTGGGTCCATATTTTTTCCTTCACACTTGAAAAGGATTGAAACATCTGTTCATTCCTAGAGAATGATGGACCATCTTCATCCTGAAAGGTTGTACATCTATTTTGAATTTTTAACTCACCTGTTGGTTTATTGATCTGCTACTTTTGAACATTTTGATTCTACTTTAGAACATTCCTCTATATGTTCGAAGTGCAGTACTAAGCCATGTTCCCAAATCCTCTTCACCAAAAAACAGTGCCCTTTGAAATATTTTCTGGAGAACCATTCCCTATTTGGTTTTCACCTTTGTTCTTGTTCCCTTAGATATCTCTTGGTTATGTAACATACATACTGTGAATGTCCCATCTTTTCACAACAATAACACCTGATATATGGTGCATTCCATCGTGTTACTTCTGCACTATGAGTTTCCCCTTGGGATATCTGAATATTATGATTCTGCAGTGTACCCAAATCAACCTTTAATCTCAAGATGGGTGATTGCGGTCTGACTTCAATTTTCACAGATTTTTGTTTCTGATCAATCCCGGAATCATCCTTAACGTCTGATCTCAATTGTTGATTCTTTCTTATAGAACTACTAGGCTCCAATTTCATCTTTTTAGTATTTTGAATGACCTAATTTCCCACTAATGTGTTGTGAATCAACAGTTTTTCTTGGTATTTAACTTTTCTCTACAGGCCAACATCTTCCTCTTTAAGCTCTTCGATACGCTTGACGTGATCTTTCCTTGTGTTTTTCAAGCCATCGATCACCATTTTTTTCTTTAATCATGATTTTAAACTCACTAACTGATTCTGAGTTCTTTGGAGTTGATGATGTGAGTTTCTCAATTTCATCCATCAAGTCAAACTTATCTCCATCCTACTTCTGCATGTAGAGATTGGTGTCACGAACCACTTTGTTAGATTTCATTGTTTTGTCTCTCCAAACATCTATCTCCTAAAGAGAATTCTCTAACTCAGCTTTCATATCTATTCTTCCATCAACATATTATTCATAACCTTTAGGTTAGTTCTTCTTCTCAGAACTACTGAACACTGCCACCATAGCATTTTCTCAATGATGTTTTCAGTTCTCTATCTCTTTATCCTCCTCAGACTCCAACTCATCCGAACTGTCGCATTCTTTTGAAATGAGATTTTTCTTCATAAAGAAATTTCCCTTGAACTGTTTCTTTACATTTCCATAGGCTAAGGACTTCTACTTGTGAATTTCGACTCCATAGACATCATCATCTACTTTGAACTTATTTGTACACCTTGATGTAAGATGATCCACTTTTCTACATTGAAAATAGTCGAGTGGACGTTTACATTTAAACAGTACATTTCCACTTTGAAGGATTGAGGAGAGGAATGAAATCACCTAATATGTCTCTTATTCTTCCTAATAGTCTTTAATTGTGAGCTTCTTCTTGGCCTTGAATGCCACTTCTTTAGATTTCCCCTTTTCCACATCCTCATTATCATCATTTTAAATTTCATATTCAACCAAGGTACTATGAAAATTGTCAAATGTTAGCTCCTTGGGATCTTTCTCTTCTAGTACTGAAACCTTCGTATTGAACCGTGATGGAGGTTTCCTCAAGATACTATTTAAAATATTTTTTTTCTTCAATGAATTCTCCAAGACCTCGCATATCTTCCATAATAACATTTACCCTACCAAAGAATCCATCAACAGAATCATTCGAGTTCATTCTTAGATCTTCATACTTGTTCTATAATACTTTCAGCTTCTCTTCTTTCACCTATGTATCTCTTTCATATAAGTTAAAAAACATTTCCCACATAGCATGAAATGTTTTCATGATGTCACCTTGGTATATATAGCATTGGATAGGGATCCTCTCAAAGAATTGTTTCCATTTGAATCAGCATCCGATTCTCTTCGCTCAGCTTATAATAATGCACCGATATTAATATCAGTTGTGATACCATGCATTGCTGTTGTAAACACTTCCATTCCCAATGATCGGATGTAGGGTTACATCCTATTCTTCCATAGTTGAAAATTGTTCCCATCGAAGATCAAAAGCCCTTTATGATTAGTGACCTGCATTTGAGAGTGAAACACTGATTTCAAAGTTTCCCTCTAATTCCAACTGTTACGTCCACTAGGATAGATACCCTAAGAGGGGGATGAATCAGGGTATGAAAGAATAAAACAACTGCCCCTTTTGATATTGTTTTTCTATTTGACAAAACCCTCTCCTCTCTCCTTCCCGATGCAGAGTATGAATAAAACTTAAAGCATGCACAGGACACAATGATTTTTACTGGGTTCACCCTCATTGTGTTATGTCCAAGGAGCATACACCGACAGTGTTCCGATGTACCAATTCTACTATAATTGCACTTCAATTTACATGTTTGAAGTGGACTCACTGTCCATATTGGATTACAACCACTCACAATTTTAGAACTCACTGCTCTCTCAACATAAGTGAGCTCGCTGCTTCATCAAAATATACACTCACATTTTATAGACATGTAGGTCTCTTCATCATCACTAAGGAATGCATCCTACACTGTATCTAGATGCTCTGTTGAAGTAAAAATTTCATCCACTGATGAATATGGCTTTACCATAGATTTTCTGGGAAATTTCTAAATTTCACACAACCCAAGGTTGAGAAGTGTGCCCCTATAACTAGTGCACAACCTCTTCCTTCATTTCAGAGAATCCAACTTGCACACCACACTTGCATTCCACACATGTGTGCCACACTTGCACGCCAAACTGCTTGTGTGACACACTTGTATGGTATAGTTGTGTGGTAAACAAGCACAGTACACTTGCGCGGTATAGTTGCGAGGTACAGTAGCGCATCACACATTCCCCGCACAATTGCGCGCCCCACTTGCGCTCCCAAAAAACGTGCACATCACTTACAGTTGTGTGATCAAAGCTCCAATTTTCTCTATGTAGAGAGATTATTAATAAATGAGGATAGTAGCCATCTATTTATAGGCATTTTGAGCACGTGTGTGCCACACTTGACCGCCACACTTGTGTGCCACACTTGAGTTCCACTTTAGGTCTTGCACACCACTTTTATTACATTGTATTATTTTGATATGATGATATTGAAATATATCTTGTGCGCTATTCATGGGTGCCATACTTGCGCGTCATACTTGTGCGTCACTTTGGGACTTGCGCTCCATACTTGCGCGCCACTTTTCGAATTGCGCCCCATTTTTTCTTTTCCAATTTTTTGATATTCTGATTTCAAAACATTCCTGTCGTACAACATTAGAAACCTACATAACACTAGAGCACAACTCCCTTAGCCAAAAACACTTTTCCTCATTCTCCATGAAAACCCCCTTTGTCAACAGTTTGAGTCATTGAGACTCGCATTGTCAATAAACACAACATGGAGTCCTGCATTTTCAACAAACACAATCATCTCAAAAATGCTTCAACCGTACCTTGAGGGATTTTTTCCCAACACTGGTTTATGAATCTATCCAGAAATTTTACTATCAAATATTAAATTTTATTTGATGATTCGGGAAGTATATATATAAGATCGATTGATTCTATGTATATGGTTTATATATATATTACATTCTGTATATGATTTTTTTATATAGATTATTGCAGTGGTTATAAAAGATTGTGAGAAATCGTTTAAGGGTGACTATTACTTACAACTCACACATCACTAGATATTCAAATTGGACTATAAATAATATATAAATTATCCCCTAGGAATCAATTCAATCATTCCATAATTCTGGGGCTGAAAATAAAGATTCATTAGAGATTCACTACAATATTATTTTTAATTATTCAATATATATGGATCTCTATAGGGACATATATTTTAAACCCTATTTCTCACCTCTATCCTGGTTATAGGTGGGTGAGTTCTTAATAATAATATTTATCCTAGTATATGTGACTTCCATGAAAGTGTAGTTCAACATAAAAAAAATTATTAACTACTTAAATTGGTTATACTCATTTGATAACTGTAGGTATCGCCCTTTCGAGTTCACCAAGGGTAATAAACTATTCAAAAATTTCATTTCATATATTTTTTTTATCAAATTGAAGAAGAACGAGAATCCAACATCATTTTTTAAGGTAAAATTCTTAAAAGTTTCACAGACTACTTCTTATCAGCTAATAATTCTTCTAGTACATCCAGATAGGAATAATATATTTCACGTATCTCATAAATAGATGAATGGTATAGAACTGGAACAAGTTATATATATTTACTACATTTAATTTTACTTGGATACATATTTTGAGATATATAAAATGAATATAGTGTATTATATTGTAGATAGTGCTTTAGATTATTTTTGTTTCTCTCGTTTGGGTGATCAAGCTATTGAATATGTCTAATTGATTATTATATATTCTATAATATCTATAATATACAAGGAAACCTAGATCATTACCCAATGAATTATTATATCATAAAATTATATGAGGAAATATATTTTTTATAAGTAAATTAATTGTATGAATGAGGTTATTTGGTATCAAATGAAATATAATGAGTATGAATTAATTTGTAATTATGAAAAAATTATTGATTAGAGTGTAATAAACAGTGCGAAATTTTATTAATTCTATTTTTTCATAAATTTAATATAATGGGATAAATATTTAACTCTAATATTAATTATAATTGTAACTATATATTTATGTAATTTTCTACATTGATGTTTATGAGGCTTTTCTAGATAACAAGATAATGACCACTAGTTAACACTATTAATCCAGAAATTATTTAACAATTTTACAACCAAATCACCTCATGTAAATACATAATAAATTCAATTTATTAGAATTATTTAATTTTAATTTCTTATTATATTATTACAATAAATTAAAAGTTCATAAATGTTAGATTTTGGATCTATCAAATGATTCAATCCACCCAAATAATGAAAAACGTGAACTGGGGGGGTTAACTGTTGAAAAATAAGAAAGAGTCAATCAATAAATATTATATATTAATAAATGAGAATTTATGATAAATTGATTCTTGTGGGATAATACATGTAAGTCAAATAGAACCAAGTGATATAATTAAAAATGAATTGGAATCAACCCAACATTAAAAATATCACTCAAAATATTATAAGTTAAATCATGGGATTACATCAAGGTTTCACCTATGTTGGTTATATTGATTTGTAAACTCATAGTAATGTCAAGGAACGACAATATTATTATAAGTAAATCCAAAACACCATTTTTAACTCCTCTTATCTAGAATCTAAAAATTATGTGGTTTTGAGAAATTCAATCAATATTTAATGTAACATTCCTGAAAAATGAAGCCAAATAAACTAGGTAAGATGTTAATTTTATATAATTACCCTCAAATTGTGATGTATGGGTTATTTATTTAACCCTCAAATAATATATTTATATTTAGTAGAGATGTGATCCATCAAGATAGCATCAAAATGCGATTGTCATATGTCTATTTATATTCTTGTAGCATATGTCATGGACCGTTTAAAGAATGTGGGTTTTATCTATAAAACTAAAAATTTATCCCCTTTTGGATTTCTAGTAGGATACTTTTTGATAGATCCTTCCTTTGGTCTAGTTTCCTGAATTTAATTCCTAGGATCCATTAATCCTATAAATAATTAAATTTTTTATTTTTTTATCGGTTTTATTTTATTGTAAAAATAAAAATATGTTATCAATTTTAGTCATAATTTAGTTTTATTTTATTAGAATGTATTAAAAGAATTATTTCAATATTTATTATGAATGAAAAGGAGTCTAAAAATATAATATTAAAACTAAAAAATAATTTTAATAACATTTAAATCCATGAATATATATGATAAATTAATGAGAAGTAACAACCCTACTTAAAACATTGAAATTATTAAAGAAGCCTCACATTTTTTATTGAATATTATGTTAAGATATAATTTATATTCTTCTCTATACATGATTGAAGAAATAATAAAATATTCTCCAAAATGAGGATTTAATCTTTATGAATTTGAATGTAATTACATCATAAATTATAACAAAATATAATTTAGTCTCATTCACGACACTAATCATGGTGAAAATAATTATGAGCCCACTATGGAAAAAAAATCTATGCATGTGTGTGTGAAAACTATTTCAAGAGTGTATTTCCACTATTTAGTAATTATATTTATTTGAAGAAAAACATTAACTCTTATATAGATATTTACCTCAAATGTATTGTAATACTATAAAATAAAATTTCAAATGCCCTTGAATTAATAATTTGAAAATGTGAAACCTTAATAATTATATACCCATATTGTATAGATTTAATCACTCCCTATTTAATTATAAAATGTTATTTTAAAAACTCAAACTATATTTTTTTATTTTTCAGTCTTTCTAAAGTGGTAAGATAATAGTTTTCTATTTATAAATCAATATTTTATCGTTATAAAACCAATAAAATAATAAATTAATATATAGAATATATATTAGTAAAATATGAATGAAAAATACTTAACATGATTATATTATTACTTCAGTAGGAGAAATTCACATTTCATAATTAAATATAACGTTTTGATGAGAATAAAATTATATGGTATTTTATTATAGTCCCATATAGAATATCGTGAATGTCTTAGTGGTTTTACAAAGTTAAATTTGATCATGTCATTCAAAAGTATCAAAGAAAACAAAAACCAACTAGAAAAAAAAAATTCTTAGGTATTATAGGTTATAAATGAGTGAGAAATTATAATGATGAATTTTATTTCCGATCCATAAATGATACAATAATGTGACTTGTTTTTAATCCTTTATTTTATTTTATTTTTGTTTTTTATTAATTGTTTTTAATATTAATAAAAAATTAAACATAATTATAAGATATTAACCTCTCCCATTCCACCTAACCTTAAAATTTAATTTTAATTTACATATGATAAAAATAAAATAAATATCTCATTAAGGGATAATATTAAATGTATTGATGTATATTATTTTATTCAGTTGGATTTCCTCTAACATATTATTTTAAAATCATAAAAAGTGTATTTTATATACTGACCATCGATATTAACCATTTCCCCCTCATCAAATATAAAATATTTGTTTCACCAATTTGATAAACCTTAGTTCTAGGAAAATAATAGGGCTATTATGAATAAATCATACCGTGGATGATATCTAACCTTTAATTTTTGAATGTAAACCATATATATATTAAGGAAATCCATATATTGAATAAATATTTCTGATAAAACCAAAAGATTATAAAATAACACTATTCTTGATAGTGTACACAACATGAAACAATGATTTTTAATAAACAGTGGTATAATATAAAAATACTATTACATAAACATAACTGATATAACCAGGAAATTAAATTTCATTGTAATTATAGTATTAAATACTTATTGGAAAATACATTAAGTTTATAATTGATATAAATTATTTACAAACCTTTAATAAATAATCACATAATTTTGATAAAGATATTTTATTGTATAAAAAATTTTCTTCTTCCAAAATGAGTTTTATTTATATTAAGACAAAATATTATAATTAATTTTTGGAACATTTAGTAAATTTAATTTATTAAACATTCCTAATTTTTAAAATAATCATATTGATAATAAACAAGTATGATTTTCTTTTTTTTTTGTAAAATATTGATTTTTATCTAAAGTGAAAAATAAAAATTTCTATAAAACGTCCATTTATTTTTAATACTTTATTTAATTTAAAAGAAAAATTATTAATTTAATATAATTTGAAGGTATTTTAATTATTTTTAAGTTTTATTTAATCCAATTAATGACCTATAAATCATACTTATAATGATGTAAATTAAAATTTTATATTACATGTCTATAAATTTATATTTATATTTATTTAATTATTATTACATTTTATATTGTTATTATAAGATCATCATTCGCTTAAAAATTCATTTCATGGAAAACTGTTTTCTTGAACCGTCCAAGAGTTTAATTTTAAATTAAATTGTTCTACTTATATTAATTGAAGTTGATGATATGGTTTAAATATTTTGAATCAAAATAATTTAAATTACATAATATGTTCAACTTCATTTTTGGTCATAATGAATAATAAAAATACTAGAAATAGTCATCATCATAAAACAATTATAAGTGTAAAAGTGACTAACCATAGAGATAAAGAGAATAAAATTATTAAAAAATGTTTAATTTGAGTTTAAAATATTTTTATCTAAATTTTACAACCTCTAATAAATTAGTTTTTAAATTTGGAGGCACTTGGGATGAGGGTGACTTCCCATTATTGAAATTGTTTAATATTTACAAGAATGACACTCCTCCCCCCTTATAAAAGGGAACCCCCTCCCTTATCTTCATCACCCGTATAAAGACATTTGGCTCACCCAACCCCTTAAAAATATTTGAAAACATAATTATACTTGTTTTATATATTCTGGTCATTCTGAAATACCATTAATAAGATCCTTAATAAGAGATCCAAATGAGTTTCTTTTATCCAAAGGTAATCATCATCACTGAACTCCTTATTTTTACTTATTCTATTTTCTCTATAAATTATGTTTTATAATATTAAAAATAATAATCCTAGTATATCATATAAACTGATATTTTATTATTTTTATCTAATAATATTCATTCATATCATATTCTATAAATTGGGAAATGAAACTGTCGAACGTGGGTACAGTGGACTCCCACCTCGTAAACTGATGTTATTATTTTTTCAATTATTGAATCTCATTGATATTTATCATGATAAATTTAATATTTTTATAGTATAATAATTAAATATTAATTTTCCTTGATAATTAATAATTTATATACTTTCTTAAATAACCATCCATTGAAAATAATAACTTAGTTCGTGTGGACGGCAGACTACCACCTCATGAAATTTTGTGATTCATTTTTTTATTTCCACATATCATGGATGGAATATGGAAGTGTATTTAAGTAAATAATATGTTATTTATTGAAAAATTATCTTTCTATAAGTATAAAATACCACTCACTATATTTCCATCATAATCATTGAAAATTGGTAATGTTACACATTCGTACATAAGACGCACCATATCCATGATTGTAATATATTTAATTTCTTATAAACATAATTTATTTTGTTTTTAAAAAATATATTTTATCTAAAAAAGATTATTTAATTACAATTATTCTATATATGATGTAATATTGAACACAGTTATCATAGTCAACATAATGATTTTTCTTTGAAATTACGAACAATAAATCTTCAAAACACGACATGTAGATATAACTCATTATTTAATTACATAAGTCTTCAAACTAAAAAAAATAAATGTTTTATGTATAATTTATTAACCCTAGAAATATGAATTCGAAAAAATAGATATATGTTTACTTTTATGTATATAAATTACACACATGTTATGCCCAAACAAGAGGTTGGAGTTTCATATCAAAACATCCTTCTTTGGGACACATTTTCTTTAATCTACCTTATTTCTTTTATATGGTTTATAGATAGATTATTTTCACTTAAAATCATTATTAATTTAAAATTTATTTTATTTTATGTCACAATTCAATTTAATCATTAATGGGAGTTGTGATTCAAAAGTTACCAAAATAGTAAGGGTTTATTCTTCAATTCCATCTTAATCAGTATTGTTTATGCATGATTTTACACTAAAATAAATTTGCTGTTAATTTCATAATGAACACTATAATTATATTATACTTTAATAATTTGTGAAATGTTCATGTAATACTACGATTTCACTCTCTAAGGTACAAATATTTACTAATAAAATGTTTCTAAGAAAATTTTAGTTCATTTTTATCTTCATTAAAATTGACTTTTAATTCAATCTCCTTATGTTATAAAAAATTAATGTTTTTTAATATCCTCTTATGATTTATTTTAATCAATTTTACCATGTTGTACATTAAAAAATGTATCTATGTAATGTTCCCATTTTTTATAAATGCTTTATTCTTCATATTTTAATAAAATGTGGAAGAAATATTTTTTATGATTATATGACATGTATAAAATTACCCTCCATCATTTTATATAAAGATTAATTTATATGTTTCCAAGGATAATTTGAAATAAAATTGTTCCAATTATATTTTGTGATGTTTTGTTTTCAAAATTGATTTCAAAGTGACAAGGTTATTTCCATGAATAATGTTTTTACTATTTTTAAAAGTATTATAATTAATTAATGTAAAAATCATTTAATATTATGGAATAATTCTGAATTTGATATATATTTATCTTAAATATATACATTTCTCATTCTCTGTTCATTTTATGGGGTATTAAATGATTTATAATCATTTTTCAAATTCATTTATTATGAAATTTTCATCGATTATGATAGGATGAAATATTATGTAACCCATTTCATTTTAATGGGTAATTCATATGATTAACAATTATGATTAATTTCGTTATATAGAACACATATTCATAAATAAAAAATGAATATTACGGGTTTTAATAGAAATATTTATCCATCTAATGAATTGGGAGATGTTTTAGTCTCATGAGATGTGATGTAAGGGATTACGGAGTGAACCTAATCTATTATGGGACATAATTTACCATTTGAGGCTTTCATGAAAGTCCCTTGACATATACTTATGTCATGTTTTATTTTTATACAATATTTAATATGATGTAATTATCTTATAATACAATGTTATTTTTTTTATTCTTCAATGTCATTACTTGTGTTTCCTTCTATTTTATGATATCATGTCGTACCTTTGACTCGCATGTTATTTTTCTATATCATGTCTATTTAATTGCATGGATTTTTATCTCACCCCTTTATGTTTTGGATCTATGTGAAATATAGTGAATGAAAATATATTATAACATTCATTGTTATCCTATCAGAGTTATGAGAGCAAATTCAATTTTTAAATAATTGTGTTCTTTTTTTGATGAAGCAATTTATCCTGATACCCACCTATACAATTATCCTTCTTATCCTATAAAATCAATTGATAACCATGTTTTTAATGATCCACATTAGAAACCGTTATTTTTAATTCCTAAAAACTTCTCCTTATTATCCATGATATTCAATTGAATATGTATAGGGGAAAGGTTTTTCATGGTTGATATGGGATGTTGTATCTTTAGAGGAGACTACATGGTGTTTCTTTTATGACCCAACATTCAATATGTGAATTTTCCAAAAATATAATTTTTTCAAATATTATAAATAACAAAAAATAACATTCATTACATAATAAAAAGAATTAAAAGAATAATTAATGAAATAGTTGTCTTTTTTAGAAATTCAAGAACATATACCGATTGAATAGTAACTTGAACATTTTAATAGTAATGCATCCCTTTTAAATAGCCAAATAGCCAAAATAATAGTTATATCACTGAAAAATATTTAAAAAAATAGGTATCTTATAATTAATATTATAATATATTTATATCAGATAATTACTAGATAAATGCTTTGAAAATGATAAATTAAGTATTGGAATTTCTGTGACACGTAAATTTTTATTTACATGTTCAGAATAAATATAATGATTTAAAATAAAATATAACTTCATAAAATATATTAATAAATTATTATTTTGTTTTATTATGATTATAAGATAAATTTATAATAATTAATTTAATTATTCAATGTGTTATAAAATAAGTTATAATTTTAATATTTTTTTGAATAAATGATGATTTTCATTAAATATTAAATTTATCATATTTAGAAAAAAAAAATTCATAAAATGGGCTTCATTTTTAGATTCTATATGTTAAAAATGGTTATGGAATATTCTTGTGTTTTTTCTATAATACATGAATTTTTTTGAATGTTAAAATACAATAATTTACGATAAAAACTAAATACATGAATTATTTAGTCATAGATGATGTTTAGAAAATTTAAGACCATAATAGTAAACTATAGTTTATTATTTTAATATATATATTTATAATTTTTATAAACAGATATGATAAAATAAGATTATTATTTATGATAAAATAATACCATAATTTATTTATATAGTTTTCTTTTCCATTTAATTGGTTTTAATGTTTAAAAGAAAAGGCAGTTCTGAATAAAAACACAGTATTTTTCACTATTCATTAAAAATGATTTTTATCAGAAAAATAAAAAAAGTAAATTTTTTTGTTATTCTGCTAAAGAAAAGTATTATTTTATCATAAAGAATATATAAAAGTATCATATCTATTTATAAAAATATTTCTCCATCAAAAGGCTGTAAAATGACAATTTAAAACTTTTAGAGTATTCTATGATTTAAATTGGATTCATTATCATTTTAAGACTATAAAATTTATTAGATAAATGTATCAACATTAAAAAATAATAATTCAAATCATAATATAGTTAATTATATTCATTCCCTATAGTAAAATAGTTAGATGCTAATTACTATTTAAAATAACTATATTATTCTTGTATTATTATTTTGTTTGACTTAGTGTTTTGTGTAATGTAAGATTACAATGAAACTCATTTTTGTCTTTTGGGTATGATATCATACATGGTGTCCATTTTAAACTAAAATTAATATTAAATAAAAAAATATTAATATATATGAAAATGTATTATTCTATAAATACCTGGGATGTTACATCATTACCCCCTTTTGGAAATTGTGTCCTTATAAATTTAAAATTGGTCTCATAAACATCAATGAAAATCCCTCAATAGAAAAAAAAGTCAATAAAACTATCAATTTAAATGAAATAAAGTGAAATAAAAAGGCCACCCAAGATAACACAAAATAAGATTCCATATAGGAAAACATGGATATGTAAGAGAAACTAACCATCTTGTTCTAATTTAGAGTGATAGAAAACATGAGCAGAAGAAAGTCAACAACAACAAAACAATAAAATTATGATGGGCTAAACGGTCTTTGATTTTCCGATAGAAAAATTAAAAACAAAACATTTTTTAATATACTTATAATTAATTTTAGGAATTTATTAATGATATTGACATAGAATCTAAGGAAAAATAATTTCTTGTCAAGTAGTGTTTTATCCTTTAATAAATTTCTACCACAAATTCATATTTTCTACAATTGATGAGTACTCATGATGACTTGGTCACACCAGAAGTTCTAGAACCAACCTCTTGAGAATCACATAATCCGAGAAAGGTGACCTAAATATTTCCCTTGTCTTAGACATTAACCAAAACCAAAATAGTTAGTACCAAATCAGATTATCCCCAGAAATGATTATATTTTAGAATAACAAATAAGATGCATAATCTCCATAATTTAATAAATAATACCATATGTTTAACAAAGACCATTAAATAAACAATTATACTAAAGTTAATTAAAAAATCTAAACCATGATTGATACCCAAAACATTAAAATGATTTGATCACATAGTCGTCCAAAATAAATCTGAACATTTTTCTCAAAATAACAACTACAACTCTTAAAGTCTCATAATTAAAATTAATTTCATTACCACATATTCTCCATGATAGGTTAATAATTTCCACAATTAACACAAATCTCCAAATATCCACAATAAAAACATAGATTTTTCCAAAATAATTTACAACCATTTCTCTGAAATGAAATCCCATAGTATTCTATTTTCATTTGGCATATAGTGTTCCCAAAAGAGGGAATGTCTTCCAACATAACATAATGTAAAAATAATTTTTGTAATTCCATGTATAACAAGTTGATAAAACATAAGTTCCCAAAATATAATTATTCTAATTCCATAAACTTATAAACTTGAAAGTAAAAGTTATATTAACTGGTACTTCATATAGGCTAGTAGTAGGCAGTAAAAACTTTTCACACTTTGGTTGTGGGTTTGATTCCCACGGCCTTATTCAACGCAACGTCTGTAACCCTTCCAATGATGTTTTATTTTTCTTAAACTATATAATTAATAAAACATTACCAAAGTGAGATAATATCTTCATAAATAACCATAACGTAATATAACCTCAAGTTTTTCACATTCCTTTTATTTTTCATCTCAAAATGTAATAAACTATTATTTCATATATATTAAGGATCTTATAAAAACAAAATATTATTTATAAATATATCCAAAAAATACAAGTCAATTTTTCCTCAAATAGAATTTTCACATAATAAACGTCAGGGTTATACATAATATAGAAAATTATTCCAAAGTAATACCATCAACAAATATAGCATTAATACTTTTATACATTTCATCACGCATAGTTCTAACGTAACTCTCAAATTTATAAAATGTATAAATCTTAACCATCTAGTGTTCTTCATGATCCCTTAACCATTTTATTCAATATTATTCTTTAATGAATCTATTATACAAACAAAATAATGAATCATGTCCTCAGATTAAATAATGTCAAAACATGAGCTTTGAAATAATATATATAATTCATTGGTCATTTTTATTTTCCTCACCCATATTTGTAATGTCATTATGTATTGGTATACATATATTTTTATGGTCCTGTTGATCCCATTCCTAAATATTCTTTATAGGAGATCTATTTATTTAATGACCATGCACTCTGCATTTAAAACATTCAATTGATCCTTTGGAAAGAACATCATTCCATTTCCTAATGTCAACCGAACGCTTCCATTTTACATGGAAGGTTATTACATTATGACCTTCCTTACCACATATATAACATCTTCCCATCCCATCGAACAATTTTTCTATGTGTTTATTACAACATTGTTGACACATAGGTTGTTGAAAAAAACCACCTTTTAGGATTGTTACAAGAACATCCATAGGGATTTGTTTCTCACATATATGATGCCTTAGAAAAATCCACAAGGTTCAAGAAGTGAATCATGACTCAAGATAGTTGGTTAGGAATAACCACATGTGTTATTATTTTAGAACCCATTTCATTCAGTTTCTAATTCATAAAACCACTATATTTCCCTTCACATCCATTGTTACTTTTTTCCCTCATGATCCAACCATATACTAAAACCAAAAAGGGATAGTTTTAGTATATAAATAAAATTATCTTATATTGTAATATGATGAGGATGAACACTAAGATACAATTAATAATGTTATTTAAAACTCATTCAAATTATCTAAAATACCTATGACTCTTTCTAATATCCTAATCATTGTGGTCATATAAAACATGTCACTTATTCTAATATAACACCATAACATTAAAATTTAACTAAACTGACCTATGATACCAATTGTAAGGCCATAGCCTTAAACCTTATATAATCCTTATTTTTGAGGAAGAATTTCATTTAATTCACATTTGGGGATCTTTTAATGTTTATAGTTTTACATAATTATGCCATAAATATTATATTATATCTCATATATTAAAAAGTAGACACTTCTAATCTATCCCATTTTTTAAACCAATAAATAACCTAAAAAATAAAAATAATTATTTTCTTGATAAAAATATTCATGAACTATAACTTTCCCATACCCCACTTTCTACACTCTGAAAAACATATAAAAAACCGGGTATGGGATTAAAATGCTCATTAAGGGATATAAAATCAAGAATAAAAACATTAGTTCATGAATACATACATATCAATGAAATGATACTTTTTAATCATTAAACATAAGATATTTAACATACCTCATGAAATCATAAGTTTTATGAATAACTCACCAAAATCATATATCATAATTTTATCTTATAGCATGCATAACATATACATATTTTATATTTCATAGCCGCATAGGTAGTAACCTTCATAGTTTCCTTTGGAATACCCATCACAGAATATTCTCTAAATCTCTTAGGTGAAACCATAATGTTTAGCTATGTCACATTACCCAATTAATTAGAGAGAAATCAAGGGATCACCACCCTAGGTTTATCATGCAACAACTGATATACTTAATCAATTCCAAATAACCATAACATAATGTTAACACATTAACTAACCATATAAGAAAAATAGAATTTCCAATTTGAAATCACATTTCGTCTTTACAATCCGCACACTCATAAATGAAAAACAAATAATTTTAAAATAAAATGGTAACAATGTAATGTAAGCAAAAATATATAATAGTGGCATGAAATTGTGATCTTCCATTCATGATGTATATATATAATATTAAAATTTATTGAAATAAAAAATCCCTATTTAAATGATAAATAAAACACTTTAAAATGAGATGTTGGAATCAAAGATTCACACACGAATTTGAAAATTTTTATAGTAATTTACACATTAAAACATTCATTTCCACAAAAAATTCAATAAAATAATTTTCAAAACATAGACATAAAAGATAAGGATTTAGAAGTATATATCTTTAAAACATTTTAAACGATGTTTTAGATAAAGGGTTCCTTAGAATTTTGAACAATTAAATTATAGGCCACGCTAAATGAGAATATTTTACAAGTCAATAAATATCATAATTATAGATCTCATATGTATATTTAATGTGAATGGGGGTGTCTTTACACTTTAAAAGGAAATAAAGGTGTATATCATAAATAACTATTATAATGAAAGAAGATTTAGATGAATACCCTAGAAATGATTATATCCTTAAATTAATGATAAATAAATGACATAATTATGTTTTTAAAAATATAAATAAACCCAATATATATGTATATTCTGTTTAAAACAATCACAGGTCATTCATATATATTTTAAAACCAATTACATGGATATTTAACTCAATGAAATGAGATTGAGTTATGATTTCCCTTACAAAGTTCCAATAAATAACGTAAGAATTTATCAATGCGGTGATTTTGTATAGAAACAGAATATCCACAAAATGGGATGTGGAAATTAAATCATAAATAAATAAATAGTTATTCCACTCATAATCATGGAATAATATAATCAACGAAGTATGCGTAAACCCTAATGAGTGGAAGTTGAGTTTAGAAATTCCATTACAAAGATCATGTCATTTGATTAAGGATAAATAAATGACATAAATATGTGTGAAATAATAATCACACCAAATATAAGATGATATTCAGTGTCAAATATTAATAGGTATATCACAAATATTCTTGGAAAACCAAAACCATGGACATGGATATTTAACTCTATGAATTAAAATTGAGTTAAGATTTCCCTTACATTGAATCTAACTTATCTCATTCGTTAATTGTATTCCTGAATAATAATCCTAGGTTAATTTAAACATTCTTGAGAAACTTTTTCATGTTTATTATTCCTTTTATATCATATATTATAATGTTATAAAAATTAAATAATTATTTAAGTTTATATTGGTTGTTTGGTCGATATTCGGTACATGTGTTGAAAATGAACTTGTTTGATGTAAATTGTCAGTGTGGTCTGAATTAAATCATCTATAGAATATTATTAATGATATAAATATCATATATATCTAGTGTATATGTATTTATATTATTCCATAACATTTGGAGATAATAAATGAAATGCACCATTCATGGAGACGGTAGGTCGTACAAATGCATGAACAGTACAATCATTTGTTTTTCATATTAATGGAATGAAAACTAAAAGATACATAGGTATATTATAATTAAATTATCATATATATGTTATATATGTTACATATGTTTATCAACACCATCCTTTATATGTTCCATGTATGGCATGAATGAGTCATATCACATTGAGAGGGACATAGTCCACACATCCTCAGATGAAATTATCGTAATTACACATTATGGAATGAAAAGGTGTATGTTTTAAATAAGAATAATATTATTATAAACTCAATATAAATATAATTTATATAATATTTATTCGTGAAATAAATGTATATAATTTTGGTTTAATCAAGATCCTGTAGAATGAATTGCATTGCATCGGGGAGACAGTAGGTCGTACGTACGCACGAGAGACGATATCATTAACTTAATGGTTAAACAGTATAAAATTGGATGTTATATTAACTATACTGAATAATTATCATGTTATATTAATTATTTACATCCATTATAATCATCATTGTATAAAACTAAATTAATTGTTTTTGAATAATAAATTACACCACGACGTGGAGATAGTAAGTGGAATATACGCATGCCTGTTGATATTGTTATTTGTAGGATAGATGAATAGACATAAAAGGTTTCCCCATAATTATAATAACATCTTATAATTTATAGAATAAAATATTGATTACTTTAGTATGGAATATACATATGAATTGAAAGTACAAGAAGAAAACAATTTTGAATGAGGTGATAAAACAAATACCACTTTTTAGATTATCTCTATTAGATTTTCTTAAATGGTCTCCATAGGATGGATTTTCATCCAATGTACGGACCCTAGTAATAAGGGAAGGATGTTAGGAGATTATGTATGTAGAATTTGGATGATCCAATGGTTTTAGTTGTGTAATTATTTTTGTATAGGTGGTGTCCTTTTATTAGAGGGAGGAGGGGAACTTTAGGAAGGACTTGCAATATTATTTTAATATAGAATAATTTTCATATTGTAATAGTTATAAAGTGATAATGTTCATGGATAAGATGAGGATGGGTCTATATCCACTCAACAGATTTTTTTTATATGATTTAATGTTACAAAATAAACCTTATCGTTTAACTTTAACCCTTTTTAAAAACATGTACTCTTACCATGTATTTTGTATCATCACAATATATGGTAGCATTAGATACTATAAAATGACAAAAAAACCAAAATTAGATCATTATTGAAATTTTTTATCATTATATAAGTCAGTTTTCTGAATCATAAATTTTTAGGACTATTATATAATTTAATAAAATAGTAATTTTTTTAAAAACTCATTTATGTCACGTTTGACTCTATTTATCAGTTTATTTTTAGTTAATGTCATAAAAAAATTATTCCTTCGGACCAATGGAATTAACTCATCACTAAAATTTAAATGTAATCCAAAAAATATGTGTACGACATAAAAATATTCAAATTGCATTTATTGTAATAATTATAATTTCATTAATATGAATCTTTCATTAATAAGGTAATCATTGTATCATCATTGTGTCAAAAATAAATTTCTATATTTAATGCCTAAAAATTATAAATAAAACACTATGATTTTAGAAATATGTTTATTATTATAATTTAAATTTATAGTCAATGATATCCTTTATATAAACAAAAATAAAATTTATATAGTTATGAGATAAATGTTTATGGTATATTTACCTTTTCATTAAAATAACTGTCATAAAAGGTCTTTATCACACAAAAGTGGCTCAATGGGGTCTTAATATCTATCCACGGATTCCCATGGTCAACCATATCTCATCCTATAGTATTAGGACATGTGTTAGGGACGTTTTATATTATTATAATATTAATTTTTAAACCAAATTTACCAGCTTTAGCATTTATCCATGGTAAATAAAAATAATTACAAGAGATACTATTCATAATAACCAGAAATAATAGTTACCTATTTAAAATTTTTTTGAATTTTTATTTCAAATATATAATAATTTTTTTTAAATTCAAATCATATAAGTATCAGTAATTATTTGAAAATTATTTATCATTGTCAAAACCAAAAGGCGGGTTTTTAAGTAGTAAAATCTATCAGAAGATTGACATGTATTTATGTCCATTTAAAATGTAAAATTACATAAAATGACCATCATTTAATTAAATGATAAATACATAATCCAAATAAAATGAAAAACCAATTAAAAGGACAATATATTTATATAAATAAATAAGATGAAAATCAATTTTTGAATTCAAATCTAGTATTTTTCACTTTTCATTAAAAAATTATATTATCAGAAAAATACCAAAAGTGACTTTAGATATACCACATCTAAAAAATAAGTTTATTTTATCATATAAAACATATAAAAGTGATAAAAAATATATTTTAAAATTATTTGCCTTCAAATGGTGTTAAAACAAATTTTTAAAATATTATAGTATTTTATGCTTAAAATTGGATTCATTCTCATTTTAAGCCACTAAAAGTAATTAGATAATTGATTGTACATTTAAAAAATATGTAAAATAATAATATACTTAATTCTATTCATTCCTGCTAATACAATAACTAGGCATTAACTATGATTTAAAATAATAAATATATTGTTGTATTATTTTTCGATATAAATCTGTATTGTGTGCAGAGTAATATTTTATAGAAACCAATTGTTGTGTGTTGAGTATGTTATCATACATATTGCCCCATTTAAACTAAAATTACTATTTAATGCAAAACTATTAATATATTTGAAAAAAAAATTATTAAATACCCTAGATGTCCTAGGAAATATGTTTTGAAATGATCATATAATATATTTTAAATATGAATATAGTTAATTAGTATATTAATTAAACTATTTAAAACATTATAAAGGATTTTTAACACAAATGGAGTAAGTGGAACCTGACGTAAGTGACACTTTAACTAAAACATTATTTTAATTGTTTTAAAGTTTTATCATTCAAAAAATTTTCAATGATCATTTTTTAGAATCGGTTTATGAATATATTTATAAGCACAGAAATGATTATATTTTTAAATTTTATAATTTCTTTTATTATTTTCAACAGTGTAACTTTTTTACGGTTTATATAATGTTTATTTGTTAAAATACACTCTTTTATATTTCTATTTTTACAAAATTCAAAGAAGTTTCTTTCGGATGCAAGTATTAAATTTTTCTGATTATGTGATGGTTTATTGAAATTCATTATGATGAATGTTGGGATCTATATCCTACTAAAATTCATTAGCTATTTTTATATTGGAGGTCAACCGTATGGTTACTACAAGGGTAACTACGATAGTTATACCATAAGGTAGCGATGAGTGTTATAATGTATAGTAGTCGTCAGGGATTCATTATAAGGTAATACTGAGGGTTATAAATCATATAGATTCCATCAGGGCTACAATATTAAGTATTTTTCTATGTTTCCCTTTATGGTTTCATTTTTTTATGTTTTATTTAAACCTCTTGATTTCAAAATGCATGTATATGCTACTTTTCAGTAGAGAAGTATGTCTTCGTGAAAATTATTTCATATGTCTAAAAGTATTCATGTACTAATCGTTTCATTATTTATGTCCCTTAATACTATTTTTGTTATCATCCTAGGTTTTATAATTTCATTCATAGATTTTAACGATGGGTTAGATAAAAGAAGAATCCATGTTGAATATTGTGTTGTTTATTCCATAAAATATTTCTTGTATTAATAAAAACATTTTTACTATGCATGATATTGATATTATTTTAATAATACCCATATTATATGATTATGGGTTGATATGTATAAATTATTTCCTAATTTTCTAAAACCTTAAAATGATAATATCTTCAGAATTTAAAGATGTTATTCTAAAATTGTTTACTAGTTTATGTAATGTTTAAGGTTGGGACCCTATAGTTGGTATCAAATTATTGTTTAGATAACTTTATGTATTATGGGGATTTTAAAAGAATACCATAAGTAATTTTTACCTAATTGTTAATTTGAAATTATATAACATATATATATTTCAAGGTTTCTCCATCTAAGATATGTTAGTTGAGAATAGTTTTCTTCAGAAGAAACAAGGAAGTAAATGTAGGAAGGCATGGAGAGGATGATTTCTTTCCAAGTCTACATCTTGTAGTTATAGGAATTTGAACCAAGAAATTTGTGATAGTAATGGACAAATTTAATTGAAAAATAAATAAATGGTGCATCTATGAAATATAATAACTAGATCAATCAAATGTTGCATAAAGAAGATGGGACACTTTAAGAGGAACAACCCACCTTCTATCCATGGATCTCCTGACTGAGTGTTGAATGAAGGGTGGATTAAATAACATGAAAAGATATTAGATATCCTGGGACGTTTAGATAAATAAAAGGTCAGTATTTATATTGATTGTTTTGAAGGTAAAGCTAACCAATATTGGTCAATATCCAGGATGATTAGGTGTAACTATGAGAGTGATGCCTTGGAATGGGAATAATTTATGAACCATTTACTATAATAATATTTTTCATATGGTGGTTCGAAATAGGATTGAAAAGAAATTAATTGAATTGAAATAAAAGGAGGTGGATTCATTGTATGTGTGTCAAAAAAAATTCACTCATTTGGAACGGTATGCTACAAATCTAATTTGGGATCTTAATAGAAAAGTAAATCACTTTTATTTACGATTAAAACCAATATATCATAGGTAATTGCCCTACTATTAATTAAAAATTTAAGGGAAACATGAATGATGGGTTCACAATGTATAAATAGAGTTTACTGGTACTGATGTGCCCTTTGAATACAATAATAAGTAATGTTACAGATGGAATAAAATAGATGAGAATCAATCAAATAAATCAAATTGTATGAATGAATAATTTCCAGGTTGTCAAATGACTTTTAAAACCCACCATGGATAATGCCATAATTCAACTGGGATGTATTTTCTCTTTGTAATGTTTTGATATACGGGCCAATGATTTAATGAAATTTATCATAAGATTTATTATGATAAGAAAATTGTAATGTGTTTTAAATGGGATGAGATGGGCAATTAAAAAACATTTTCCCTGAGAAAGCTCTAAATGATTGAAAACATCCAGATTATAAGTAGAAAGGTATGGTGGGCTCTATTTCAACAATTTTATAAAATGTTTAGAAATTTAATGAATTGATTTCAGGTAATTTATTTAATTACTCAATTTTGAATTTTTTATACAGGGTCAAATAATTTCTTTATTTCTAAGAAAATATTCCATAAATTGTAAATTTCACCTCATAGAATGAATCTAGATATTATGGTAAATTCACAATGGAAAAATATTACAGTAAGAGGGATTATAAGATTCTTCTTGTTGTTTTTTGTGGAATGATATTACCATAAAACCATATTGTTTTCCATTTGTAGAGTTTTATTTTATTCTTGGTATGGATTGGATTTCTATTTATCTTTCATTGATTTATTTTAGTTCTAAATATTTTTTAAGAAAGAGTTTCTATTTTTATAAAATAATGAAAATATGATATTAATAACATATGAAGAAAACGAGAAAATGCTAAAATATGGGAACTAGAGTTATCTTTTTCATATTGCTGAAAATTAGGGAACTATTCATATTATTGATTTTCTAATGGTAAATGAATACCTAGATGTTTTTTGTGATGATTTTCTAAGTGTTATATATATTAAGTAAGTTGAATATACTATTGACTTAGTTTTTTATTATAAGACAATTTTGAAAATAAATTATCAAATGGATCAAGTGGAACATCATGAAATGAAAAACCTGTTGTATGAGTTTATTGAAAAAATGCTTCATTCTTCATAGAACATCACCATGGGGTGCTTCAAGATTTTTTGTTTAAAACAATTATTATTTTGAAAAGGCAAGTCATATAATATAGAGGTTTTAATAACATAACTGTTAGGAAAAATTATCCACTACCTCATCTCGATGATTTCTTTTTTCAACTCTATAGAGCTTATTATTTCTCAAATATAGAATTGAAATTTGGGTACCATCAGCTGAAGGTGAAGGAGGATGACATTCCAAAAACAATTTTGTACAAGATATGGGAATTATGAGTATTTTAATGCTCTTTGGTTCAAAAAATGCTCATGTTGTATCTATGGACCTTATTAATAGAATATTTGGTGAATAAGTGGATAAGTTCTTTGTTGTGTTTATTGATGATATTCTTGTTTTTGTGAAAATTTAAGAGGATCATGAGAAACATTTATAGAATATTCTCAATAATTTTAAAAAAATGATGATATATAGAAAATTTAGCTTATGTAATATTTTGATTCAACATACTAGATATGGGAATTATGAGTCTTTTTAGGCTCTTTGGATCAAAATGTAATCGTGTTGTATTTATGGAACTCATTAATAGAATATCTTGTGAATACATGGATATGTTTTTTGTTGTTTTTATTGATGATATTATGGTTTTCATGGGCCACATCTCGTACCTGAAAGTTGATCGTCCTTGGCCTTTTCATGATTTACAATTGTGCTTGACAAATTACTAGAATATTACTAACTATAAATTGATTCCAATTGGTAAAGGTTAGTATCACATACTCTTAAAATCACAGGATAGTCTTGATAAATATTGGAGGATTGGAAACATTAACCCAAAGTCAGGATTTCTTAGATTATCGGATTGGAACTATGCTTTTAACCCACATACGTATAGGAATACAATGGCTCAAGTTTGGGTAAAACTGCACAATTTGAACTGGTATTTTTGGAATCCTAAAATACTGATCGATATTATTTCTTTTATTGGAACTCCTCTAAAACAAGATCATCGAACATTAAATGTAGATTTAGGTCTCTTTGCAAGAGTGAAGGTGGAAATTAATTTGGATTCAAAACATCCCAATATAATTAGTTTTGCTGCAAATGAGTATAAATATGAAATCAGAATAGAATATGAGAGAAAACAACCTTTTTTTATCTTTGTAAGATCTTTGGAAACACAATATAAAATTGTATGGTGGTTAGAAAACAAGTAAATCTTTTAAATGAAAATAAATGGAATGAAATAAGGAATAAATTGAAAGACAAGTCCCCCATTGTGGACATACTAGAAACCCCCAAAAAGTGAAATGAGATATGGGTTAAAAAACTGCATAATTTGACACACATAAGGGGAAAGATGGGTACAACCAGGGAAGATGCAGTTGCAGAGGAGGATTTTTACAGTAAGGAGCTATGTCTCTTAGATGAAATAAAGACTTTGGTTTTAGATACCATTAAAATTTCCAACCATGAGGTATATAAGATAGAAACTGTCACATCTGAACATATTTTTCACTCTATTTACATCAATGGAACTGAACCTGGCCCCATTTCAGATGATCTATGTTCCCCAATAAGAAACATACAGAAGTTAATTTTTAATTGTCTATGGATGCTGTCTAGAAGCAATTAAGAACACCTATTACTCTGGATAAGTAGGAAACACTATCCCCACACGAGCAGAGCCAATGAGATACTCAGACCACATGCCCTGTACACACTCATTCAATTGATTCACCTATATTAATTACAAAGAATGATCTGGAGGAACACATGGAAACTAGAAAAATCTAGGACACCCTCCATGATACAGTTACAATAGAGTTGAATCATGAAATTACTAACAAGACAACCAAATTATGTTTTTCCCCTCTATACACAAGCACACAATTAACATCATTCATACTTTGGACACCAATAAATGCACTATTAAACCTGAAAATCAACCTACTAAATAGAGGGTAGTTAATTCCAAGGCTGAGTCCACAAATAATCCTAATCAATCTGAAGACAAATATCTGAAATTTTTGAAATCTTCATTGCCACCTACAGTGGGAACATTACCCTTGGTAAAAGGGACTTCATAATTTTAGGAACACAGCGAAGCTACAGTTCCATTATTGAAGGATGTTTTATATCCCACTGAACAGATGTAGTACTCTCCACCTACTATATATCATGTACATCCCCAATCTACCTTGATTCACACCAAGGATATGGAGGTTCAAAGGACATAAAAAAGAGATATCTTGTACCCCTTTACAGCAGGACAAACATTCCCCATGTCCAGGTACACCTGCTCCCCTTTCTACAAGTATTTCTTTTGATGGTTCTCATCTTATTAATAGAATTGATTGTCCCTAGCATTCTAAAAATTTATCTGCTAAACAAAATTTTATCTCTTTGGTTCCATGCAATAAAAATTCCATGGATTCTACTAACATTATAAAGAAGATTGTTAGGATTTCAAAAAGTCCTCCTGGCATATCTAAAAAGATAAAAATATACCACTAATGGTGAAAATTCTCAAATGGTAAGAAGGTATTCCAGAAATAAGAATTCAGGGAAAAAGAAAACGGAGTTCTAACTCCAAGCACAGATTTAAATGAAGATTATTTTCTAGAATTATTAGTGTATAGCTAACTCTGACACGTTTACTGTTCTAAAAAGAAAGGTGAACACACATCATCCATTTCTCTTTGCTATTGTTGAGCCTAAAACAATTTTTTCTAAAAAAATTCTCATTTGTGCCAATATAACTACTCTTATATTGGTGCAATAAATAATACCAACAATGTTGAAATTCTCTATATTTTTTCACACATTTCTTTACAAAATTTCAATATCTTCATTGTTTCTAACCATGTGTTCACCTGCTACATTACCACGGATAATTCCTACTTATTCTTCTCCTTTGTTTATGCTAAGAATAGATATCAATAAAGGAGGCCTTTGTGAAATGACCCATCATAACTATGGACCAATATTAATGAACCTTAGTTTATTGTTCGAGACTTCAATTCCATTCTTAACTCAAGTGAAAGAATTGGTCCCTCCAATGCTATTATTTCTATGATTGAATTTAAAGCATCAATTGAATATAATAATCTAATTGAAATTAATCACTCTGGTGAAAATTTTACTTGGTATAGAAGACATTTTAATGGATTCGTTGCCTCTTAGCTAGTTAGTGATTTCGCAAATGTTACTTCCTTAGATAAATGGGACAGTTTCTCTAGAACCACACCTCACAACATGAACTCTGACCATCATCTCATCTTGGTCAATGTCTTGACCAAAGGCATCTGATCTCTGTTACCTTTCTGATTTAACAATTCATGTTTCTCTTAAGATGAATTCACCAATACCATAATAAACCTTTGGTTCTCAATGTCGCACAACAATGATGTGTTCACCTTCTATGGAAATCTAAAGCACCTTAATAATACTATAAAAAGATGGTGTTGCTCCAAAGACAAACAAATTAACAATGAAATCATTCTTATGGGGAATGATCTAAATGAATTAAAATATCATAACACTAGTTGTGATTTCAATACAGAACCAACTCATGAAATAAACATTGCATTTAAGCTCAACTCTTCAATAAAATTTATTGAACACTTGAGGAAATAGGCGTTTAAAGTAAAATGGTTGTCACATGGTGACATAAATATTAAATTCTATAATTCTCTTCAAAGAATTAGGAAGGAATGTAGACCGATAACCTTTTTAAAATATGGGGACAATCTTCCTGATAATGAAGATGACATTGCTCATCACATTGTCTCCTACTATGAATCCATCTTCAATGGTCCTGATATCAACAAAGTTCTCATTCATTATGTCATTAGGAATATTGTCACTGATGAAGACAACACTTTCCACCTCAACACTCTAAAGAATCATGAAATAAAAAAATTTCTTTAGTCTGAATCCATAAAGTGCTCCGGGTCGTGATGGTTTCAATAATGGGTTTTCCAGCACTATTGGGATGTGATTCATGTCGATGTTTGCAAACTAGTCATAACCTTTTTTTACAATGGTGTTCTTCCTCATGCTCTTAAAGCTCAATTCCTATCCTTGATCCAAAAATTTGATAATTCCTCTAAGATTCATTTGTTTAGACCCATTTCCATTTTCAATACATTTTATAAAATAATCACTAAAATAATTTCCAATACACTCTAAACTATCATAAAAAAATTTCTCCTAGAACCAATTGGGTTTTATTAAGGGTAGATCTATTCAAAAATGTATCTTTCTTGCCTCTGAATGTGTCATAAACTTGAATAAAACTAACAGAGGTGTTAACATTCCTATTAAATTAGACATTAAAAAATATTTTGACACCATGGAATGGAGCTTTATATTCAATGTTCATCAAGGTTGTGGTTTTATTGTTTCATTCATTACTGCAATCAAAACAGTGTTCAATTCATCATATATCTCCATTTTAATCAATGTTTCTCCCAAGGGCTACTACAACTGCCCTAAAGGTGTCAGGCAAGGTGATCATCTATGCCATTCTCTTCTCGATAGTGGAAGACTATATTAGAAACCTGCTCAATCGATTAGTTAACCAGAATAAAATAAAACCCGTCCATGTCACCGGGAATGAAAATTCCCCCACTCGCCTATTTTATGCTGGGAACAACATCATTTTCATTGAAGGTGATAAAAGAATCATTTTAAACCTCAAAAAATCTCTCTCTCACTATGAAAATGTTTCTAGACAAACCATTAGTTGGGATAAATCATGCATTTTCTTTGGGAAGAACTTCCCCCAAATAGAAAATCTAACATTATTAGAGACTTAGGTCTAAAAGATAGTACTCTTCCCTTTTCTTACCTTTGTGATCCCAATTTTTGGGGTAGACCCAAATCTTGCCACTTTTCTACAATTGTTGACCAAGTTCAAATCATGCTATCTACTTGGAATGCTAAATCTCTCTCTATGGAAGGCATGATTTTCTAGGACAAATTCACCATTTTTTCCAAGTTGTTTTATTCTATGATGGTCAATAAATGGTTGGTTGGTCTTATCAAAAAAATGAACATCGCTATATAAAATTTCATTTGGTCTGGAAGCACTCTTTAAAGAAAGCTTTTGACTATTCCCTGGTTAACTTGTTGCAAGACTATTTAAAAAGGTGGTATCGACATAAAAAATATTAAGTATTTTAATGAAGCTCTTCCGGCCAAACTCACTTGGAACATTCTTCATAATAATTTTAAATCTCTTACATTCCCCAAAAGTAGTTGTATGGAAAAACATAAGACTGGAAACTCAAATTTCATTAACTCCTCTATCTTGCCATCCATCAGACATTCTTACTCCAATATTATGAATAATTTTAGATGGATGGATTAAAAGGAATCCTCTAGGAAATTATGGTCAGATAACTGAAATGACAAAAACTTAATTACTATGATTTCTCCCATTAAAACCGCTAAGAATACTAATTTCTCAATTAGAGATATTCTAAAAACTCACTATGGTCATCTCCATGAAAATATTATAAATGTCATTGAAAACTACTCTTTTTTTAATACTAATTATTTCTCAATTCGGGAACCTTCTAATAATGGCATTCTTAACTCAAAACCTTTTTACAATCCTTACTTTTGTAACTCGGAAGGCTACTTCAAGTGGATAAAACATTTTAAAAAGCCTTGGATAAATCCATCAAGATTCAATCTCATCTAGCAGCTTGCTCACAATAGTGTTCTCACAGAGAGTTGTCTTCAATATTTTGGAATCCATCTTTGTTTGAAATGATAACTATGTAATCAACATAGAGTAGATACTAATATTCTTTTTCTCTCTTGTGGCACTACTGCTACACTTTTGAACTATATTCTTGAAATTTTTGGTTGCAGATAGTTGGCTCTTGGCACTGTTAAGACTCAACTAAATTTTTTTTCCGAAATGGATGACTCTTAGTAAATCAAGAATGTCTTACAAGTTGCAATTTTTGGACTCCATAATGTAATCTGGTATGATCAGAATTCTCTTTTTTATAACAATTACTTACTCAATCAAATCTCGGGTTAGATGTGGATCCCCATTTCAATACGAGAAGCCTCTTTGATGCAAAATAGACATTGCCACAACCCTGTACATGACTATGAAATCCTACGGTGTCTTCAGATTAATAGAATTTATTGTCAAGCACGTCATACTCTGTAAATGTTCTGGAAAGCTCCTCTCCCTGGATGGATTAAAGTTAAAATTGGTGGGGCCTTTAAAGGAAATCTGGCCCTACAGATTGCGGTGCTATCTTCAGGAATCACCTCGGTCAGATCATTCGATACTTCATGGGTAGTTGTGTCATCACCACATCTCTTGATGCTGAGATGATGATTTTAATTCATGCTACTACCTTCACCAAATTATTTGGCTGGGACAATATATATAATGGACATGATTCAACTACCATCATGTAGGTAATTGGGAATGGCATAATACATCTTGCATGGCCGATTACTACCCATTGGATGGACTGAATCTGTTCTCTAATCAATCCAAACTATATCATCACACATGTTTATTGAGAAGCAAACACGGTGGTATATGGCCTAGAAAACATGGGTTTAAATCAAGGAATTACATTTTTTGAAGACCTCCCTACTGTTTTACTTCATTACATGAAAGAGGTTATAATATGATCCCATATTTCAGACTTTTGTATACTTTTTTATAATAATTTGTGCCTTGGTCATTTTGGGGAAAAGGAATCATATTTTTTAAAAAACAAATGTTATTAGAGATAGATTTTTAAATAAATCGAATGGTTATCTAGCCTACTAACTATGTTAATAGAAAAATGGGTTAAATTTATATGGATAGAAGACTTGGATATTTTTTTTAAGAAGAGTAATGTAGATTGGTGAATGCTGTAGTTTATTATCCTCATTCCAAATATGATTATTTTCTCATCTATAGTTCTACTTTATTGAAGAGAATTGGTTTTTTTCACATGAAAAATTATCGGGTAATTATTTTTTCTTCAAGCCAACTAAAACATCATGAGTTAATTTATCCCACACATTATTAGTATTTAACTACTATGGATTTTTCATTAATAATAGTGAGAAATCATTTATATGGATCCAATTGAAAAATATATACCGAACATAAATGTTTTAAGTATATAATTACAGAGAAATAATTGAATATGAAACTGAGAAGAAGTCTAGATGTGATACATGATTATGATTTCACTATATATTAACATCTAGGAAAACCAAACAAAGGGATAGATGAATTGAATTTCAAAAATCATGTATCATTAACCTCAACACATTTTGTGCATAGACCATTGATTAATGGATGGATGAATTTTGTATTGGAAATTGTTAGTCAAATAAATTCATCTGTTTTGTTTCATCTTCTAGTAAAGTCATGTCTCTCCTACAGAATTATGCAAGTACAAAAGGAAGACGGTGAGTTACAAAAAATGTACAATATGTAAATGAATGAAAATTTCCAGAATTTAATTTAAATTAAAATTCTGTCCTGATATTTGGAAATAGATTATGTGTTCCTTTTCTTTACCATCTAAAAAATTAATTGTTAAGTTACACTCATAGTTCTTTGTTTTTTGATCATCATATCAAACCTAGGATTTACAAAGTCTTTCAAGAGTATTACTGGTGGGATGGTATTAGTATAGATATTTTATAGTTTACAATGAATGTTTTGACTTGTTAATTGGTTAAAGATGAGTGAGAACTTCCAAATGGGATGCTTCATCCTTTTCCAGTACTAAAATTGAAATGAAAAAATATATATATATATATATGGACTTCATGGTGGGAATAGAAAAGACTTTTTGACATAACAATGTGATGTGGGTTATTGTTCAATGACTGAATAAATCTTCACATTTCTTTCCTATTCAAAATACTATGACTTTGAATCAGCTTTCTTGATGGTTCCTTGAAGAGATATTCAAATTAAATTAATCTATTCTATCCATTTATATGATCGTGATCCTCAGTTCACTTCTAACTATGGGAAAGGCCATCTGAATTCATTGGTAACTGAATTAAATTTCAGTACAACCTTTCATTCTTAATTTGATGGATAATCCAAGAAAAAAATTCAGACATTGGGAGAAATAGAAAATTATGTTTTAATGTATTACTGGGAAAGTATGGTTCATTATCATTCTTAAGTGGATTTTTCATATAATAACAGTTTTCATTCTAGTATACATGTGAACCCTTTTGAGGCATTATATGGAAGTTAGTTTCAAACACTAATATTTTGGGATAATGCATGGTAAAGGATGTTTATAATACCATATTTAGTGGAGGAATTATTTAAGAAAGTGAAGGTGATCCAGAAACATATGAGGATATATCGGATTACATATAAAATCTATACAATTAACATAAAGAAATAATTTTCATTCTAGTTATGTGATCATGTTTTTCATGGAATCCCATCTTGTAAAAGAGTTATGTGTTTTGTTATGAAGGGCTACATAATTGCATGACTCATTGGAACTTTTAGATTCTTAGAAAATGATAGACCAGTTTCCTATCGAGAAGATTTTCCTCTGAGTTTATTCATGTATACAAGGCCCTCAATGTTTTAAAGTTAATAAAGTATGTTCTAGATTCATTTCATGTTTTTATCTGAGAAGTAGTTCAGATGGAAGAGAACCTTTCTTATGAGGAAAATCCAGTTCATATTCTCATTCGTAGAGAGAAATTATTTCAAAAAATCTTAATTATTCATGTTATGGTTTGTAGAGAAACCACAAGGTTGAATAAGGAAGATTGGAATCTGATAATTCTATGAGGGAAATGTATCCCCATTTGACTAAAATATAATTAAGATTTGTGTAGATGGAATTTCTAGAAGGTGGAGAGAATATAATGACCCAGAATTCTATATATGAATTTCCCCTACTTATAATTATTTCATATTTTATAAATCACATAAACTCATTAATAAAATACAATAAAAATGTTATAAATGAAGAAATAATGAAATTAGTGGCTTTTTCAGAAAGTAAGGTACGTATTCTGATGGAATAGTGGCATGTCCTCTGAAATAGTAAAGTGACCCTAATGAAGAGTAAACTGGCCAATATATTAGTACCGTTACATGAATGTTATAAATAAAGATTATTTATATTAAAAGTTAATATATGACATATTTAAATAATTGAATTTGTATATAAATGTTTTCAAAATGATAAATTATGTATTAGTATATTTGAGGCACATGAATTTTTTCTTACAATTTTATTATTAATATATAGAAATTTAATAAAATTACCTCTATAAAATAGATTCATAAATTAATTTTTTTATAGTGATAGTATGGTAAATTTATGAGACCTTAATTAATTCTTGAAAATACTGTAAAATCATTAATAATTTCAAAATTAGTATTTTTTTTAAATAAATGATTATTTTAATTAAAAAGTATATTTCTAATATATAGAAAAGTATTTTCATATAATTTAGTTCATTTTTAATCCTAAATTTTCATAATTGGTTAGGGTTATATTTTGGTATTTTTTTAAAAACACATGAATTTATTGAGAATAGTTTATTAATAAATTTTATTATAAGAGTTAAATACATGAATTATTGAGTCAAACATGATGTATCGATGATATAAGCCCATATTTTCTAAATATAAATAATATTTTAATATATTTATTTATATTTTTCAATCTAATCATAGTCTTGATCCAAAATAATAAACAAACGAATAATATAATCGAAAACACTCATCCCCTCCATTATAAACACCACCCCTCACGACCACTTCTCTTCATGTCACACCCGCCATCATAAATTATTATTTTTTATTTTATTAATTCTTGACTTTGGGTCCCCGCGTCAATGTTTGAGCTGGGTCCCAACTTCAATTTTTCGACGGTTAAATATTTTACTATGTTTCGGACGCTGTGTGGTCACTGCGTAGTTGGCGGTAGTCATGTAGTTGGCCCTGGTGTCGCGCAATTACTCATTATTATTTTTTTATTTGTCATTATTCTTTATATTATTATTTCTATTATTATTGGGATATTATTATAATAATTCTTTATATATATATATTATTATTATTTGATTATTATCATTATAATTTTTGTAAGTAAAATTATTAATCTTTATATTAGTATTATTATTATTATTATTATTTGTATTATTATTATTATTCTTTATATTACTATTATTATTATTATGATAAAAAATAATTAAATAAAACACCTAACCTAACCATAATACCCAACCCCCCCGCCCCACCCCCACCCTTTCTTCCTTTTCTGCGCCACAGGTCGCAACCCCCTACCTTCCCAGTTTATTTTCCTGCGCGCCCCATCCCCCGCCTACGCTTCTCCGCAGCTCCCTACCGGCACCCCCGGCTTCGCCCCGACCGGCCTCTGCCTCGGCTCCCCCTACCCGGATCATCCCCTGTGCGTCATCCGTACCCCATCCTCGCCGCTCACAACCCGGCTCCGGTTCTCGGATCTGCACCACCATTCACCGGCACCCCCTTAGCGCACCCCTGACGGCTTCCGCTCTGACCTCCAGCCACCTACGGACTGCCCCCCAGCCACCTCTGGCCAATCCGACCTCTCGCAAGCATCCGCACATTGGCCTCCTGCCGCGCTGGTTTTCTTCTGCTCCCGACATGCAATATTCCGTCGACCAGTTGTCCCGAGCCCCATGCACGTGCAGTTTCCAATGATCTGAGCCCTGGTTTTCCCTCCCTGGTCTCCTACAACTATGAGTCGGTGTTGCCGGCGACTCCTCCTGTCCGGCCAGCATACTCCTACCTCACCTTGGTTAAATTGTTTTGGTTCATCTTTGGTGTTTTTATCTATTTTGGATGAACCATAAATTTTTGGGTTCATGTTTGCACGTTTTGATCGTGGTTCAGTTTGAGGGTTTGGATCGCGGGTCATTGTTCCTCCTTCCGTTGAGGTTCCATCGCATCTGATCTTGGTCTGAGATAGGTAATTCCATGGTTTTCCTTTCCACAATCTAATTGATGCATGGGTGTTTCGATAATTTTCTTTTATGTGATTCCTAGCTTTGATATACCCATAATTGTCGTGCTATAGTGTTTTTAAATATTTAGTATTAGTCAAAAGCATGCATGGAGTCAATTCATGGTTCGAGTCTACTATTATTTAATTATGTACCAAATCCTATTTCAGTATTGTTTATGGCTATTTTTTAGGGTGTTTCATTATATGTTAATAAATTTTGATAAAATAAAACAATACCTTGAAGGTGAATATTTTATTTTGATAATGTTTAGGTGCACTTGGTGCATTGATAAAATACTATAGTTTTCAAAGTGGAATAGGGAGTTTTTATGGAATGTATTGCCTTGATTTTGATGTGTTCTGGCATTGGTTATTTTTAAACATGGTTTGGTTTAAAATTTTGGTATTAGAATAACATGATAATTGTGTTAAGGTGTTAAAATAAAAAGGGGGCTCTTTTGTTTTTAAGGTTGCGGTGTGAGTTCTTTTCAAATAAAGTGAGTGGTTGATTTTAGTTTCAAAATGGTAGTTTTGTTGGAATATTTGTTAGTCATTTTCATGCAATACAGGTGTGTCATTGGATGCTGGCATATCTATGGGTGCACTCAGTGAACCCATGGAAATGCCTTCAAGTAAAAATGACACCTTTGATCTAGTGTTTCTTTTAAACCTTGGATTACATATTTTTTCTTGTTTCCTATGTAAAATTCGGTCCTTTGTGTGGCTTTTGTGAATGGTTTGAAGTGTGATCTCTAGGGTGTGCCAGTTTGTCATTGAAAATATAAAATATCATTTTGTGTAATGTTTTGGGTAATGTTTTTCGACATGATAACTTAATGGCACGTTTGGCTCTTCCAGTTCATGGGTGGAGTTGTGTTAACCCTTTGAATGGTTTGTATTTGAAATTGTGTATGCCTAGTTTGAACTTTAAATGTTTTCAGAATAATGATTTAGACATGGGTGTGTCATGACAGCCCATTTGGCACATTAATATTTAATGTAATTTTTGCATTGACTCTTCGAAATGATGACGTTTTGGTTATCGTGTGGAGTGTATATGTTTGGGGTAGGCAAGTGCTATGAGATGAGTCACACGTGCGAGGTCCCCCTACATAGAGAATATTATTGTAACCACCATGGGTTACTGAGCATATTTTAGAGATCGAGTGACAATTGCTAACAACCCCGATATGACAGGTTTGTACCCCCAGGATTTGTTGTTAGGGTAGGCAGGAATTTCCACTGGATTGTTCAGTTAGGGCGGCTACTTTTTTAAATACTTAGGAGCATCAATATATGTCGCCAGGTGGTTCTGAAACTAATTATATCCATGCGACTTCTAAGAGTGCTTAGGACCAGACATGGTTATTTTCATTTCTTGTTTACTTTCCATGTACAAATTTATTTTCAGTTTGTTCTCTTACTTGTTTTACTCTAGAACAACTTTGGTATAAACAATTTTGGACATTTTTTGTAAAATGACTAATGTTTTTTTTGGAAAATGGTATGCAGCATTTTTTGGGATTTAAATGGGAAAACGTGTTGCTTATTTTCAAATGTAAAAACCCTACTTTTATAATTGTACATAAAACTTGAATTAGTGGATTGTTTCCGGAAAGGAAGGACATTTATTCAGTGGTTTACTCTTGGAATCCCTACTGAGCATCTTAAATTATCACGCATACTTTATCATTTCTAGTTGTAGGTTTCCTTTTATCTGATTTCTCTCGATTGAGTTGCTCATTATTCGAGAAAGGTCATCTTTTGGTTGGGACATGACCTGGATGGACACATGCAGTTATGTTGGGGTGTTCTGTATATTTTCTTGTTGCGCTACTCAAGTTCGGTTTTATTTTTCTATTTATTATTGTTATATTTTTATCTTTTATGGTCCAAATTGTTCCCAGCAATTAAATTTTGATGACTCGAACTAGTTTTTATCCCGTGGGAATTGCGAATACCCCTTGGGCCATGTTGTGGACCGGCTTGGGTGACCGGTTCAGGGTCGACCCGGGTTGGTTAATGACAAAATTGTATCAGAGCAGATGCCTGTTATTTGGGGTGTCTGGTAGATGTAGATTAAGATTTTCAAGACTCGGGAGGTAGGTATGGGAAGGACGTCATGAACCCTCGCCCATTCCGAACCTCGAGTCTCCAGGGGTAGTCCGGGAATTGAGTTCTTGTCTCATTCTTATTTTTTTGGATTAAGGGATGAAAAACGAGGCAAACCGATGTTAAATTGTGATTTTTACATGGAGTAGTGACCAATGTGGAGTCAACATACATGGTTTAAGATCCTCCTAGTCATTGATGCTTGCTTAGGGCATGGACCACTACCATGTCGCTAGATTAAGAATGACTACTAGTCCCTCCCTTCAGTGATTTGATGAAAATTAAGTGTCATCTTAGTTTTTATTGGTTTAAGTGAATTCTTGAAAATGAAAAAAAGGATTTTTCAAATGAGATTGATTTCTTTTAAATGCATTTAAATTTGAGAAATGGATTTTTTGAACTGAAATCAGTTGGTTTACAAATCAGGCATTTTCTTGGAAGTGGTAGAGATATGGTTTGAGTGCATCCTCGGGTTCTCATTATGAATGTTTTCACATGTGAGGGAATGCATGGGAACAACTTGGTTGTGCGTATGGATGAAATAGGATGATGACATGTGAAAACATTCATGGGATTACTGGGCTGTTCACTTGGAACTAAAGGATTTGCCTTGATTTCTAAAGATATTTTAAAAAGGGAAAATGATTCAAGGAAATTGAAATTGGTTTGAAAAGATGGTTTGGTATTAAGAAAATGGCCTTTAAAGAAGGTAGTTTTTAAATCTAAAATAAATAGGGAATTTTGGCTGTGTTTATATTTGCTTGTTTATTTTGAGTTGGTTGTTTTGGTTGAAGGCGCTTTCTTTGATGTTGCCTCGACATGATATTTTTTTTGGTTCTGTGTTTTATATGTTGTTCAAAAAATTCTCCCCATAAAGGTCCTTAAGGATTCTGATAAGTCATGCCTAGTTTTTAGTCCTTCTCAGACATTGCCTATCCTTCACGGTGATCGGGGTCTGTTAGAAGAAGCAGAATGCCTAGAAGGGGTCGAGTGTGTCTTCAGGGTTTTGGAAACTCCCGAAGCTGTCAGAGTGCATGATGTTTTGGGTCTGTTTGAAGGTCCAACTCTAGATGAATGGGAGTTGGTTGCCTTACCTTCAGTGCGTGTTGGGATGACATGAGATATCTTTAAATCCATCTTCATCCGATGGTTTATAGCTGAAGGGGTAAAGACAAAGAAAAGGGAAGAGCTCATGTGTATCCAACAAGACCAACAAATGGCGAAGGAATATGTTGACCACTTTAAGGATCTTGTGTCCTCTTCTTGGAATGTCGCATCATAGGATTTGAAGAAGAATTCCCTCTTCATTGGGGGTCTTCATCCAGAGATCAAGGAGCAGGTCCTCCATTCTAAGGACCATCATTTTGAGAATCTAGTGGATGAGGCATTCTTAGCTAGGTTTGTCTTAGGAGTTGAGATGATTGGCAATCCAGTATATCCAATTGCTCATCAAGATTCTCTGTCTAGAGAGATGTGTGTGCCAGAGGGACCTATTCATAAAGTGTCCTCTACAGTGGTTCTAATTTATAGTTTTTCAGACTGTCCAATGGTGTGCCACCAGTGTGTCCGGTTCGGGCACATGAAGCCATCATATCGCATCCCTCTAAAGACTTTCCATCTTTGCGGATGTCTAGGTCATCTAGAGAAGTATTGCAGAAATCGTCGCCTGAAGTAGAAATAGTGACCGAGAGATTCCAGTGCCTGACTGTGTGGCAAGAGATGCTTCGGCCATCAGAACCCCTGCTACAGGTCTTGGGGTGAAGCTCGCGTGCAATCTACTTTTTCCAGGGGTGTGAAGCCTTGGACCGGGATTTGTGTCCCGTGTTGGAAGTTAAAAATTTAAAGTCTTTTTGTCCTTTCTTTTTCTACATTTAATGTTTTGATGTCGTTGTAAGTTCATTGGTTTTTCATGGAGTTATAATGGACATTTTCTTTTGTAATCAAACTGTTTTGTTTGTCAGATTATGGTTTTATGAATCTTGAATTTTTTTAGAAGTGTGTTTGACCCTTGTATATATTGGTCTTGGTTTGGCAGTGTTCGTTTGGAGATGTGATTTCATGCGGAGGAGTCAATGTTTGTGGTTATACTTGGGTTCACAGTTTGAAACATGTTCTTTTAGGAGGTTTTTCTCTATTGTTCGGGGTTATTGGTATGGGTCTAGAGTTCCATGTTTCAGTGGATGTGTTGTTTCGCTCGAGTTATAAAAGTTGATTACGCTGGTTGGGAGTTCTTGCGTCCCCCCCCCTTCTAGGGGTGGTATTTTTGAGTGTCAAATTTTGGCATTAGTTGAATTATTTTAGTGTGGAGAACCCTCTCATGTTCTCCCGGTTGCTTGTGGTGTGGTTCCCTTTAGTTTCAGTCGGTCATGGATTCTTTCTTCATCCATCATTCAACTTGGTGACTATATGGGGGCTGAAAGTGTCTGTGGTTGGGAGAATTGTCGCACCCACCATCATAAATTGTTTTATTAAATATTGGATTTGGGACCTCACGCAAAGGTCCGAGCTAGGTCCCCACTTAATATTTTCGACGTTTAAATATTTTACTATGTTTCGAATCATGCGCGGTCGCTTTGTAGTTGGCGGTAGCCGCGCAACTGGCCTTGGTGTCGTGCAATTTCTCATTATTATTATTTTATTTGTTATTAGTCTTTATATTATTATTCAATTATTATTGAGATATTATTAGTAATATTATTCTTTATATATATATTATTATTATTTAATTATTATCATTATAATATTTGTAATTAAAATTGTTATTATTTATATTAGTATTAGTATTATTATTATTTGTATTATTATTATTCTTATTATTTATATTATTATTATTATAATGAGAAAAAAACACCAAACCCAACCCTAATACCCCTCCCCTTTCTTCTTGTTCCGCATCGCGGCTCGCAACCCCCTTCATTCCTCTTTTTTCCAGCGCGACCCAACCCCCTCCTACCCTTCTCCGTAGCTCCATACTAGCAACCCCTAATGTTCCTCGACCGGCCTCTGCCTCGCGCCCCCATCCTGGCTCCTCCTCTGCGCACCGTCCGCACCCCAGCCTCACCACTTTCTCCCCAGCTCTAGCTCCCAGATTAGCACCACCCTTCACCTCTGCCTCCTCTGCGCACCCCAGCCGGCTTCCGGTCCGACCTCCAGCCAACTTTGTCCACTCCGACCCCTCACAACCCTCTGCGCGTCGGCCTCCTGCCATGTTAGTTTTCTTCTGCTCCGGCCAGGCAACGTTCCAGTGACCCATTCCCCCAAGTCCCCTGCATGAGCAGTATCCAGGGACCCGAGCCCTTTTTTTACCTCACTGGTCTCCTGCAACAGCCAGCCGACCTCACCGGCAACTCCCCCTATCCGCCCAGCCTACTCCGACCTCACCCAATGTATAATTTTTTCATTAATATTTTTTTTTCTATTTTGGATAATATCTAACTTTTTGGGTTCATGTTCGCACGTTTTGATCGTGTTTCAGGTTTTGCGTTTGGTTCGAGGGGCATTGTTCCATCTTCTGTTGAGGTTCTTTCACATCCGCACTTAGTCAGAGGTAGGTAATTCCATGGTTTTCCTTTTCACAGTATAATTGATGCTTGAGTGTTTTGATAATTTTATTTTATGTGATTCTAATATTTTATGTACCATAATTTTCCTACAATAGTGTTTTTAGATTTTTATAATTAGTCGAAAGAATTCTTGGAGTCAATTCCAAGTTCAAGTCTGCAGTTATTTAATTATGTGCCAAATCTTATTTTCATATTGTTTATGGCTAGTTTGTTGGGGCGTTTCATTATATGTTAATACATTTTGATTAATGAAAACAATACCTTGAAGGTGAATATTTGATTATGATAATGTTTAGGTGCACTTGCCGCATTGATAAAATACTATATATTTCAATGTGGAATTGTGGGTTTTTATGGAATGATTAGCCTTGATTTTGTTGTGTGACAGCAATAGTTATTTTTAAACTTGGTTTGGTATATAATATTCGTATTGGTATAACATTCTAATTGTGTTATGGTGTTAAAATAGAAAGTTGGCTCTTTGGTTATTAATGTGGCGGTGTGAGTTCTTATCAAATAAATTGAGCATTTGGTTTTAGTTTCAAAATGGTAGTTTTGTGGGAATATTGATGGTCGTTTTCTTGGAATTTAGTAGTGAAATTGGATGTTGGAACATCTATGTTCGCACTCAATTCACCCATGGAGGTGCCTTCAAGTGACAATGACACCATTGAACTAGTGTTTCTTTAAAACCGTGGTTTACTAATTGGTTCTTGTTTCTTAAGTAAGGTTCAGCCATTTGTGTGGCTTTTGTGAAAGGTTTGAAGTGTGATCTCAAGGGTGTGCCATTTTGGCTTTGAAAATATAAAAGTTTCATTTTTGTAATGTTTTGGGTAATGTTTTTCGACATGACAACTTAAAGGCTCGTTTGGATCTTCCAGTTCATGGGTGGAGATGTGTTATCCTTTTGAATAGTTTGTGTTTGGAAATTGTTTATGCCTATTTGGAACATTAAATGTTTTTATAATAATGATTTCAACATGGGTGTGTCATGATGACCCTTTTGGCACTTTCATCTTTAATGTAATATTTGTGTTGACTCTTTGAAATGACGAAGTTTTGGTTACTGTATTCCCATATAACAACTTTAGTATTTTGAAAAAGGTATTGATTGATTTTAATGTATCCATGGAATGATGGCCCGGTTTTCACCTTTGATGATAAGTTATATATATATATATATACTAGGGAACCTCTATATGTGGGATATCCCTTATGGGTTATCGTGTGGAGTGTCCGTGTTTGAGGTAGGAAAGTGCGGTGAGATTAGTCACACGTGAGAGGGACTCCTACTTACACAATATTATTGTAACCACCATGGGTAACTAGGATTCTTTTAGAGATCGAGTGATGGTTGCTGACCAACCCAATTATACATGTGGGTACCCCCTTGGATTTTTGTTAGGAAAGGCGGGCATTCCCACTGGATTGGTCAGTTATGGCAGCTAGATGGTTATATATATCTGAGCTTCACCATACACCGACAGGTGGATCCAAATCCTAGTACGTTCATGTGTCTTATAATGATTTTTAGGATCACACATGGTTACTATATTATTTTAATTGCTTGTTTACTTTCAGTGTAATAATTTATTTCTATTTTGCGCTCTTACTTGTTTTACTATAGTACAACTTTGGTATATTCTTTTTTGGACTTTGTTTATAAAGGGTCAAATGTTTATTTTGGAAATTGGTCTGCAGCATGTGTTGGGTTTTAAATGGAAAAAACCATTTTATTATTTTAAATTTTGAAAACCCTACATTTATAAATGAATTTCAAACTTTCATTACTGTATTGTTTTGGGAAAATAAGGACTTGGATTCAGTGGTTTAATCTTGGCATCCCTATTGAGTGTTTTAAATGACCAATCCTACTTTATCAATGCAAGTTGCAGGTCTCCTCTGATCAGGTTTCTCTCGGTTGATTTGCTCATTGTTGGACCAAGGTCACCTTTTGGTTGAGTGTTGACCTGGATGGTCACATAGAGGTATGTTGAGGTGTTCAATTTATTTTCATGCTGCGCTGCTCAAGTTCTATTTTATTTTTCTGTTTATTCCTGTTATCTATTTATCTCTTATAGGCCAAATCATTTCCAGTGATTATATTTTGATGCACGACACTGGTTTCTAGCCCGTGGGAATCGGGAACGCCCCTCGGGCAATGTCCTGGACCGACTCGGTTGACTAGTTCAGGGTCGACCCGGGTTGGTTCGTGACACCTCACACACCAAATCCATTTGACATTATTAATTTCCTCCCAATTCAATTTACTATCCACTTCCCCACATCAAAGACATTATAGTCTCACCTAATGGCCCAAACCAAGTTCCTTAAGGAGGTTCTGAATGAGGAAAATTCATAAGGTAGAATCCTACTTCATTTTCTTTTTATTTTATTTTCAATTTCTTATATTTTCATTTTCAATCATCACCTCCCATTATAGAAGTTTCATGAAGAATCTAGTATCTTAATATAATATTATCCTTTTTATTTTAAAATTTATCATCAAACTCTTTCTCCTCTCCCTTTTTTATAAAAATGAGAAAAACATTCATGATATGTCGACTTAATGCCATCGTGGATGATACACATTCATTTTTCATTACCACCTTCAAGGATGGTAATGAACCACAATTATGGTAAAATAATATTTTATAATACTTATTATAAGTTATTTAATGTTATGGATCCAATATATAAACATGATATTAAATGATATGATATAAGTTCGTGATGACCATAAAAAACTCCTAAATAAAGTAAATCATTTTCATTAATGCTTTATCAACTAATTCATCCTTATATTAAAAAAATGATTCACGGTATAATTAATTATTTTTTAAAAAATTTAATACCATTTAATCCGAATAATATATTTGTCTTCCATTCTAAATGAAAATCCACTACAAACCGACCATGGAAACAATGAATCAAATGTGACTGAAATAATAGAAATTAGCAAATATTATTAATTTATGGGAGAAAAGTTGTTATAAAAAAGATCATATAAGGTATTTTAAATATTAATATTGTTATTTCATATATTAAAAACACTAATTAAATCATTATATAGGATGCTTTGACATGTTATAAGTATGGAAAACCCAAGGTAATAGACACTTTAACAAAAATATTGTTTTTAATGATTTAATGTTTTATCCTTCAAAATACATTTTATTTCAATATTTTCAGAATTGTTTTTATGAATATATATATATGGAGATAAACATTTTAATATTTAAATTTTCAAATTTCTCAAATTTTTTAAATAGTGGATATTTTTCATGTTTTATGTAAGGGACTTTTTTTTATAATGTATCATTTTAATTTATATTTTTAAAAAAATAAGAAAGAATGTTTTTCTTATGAAAGTATTCATGTTTTATGATTATGTAGTGGTACGTAAGAATTATTTACGATAATGGGTGACCTTTATTTCCCTCTAATTCGTTGTTTATTTTTATTTTTGAGATCAACTTTATGGTTACTCCACGTGTAAAAAAATGGTTGCACCACAAGGTAACCAAGAGAGTTACATTTTATGGTAGCCATGAGGGTTACATTATAAGTTATTCATTATGGTTTCAAGGAATATTGTATCATTGCGGGTTGAAATATGAATTAATTAATTCCCCATGTCACCAATTCTGGTTTTATTAATTTTTTCTATGTTTTATGGTAATTTATTGTTTTTGAAAAGTAATTATACGATACTTTTTGGATGTCAAGTATGAATTTGTGAAAATGATTTCACATGTTTATAATTATTCATGGAAAACTTGTTTATTTCTATATTTCTATATCCCTTAAGAACATTTTTGGGCCCATCCCATGTTTCAAAAAAATTCATAGGGTTTAAGTTTGGATATGATAATAGAAGAAGTAAAGAAGTATTTAGTGATGATTATTCCTAAACATAATTTTTATTTTATTAAAAATATTATTATTATAGAAGATATGGATATTGTTTTAATATTACCCACTTTGAATTATTTTGGGATGATTTGTATTAATTATGTCCTAATTTACTAAAACACTGAACCAAAAAATATCTAGATAACGTAATGAAGTGATTTCTCTATGAATTTACTAGTTTATATAATGTTTGGTGTCAAGACATTATAGTTTCTATGGGGATTTTGGCGATGGTTTATATCTATATTCTTATTTAATATGTATCCCTCTTGTTATTAAAAATAAAAAATAAAAAATTTAATATTTGTTGAGTAGTTCAAAAAATTACCATTTCCGTAGAAAAAATCTCAAAATCATAATTGGTTAAGTTGTGGATATGAGATTAATATAAGGAATAACATAAAAATAATGTGAAAAAATAAATAGGGGAAAATTTGTTCGAGACATGGGATAATAAAAAATTATCATTACCATACTGATTATTTTTATCATATTAGGTGAGGTGGTGGATGTCTGGTCCATTCTCATCACTAATTTGGAAAAATAATAATAAAATAAACCAAAAGGGGGGGGGGGGTCGTTTTAATTATGATCACACCATATATGAACTATTACATTACTCATTAAGGGGTATTTGAGATGACATTATTTTTGTGAGGAGTATTTATTTGATCTAGTATGTTGAATATATTGTTTTATACAATATATTTTAGCCTCATTCAAGAGACTTAACTGATTTTCATCATTTATACCCACCTAACCTCATCCTCAAAAACATTTGATAATAATTACAATTCCCTCATTATTATTTGTGATTTTTTAAGGTGTAGATAAATAAGATTCAAAGCAAGCCTATGTTTAAGATCATGTACTTTATGTATGATCGTACAACATTAAAATTATATCCTAGAGTTATTTGAGGAAAAATTCATGGATAAGTAAATTATAAATAAAATTGGTGTTAATTAATTGTTGGAATCTATTTTTTAAAAGGGATGGTTCTCTAAATTTAAAATTATAAATCAATAATTATTTATGAATTTCATATTAGGTAAGTTTTATTCTTTTATAATATTTTTATAAAACTTGTTTTTTAAGCATCATAATTAGAAAATTCCTTTGTTAATGTATGATCCCTACATGTTTTGATGATAATATTTCTCTCGAGGATGAGATAAAAAATTAGTGGTGGGTTATTTCATATATTTATATTTTCATGACTATAATTAGGTAATTCATTGGATATTAATTGATTATATATGAGATTCATGTCATATATTTATGTTTTTTATATTCATGTCACATGAATCACTTGTGGAATAATAGGGAGGAAAAAATAGAAATTAAAGAAACATAAAGAAACTTTTTTAAGAGATATTGATGAAGTTTATCTCAAAAATTAACATCAGGAATCTGATGTAAAAGATGTTTATTCCTCTATTAGTGCACCAATGAGATGAAGCTCATCCAATTAATCTGATTTATAATATGTGAAACAATTACACGATGTGAATCTAATGTACATTTCATTATATAATTAAATCTAAAATAAGACAAAGATATTTGATTTGATCATAATATATGATGTGAAATGTTCAAAACCAAAAATCCCCTAAATACTCAACTCATGGAATCTTAGATATCCATGATCTTAGGAGACCTTTGTGGATATAAAATAAACAATGTGAATCGTAGTTACACATCATTTAAATGTCAAAACAAAAGTCATGTGATGAATCATCTTAACATAGAAATCATATACACTGTGACCGGTCAGGTTTATAAATATTTCAATGACCATATACTTGAGAAACAGATTGTACGCACATACTACATAATTTTTTCATCTTTTATTCAATCCTTTTTTCTTACAAACATTTTATTCTACTTTCATTTACTATTTTAAGGATTCCTTTATTACAAAATTCCAATTCAATACTCATTTATTATTCATTATTGATTCTATATTAATATTTCAATACCAATTGCAATTCAACATTAACCTCTAATAATTTATTCATTGAGTATTCATTCATTTGTAATTGATTTTACATGATTATAATAGTGGATTTATATACTTTGAATGATTTATTTTTTATGTCTAGCATGTTTACTATTTCCCTTTTATCATTTCATCATGTCACGTGTAGTTAATTAGTTTAGAATTTCAGGTCAGGTGTAAGGTTATCATTTAATATAATGAATTTCTAGAATAAAACATGGAAAGCCTATGTCTAGTAATTTAGTTAAAAATATTATAAATCTCATTATTTTTATTTTAGCCTAAAAATAAGATATATAATCAAAGGAAAATAATATAATTAGATTTAAGGGATATGGGACCAATAGCTCATGATAGTTTCTAACTAAAGGCTATGATTTGGGAACCTCATTTATTGACTATATATGGAAAAAAAATAGTTAAAACTAAGGTTGATCCAATTTGTTGGATCGAGACAAAGAGATAACCTTTTCACAGATTCATAGTCAAATCCATAGTTCTATTCATTCTTATATTCATGATTATATTTTGAATAATCCTGAAAAGTGACCCTTATCCCTTTTATCTATAATGATTTATTTACGTTTCACTTAATTATTTAAATAAATGTTGGATGAATTTTTAGTGACCACACATTTGATCAAATATCATCTACATTGCTGCCCTCTACCAATGGGATTGACCCCAAATACCCACTTTACTATGCCATTGTAGTTAATACAGTTCAAAAATATATAAATATCATATTTGATCATGATCTCACTAGTGGAAATAGTGGATTTAACGTCAAAGTAATCGAATCGGTTTTTAGTTGAACCAATTCCAAAAACACTGAAAGATACAACATATAGCGCCGAGTGTTAAAAAAATGAGTCTGAAAATAAATAAAAACGTTTTGGCATCCGTTTTTATAAAAACATATGCCCTTAATCCAAAATGTGGGATCTTTTAGCTTCAGTTCATATAAAAACCGATGTGATAGATTAAATAAATATTTATGGTGTCAGGTTTTCAAAAAAACTGATACCATATTTTAAAGTAAATTTCTTTTGGCATCAGTTTTTGGGAAAACATATGCCGCAAATATTTTTTGGACTCTTCTGCATTGTTTTTGGTAAAAACCAATGCCAAAAGGCTTCTAAATTTAGTCAGGATCGAGAAACCCTCATGTTTTTTGAGCTTTAAAAGATGAACTGCGACAACTCCTATCGACTCATGATGAATTTGAAGGTGGATTTATGATATCAAATGATCATGTTTTCTGATTTTATTCTATTTGCTCAATAAACAGTCTAATTTCTTGATTAATGTTCCATTTTTAATCATCGAAGGGTTATGTTTTTTTGCAATTCTTATTTTTTTGGAGACATTCAACCATGGTTTACTTTTAGTTTGTCATTCATATTTATTTTTCATTTTAAATATCAATTTTATATAGATCTTGTAGTGTTTAATCATCGAAATAATTCTACAAGGAAATTTTCAGATTCGGATCTATATTGTTATTAAACACTGAATTTTGTTTTTTTATATATTGATGATAAAATAGTATTCATTTAGTTTTTTTTTGATTTTTGACAATTATTATTTTATAATTTAATATCAATTTGTTGAACATGGTTAGTATTTATCCCTTAGAGTGATAATTCCATATAAATTTACATTAATTTTGTTTAATTTAGATTATTCTAAATATTTTTTTATGCTCTCTCTCACTTCATGAATTAACTCATGGGACTACTACTCTTGCGACATCATATTTTATATATATATAAACCATAATGAAAATAATTCTGAGAATGACTCAAATTCAAGTTCACGTGACTCATTCATCAAATGACATATCAATTATCTACAAATTAAATTCTATTATACTACATCATCTTAAATCTCAAATACTCAATCCATGGTTTTCATCAAATTTATATTACATGTGCCTCATACATGTAAAATCAAATTCATGGACTTTTTATTTTTATGCAATATTTCATGTGTAAAAATGAAAATCATGTTTCTTAATTGTATTACCATCATTCACATATATCACATACTCTATATTCATTGTTCTTTTGTGTATTTTTACACTGTTAAAATTATTAATAGTGTACTCACTCAATTGAATGAATTCACACTATTCTTCTTCCTTAAATACACAAGATTCTCACATCCCACAATATTATCTCTCTATAGTTGTATGATGCATGAAAATACATAATAGTTTCTCAAAATCACTTACACTTTTGGAAGAACACACTCACTATCCATGCTTCTCTCATGAAATACCAACCATACATAATGCCTTTTGTGCAATTCTATCTCACATGAAATATTCACATATTCTTTATGAATCCATATTGTATACATCATGATTTTGTGCATATTTGACATGGGATTTGACATGGTTTTACTTCCATCATATTATGAATATAATCTCGTATGATTATTCATTTATGTATGCATGAAATTATCCACTTGTTTCTCCATAAAGATACTTGTACAAATTATTCTATCACGGAAGACAGAATGTCACTGTGTGTTCTTCCTTTGTGTGATAGATTCTCACACTATGCCTTGGACTCACAGTATGTTCACATAATTAAAACAATATCTTGGCACAAGAAGATAGCCACCATTCATTACACAACAATATACTCACTGTTAGAACCATAGTACCAATATTTGTTTCTCTATTTTTAATCCTCAACACAATACACAATGATCATTTTCATTGATTTTCAGTTTCTAAAAAAACCATCGCATAAAAAAGTGAGTATTGATAATAATAGTGAATTTATGAATTACTTCACATAACATAGTTCATCATGAATTTAAACTAGTGTAATAAACACATAATTTTTTCAATTATAGTTTGAACTCCTTCCTTCCAACAAAGTTGTACAAAAATCTACCATGCACGATCCAGTGAAGATCATGAACACTCAACATTAAAAAAATCAAATATCTAAACCTCACTATACCATAAAATGAACTTGCTCTCATATATACTAGTTTAGTTATGTATTTAATTTCATCAATCATAATTTTGGCACTATTATGATTGATTTCACCTGTAATATGAACATTTACTATAATTATTATTTCATGTTACTAATAATAAGTAATCTTTCTTCGAATTAAATTAATGAAATTTTCAATAATTTTGACAAATGCATCATCGAAATAATGATACAACTATGTAAAATGAACTAATAAATTTTAAAAGACTGATCTTATCATTAAATTATGATATCAATATAACACATGTATATAATATGAAAATAAAAAATTTACTATTTGTAAATGTGTTTCATATCTAATTCTTTCTATCCGATTATCAATAGTTTTTATTAAATGTGTTTCGGATAATAATTTATCAATATATATATATATTTTTAAATTCTTATAAGTTTTAATATATTCACAAATTATATTATGATATTAGGTATTTAATGGATCATAATTGGATACATTTACAAAGAACCACTTGTGAATATTAAAAAGGAGTGGATGAATTCATGGAATTTTCTAAATGACATCTTTAAAGCATTGTTTTGATTTTTTTCAATTTTTAAAGTGTTTGAATATGAAAAATTTAACCTCTATAGAAATTAAGGATCATATCATTTGTTATGATTTTAACCTTAATTATACACCATGGATTTGGCCTAGTGAAATAAATGAAAATAAAATATCCAATGTTGATGAAAATATTCATAATGTGGTAGAGGATCGTACTGAAAATTTAATTCATGATTTAGGTGTTTATTCCATAATAAAATAGCAATATTTGAATAATTATATTGGGATTGTAAGAAACCATTACTCCCAGGTTGTGGTAAATATGCATCCCTATCAGTTATTTTGAGATAAGTTAACTTAAAATAAAGAATGGGTTGAGTGCTTAAAGATTCTCCCACTTACTTGAGCTTTTAAAATATCTACTTCCAGAAGACAATGATATTATATATTCCAATTATGAGGTGAAGAACACATTATGCCTAATGGTACTGGGGTATAAAAATATGCATTCATTCCCTAATGATTGTGTATTATATAGTAATTAATATGAATATTTATCAAGTTTTCCAACATGTAGGACATAATGGAATAAGATTGATGGGAAACTCAAATCAGATTCATTCTCATGTACTGTCATCTAACATCATAAAAAATCAATTTTTTTACTTTCTAATGATATCGTCCAATTGTTTTTCATACAATTCTTATAATTCAATTGTAATTTATTCTTAGTTACCAAATTTAACACTCCTACTAAAGAAATCGGGTACCTTCCAATAATTCCTCATTTGAAGTGTCTATTTGGAAATTCAATTGAACCACAATAGTTATGATGGAATTCCGATGAACACATCACTAGTGGTAACTTACATCCCCATAGCAAATCACCATAGTTGAATAGTTTTGATAAATAATTTCTTGATTTTGGAAGTGAAGTTATAAATATCAAAATGGGATTGTGAATGAAGCCATATCATATCCTTAGTAGCCAACATAGTTCATGTACTGTTTTTTGGTAGTTTTCATCTTTTTTGGGTAAGAAGAAAAAATATGTTATGATGAGATTGATGATTTATTGACCAAAACAACCATAAAATGATATTGATGTGTATCGTTCACCATTGATTGATGATTTGAAACTTATATGGGAGGATTTGGTTAATGTTTTTGATGTATACAAGAAATAATATTTTCTTTTTCTTTCTATGATAATGTTCACTATAAAAAAATTTCTTGCATATGGATACTTATCTGGATATAGTGTTAAGGGACATAAAGCACTTCTAATTTTTGAAAAACATACTTTATATTATCAATTTCAAAATGGAAGAACTACATTGTACATATCACATCAATAATTTTTTTTGAATTGGCCATCCTTAATATAGATTGAAAAAATCATTTAACAATTTATAAGAATACAACCTTCCACCTTAGCCATTGTTAGCTGAAGAATATTATAATAGGGTGAAAAATACTGAATCGATTTTTGGAATGAAAATATGTTATTTTATTTCAAAGAAATATCTGAAAGAAGTAGTCTAGTTTTTTATTCTACTTTATTGATGATTTTTAGAGATAAAATATAACATCGATGTTTTTCATGTCTATAAAAACATATTTTACAATGTTACTATATTTATTTATACATAAAATGAAATACAAAATATGTATTGAATGCTTTATTGGACATTATATTAATGAGAATACATTTGGAGTTAGCTCCCAATATGAAGGGAAATAGAACATATTCACCTTTGTCTTGTCACACATTAACGATGATTGAAAAGATAAATATTTCTTAGTTTTTTCCTGGTATTAATGAATCCAATGGTTTTTCTTAAAATTTGAATAATTTTCTGTCATTTATGTATTATAAAATTAATATGTATGAAGTTTCATGATTTCCATGTATTGATGAAACAACTAATACCCATAGTAGTGCATGGTATATTACCAATAACTTTCAAAAAAACTATCATTGGGTTCTGTAATTTTTTCATATCTATTACAAGTTATGTTGTTGATCCAAAATTGCTAGACGTGTTGCTGAATGAAAAAACTCTTAATCTTTGTCAACTAGAAATGTATTTCACACCTAATATTTTTGATATAACTGTTAATCTGCTGATTCATTTGTTTCATAAGATAAGAATATGTGCACCTATTTAGTTATGATGGATGTATCCTTTTGAATGATATATGAAAATTTTGAAGGGATGTGTTAAAAACCCTTATCAACCAAAGGCCTATATTTCTCAAAGACATGTATCTAAATAGGTGATTGAGTTCTCTAATGATTATTTTTATGAGGTTGATCATATTGATCTCCCTATATCTCGACCTATTAAAGTTGATAGTGAAGGTAGAGGGGTTTGAGGCATAAAGGTATAGTTCATTCCATGTGATGAAGTGATACATGCACATTTATATATTTTGAACAAAAAAAATATGTTTTGATCATATATATCCTCACACACTACTGAATTAAATCTATGATATATGAAAATAATTAAAAAGTTGTTAAAGATTGTGAATAAGAAGACATTTTTTTCATTGTTTAAAGAGAAAGTCACCACATATATATCTGCATCAGAAAAATTGAAGGCGTTTGTAGGGGTCCATATTTTAATGTGGTAACATGTTCTGGTTTTGATATTAAGGGATACAGATTTTACGCAAAAAATCTCGATGATAAGAGTACCACTCAGAATAGTTGGGTGATGGTTTTCATCGAAGTAGTAAATTTTTTGAGTGCCAAAGATGAAAATAAAATTTCTACATCAACGCCATATTTTAGAGTTAATTTAGACTTATGGGAAATTTATTATATTAATTTTTGAGAGAATGTTTTTATGTGTAATTGGGTTGATAGTAAGAGTGTTGTGAAACATGTTGAATATGGGATCAAACTGGTTTATTTGAAAAAAATTAATTACAATGAGGAACTATTTATCATGACAACACATGAAAAGTAAGTATTTTATGTCATTGATCCATCAAATGACTAGTGGCTAGTCATTTTTCAAGGAAAAAGATACCATTTTGGTGATGAGGATGATGCTGATGATATTATTCATTTACAAGAGCCTTATTCACCTATTATGCAATATTTGGATGATTACAATGGTTATAATATAGACATAGTACATGAAATATGTAATTATCATGATGAAGGAATGTGGGAAAACACTAAATTAGTATCCTAATTTTTTTGGGTAAATATTTATATTTGGTTTCATTTTTTGAAACTTAAAAATTCATTCCTTTTTTTAATTATTGTTTTCTTTCTTGTTTCTAAATATTAATTTTTCTAATGATATTCAGGTACACAAAATTTCATTAAACTTTCTAGTAGAAATTTCATATAAAGATAGATAAGAGTAGTTACTAAGGTATATCTATTTTTCATATTATTAAATTTTCATTAATATACATATTTATTTAAAGAAAACTGTTAATTTATAAAAAACAATCAGGACTACTGATGCATCCTTAACAAAGGAGACTTCTCCTATAACTACTAAAAAAATCAAGTTCTCAATTAGGTATGTGTGGTATTACACATTTACCAAAACAATCACTTTATAAGTACAATGACATATTACACATATATTTTGATGATAATAATAATTCAACTGGCCCCAAAGTAGTTCCGTTTATCATTTATATAGCGATTCAATTCAATTGAAGGATTAGTATTTTATATCCCGATTAGAAGCAAGTGGACAGGGTATATAAACAATATCTTTGGGAGGCCATGACGGTCAATTATCTTGGTTGATTTCATTTATCTCATTTTTTGAGTATTAAATATTTTAAATGACATATATAATTTATTCAATTATAAATGACATTAAATTTTGAGGAAACCAATGAAATTAAAAAAAGAAGCCTCCCTTTAGAGGTTATTCAATGTATAGATTTAAAAACCCTGAAAAACCAATTATTCTTCTGGAAATAGAATATTTGAGAAACCATTCCACAAGTATAATTTTATAAATGAATATAAATGGATGTTATTTGTTGATAGTATTCATGAAAAAATACAAGGTATGCTATTTATTTTATATTATATATTTATTATATATTTTCCTAATTACAAATTATTTTATTTTAATAGAATAGGCCCCTAAAGAATCTCATCAAAATATTTATATGAGAAATTTATACCCTCAAACTTTATCAAATGGATTGTATCAATATTTTGAGTATAAATTAATTGAAGAAAAAATTTAAGCATTAAGAGATCGATCTAGTAGTAGATCAGAAGAGGTTCAACATGGTCCTCTATCTATTGTCAATCTCTAAGAAAAATGGAAACAAGTAAGAAGAAGTAAAAATGAATATAATATTATGGAGGATGATATGAAAGTAACTCATAATATTTTAAGTAAATATTATTTATTTTTCATCAATTATAATATCATATAAATTTTTAAAACTATTATAATTTTTTTATATTCATTTCATGATGATTTTTAGGAGAAAGATACATATAGGTCTTTTATCCCCAAGCATAGGATGGATATCCTAGCCACTGTATTGGGAAAGGCAGAACCGGCCAGGTGTGTTAGAGGATATAAGGATGTTGTTAGTTTTCGGTAGAATTTTTCTCAGAGTAAGCAATCAGGATACGTGGAAATAGAATCATTAAAATTTGTGTTAAAAAATATGAAACATTCTATTGGTGACCAAATTCAAGCAGAAATGTACAAGTATTTGTTAGAACACCTGGCAAGACAATCCCAGTCTGCATTGCCTTCCAAGATATATTATTTATTTGTCATCAATTTTTTTGATTTTATCAATTATAAACAAGAATATTACTTTTTCATTTTTCATTCTTTCGATCCTGGTCACCGAGACTATCATATCCCATCAACCTAAATTACCCTGAATGAGAAGCCTTATCATGTATATTATTTATTTGTCATCAATTTTTCTAGTTTATAAGTTATAAACACTAATATAACTTTTCATTTATTAGTGTTCCGAGCATGCTCAACTTGACTACCCTTCCCAATCTGCCAACCCTACCCCATAAGAGGAGTCTTCACAATTATAATATTTATTTTTCATCAATTATTCAATTTTATAAATTATAAACACTTATATAATGTTTTAATTTTCAGCCTTCCCATCCTGCTCACCCAGACTACCCTGCCTCATCTGCCTACCCCGCCCCGTATGTGCAGCCTTCCCGGGTATATTATTTATTTGTCATAAATTTTTCTATTTTCTAAATTATAAACACTAATATTATTTTTTGATTTTTTAGCCTTCTCGGACTTCTCACCCGGACTACCCTAGACCATCTTCATACATTGATCCTCCACCACCTCACTCAAACCAAAACATATATTGTGAGTTGTTTACTAGAGATCCTCATATACTTATTGTTTTGTTAGGGCTTGTTCACTTTTTGGGGGATTCTGTATAGCACCAGCCTATGAATATTGGTTAGGTTAGAGTATCAGTACCCAATATTATATATATTAATGCTATACTACCATTTCCTAATAAAAATATTCCCAGAGTTGGAAAATTTCTAGGTTATTTTTTACATTGGAAAACTGGTTTTCCTAATAATATTTAATATGAGGTATGTTTCTTTTAAATATTATTTAAAAATTATTCGAAATTACTTATAATGTTTTTTGACATTTATCTAATATAAGATTATCTAAATGAAATGAAATCTATAAAAATAAATCAAAATTTTCAGGAACAATCTACTGTAGATACTTCAGATATTTTTTATGGGATACAAAGAATATCTCAGGCATCTTCTTTATTGAATTGTATCTATGATTTTCGGATGATGGCTGATAAGATAATATCAATTGATATTAATCAAAGACGATATCATTTATCTAGTTGATTTTGAAGAGATTGACAAAAATGTAGTGTAGTTTTTTTCCATGTATATAAATTAACATTTGAATTTTATTTTTTCAATAAAAGATGGTTTTAAATTGAATTACTATATTTTAATTTTAAATTAGTTATCTACACACTCTTCTTCTACAAAATTAAATTATAGGCATTTATAGTTTTGTAGATCCCAAATTCATTTCCATGGAAGTGAAACATGTGAATAATAATGATAAGAGTTTCATATATATGTGAGTGATTATCACATACAAATATTGTGTGTTGGTTTTGGCCATTTCATTATAAGTAAGAACAGAAACATATATATGAACTAATGATCATTATAATGTCCTTAATTGTGAGCTTTTTTTATTATAGGGGGCGTTGGATTTTAGGCGTATTATTCCATAGTGAATGTACGTTATATTAGTTTTTCTCTTTTTTTCGGAATGTTCATAAAATATTATCCACCTTATTAGATAGATATGTGTTTGGTTTTTTATTACCTAATTATGTTTAATTATCATTGTTTAGATAGGTATTATAAGTTTATATATAATAATATAAATTTCATGGAAAAAACATAACAATGAATACATGTCAATAAAGACACCAAATAAAATCATATATGTAGAAGTACATGTAATTAGTTTTTATATTTGATTTTATTATAATTTATTATAATATATTGATTTTTATTATCAGATTAATTTTTTTAAAATATAGTTTCATCATAAAAGAGGACATGCGGAATGTGGTTATTATATTGAATGATTCATGTACGAGATAATCACAACAAGGGAAACTAAATAATTTGATAAGGTTAGTTGTATTTTTATTTTTTTTATTTTTTATGCCTTATTATTCTTTTATTTATCTCATATTATTCAATATTAATTTATCCATTCAATGTTTTAAATTCTTATTATCAATCTAATCTTACCCACATTAAATCTATTTTTTCGAACTATTTGTTAATTTTGATTATGAATTGTGGTATGTATATTATAATATATATAAATAATATTACATATGGGTTAAAAAAACTAACTCTTTTGATATAATAGGTGTTTGAACATATTAATAATAAAATGAATTATTAAAAAAATACCAGAAATGATCATGTTTTTAATTTCACGTATGTGTATTATAATTAAACATTATAATATAAATGTGTAGATAGTTTTCTTGAATAACATGATAAAAGTATGTAAGTTATAGATTTTTATTCAATGATAAATATTGTTTGAGTGTTGTATGTTTGGTTTTTATTAGAGTGGTTTCAATTGTTTTGGAAATGAAATATTCTCAATATTCTAAAAAATTAACTTTTACTATTGGTTTGTTTAAAAAAACAACACTAAAACCCTCAAATAAAATCATTTATGAAGTTGGATTTCAAAAAAACAACGCAAAAAATGATATTTTTTTTCTCCTTTATATATTTCTGTTAAAAACCTAGGTTAAATCCAGTTTTGGAACTATGTTCAGACTATCTCATTATTTATTTTTGTTACATAAAAATTCATAACCATATTTTACAAACACTAATGGTTTAATATAAATATCCCTATCAATATCTAAAAGTAACAATTTTTTAATTATCTTTAAAAATGGGAATGGAATGTTTTTCTAATTTATATGAATTGTATATAATTACATTGTTTTATTTACTTTGAATCTTTAATTATATGTCTTTATGGATATTTTATATGAAAATAATTCCAACAAAAAATTTTCTATTTTAGATTTTCAAAAGTAAATTTTAAAGTGGAATGTTTATTTACATCAATAATTTTTTAACCATTTTAAAAATATTTAAAATAATTATTAAAAACAATACATATTGATATGGTGTTTCTATAGTATATATATTTGTATCTTACATAAATTAATATATCACTCTCCCTTCTATAGAAATAGTAATAAATTTTATTTGGTCAATTCACAAATTCATTAATAAATAAATTTTCATTGAGTAGGTTATGATGAAATATTATATATCCATTTTCATTCCATTGGTAATTCTAATATTTACTCTATATAATTCATTTACATCTTTATAACACAGAGGCACTTACATGAAATTAATACGACAGGTGGTATTGTAATTATATATCACTCATATGCATAGTGTAAAGTTTTAGACTCACGAGACATCATGTATGGGATTTGGGAGTGAACATAATCCATTGTGGTACTTTTTCCACTATGTGTTGTTACCACAGTGGTTATCCATGAATTATGTTTATGTCATATTTTATGTTTCTTCCACTTTCCCTATTATTCCATGAACATATAATTCCATGCTCTTTATATTATTCTTCCATGTGATTACTCGTCCTTCCAAATCTTTTATAAGTCATGTTATACCTTTGACTCACTTTTTATGCTACATTATCATCTTTATTTCCTTAATAGAATTTTTAGCTAACCAATTTTTTCATGTATTCTCTAGGATATCCCGTGAAATTTTATCATCTGGAAATTAACTAGGAACTCTTTTTCTATAAAAAATTAAATAATATTTATTTTAGCATCATTATGATGTTCTATAAACCATGTATTATAAGGGAACTAGGAATTACGATATTAAAGTTGTAATTAATGGATGTTTATGTTAAAATCAACTAATAATATTTGTAAATGTAATGGGTTACTATATTCATAAAAAAGCATTCATTTTCTCTTTTTAAATTTAAGAGCCCACAAATCAATCACTTACAATATATTGCAATATATGAATATGAAATTTACTATGTTTATCTCTATTGGGTAGAATCATATTACATTATTTAATATCCTAATATTAATATGTATCTACCTCTATGTGATAGATAATTTTTTTACAAATTCAATCATTTACGATGTCATGCAATAGGTGTTTTAAATGAAATATCATGTTCCCAATTTGCATCATCCAAATGCACACATCAATCAATAATTATTGGTTACACCATTGTTTTATGAAAATTTAAAAAATACATAAGTTAAAAAAATATTCTCCATAAGATTGACGATGATAGAGAGTATAAATATTTTTATAAACTCTATACTTATAGAGAAATGATTTCACATTAGTATTACAGAAATGAGAACAATGATCTCTAATAGTAACCCATAAAAACCCAACCAACTACAAATTTTAAATCATATAAATTTCACAACCACTCTAGAGTAGTCTATTATTTTTCCCTTTACATAAATATATTTAATATATTATTTACTAAAAAATATGATATAAAAAATCCACATGTATATGGAAAATTTCAAATGATGTTAATTTCCCAAACATAAACATTCTCAAAAACAATTATAGGTTTTAAGTGAAACTAATTTCTCATCAAGGTATTACCTATAAACATATAATTTATACATAACATAAAAAATTGATGATTATTCCAAGCTTATTACTTCTAATATATTTTATAGTCAAGAACCATGGGAGTTGTGCGTTGAGATCAAATAGTGACCCAATAGGACAGTGTGTGCTAAAAACAAAAACGTGTTTTGATTTCATGTTTAGATACATACCAATGAAAAATTTAGTGGATATTATATCCTCCTAAATTATTGGTCATACCAAATATACCATTTAGAGAACATTTCTATAATCTATTTTTTTCCCAAAAAATAACCAAGGGCTATAAATTCAACCAAATAATTTATAATATTTACAATATACGGGGCATGTTATGCAACCTCAAAATTTCTATTATTAATCAATAAATTTAAAATGGGATTTTTTACTCCAATATAATAGTCCAATGTTATATAAATCAAAATAATGTTATCAAGGAAAAAATTTTCCAATCCTTTTTTAAAGAAATATCTTGGTCAAACTTTTTGTGAAGCATCATCCATCATATATGGTAGGTCATATAGTCGGGTATCTTCCAAAAAATCCAAAGGGAAGAAAGATTAGAAAAAATGTAAATGAATCCAATTAGTTAAGAATGAATTTTTTATTTTGAAAACATTATATAATGAATTTTATTGTTTTATATTATGTTGCATTCCCAAGAGAGGATAATTGTTCAAGAAGAATTTGAAATGAAATTATGAACAATATATACCCTTTTGAATAAAATAACTATAACATAATAGTTAGATGATTAAAAAATGGTTTCAATTGGTTTACCACACCATGGTGGTTGGATGATCAATAGTTATATGTGAAGAATTTTTAATTAGTTAAAATAAACCATTTATTTTTGATTAATACAAACTCAATATAATTAAATAATATAAGAGATAAGACATGAGGCATATCATTAGTGCCATTAATGAGTCATCATGAAAATTAATCAAAAACTCATAAATAAATCACATATTTAAAATATTTTCTTTTATTATAATGAAGAATTAACATCAATTTTTTAATTAATAACTTGGATGACCTCCATTGATCCTTGAAAATTCCAATTCCACTATCAATTAATGTTTTTATTTTAAGACACATTATTTATTTAACACAATTATAATGAACTGAAAAATTATTTTAAAAATATTCATTGAAACATGAAAAGTAAATAGTGAAATCATATAAAACGAACCAAGTTTAATTTTGTAGTTAATATAGAGTATACAAATCATATTATACTAGAAAGTATTCAATATATTATATTGAACAAATGGAATCTTGTTATCAAAAAATGTAAATAATTTTTTATATAAATGTTTTCTTCTATTGATATTATTGGGATATATGAATGGGTATATGATAAATAATGAATTATATAAGTATTAATGAGACTTTCCCACTAAACATTAAAATATTTGGTCTCTAAATAATAATGTAAATCTTTTTTTAGTAACATTTTTATGAGTATTGTAATATATTAAGAATAAAAAACTATTTTAAAATAAAATTGAAACCAATTTGTTATGTCCATTATCAATTATTTTATAAACCATTCTAGTATTAACAATATTAACATGAATGCACCATTTACAAATAGTGATAGGATATATAATCTCAGTTACTAAAAAATTTCAAACCTCTAATTTGACAATGTTATCAATGATGGGGTGTAACTAACATTTTAAATACCTTTATTGTTTATCCTAATCCCCAAATACATTATTTTTTATTTATATTGAATTAAAAATACTAGTGATATGGGAAAATTTTAAAAACATTATTTTAGACTATCTCAAATAGTCAACCAATTAAATTTTATTCCCTGGACCTAGATAGTTATAAATAATGGTGGATTATTTCATGCCACAATAATGAAATGTTTATTTTCAACAATTTTTAATGTGTTAAAATTCCTATGATGGAATGTTTATAAAAATAAAACATATTATCCATGATAAACACCATCCGAAAAATCAAATTTCTCAATGTTTCCCTTGTAGATTGGAATTTAATAAAAAGGGTGCTTATTAAATCATTGGAGATTTAAAAATTTCCAAATTTCAATAAATCATAAATAATCATACATTAAAATTGATATTAATAACTATTATATAAAAATATTAATGATTCCTCACCAATTGTATCATTCATTGAATAAAAATAATACAGGTGTCCCATGATTAATTCAGAATGTTACCATTCGTGGGGAGAACATGAATTTAACAAGTAAGAAAACTATAGTGCTACTAGACTGTGATTTTTAATATATCAATAATGTTGAAACGTACAATATTAAATCCAAAATAAATGGTTGATATTATGATATTAACGATTATTATTATTTTCTTCATTTTGATCAGTTGACTTCCAAGTATTATATCATTATCTCCATGGGTTCGAGAATCCTCCATCATAATTTAATTAAATTTTATAGGGGTTAGAATGTATATGAATATTAAAAAGAAAACTGAATCACTTTAGATAAATATTTAGTTCTATCATATTATATTTACACCATAATGATGAGTTTTTTAATATTTTTCTCCTTCAATGAGGTATTAATTGTGTGATAAATCATGTTTATTAAATATAAAAAATAAATTATTTTTTTAAATGGAATAAATCTTATATTATTAAAGGTATAATAAATTATCTTTTACTTTTTCATTTGGTTATATTTAAATATATTTTTATGGATGAAAAAGTATATACAAGGATGACTACCTCATTCCCCTTTAGTCATCATCGGTGACTACAAATCACTTTAATAAATTTACCATATAGTGTAATTTTTTATACTATCCCTGCGGGAAATGTTAAGGTATAATATTTTAAATTAATACGTGGTATCTTCATAAAAATTATAATTTATTTTATTCAATAATTGATATAATATATTGGGAAGATGGAGTAGAATACATTGATCATATTTTTCCTCAATAAATGATTTAGGAATTTTTTATTTTTCTTATATTTTAATAAATAATTAAGTAATTAGAAAGAACATATTTCATCAAGTGGGCATCCATTAGGACTATTACATTCAAGATGATATATATAATTACCTCTAATATGTGTGCTGAAATGAAAATTACCTTTTATTTTATATGAAAAACACATTGGGGGGACAATTCCTAGAAAAAGTTATCTTTCCTTTAGGTAATTTATGGTTTCAAATTATCGCACTTGACTCCTTAAGCTATATATTGGAGATTATGAGGTATTTTGGAATAAGTGGATTATATTGTAATTTGTTTCACTAAATAATCAGGGCTTGATTTTGATTTATGAATAATAATTATACAATTATTAGAAGGTAAGTAGGATTAGGATGTGTACAGTGCCCCTAGTTATACCAATTATTTTTGCATAGCTTGAGTTCTAATATTTTTAGAAATGTGTTTTTAATTTCCATCCAAACATATAATTTTTATTGAAGTTCACATATTGGAAAATGGATACTTATGTTATGAAACCAAGGAAATGTTATTGTATAAAACATAATAAATCATGTATATGAAATAATTTATTTGAAAATTTTGTTTTATAATTAAAAATAACAAAATTATAAGAATTTTTTTTAGAATGTGAAATTCATTAATGTTTTGATTATTATTTTTACAATTATATACATTACATCTTGTATATTATTAACCTATAATTCCATGAATGATGTTTTCCTCATTTAATCATTGATATTTAAATATTTATTATATTCTAAGTCATTATGAATTTTTGGAAACCATTTCTATTAACATAAGAGTGTAAATAAATTTTTTATCCTTTAGTGCATCACTAATAGAATCATATATCATGTGGGGGTAAGTGATGAAAATTAATTTATAAAAATGTGGAAATTATTATTTGTTAATAATTTATTGATGAGGGAAATAGTGAAATGTCTACGAAATCTCTCCTAATAATAAAGAAGGGTATTTTCTTTTTTATTTACTAACACCAAAAAATTACATTCTAATAGATTAAAATAATAGAGTCCAATTATCTGATATAGAATGAATTATATTTGGCATGTTATTCCACAATTTATGTATATAAGATAATATAATTATTCTGTAGATACACCATCAAGAAAAAAATTAAAATCGATAATTTTTTTTATTTTCATTGAAATGCATTGAGGTTTTATAGATGATAAAAATATAAAAAAAAATTGTTTTTTCACGGTCCCTTCCTAATAAGACCACCGAATTTTGAAAGGAGGTGGATGAGGGACAATATTAAGTCAATTTTGGTTAATTCTTGGAGGTAACAGATGTATATATGTTGGAAATATAAATCATGGTTATCAATTTCATTTCATGAAATATTATTATTTTCCATGTTCTTATGTTCCTTGTGGTTTTCACATAGATTAGTGTGAGCCCAATGGAAGTTCAATATTTTCTTCCCCAATGATGGTTGATTGATCAATAATATAACACTGAATAACTATGAAATGATATTCATTTATTTATTGGTTTTAATATAAGTTATTTTAATTTTTATAGAGTTGGATATGCAATGAAATGTTGGTGATATTATTATTATTTTCATTATGAATATATATTAAAATTAAAACTGTCTTACTAATGTATATAAAAATAAAATGGAAGAAAACAGAAAATATTTATGAGAAATTGATATAAGTAATAGAAAAATATTTAATAAAAAAATAATAAAAAATTCTGACCTGAATAAGAATAATGTAAAATAATAGTTAAAATAGAATTGGATTACAATAAAATGGTTCGGATAAACTAATCATTATATAAAAGATGTAAATTTATTTACTTATTAATTATTGGAATTTATATAGTATTAAAAGAAAAAAAATCTGTATCTCAATGACGTCTTAGATTAAATAATTTACATAATAATTGTTTTTTATAGAATAATTAGGATTAAAATTTCTATGTATTTTAGTATCAACTATTAAAAGATGACGAATAAAAAATAGAAAACTAAGAATACCTCACATAGTATATTTTGATCAACCATGGGGAATTCCTATTATACTCATCCTTTGATACACTATTTGAATTGGTTAAATATTATAATCCTTGATTAAAATAATTTAAAATTAATATTTATATGAATTCAAACTATTACACTATAAATGTTGTATTCAGAACCACATAATGACTCAATAGCTACCAGGGATGATCATTCTCTTCATGTGTGACTTTCAATCCCAAACTCATTGATACAACACATAATTAACCAGATGAGTTTTTATGGATACATTTATTATTAAAATATAATCAATAAAATAAAATAAATATTCTTAAATTTTAATTTTTTATCATATGATTCAATCCCCCCAAAACCTTCTTAAAACGAACAAATATGACCAATGTGTTAATGGAGATAAAATCATCACTTGATATAGTTAATGGATGAATGAAATAGGATTTGTATTCATTTGATTATTATTTTTATCATGCTAACATATATTATAAAATTACATTTATAAATTCAATTTCAATTCAACTCATATGTTTAATTATAAAATATCTACAAATATTTCTAATTCAAAAATTTAATATCATCATTTTCCTTCTTCAATGTGATTGTAAAGAGTTTAAAATTTTAATGAATGTGAGTGAATAAATTGATTTCTATATAGATATAAAAAACTATCCTCCCAATCTAGTATATAATAAAATTATCTTCTGGTGTTTTATTCATTATATATATAATATATGTAAATTTATCCTAAACAATTTCCATGGGATAAGTAACTATATGACCTAGTCATTAATGAATATTAGAATCCATAAATTTATGGATGGATGGATAACAGAACCATTGAATATTGACATGAACATTAGGGGAGATATGTGGGACCATTTAACTATATAATTGAGAAATAAATAATCCCATTATAATCTTTATTGCCCATTTTATGTCCAATTTAAATATTGTGTATCCAATAAGCCCTATGTTGAATTCATCTTCTTTGTGGGCCATTATGGGGACACTAATGATTGGATCCAGAATTAGGTCCCACTATACGAATTTAATAACCATGTCCCCTGAAACATAAAAACAATGAGTTGTTCAATTTTGATAGATATAGTTAATAGTACTCAAAATTTTACACATACTCACCATTTAGTTCATAATTTAGTGATAATAATTTTATGATGTTTTTAAAAGAAATAATTATGAATGTTGAATGAAAAAAATCCCTAATAAAAGAATAATAATAACCCAAAAAATATGAATTACATGAGTCATTGTTAATATATATGATATTTCATTGAGCAGATGAGTGGTCATTGAATAATGTTTTACAATGGATGAATTCATGAGGTTACAAAATAGAGATATCCAAATAATAGATCCTAGGGGTTGATGTTTTTTGAAAAATATAATTACGGTCACGTCTAATGTATGAGAATACCATGAGGATAATTTTTTTACTCTCAACCAATTTTTTGGTATGTATGGATTTTATTTTTTTTAATATCATATTTAAATATAGAGATAATTATTGAAAATGGGAGTTACTAATTAAGAATATGGATAAAAATAATTGGGCTATCTACCAAAACATTGTGGAAGTAGAGGACCCCACCAATAATTTTAGTGGGATCACTCACTATATCTCCATTTCTTTCTCAAACTCATTTTTTATTGTATAAAAATACCAATTTAATGTATTTTTATCCCATACAAAATCATTATATGAATCCCACCACTAAAAATTCCAAATCCAATTATTAAATTAAAATACAATGACATAAAAACCATTGAACCCATCACATGTTTCTCAAACACTACCCTTTCAAAAATAGACCATAATTTCTATGAATTTGGAATATGTAGGGAGAAGAAATGTTATAAAAGTCTATATCACCACTAAATATCTATTTGGATACCATCATGGTTCTATGTAGGATCAAATGTTATCTTCTCCTACCACATTATTTGGTTCTAAAATTATGTATTTTTAAATAAAATATTTTTCTCATGGTAAATAAAATCACCGATAATCCATAATAATTTATTTATATTACTTTAAAACACTAATACCTCTCATATTTCATATTTATATGTTTTATTTTAGGTTTTTTTAAAATATATTGTTTTATATTAATTTATATGACTTACTTTTGTGAGATTTCAAATCAAGGATAAATGATAATGATCCTTATAATTTCTTTTTTTATATGGGTGTACCTGAAATTCCATATATATATATATATATATATATGGGTTGTGAGAGTATTTTCAATGTAAATATTTCTCTAGGACACCTTGGTATTAATTAGGGGAAGGGAAATTTAAATAAGAACCATTTTATAATATTTTATAAAGGTTGGAACCAAGTTCAGGGTGATGTAAGAGTTTTCTACATGGGAATATCCACGTGATAACCCATGACGAGACTAAATATTTTAACTATATAAATATTATGTAAATATATTGTTAAAAATGAAAGATTGACTAAAAGTAATCTTTGATATGTTAAATTCAAATTTATATGTTACTAAATATCCATTAAATTAGCATGTATAAAGGAATAATCGAATTAAAAAATCTATGAATGAATGAAATCACATTACTTATTGGAATTATTCCAAATGAATCCCATTTATTTGAACCTAAAAAGGATATATCATAATTAGGGTTTTATCTAGACCAATACCTTCAAAAAATATAATAATAATTGTGTGAGTGAAATCATCTGGGAATGAAATTCAATCTCATTTTAATTTCCCTAAGATCTATTATTTCATAATCACCATCTCTGACTCCTACTAGAGCACAAATTATGATAAAATTCTATATGAATATATAAAGGGGTTGTGTAACTTGAAATAAAGATTACATAATTGTCTAATTGTTAATGAAGTTTTTTATTTATCATATTTATTTTTAATATTTCACATTTAACTTTTAAAGATAATGAATTTTATTTTTTATAAATAAAGATTATCTGAATTTATAATTTTAAAAATAAATCTTAAAATATTTTAATATTAATTTGTTAAATTTATTTTAATTTTTATATTTTTAAAAATAAATTATATTTTTATGATTTGTTGTTTTTTTAAAACACAGTTTTTATGTGAACAGTGTAAAAATAACAATATTGCTATTACTATCACAATTATGAAATTATCATAATACATGAATGAATAAAATTCTTTAATCCTTTTTCTATAAAATTTATTCATTTATATGTATAAAAACCCATTAAATAATAATATTTTTACTTATAAGCCCCATTTATATAATTTTGGGATCATAAGTAGTATGTTACCTTAAAATTGAGTTATTCTATTATATTAAAAAAATTAGACTTCATAAAAATTAGAAATTAAATAAAAAATAGATTACCTTTTTTAGATAAAAATCATAATATTATTTAATAATTCAAATTTCATTTTTTCCATAGATATGTAACTATTATGAGTAATTTTAATTACTATGGTAATGGTATAAAAATTATTTTAACAAAATTTCACAATTAATATCACATATTATTATCTACTTAAAAGATGTAATCAATTCACAATGTTCACTTTAATATAATTTTTAAAGATATATTTTAAAATTTTTCACTCATTAAATTTTTCATCAATTCTAAAAAAGATGTGGAAAAAATTATAGTGATAATAATATTTTTTCTAAAATTTAGTTTTTCAATATACATACATTGTTAATTAAAACATAAATTTTATTTCATTTAGAAATTGAATTTGATTGAAGGATTTTTGAATTTTTAATATTCCTAAAATCATTAATTTATATGGATTATTTAATATTTTTTTAGGAAAACATGTTACTTTGGTAAAAAATATTTACACTTTTAAAATTTGGCAATATAAAAAAAATGAGAACAAATGACTTGAATCATGTTTATAACATGTTTATGAATGTGTTTTGATTATTCTATGGGAAAAATATCACCCCATAATCCATTTAATGACTTTTTTTACAATTTTAAATTTGAATTGGGTACTATATCATTGAAAATGAAAAGGTTATTTTAAAATAATTTCCTCCCCACCTCTTTTAAAAGGGGGAAATTATGCACCTTTATACAACATCCAATCCTTCAATTTACAAATTCTATATCAAAAATTTTTATAATCATTTAATTATCTCTTACTTCCCTCTATTTTTCGTCTTTTTAATGTACCATCATCCCTTCACTTCCATTGGTGATTTCAAGATAATGTTCAGTTGAACTAAGTGAGTATTATATCCACCTTACCTATTCTTCTTAATAATTATATAAAAAAATACCATAGAAAAAGTATTATAATGAACTCATTATAATTATTATAATTTTGATTTATTATATTATTTTTAAAACCCTTGTTTACACCTTTATGTGAATATAGAAATAAAATAAAATATCATAAGTGTTTAGTGTTTCAAACGACCACCTCTATGAGGTAAAATTTTTTATTTTTCAACATATTTTACATTATTAATCTAGAGAAAATAAAATATGATTCAGGAAAAAGATAATAAAAATAATATACTAAGTATTACATTATAACTTATTATTATCTTTCTTAAACAAACTCACCCATTAATATATAGTGTGTTTATGTTTGCATCGGTTGACACAACAAAATGATTAATTCTTTAAAAAAATTTCATCGATAAAAATGGGAACTTAAATACAAAAAATATTATATTATAATAAAAATTTTATTATTTTTTTTAGTTATATAATGGATATATTTCTTATCTAACTTAATATCACCTTTTATGTCTAAAAATATGGAAATAAGATGGCATAGATTTAATTTTCACAAACAAAATTACCAAAAAACATTATAGTATGTAAATATGTTATGATAATAAAAGGTACATATTGTAATAAATATATAAGAATAATTTATAAAATAATATATCTATAGATTGTTGTTTTATTACCCTATATTTTATGAGCATGTTCATAAAAACTCAGAAACAAGGTAAGGGTTTGTGCTTACTAAATTTTATTCAACAAAGTTTCAGATTTTCTTATTAAAATACATTAATACATATCTAATTTATTCTACCTAATGATTACATTATATAGAATTTACTCATTCCATTATATGCATTTATAACTCTTCCCTATTATTTCACTTGAAAGGTTTTATTATCTCAATTTTTATTATCAAGAAACATAGTTCATGTTATACACCATGTTTTCTTTAGAATGGTGTATATTCTTCCCTTTAATAATTATAATTATAGATTCTCCCATATTTTATTATATTAAAATTTATATTCAATTTTTTTTTCTCTAATGGGGTTTTGACTGCAAAACATAAAAATTCATAAGGTCTTCTCTCTTTATCACCCCTCTATAGGGTTTGTTTTGTTATTATGAAAAAATACCCCAAGTATGGTGAATATAATTTTAATTTAATTATAATAACTGAATTATGGTTAATCATAGAGAAATAAATTCCATTAGTTGACTTTCTTTCTTGGTACTATGATTTCTATATTCCGTATAATATTACAAGTTTTACATAACTCAGCATGATTTATGGATTTATAATGTTTCTATGTGATATTAATCTTTTATTACATATAATATTCCCAAAAAAACTACTTGGAAATAATTTTTCATTCCAAATCATCATTACCTTTTAATTACATTACTTCTTGACAATGAAACTACATTAATAGTAATCCTCATCCACATAATTGATATGTTATCTTCCCTATACATGTTCTTTTCTTAATGTCAATAATTTACCCTAATTTTCCTAGTACCAAGACACTTATAATTTATATTCCATTCAGACTTATCTTAACCTATTTTAAATTTTTTATATTTATTTGGATGTGGGATTTCTTTGAAGATATAAAATATTGCTTTTCATATTCTTCTAAATAAAGGTTTTTTATTTCACTGTACGGTTACACAAGATAATCCTTTATGTCACAAACAATTCTCAATTATATATATTTCTTTTCAAAATTCATTTTTACAAAGTCTTTGGCATGACTTTTTTGATAATGGATTTTATAAATGTACCATAACATAATATTTTATAGAAATGATAAAAGTGTTTTACAAAAAACATAATAAAATTTCATCTAATTTCCCTTTTTATTTTCTAGTAGAAAATTCCTAAATATTTTTTTCACCATTTATTATTTTATAACGATGATATTGTTTTATTTGTTTTGAAATTAATCTCATGGAATCAATTGATGCCAATTATTTATTATTAGGTTATACCACTTAAATTATTTATTTTTTAATGGTAGTATTATATCTATGTCACAATATTATAATGTTTAATTTCTTAGATGGGAATATATTTTCATGAAACCATCTGCCTAATTTATCTAGATGGTATGTTGTCATATTTTTTTAAAGTAATCATCAAAAAATTTATTTCTTTGGTTAATATTCTTTAATGGAATTATAATTTCTTTCTATCTGGTACATTATTCATGTACATAATGTAATTTCATGGGTGGTTAGGGACTTATATGTCCCGATAATTCATTTTGTAATGCATTATATATCCTAAGATATTATCTATGGGATTATGGGGGAAAAACCAAATCCACAATAGGAAAATTTCCAAAATATAAGGATCTTCTTGCGAGCATACACTGACTTTTGTTAATGATTTCCTACATAATGTTTTAACCACGATCATAAAATAAAAAAAGAATCCTTTGAAATATTATTTTTTATTCAAAATCATAATTCCATGATTCATAGATTATGATATTTTTTTATTTAGGTATGAATTATATATCTATATTAATGCTTCTTTCTTATATTATCATACCCATATGATTATTTTATATTCAACTATAATCATTGATGTTTATTATTTATTCTTACGATTACCAATAATTTGAACTCACCCATTCTTATAAATCATATTACATATTTTAAAAATAAAATTATTATTATGGTATGTCTATAAGTGTAGCTTATAAGAAAAAATTTACGAGTTGTTGAATAATTGTTATGGTTTAAAAAGCCTCTTTTAAAATGCGAAATATTTATATTTGAAACATTCATGAGTTATTTTAGTTGATATTTTTTAAAATTTATTAAAACACAATACCATGATGAACATAGAAATGTATTATATTGAAATAATCTATTTAAACTATTTAATTTGATAGTCACGTCCAGAAGGTATCATAGTTGGTATTTATAAGTGTTTTGATAACAATACATGTTTGTATTTTAGTTGAGTATAATTTCAATGTTTTTAAGATAAGATTGTTCAAAATTTATGAGTTATACATAATCCTTAAGTATAATTGAGTAAATATAGAATATATCTAGAATTGGGATGAGATATCATTAGTTAATGTCTTTAAGATAAGAATAATTATATGCTAATACCCAAGAAATTTTGAAATGTTTTGAGTATATAGTATTCATAGGAATGTAAGCCATGTATGGATATTATTTGTGGACGGAGGATCAAGCATATATGTAACTATGTTTCATAAAATCTAAATTTTTCTATAGTGTATCAACTCAATCATGATCATGTGCATGAAAAATAAGACCAACTTCAAACCAGGTTTGAAACTACTAGGTGGGTATTAAATGGTTAATCATATACTCATTACAAACCAATATGAAGTGTTCACTAACATGTTATTTTAATAGAATTAGTAAGGAAGTGTATGATAATACAATATAAAGTATAATAGGATGTATCAATAATGACATATATAGAACTAAAAGTGATATTGGTTGAACTAAAATAACAATTGTTTAAAGTGATAGTATTGTAAAATAGAAAAAATTGTAGTTAAATATTTCCTTGACTATTTATGATAATAATATTTTAATTTTAATTCTTTTTCACCCATGTTAACCTATTTTATTATTAGTAATGGTTGCAAAATTAAATAAAAATAATTTAGATGTAAAATATAGTGATTACCTCAATTTAAAAACCCCTTTGGAATTTCATCTTGAGTGATAAAAATTCTGATTATTCTGAATCGGTTATCATGAAATTTTATTAATAATGTGATAAAAATTAATTCATAAAAAACTAGGGAAAGTAAGGAGTCTCATGGATGTTCATGGGACACATATAATAAAAAAATTATATCTAACTCAATACATAGTAAAAATATGAAAATTGGAACATGGGAAGTTCTTGAATAGGGAGAGTAGATTATATTATTTTGGAGATAATGTCTATCATTTAATGATTACTAATGGGAAAATTTAAAAAAAATTAATTTCATCGAAATTAGAAATTATTAAAAAAACTCCCCAATCCTAGGGGTAATTATGAAATTAGGATCCAATAAGAGCTTAGACCATGTGAATAAGGGATAACCTATGAAATTACTTTTATTGAATTAAAATGTAATTTAGCACACTAAATTTTTTTATTTATTATTTTTTATATGTTCTAACATATAAGATATTAAAAAATAATTAAAAATATAGGTTGGAATTATAATTATATACATTGTAAAAGGATATTATTTGAGTTTTGTGGAAGTTACTTATTATTTGGATTCAATTAGGAATTGATTTTAACTTTTTAGATAGGGATCATATAAAATTGTGTATAGGAAATATCAATTAATATATTAAATCAAATCATCATTAACTACAATTATGTGTTTATTTAGGATCATCCTATTGAAATTACTCACATGTAATCAGTATTAAAATTGAGAGGATGAAATTAATATAAAGGGTTATATAATGCCCTGAGATTTCACTATGTATTTTCCATAAATATATAAATTTTTTATATATTCATAAATACACAATACTAAACTAAAATACAAATATTAAATGCTAATATAAATGTTAACTATTATAATATAGAAATTAAATTATCAAGTACAAAATGATGTAAAATATTATGATATCTATGAAGTAAATAAATGAATTATATACTCAAAGTCGTCTGTATAAGGCTAATTTGTCCAAGATCATAATTTAAGTATATTCTATAGGTTTTTTCAGAAAACTCCAAATCCAAATATAATCAATTATAGTTGGATGGAAATCGTAAGAGTAATAAATTTATACTCATGGAAATTTCCAAGATATATGTACTACAAAGAGTCACCACCATCGACTATCACTAGAGGTTAACTTAGGCTTAGATCTCATATACATATCATGAGGGGATTTTTAACTATATGTTTTGATTATATAAATGTGTAATAATTTATTTAATTTGTTATTCATCATATTTTGTTTCATATTTCATATATATACCTTTAATGAAAATAGTATTTGTTTATAAAAAATTGTTTTCATTATATTTATAAATAAAAAACTATTATTGTATATTTTCTAACCTAAACTATATAAACTTGATTTAATTTTTTTATTTATAAATTATTAATTATCTAAATATGAATTTTTGTATTTTTTTCAAGGCATTTATTTTCAGTAAAATCTTTGAAAATATCATTATTTCCAAAAACTATCACATTTATGAAAGTACAATAAAAAAGGGTTTAAATAAATTTTATTAAAATATTTCACAATAAATTAAATACATTTATAAGTAATTTTCTTTTTTAAAATAACAATGTGTTAGTTTCAAAAGATTTGTACATCACTATGGATACATAAGTCATATTTACTTTAAAAACAGATTTAATCACTTATATCAAAAATATTATTTTCCATAACCTTTAGAAATTCAGTCTATTAAAACTAATTTCATGTGTTATATAAACATAATAATACTATGTAATAGTGTCAATTTATTTTCTGGAAATTAAATTATGATAACTTATATAAAATTTGATGACCATGATGGGCGAAACCCCCATTATAGTCAGTGAATTATTTTATTTACATTTTTAAAATTTTATCTAGTCAAATAAATTGATTTCATAAAAAATTTACATTAATATAATTTTATTCCTTTATTAAAAAATTATCACTCATCATATTTGTCATCAATACTAATCAATATTAATAACAATAAATTGATAAATAAAAACTTTTATACAAAACTATTTTTCAATATATATATATGTTTTTATTATAAAATTTACATTTATATTAATATAGAATAAAATTATATCAAACTAAAATTCATTTTATGTTAAATGACCAAAATTTAAGAAAAAAATTATATGTTCATTAAATAACATGCTACTTGGGTACCCTAGTGAAAAAAAAGTCAATGTAAAATAATATATGATGAAATCTATTCCACCAAGTTAAAAACATGTTTGGGAGTTCATTGAAGGGGATCGTTTGACAAAATATCATCCCACACTCCATGGTTTTGAATTTGTTTAGTCATTGGATTTTCAATAGTGTAATGATATAAATTAAAAGTAAAGGGGTATTCACAATATGTACCTTTGATTTATTTATAAAAAGGATAATTCCACCCCTTCAAGTAACACCCATTGCAAATAATTACATCTCAAAACAATGAAATTATTCTCCTACTACAAGTATATCTAATTTTAATGTTATTATAGCCTTAACTATTTATCATAATCATTCAATTTGAAAAATATATTTCCAAGAGATGTTTTATGGTTCCAATTTGAGTCTTGTTTACTACTAACCATTTCTTTTTAGTCATTACCTTTGAAATATACCCTAAAATTATATTTATAATTACATAAATACCATAAGTAAAATTAATTATTATTATTTTTATATAACTTGAAACCACATTATTTATTCGATTAAATATTCTTATAAATAACAAAATAATTTTATCTATGCATTTAGTGGATACCAACTACATAAAGTAATGATATTAATTTTTTAAATTAATATTCTTTATTTTTCAAAAGGAATAAAAATATTATTCAATATATTATAAATATATAAATTTTATCTGTAATCATATTTTTAGTGATATTTTACACTTCCTTATCTAGACTCAACCATCAAGATATAGAATGTTCTTGTTTTGGCACTACAACAACCTAATTTTATAATTTTATAAACCTTTTCATAGTCTAGTAAGGAAACATAAATATTAATTTTATTATAACTTAATAAGAAATTAATGATTTATTTTTTGGTTCTATAATGGTTCTATAATTTATAAAAGTTAATATATTCCATGATAAAACAAATACTAAAATAAGTGGCCACTAATTCAATCCCAAGAAAATGTGTTCCAAAAATATATGATAAATAAATATTTAATAATAATTAATGTTGCATGTCAAATTAAATATATAATAATATTATAATTTTTAATATACCTTATAAGATTATTTTTATTATATAGTATTCTATATACATATTAATAATTAATTAGAACCATTGAAATAGTTTGTGGTAACTATGTTTCGTTCCTCTTAGTTATAAAATTCTTATTGAACTATATTTTTCCATGTTTTATTTATTTTAAAAATGTAATAAATTTTATTTCATTTACTCACTTGTTTATGAGGTTTTACAATTCTTCCTTAAGAAATAATTATAAAATCATTATTACCTTAAATATTTTGTTACTCTAGTGGTTTCTAGTCATAAATTTCACACCATTGAGATGCATATATTGTTATGAATCATGCTTTATTTTCAATGGTGTATCTACTTCACATTATTATACTTTAATCATAAATATATTATATTCATTATATTCAATTTTATATTTAGTGTTATTTCTCTAATGGGGTTACGACTTAAAATGATTAAATTTTTTAAGATTTTCAAACTCAATCTCCCTTCATTGAGGAGGAATATAATATTATTCACCAATATAATTTTGTATACATTGTTTGTTTCCCCATGATATCCAATATGTAACATTATTATTAATCATGGACATTTAACTTCTATTATTCATCTTACTACTTTAGACTATTATTTATATATTTCTTAAAATATAGGGGTTTGCATAATTCATGATTCTTTGTAGAGTTATAATGTTTCCCCCTAAGATTCATCTTTTAGTTTATATTGTATTTAATTTTTTTATCATTAAATATCAATTTTTATTCAAAATAAAAAATATTGATGAATTCTCTTCCTTCATGAAAATAAAACTATGTTGACACTAATTACAATCCTCTAAAATAGAATTTTATCATCCATGCTCATCCTTTCCTCTTCCCATCAACGCATTCCATTAATATATGTAAATCCGAACATGTTTAATTTTGTATAAAATTAATAATTAACCATAAACATTTTCAAAAGTGTTTTTTTATTTCTATTATGATATATTTTTCAATAAAACTATAATATCGGTTTTCTTCCACTTCGTAATCAATGGTTTGTCTTTGACTCAACACTTCCTTAAGGTAAACCATTATGTTACATTAAATTATAAACTACTGTTGTTTCTATTTAAAATAAATGTCTAAAATGGATATTAATTCACCTTTATTAATATAGTTTTTAAAATAAAAATAAAATATTCTTGTAGAGAAATTTTAAAAGTGTGTTCAAGAAACACTTTTACAATTTTATATCTAATTTCCCTTTTAATATTAAAAATGAAGTACCCCTATGGGGGGTTTTATGATTTAACCACTGATTGGCATGATGTTTTTTGAAAATAATATGATATTATTATATTTATCCAAATTTTAATCTCTTTTGTGATACTTTTCAGAGAATTATTTTTTCAAGTATTTGTTCTGTCTATGTCAACATCCACCTAAATTTCATTTGAAAACTAGGGATATGTTCTTTTTAAATTATCATTCATATTTATATTCATGGTTTATAATCAATTCAAATGAAAATAAATCAGAAAACCATTTTAAGGATAATATTGGTTTGATAAAATTATTAATCTTCTCTATATGGAACACATATGTATGTATGTAACAATTTTTGATGGGTGGACCCAGAATTTTATAGACGTAATATACTGTTGGTAAATATTCATGTCACATCAGATGTTATGTGTGGGATAAGATATTGATCCTAATCCTCCATGGAACATTTTCCACTACGTGAAAATTATATTGGGAGTGATCCATGAGTTATTCTAGAAATGACATGACTTTTGTTTTGGTTATAGTCCGATGATACCAATATCCATTGATATTGGGTTCTTTATCATAATGTGCATGCTGTGATTCTTAGATCATGATCCATGATTCAATTGATATGAATTCTTCATATTATATTCATGCTTGTTTGTTACATTATAATAACCATATTTTTACCATATTCAGAATTATGATCATTGATTTTTATTTCATAAGGTAACCGTTACTCAAAATTTAAGCCCATAACTTTTTATGACTCATTTTCCTTGAGTGAATAAGGAATTTAATATCTGTGGTCTGAATAGAATATTATATTGTATAAAAAATCAGTGGGAGACATTTAACACTTGTTATGGATTAAGAAGACACTTATATATTGGTAAATGTAATGCCCCGACCCAATTACCCATATTGGGTGCATTATTACATAACATTGGCTTGATCATAAGGAAATAATGTCCCAAAATATAAATCATTTTAGTATTATTGGAATCAATATTCATACATTAGTTCAACTTCACAATTTGAAAAGAAATAAAACACTAATTTATTTCATTAGAAAGTTCTAAGCCTCCTATATTATGCCTGCAAGTTACTTATAACTAACTTCTTCATATCCTGTGAAAATGAAACATAAAATAGGGGTGAGCTTAAATGCTCAGTAAGGAAAAGAAATACAGTGGATGATAACATAAATATTAAGCATGGCGAATAATTGAAAACACGTGCCTTTACAAATATTAAACATTACTCTTTTATGGAAGGAATATGAGATGAGTAAATAGCGCAATAAGAAAACATAATCATGGGTGCTACAAGTTGAATGACCATAAGAACCATCCATATTATTTTTATATTGAGGGAATGTATAATGCCAAAAATTCTGAATTTTTTTTTCAAGGACTCGGCCAAGACGTATAAAATTGATTTAGGCCTCAGCCAAAACCATATATCTAATTTGGAAAGGCCTCGGCCAATTCCACATCTAGTTGTCTCATGTGAACTACCGATGCATCAAGGATCTATAGCGAGCTCCACCCATCACTTAATATGTCCAATACATTCCTTATATGAAAAGGTTGAAATAAAACATAAACAATCGTTTTAAATCTAGAAAACAAATATCATTAATTAAACCATAAATCTTGATGGTATAAAAATAACACATCCATAGTCAAACATATCACAAAACCATTAATACAATATAGAAAATTTTTATCATAATCAATTGACTTCAAAAAAGTATAAAATCCATTAAAGGGTGTTGACATAGATGAAATCAAAACTATTGGAGAGAAATATCTCATTAATTTTTTTGAAATAATTTAATGTTACATAATTATAAAAGAAAACATTTATTTTGAAAATATTCTTATAATATTGTAAAGAAAGTGTTGACAATGTAATAATGGTTGAGAGTAACCGTGTCATGACCCCCTCCCACCAATGATGCCCCTCCTAAGCTGGAAATTTTGAAAGGGAGATAATGACCCCCCAAGTTCCACCTCCAGTAGGCCCTCGGGTGGTGACTAGAACCATGGGTATGAGTTTTCACAAATATGGGAGGCATAAACATTTTTTTAAGATCGGGAAATATTATGAGTCAAACACCAAAAGAAAAGGAACATGTAAATGAAAATAAACCCAAAACAATCCCACATGCATGTTTAAATAGTTTTGAAACAATGTACAAAGTACAAGGAAACTGAAAAAGTGAAATACCAAAAGAAACAAGAGTACACAAACTGTAACAACTCCAACTGTCCTGACTAGAACGGTCTCGCACGGCCCTGGTAGTCCTTCTGGAAACATGAAAGTAAATGTAGGGTGAGAATACAAGTATACTCAGTAGGAATGCCTAAAGCTCCCGTGTATAGGTGGGGAGACATCCTAATGCCCCGTTAGAACAATAAAAGAACCCAAACCTAGCAAGGAAATCTATCCACTCAACCTCACTAGACAGATTCACCAAAACAGAAAACAATAGGTAGAAGTATATAAGAACAAGAGTATTGGGTACCCTGCATCATTTCCCCTACTAGCTAGTTTCTCTTCCTAACAATGAATGTCCTGATGCTACCACACTCTTCCCGCCTGCACACACGTGGGCCTCATGAACCACATATCCCGCACGCACACACCTGGGCCTCATCTCGAAGATTCTTGGGAACAGTAAACCTTCTCGAAGAGTCTTGTGCTAAAATCACACCAATCAAAACCTACTCGAAGAGTCTAGGGTGTAAGGTCGCCTCAAGCCATCACAGCCTATGGACGAAGGAGCAGGAAGGAGCTAATAGCAAGGGGAAAAACACCCTCTCCCATTAAATGGGAGAGTTTGTCACTAAGTGCTCAACATGGGTGGGGTGCGAAAAAACAAAAACATACAGATACATATATGTATTCCAAACACACAACCAAACCTATGTCTTCTAAACAAGGAAACTATGAATGTGTCTCGGAAATGCTACTACGAACCATGCATACAACAAAAAAACCCATCCCCATTTAGGTTTTCATGTTTCAATAGTATTAGTTTATAAGTTCCTTAACTACTGGGCAATAATCAAACCAGATCAAGCAGTTCATAGAAAAAAACCTGCCAACCCCAAATTAGGATAGATAGAACACAAGAAATACAAAACAAACCATTTTATCAACAATTAATCCCCATCGATTGTTCCCGCGTTTAATTCATTATCATTCCCCACAGTTCATTCATCAACTTTCCACTTTCTTTTTATATCACAACCCATTACTACAACCCTTCTTCCACTATAACCACATCTCCACAACCGTATCACAAAACAAGGATCGTGCCACATAATTTCCCATTTAATATCATTTAATGTAGCCTGGATTCCCATCTTATTCGTAATAACCAAGGATTAACCCCCCCCCTTTCACACACCACATAACCAAACCAACACCCACATGTTCATCATTCTATTTTGTTCAACCAGGGTGATCAAACAAGGGTTTCAGATATTTATTTAATCATTCAACTTTACGTGATTAACCAAATTCTATATTCCACAATGTTTCCATAAAACAGTTTAGAAAGATAGGGAAACATTTAATTGTGCAAGAAATGGACCCCAACGACCGTGCTTTTCAGTAGGCATAAGCCTATTCAATTCACAACATAACAATAGGACAAACAAGGATAAACATAACAACTGCCCCATCCCCATTATTTAAGCAAGTTATTATCTTCATTTAAACTGGTTCAACTATTTCACGTGAAAGAAAGAGGAAACCCATCCCGCATGATACACAAATTAGATAGACGAAGGTAAAATCCATTCCTCAAAGGTTATTGACGAAACCACAATGGTCAAAGAATGCTCAATAAACCGGGTTGATTCTCCACGAATCTTTTTTAGATCTCCTCTCCTGACACAACCAAGGCCAAAGCTCATCACAAATGACATCTATACAACTATATCTACCCATAATGGGAATAGATCTAAGAAGACGAGAGAAGAGGAGGATTAGATCTAGGTAGATAAAAGAAACCAAACAAAAGGATCACATACCTCGAGAAACCATCTTTGATTCGCGAAGAGAAGCCTTTGGATAGTCTCCAAATCGCTTGCGAGATGTTCTTCCACCTCCAAGGAAGGTTAATCCCGAGTTATGGCTGATTGGGGGCTTAAACGAGGTGATTAAATGAAAAACGAGTTAAATCAACAAAATTAGGATCTAACTTGAAGTGCCTTCACGGTTATTTTGAATGGTTTAACAAACCGTGCACTAACAGTGTGGTAGCTTCTTCCTCAACAATCACTCACACAGTTAGTCCACACGGTTAGCCAAACCGTGCGCTAACTATGCATTAGACACTGCCTCCAACACCAACCTTGCAATGTTAGGACGCACAGTTTAGCCATACCATGGGCCAACCATGCAAAATATATTTCCCTTTAGCTTTCTGTAAAGGTCCACCCAAACGCACCCACATGTAACCTTTACCTCCCGACACACCTTCAGCACCACATTTTATAAAGTAATGGACCAGAGTGGTCCAGGCTATTAAATCGGATACCTCTTAAAACATTATCATCCCCGAGAATTAAAAACCAACCAAGAATAACTGAACAAGATACCTCTTACGGCTCTCGTTATAACAGGAACCCAACCAACAACCCTAGTTATAGATTTTAGAAATTACTTCTCCTATATCGAGATATTATCTGCTTTAGGTGGCACTGACTCACCTGAATAGTTTCAATCGCATCCGCATTAATTAGTCTCGATTAAGGATCCGGTTTTTCCCTTTCCTCACACATCCAGACATGTTACACACATCCCGAGAACAAGGAAACAAAAAATCTCACAATCAACAAGACAATAATTCCACATATCAATGGTACAGAGTATAACATCAAAACAAAGTTCTGAATAACAAAGCAAAACACAAGTCAAAACAACTTTGGGAACTGAGCGTGCATCTGAGCCTCCAGCTCCCATGTGCTCTCTTTGAGGCTACCATACCTCCAAAACACACGAACCAAGGCGATGTTTCATCCACGGAGCACCTTCTCATTATGATCCTCAATTCTGAATGGTCCATCCTTGAAGGTCGCATCATTTCCATATCTAGCTCTCCCTAGTCGATAACGTGAGAGTCATCGTGTAAGTACCGACAAAGCTGGGAGACGTGGAAGATGTCATGAACCTTCTCCAACTGAGGTGGCATGGCCAGCTGATATACCACCTCGCCGACTCGCCTCAGCACCTCGAAAGGTTTGATGAACCTAGGAAAGAGCTTACTCTCTTTCCCAACCTCCGCTACCCCCATTGAAGGGAAACCTTCAAGAACACATGATCTCCCACCTCGAACTCCAAGGGCCTCCTCTGAAGATCAGCGTAAGACTTATGTCCGTCCTGGGCCGCTTTCATCCTCTCACGCACAAGCTAAACTTTCTCTGTTGTGCTCTGTACTACTTCTAGACCAAGAGAACTTGTATCACCAAACTCTTCCCAGCAAATGGGTGAAAGAAATGGTCTTCCATACAAATCCTCAAAAAGTGTCATTCCAATAGTAGAGTAGAAGATGTAGTTTTAGGAAAACTCTACTAAAGGTAAGTGTCAGACACATGATCCTCTGAAATCCAGAATGCATGCTTGCAGCATGTCCTCCAATGTCTAGATAGTCCGCTCCATCTTCCCATCGGTCTGGGGGTGGAAAGGAGTGATAAGGCTTAGTTGGCTTCCAATGGCATGTTGTAACCCCCTCCAGACTCATGAGGTAAACAGAGTATCCCGATCTGAGAGGATAGTCTTCGGAACTCCATGAAAAATCACCACATCATCTATGTACCTCTGTGCTAATGTACTAACTGAGCCTGACTCCTTAATTTCTTTTAAGTGAGCTGATTTCGTCAGCCGATCCACCAATACTCAGATAGCATCATAACCACCCTGATCCATAGGTAGTTCTGTGATGAAGTCCATTGAGATGTCATCTGACATCCACTCGGGGACATTTAAAGGATTCAACAATTCACTGGGAACATGGTGTTCAACCTTTACTTGCTAACACACTAAGAACCTAGCTACAAACTCCGCCACTGCCTGTTTCACATCGAGACACCAAAACGGTTCCCTCAGGACTCAGTACATTTTTGTAACTCCCGGATGTACCACCAAGGCTGAGCTATGGAACTCACAGAGAACCCCCTGACGCATCACATCCGGAACAAACAACCATCCATGAAAAAGCATCTGAAGTCGACTATCCTCTGACCATCCTTCTGGAACATTTCACTAATCGATACGATCCCGCATTACATCATCCTCGGAGTCTCCCCATTGAGACTCTTTCACCTGCTACAATAAGGAGGACTCCACCGTCATCTGAAACAAACATCCTCTAACACACTCTACCATTGCATCCAAGTGCATGGTAGCCAACTCTCCCATCGCATTCCAAGCATCAGCAGATTCCTGAACCACTTCCTTATGCGACTTCCTGCTCAAGGAATCAGCTACAACATTGCCCTTAACATTAGTGTAAGAGATCTCGAAGTCATATTCTTGGAGAAACTCAACCCTTCTCCGCTGCCGCAAGTTCTGGTCGCGCTGGGAGAAGATATATCATAAACTCTTGTGACCTAAGAAAACCACGAAGTGCTCCCCAAAGAGGTAATGTCACCAAAACATCAGTGCGAACACTACTGCTGCAAGCTCTAGGTCATGGGTGGCATAGTTACGCTCATGAGGGTGCAACTACCTAGACCCATAACATATAACACCATTCTCCTGCATCAGTATGCACCCCGAACCAAGGCCCGAAGCATCACAAAACACCTCATACAACAACCCTTCCTCTGGAAACCTGAGTACTGTAACACTGACCAACTTATCCATTAGGTAGTCTAAAGCTTTATGGCACTTCGCGCTCCATAGGAAGACCTGGTCCTTCCTAGTCAAAGCTTTCAATGGAGAAGCAACATGAGAGAAGTCCGAAACGAACCTCCGATAATAATCTGGAAACCCCAGGAAACTACGAACTTCTGCTACACTCATGGAGCACCCCATGGAGGCATGCTGGGTCGAACAAAACCCTTCTCCATCAGATCGTCAATCTGAATTCCCAACACCTGCAACACCAAAGGGGCCATCCAATAAGGGGACATCAAAATCAGACGGGCACCGGGCTGTAAGTCTATTCTGAACTCAATGTCACGTCTGGGGGTAGAGTCACAACCTCCTCGGGAAAAACATCGAGGAACTCCCCAATAACCTCTGGGACATCGATCATCTCTACATCAGCTAAAACCCCTGATAAACCTCCTAATAAGTAATGGAGAGGCTTCAAATGCTGGCTTCCCACCTTATATCTCCTCTCGCCAACAAAAGTCACATGCTGCCCATCCACGTCGGAGAACACGACCCTTATTTGGAAGTAGTCGATAATGAAATTAACATAAAACAACCATTAGATTCCTAGGATGAAATTGTATGGCTAAATCTGTAGAAAAAGAAGGTCCCCACTAGATCGATGCGGTCCCAACGTCAGCCCACATCCCCGAAAAAAAAGATACGCTAGTCTGGACTCCAACTGGTGTACTCAGCACCAGGGGTACAGAATGTCTCTCCATGTCTAGTCCCAAAGCATGGGCTAGACCAGCTGCAACAAAGGAGTGTGAATCTCCCGAATCGAAAAAAGAATAAACGCGAGTTTTGAACAAACAAATCATACCTCGCAGCACCTATGGTACTGCCAGAGCTTTCAACTCTGCTACGTGCAACTGTCCAAGCCTAGCTCCTCTACCTCTCTGATGTCGACCACCTCTCGGGCCACGCCCAGGTCAGGGTCCCTGAGACACACCCTGAGATCAGCCTCCTCCTGCAATGTCTTCCCTGAGAAGAGAAGGGTCCTCCTGCTGCTAGAAGGGCCTCACCGGCAACTGGTGCTGCTGAGGTGGGTGTTGAACCTGCCCACCTTCACCGTACTAAGCTTGGGTCGGGAACCGACTCTGAACATGCCCGATAACTCCCCAAGAGAAGCACTTTGGTCTTGGGATCGTGAAAAAGGGACGAGGACATGAAGATCTGAAAAAGAACTGCTGGGTCCTTCTCCCTACTGGCCTGAATCAGGAAGGCCCTATCGCAGGAGACCTGCTGCTGACTACCTTACCCTTCGACGAACCCAGCTGGATCCCCTCTCATGGTGCACCTCCCTACGAGTGCATCCTCTCTACAACCCCTGCCTTCTTCTGTACTGCCAAGTACGTTGGAAGGTTGAAGGTGGTGACAACATACTGGAGCGAAGGACGAAGAGCCTCCTTCAAACGTCTCTCGTGAGACTCCTTATTGGGAAAGAGGTCCGAAGCAAAGCATATGAGACCCTTGAACTTGATCCCCAATTCTCATACTGAAATACTCCCCTGCTAGAGGGAGAGTAACTCCTACCACTTCTCTGCCTTGATCATGGAAGAAAAGAATTACTCTCGGAACTCCTTCTCAAAGTCAAACCATGGAACCTCTACCTCTGACCTCTCCTCGAGGTAGAGCGTCAACCACTAACACACCGCACCTCTCACCTGTCTGACTGCAAGAGGAACCCAGTACACCCTCGGAGCACGGATCAAAGTAAAAGCGATCCCCAGTTCATCAAGCAACCCCTCCGTCTCCATATCTGAAGTACTGCCCTCGTACTTCATGAGGGTTTGTCGCTGGAAAGAACGGAGAGTCTTTTGCCACTGATCATCTTCCTCCTCTCGATCAAACCTCAACTAATCGATCGCCTAAATCTGCTGGGCCTCGACTGTCTGAGTCACCCAGGGACGACGTCTAGGTGACATAGCTGTACAGTAAACAAAGATCGCCTAAGCCCAAGTAGTAAGTAAATTTCTCAAGGTTCCATTTTATCACTTTATTTCAATTTATTTCCTAGAACACACAAATCAATTAAAACCCAAACATGATGATGCATGTAACTTCCCTAGGTCTCTACCCTACAATCAATGTAGTCTCACTTGGTTGTTTAGTAGGCTCAGAGTCCTTGCATAGGATCACAGGCGCCCTAAAATCCCATGTCCTAGCCAGTCTTCCCTGGCCTATGTCATGCACCAAGATCACCTAACACTATTGCTCTACCATCCCATGCAATCCTCACTGTGCTTAACTCTAGATTCCATCCTATCTCTCAACCATCACCTCTGATACCATTCTTTCATGACCCCCTCCCACCAAATATGCCCCTCTTGAGCTGGAAATGGTGAAAGGGAGATAATGACCCCCCGAGTCCCTCCTCCAGTAGGCCCCGGGGTGGCGACCAGCACTAAGGGTATGAGTTTTAACAAATATGGGAGGAATTACTCTTTTTATTTAATACCAGGAAATTGGATGTGTCAGACACCAAAAGAAAAGGAACAAGTAAACAAAAATAAACCCAAACCAATCCCACATGCATGTTTAAACTGATCTAAAACAAAGTGCAAAGTACAAGGAAACTCAAAAAGTGCAATTCCAAAATAAACAAGAGTACTACAACTGAAAGATCTCCAACTGTCCCGACTATTAGGGTCCCACACGGCCCTGGTATTCCTCCTGGAAACCTGAAAGTAAACGTAGGGTGATCATTTAAGTATACTCAATTAGAAAACCTAAATCTCTCATGCATAGGTGGGGATACATCCTAATACCCGGTGAGAACAACATAAGAACCAAAACCTAGCAAGGAAATCTATCCACACAACCTCACCAGCCACGCACACCAAAACAAACAAAAAACAGGCATTAGTATATAAGAACCAGAGTATTGGGTACCCCACACCATTTCCCCCCTACTAGCTAGCTACTCTTCCTAACAGTGAATGTCCTGATGCTACCACACTCTTCCTTCCCATGCACACCTGGGCCTCACAAACCACATATCCCGCCCACACACACCTGGGCCTCACAAACCACATATCGCGCCTGCACACACCTGGGCCTCACATACCATATATCCCACACACACACACATGGGCCTCAAAAACCACATATCACATCCCCGACCAAACACACCTAGGCCCCATCCCGTAGATTGATGGGAACAATAAACCTGCCTAAAGAGTCTTGGGCTAACATCACACCAATCAAAACCTACCCGAAGAGTCTTGGGTGTAAGGTTGCCTCATGCCATCACAGCCTATGGAAGAAAGGCACATGAAGGAGCTAGTAGCTAGGGGAAAAACACCATCTCCCATAAAATAGGAGTGTTCGGAACTAAGTGCTCAACATGGGTGGGGTGAAAAAAAACACAAAGATACAGATACATATATGCATACCAAACACACAGCCCAGACTATGGCTTCTAAACAGAGAAACTGAGCATGTGCATCGGAACGTCTACTATAAAGCATGCATACAACAAACAAACCCAAACCCATTTAGGTTTTCATGTTTCAAGAGTATTAGTTTACTAGTTCCTTAACTACTGGGAAATTATCAAACCAGATCAAGCGTTTCGTAGAAAAAAACCTGCCTACCACAAATCAAGTTAGATGGAACACAAGAAACAAAAAACCAAAATTTTTATCAACAATCAATCCCCATTGGTTTTTCCCATGTTTATTTCATTATCATTCCCCACATTTCATTCATCAACATTCCACATTCTTTTAATATCACAACCCATTACTATAGCCCTACTGCCACAATAACCACATCTCCACAACCGTATCACAAAACAAGGCTCGTTCCACATCATTTGAAATTTAATATCATTTACTGTAGCCTCGCTGCCCATCCTATTCATAATATCCCAGGATTCACCCCCCCCCCCCATTTCACACACCACGTAACCAAACCAACACCCACATGTTCATTATTCCATTTAGTTCAACCGGGGTGATCACACAAGTGTTTCAGATATTTATTTAATCATTCAAATTTACATGATAAACCAATTTCCATATTCCACAATGTTTCTAGAAAATAGTCTAGAAAGATAGGGAAACATTTAATTGTGCAAGAAAAGGGCCCCAACGACCATGATTTTCAGTAGGCATAAGCCTATTCAATACACAACATAACAATAGGATAAACAAGGATAAACATAAGAACTTCCCCATACCTATTCTTTAAGACAATTATTATCTTCATCTAATTTGGTTCAACAATGTCTCATGAAAGAAAGAGGACACCCATCCCGTATGAGTCACAAATTAGAGAGATGAGGTAAAATCCCAACCTCAAAGGTTTATGACGAAACCACGGCGGTCGAAGAACGCTCAAGAAACCAGATCGATTTTCCATGAATCTTTTTTAGATCTCCTCTCCTAACACAACCAAGGACAAATCTCATCACAAATGATATTCATACACCTACATCTACCCATAACGGGGCATATATCTAAGAAGACAAGAGAAGAGGAGGAGAAGATCTAGGTAGATCTTCGTAACCAAACAAAAGGATCACATACCTCGAGAAACCAGCTTCTATTCGTGAAGAGAAGCCTCTAGATCTCCTCCAAAACACTTGGGAGTGGTTATTCCACCTCCAAGGAAGGGTAATCCCAAGTTATGGCTGATTAGGGGCTTAAACGAGGTAATTAAAGGAAAAACGAGTTAGATCCACAAATTTAGGATCTAACTTTAAGTGCTCGCAAGGTTAGTCCGCACGGTTTAACAAACCGTGCGCTAACCGTGCAGTAAACTCTTCCTCAAAAATCACTCCTCGCATGGTTAGTCCGCATGATTAGACAAATCGTGTGCTAACCCTGCGTTGGTCACTGCATCCAACACCAACCTTGCACGGTTTGGCCACACGGTTTAGCCAAACCGTTTGCCAACCGAGTGAAAGCTATTGCCATTTATCTTTCCTTGAAGGTCCACCCAAACACACCCCCAAGTCACCTGTACCTCCATGAACACCTTCAGAAACACATTTCACAATGGAATGGACTAAAGAGGTCCGGTCCATTACAAACCGCACCCTCCATATAAGTTAAAAAAGTTATTCTTACTTTAATTTTGTTGAAATGGTTGTAAAGTACCTTGTTTGGAAAACGACTGAAAGATTCGTTTTAAAAAATATAAGTTCTAATAATGGTATAAATGAATTTAACCCATTGTCTTGTAAATATAAAAAATGTTTTGAAATACATTTTTAAGAAACATGGATGTGGATGATAAAGAGGTCACAATAGATACTTACCTAAAAACAACCTCGGATAGTAAAGAGATTGTAGAATAAACCCTTACCAATTTTCTAACATACGAAACATATACCCCACGAAATAAGTATAATATAATGAAAATGTAAATAAATAAATTAATGTGTATTACACAAATAATAAAATTAAGGGCTGTACATACACCATAGAAAAATAAATAGTTGCAATATAGCATGAATCGCATGTGAATAAGGAGTGAGATGAAAACCCCTTACCTTATACATTCTTTTATATGAGTGTACGTTCAACCTCCTATATAATGACTGTAGTATGTTATTAAATTAATCCAGAACCATTTTAATATTTATGATACCATACATGATTCATTAATGACTTTATAATACCTATTTAATAATAATTTCCATGTTAAATTAACATTTCGGGTAATAATATATTTCTTTATCGTATGTGTTTTAACTTTTTATTCTTGATGGTATCACATAGATCATGATTTAAATACTTCCAGAACATAAAAAAACATATATATTTAGAATATGAATATGTATAATAGACATATATATGAAATTTAAAACACCGTTTATGTAGACGGTAGGCCGTACATAAGCATAAACGTTGTTTCAGTTTCCATATCTTATTGAATGGAACTATGTGATTAAGATATATATAGGTAAATAAATATATATATTTATATATCTAGTATAATTTTCATGTAATATATTACATACTTATTAATGATATATATTTTATAATTATCGTTCAATGGTGAACATGGAAATGAATCTTATCACATCGTGGAGACGGTAATCTGTAGGTACGCACGAGCGACAATATCATTATATTGATGGAGAAATAATATGTAATTGGATGGTATATCATATATAGATAATAATTAACATGTTATATTTATTATTTATATTAGTTATACTCATTATTATTCCCATCCAAATAATGAAGTGTTTGAATAACAAATTACACCACGACGTGGAGACAGTAATCCGTACATACGCACATATGGTGACATTGTCTTTTATAGGATGGTTAAAATAATGAATATGGTTGTAAAATTTTTATTATATAATTACAGTATATAGAAGTTACTGGAGTTTTTATTTTATAATGGAAACAACAAAGAAAGAGGAAGTGGAAGAAGAAAAGAACTTGAAAGAGGTGATGAAATATTTCACTCTTCTTCGGGTTCTTCCTTTTTATTCAATCAAAAGGGCTCTATATGTTGGATTTATGACCTAAGGAAGGCATCTAGGATGAAGGGAGGAATGTTGTAGGGATATTTGGGAATGGTATGGTCAATAAAAAAGGTTTTGGTGGTGTGAAATTAAGAGAAGGGGAAGTTATCTTTTATAAGAGAGGTGAGGGTCACTTTTGGAAAAGCTTCAAAATAATATTTTACAATAAAATAATTTTCGGTTTTTAATGGATCGAATATGATTTATTTAGAGGATAAGGTGTGTTTTTATCGAAAAACTCTCAACCAATAGGTTTTATACAGGTTTATGTCACCATATTAACCATATCTTTTAGATTTAACTCCTAGTTGAATATTTTGACATTTACCATCTCTCATTGTATTTTTATATTATGTTGTTAATAAACATACAATAAACATTCAAGAAAATCCCAAATGGTTATTTAATTTTATAAATATCATAAAATAATAATTTTGGAAGATCCTAATATTTTTTGTATTGTTATATCAACTAATAATATTGTATTTGTTTTAAAAACTCATTTTGGTCAATTTTGACATTATTTAATTATTGATTTTTGATAAAGTCATGAAAACTTTTTTACTTCCAAATAAATACATTTAATCTACCCTAACATGTAATATTATCCTATATAGTTATTTAAATTCATTAAAAGTCTCATATTAATTTTTTTTGGATACTTATAATATCAATTATTTGAATCATTCATCAATATGGTAATTACTGCATCATCATTGGGTCATAAATAAATTTTATTATTTAATGTCTAAAATTTTTAAATAAAATACTATTATGTAGGAAATAATTTTATCTTTCTAATGATTATTTATAGTAAAATTTATATTCTGTGTAACTATATATAAAAAATGGTTTAGTTATTAAACATTGAATTTTAGTATTTTAATTCTTCTATAAATAAAATAATAATTAATGTCCTAATCAAATCCATGTGGAACAAAGAGGTTAATATTTTATTTCTAATGTTTTTTTGGTATAATTTTACTTATCCAGTCGAATTAGAACATGTGTTAGGGTAATTATAAAATCATTTTTACACTTAATCACCCAATTTACTTTAACCGTGGTATATAAAAGCAAAAAATTACTAATCACCAAAATTTATTTTCATTTTATTGAACCAAATTTTACTTATTGATATTAACCGTGTCTTCTGGATTTTTTAAATCCAACTCATAGAAGCAGTAAAGATATGATTTATACAAATTTTCAAATGCTCCAAGGAGGTGGGTAAAAAACGGTTAAAAGTTCGATAAACTTTTATATATCTAAACTTATTATAAAATGAATCAAAGGAATTACATTGAAAATATATAGGTATTATGTATCTATTTTTACATAAAATAAATTAAAATAAAATGAATAATTACTTAAATAAAATGTTGGTTTTAACCAATACCGCAATGTTTATTCACTATTCATTAAAAAATTGAATGTTTTCAGAAAAATAAAAAAATAAACTAAGACAATTTAGATATTCCGTATTCAAAAATGAAGTAAATTTTACCAAATTAAAAACATAAAAGTTTAATTTATTAATTTAATATTAAATCGCATTGTCAAATCCAAAATGTCGGTTTTTAAAAAGCAAAAAATATCAAAAGATTGACATGTGTTTATGTCACATTTAAATTTGAAATTACTTATAATGACCTATATTGTATTAAATGATAAAAATATAATTTAATTATACTTCCAAACCATTAAAATTCCTAATTTATCATTATAAATTATTTCAATTAAAAACGTTGTTTTTAATTAAAATTTAGTGATTTTCACTATTCATCAGAATATGAAAGTTATCAGAAAAGTACCAAATATTTATCCAAACTAAATTTTTATGTCCTGATTATAATGCATAATTTAACCTCATTAAATTGAATATATAATATTTTCAAATATTGGTTTTATAAAGGGTTCTCCATTAAAAGGTGGAGAAATTTCATTTTTTGAAAAATACTTATTTTATCCGAAAAAAATGAATTTGTTCTTATATTATGTGTAAGAAACACAAAATAATGATGTCAAAATTATATAGAGTATATAAGATTCAAAAATAAGTTAATACTATTTATAACCGCTTTTTGAACAGTAGGTTTAGTAAGTTGTGGTGAGCTCGAACTCGGTGTTGCGTGTAGCGCAAGCTATGAATTACTTTAATGAGATAACGTCCTATGAAATCCTGGGGTGTTATATTCTCCCCTCCTTAAATAAATTGTGTCCTTAAAATTTGAAATTTATCTTTGAAAATAAAAGGTAAGAAAATAGAGAAATACCTTTTTGGAAAACCCAAATCAGAAATTGGGTTAATAAAATTCAGTCTTAATAAGAGGGAAATGGAAATGAAAAAGTCACCGTCAAATTATGGTCCCGATAAGGAGAAAATTGGTGGGAATTTAAGTAACATATTTTGATGAAAACTAAAATATTTATAGGGAGTTATTGAGGTCATCAATACCAAAAAAGTGTACAATTTAGGGCCTCAAAGCCATCAATCTATTATGATTTAAAATATCATCAGTTCAACAAAACATATGGCATTAGGATAACACATTTTTGGTTTTGAGTTCTCTTCCCTAATTTTTAATAATTAATTTATTCCTAGACTAAGAGGAATATATATATATATATATATATATATACTTAACAAGTAGACATTCATCCTTCAACCACTTCCTACCACAAACTCATCTTTCACTCCAAAAGATAAAAAAATTCCAAAAAATTCTATTTATCCTAATCGTATAGGGTTACAAAAATGAATTTATATTCATTTTTCAGACTATTTAAAAAAACTACATTATACAAACCAGGACATCATGTAGGCCAGTGGGTGGTGATGCACCCTTTTCGCCCATCAGTTGCGGGATCATGTATTGTGGCCTTTCCAGACACGACGGGTTTTCTCCTGACCTCCACATTGCCCTTTTTATGTAAAACCAAAAAACAATTGTATCAATAAATGATTTAACGTTAACGATAGTATCTAATGTCAAACTAAATCAATTCCAACGTTTAGACTTATCCAAAATACTTCTATCCAAACTCACAGTCCAAAATTTATATGGAAGGTAAACACAATGAAGATCCTTTTTTCTATGTAATAACATGTGAATAACATAATCATGTATTCTTTTAAAACACAATAACACCCTGAATTATCATATAACCTTATTAATTACATTGATGATCCATTATTACTTATAGAATAATGGATATACTATTTATATCCAAAAATATTGTAAACTGTAACAATGATGGAATATACAATTCATTAATCTGTTTCAAGGTAGTCATGAATATCCTATATAATTTACCCAAATCCATGATATCTTATTCCAAAATCACTACCTCAGTATCAAAATCATATTAATGTTTATATTTCTCTCAACCATATATTTTCCAAAAAAAATTAACCTACCATTGAGAAACATTTCTTGGTTCCACACAATCTCAAGTCCTTAATGAAATAGTACTACAGTAAAATACATATATATACTCTATTGTTATTAAAACTAGTACATCGTTGTTGCAATACTCAATTGAAATAATTCTGTAATATCAACATAATAACACAAGTCATTACTCTTCATATGTGGTAATATCATAACTTGATTATTATCCAACAACCTCATTTGTGGTATATTCTGATGATTTGGACATTGATTTGCGTAGTGTCCCAAATCCTTGAAGATGATGCATTGTACATTTGAAACCTTTTTCTTACCCTTGAAATCACTTACTCAGTGTCCTTTTTCTCCATAAATATAATAAAATCCCATTCCCTTCAATCATTTTCAAAGGTGATTCATTTCAATGTAATCACATATGAGAAAATCCTTCTTTCCCTTATTCCCTTTATTGATCTTTCTCTCTACCATCATTTTCTTCTCTGGATTCCCTTCAAAGCTATAAAACTCTAAAAATTTGTTACTTATATTATTAACCCATGATACTATTTCTTTATATGATGAAAATACATGGGGGACTATTTCCTTTCTAAATGTTGTCTTAATACCCTGAATGATATGATCCTTCTTACTCATTGGATCATACGTTTTGCTAGAGTTCACATTTTATCTAGTGGGAACCATTTCAATGAAAAATGGCATACACTAGATTAGTTTATGAATCACAATACATAATTCCAAACTTGTAAAATAGTTAACATAAAATGAAATGTTTATGGATATAATCCATAATCCTAAAAATGTTTTTTTGAGGAAGTATATACTCATAAATCCTTCATAATGGTATGTAAAGTAAATAAGAATTATCCTAATCATATCCCCCAGGAGTGTCGTAACCAAGAGTTCAGTAAGGCCTATTGTCATGTACCAGTTCTCATTCGATTCTAGCTTAAAGTGGTGTTTTCATGTTTTACCCCTAGGTACAACTGCCTCTACCTGGTCGTATCCAGAAAGGGATGTATTTCATGGAAAACTCACAAAATATCTACCTTACGAAAATTCTAGGATGTTCTTCTATACGAATCCTCAAATTCTATCTTAGGATAATGTGCATAATTCAGAGTTTATCTAAATCTAGTTTTCAAGGTTTGTACAAAACTTCTTATGATTCCAACTATAAAGTTCTGACCCCAGTTACTTAGATTCAATGCATTATTACATAACATTGGCATGATCATAAATAAATCATGTCCCGAAAGATCGATCGATTTAGTATCATTGGAAACGAGAATCATACATAAGATCGACATTACAACTTGAAAATAAATACAACACTAATTTGATCCATTAGAAACATCCATGCCTCCTTGATTATGCCTGAAAGTCACTCATAAATAACTTATTCATATCTAAGGAAAATGTAACATAAGAAATGGGTGAGATCAAATGCTCAGTAAGGGTATGCAGTTCAACAGAAGATAACATAAATATTAATCATGGTAAATAATTTAAAAAATATGCCTTTAAAAAAATTAAACATGGACACCTTTATGGAAGGAATATAGGTTGAGTAAATAATGCCATAATAAAACATAATAGTGGGTATTATACTAGTCGAATGACCACATTAACCAACAATATTATTTTCATAATGAGGGAATGTATAATTCTGAACAGTTGAAAACATTTTGTCAAGGCCTCGACCAAGACGTATAAAATTGATTAAGGCCTCAGCCAAAACCATATATAAAATTGGGAAAGGCTTCAGCCAATTACACATCTAGTTATCTCATGAGTCCTACTGATGCATCGAGGATCTATCGTGGGATCCACCGATAACTTACTAATTCCAATACATTCCTCATATGAAAAGGTTTGAATATAACATAAATAATCATATTAAAACTACCATATGAAATGTCAATACTTTAACCATATATCATGAATGGTATAAAAATAACACATCCATATTCAAACATATCAAAAAACCATAAATACAATATGGATAATTTGTATCATAATGAATTAACTTCAAATAAGTTTAAAATCTATCAAAGGATGTTGCCATAGATGAAATCAAAACTATTTTAGAGAAATAACTCTTTCTTTTTTGAAATCATTAAAAGTTATATAATTATAAAAGAAAAAATTTATTTTGAAAATACTCATATAATATTGTAAGGGATTATTTTACTGTTTTATACTGGTGGGGAATAACCGCACACACTGTATAAGTTAAAAAGGCATTCTTACCTTAATTTTTCAAAAAGGTCATAAAGTACCTTGTTTGGAAACGACTGAAAGATTCCTTTCAAAACATATAATATAAAATAAGTGTATAAATGACTTTAAACCATTTTATAGTAAATAGTAAAAATTATTTGAAATACATTTTTAAGAAACATGGATGTGGATGATAAAAATGTCCCAGTAGATACTTACGTCAAAACAAACTCGGATAATAAAGAGATTGTAGAATTAACCATTACCAATTTGGTAACTTACAAAACATACACCCCACAAAAAAAGTATCATACAATTAATATTTAAATTCATATAAATAAAGGTGAATTACAAAAATAATACAATTTTGGGAAGTTCATACATCACACAAAATAAAATAGTGGCAATATAGCATGAATCTCACGGGAATAAGGAGTGAGATAAAAACACCTTATCTTGTACTTTCCTTTAGTCTAGGGTATATTTAACCTCTTGTATAAAGACCGTAGTATGTAATTAAATTTTTTCTGAACCATATTAATATTTATGATATCATACGTGAATCATTTATGACTGTATACTACCATATTAATAATAATTCTCATGATAATTAACATTTTTGGTAATAATAGCTTTCTTTATTATACGTGTTTTAACTTGTTATTAATGATTGTATCACTTAGATAATGATTTAAATAAATATAGAATATAAAAAATAAGATATATTTAGAATATAAATATGTATAGTAGACATATATATGAAATGGGAATCACCGTTTTTGGAGACGGTAAGTCATACATATGCATAAATGTTGTTTCCATTTTCATGTCGTATTGAACAGAACTATGTGAATAAGATATATATAAGTAAATAAATAAATATATTTATTTATATCTCAATTAGAATTATTATTTCATATATTACATACTTATTAATGATATATTTTTTAAAATCATTTTTGAATGGTGAACGTGGAAATGATTTTCATCACGTCGTGGAGACGATAATCCGTATGTATGCAAGAGGGACAATATCATTATATTGATGGATAAATAGAATTTAATTGGATGGTATATAATATATAAATACTAATTAACATGTTATATATATTTTTTAAATCAGTTATAATCATTATTATACCCATCCAAATATTTAAGTGTTTGAATAACAAACTATACCCCTATGTGGAGATGGTAATACGTACGTACACACGTATGGTGACTTTTTCATTTATATGATGTATTGAATAATGAATATGGTTTTACCACTTTTATAATATAATAAATGTATATAGAAGATACTGGATTTATTATTTTAGAATTGAAACAATAAAGAAAGAGGCAGTGGAAGAAGAAAAGAACATGAAAGAGGTGATGAAATATTTAACTCTTCTTCAGGGTCTTCTTTCTGATTTGATCAAAAGGTATTCATAGGATGAATTTATGACTATAAAAATGCCTTTAGGATTAAGGGATGAATGTTGGGAGGATATTAGGGTAGGGTTTGGCCGTCCCAAAAGGCCTTGGAGATGTGAAATTAAGAGAAAGGGAAGTGCCCTTTTATAAGATATGTGAGGGTCACTTTAGGAAAATCTTGAAATATTATTTTATAATAAAATAATTTTCGGATTCTAAAGGCTAAAAAATGATTTATATAGAGGATAATGTTGGTATAGGTCCATTACATCTCATAAAATAGGTTTTAGACAGGTTTAGTTCATCATTTTAACATTATCCTTTAAATTTAACTCTTAGTTAAATAGTTTGACATTTACCATGTCTCATTGTATTTATATATTTTATGGTAAAAAAACATACTATAAAATTCCATGAAAACACAAAGTGGTTAAATAATGATACAACTATCATTATATAATTCTTTGGGAAGAACCGTATATTTTTAGGATTAAAATATTTACCAATAATATTGCATTTTTCTTAAAAACTCATTTTTTTCAATTTTCACATTATTTAATAATTTATTTTTTTTAAAGTCCTAACAGATTTATTAATTAGAACTGAATAAATTCAATAAACCCTAACATGTCATATTAATATATAAAATTAGTGGAATTTATTAAAAGTATCAAATTAGATTTATTTAGATATTTTTAATATCCATTATTTTAATCTTTCATTTATATGGTAATTACTACATAATCATCGTGTCATAAATAAATTTAATTATTTAAAATCTAAAAATTATAAATAAAATAAAATTATGTAGGAAATATTTTTATATTTCTAATGAATATTTATAGTCGAATTTATATTATGTGTAACCCTATATAAAAAAAGGTTCTGTTATTAAACTTGGAATTTATCTCTATTAATTCTTCTTTAAATAAAATAATAATAAATGTCATAATGTAATCCATGTGGAACAAAGAGGTTAATATTTTATTCCTAAGGTTTTTTGGATAATTTTACGTATCCAATAGAATTAGGACATGTGTGAGGGTAATTATAATATAATTTTTACCCTTAATCGCCCTATTTACTTTTAACCGTAGTAAATAAAATTAAAAAGTAACTATTCATCAAAATTTATTTTCATCTTATTGAACCATATTTTACTTATTGATATTAACCTTTTCTCTCTGATTTTTGAAATTCCACTCAAAAAAGTGGTAAAATTATGTTATATACAAATTTACAAATTCTCTTAAGAGGTGTGTAAAACACTGTAAAATGTTCGTTAAAATTTTATATATTTAAACATATTATAAAATGAATCAAATGAATTATGTTGAACTTATATAGGTGTTATGTATCTATTTTAACCTAAAATAATTTAAATTAAAATATCTAAATATATAAATAAAAAGTCAGTTTTAACCAATATCGTAGTACTTTTTCACTATTCATAAAAAACATTAAGTTTTCCGAAAAATACCAAAAATTCAACCTAAGATAATTTCGATTTTTGGAAATCAAAAAATGAATTATAAATTACCAAAAATAAAAAAAATCATTTATTATTTTAAAATTAATTGTTGTAATCAAAACCAAAAATTGGGTTTTTTAAAAAGTAAAAACAATTAAAAGACTGACATGTGTTTATGACAAATTTAAACGTGAAATTACTTATAATGACCTCCATTGTATTTAATGATTAAAATATAATCTAATTATTCTTCCAAACCATTCAGATGCATAATTTATCACTATAAAGTATTTTGATTAAAAAATTTGTTTTTAATGATAATTTAGTAATTTTCACTATTTATCAAAATATGAAAGTTATCAGAAAACAACAACAAAAAAATATCCAAACTAAATTTTTATGTCCCGATTTTAAAGAATAATTTAATTTCATTAAATTTAATATATAAAATTTTCATAACTTGGTTATAAAAAGGGTTCTCCATTAAAATGCGGTGAAAATGCATTTTTTAAAAAATACTTATTTTATCCGAAAAAAAGAATTTGTTATAATATTGTGTCTATGAAACACATAATATGTATGTTAAAATTATATAAAGGATATAAGATTCAAAATGCAGGTAATACTATTCATAACTGATTTTTAATGGTTAGTTTAGTTAGTTGTGGTGAGCTCGAACTCGATGGTGCGTCTATCACAAGCTATTGAATTACTTAAATGAGATAACGTACTATGAAATCCTAGGGTGTTAAAGTAAAAATTACTATTATCTGAAAAATTAATTTTTTATTTATTTAATTATTTGTAATAATTATCTAAAACATTAAACATAGAATTTCTTGGATTTGTATTGTATTGTAATTTTTTCATTATGTTATGAATTTTTATTGTAAAATCCTTAGGATTTCATAATACTCCAATTTAAATGTAACATTTAGTTGAGTGTTTGAAAATATTAAATGTCTAATAGTTTATTCCTTTATTATTTACCCTTAGTTAGAGTATTTCAACATTTATAGGGATTGTAGATCTGGATAGATATATATTTTTAGGATGAATATGGGTAGGTTGTTACACAATAAAAATTAAATAAGCTAAAAATCATAGTGGGTGATGTGTTTATTAAATAGTGGGCCATAACATAAAAACTTTGGAAGAGTTAGTGGGACATGGTATCAATGATCCAATGAATACTTGTGATGTTTTGACTTTATTATTTATGTGACTAAAAATTGAATTTTTTTTTGAAAAGGAGATCAAAGAAACATGTCTGCTAAAAATCATGGATGTTTAAAATTATGGGGACCAAGGTAATATTTGGTTACAAAAACATTAAAATCCTCAATAAGGGATCAAATTCATGAATATAAAGTATTTATAACTCGTACTGATATTTTGATTGCAAGAGAATCTCCAGTGAAGTTCCATTCAATATAAGTATTCTTTATGAGAATAGCCAGATTCATGTATCCTCTGCAATTTCTAAAAAAGTAAGAAAGCTCCCAAGGGGCCCTGAGTTGACCCCCGACCAATCTAACCAGCAAGGCCGAGTCATATTCAACATTAGAAATCTATATGTTCATGATTCTACAGAATATAAAACCAGTATCCATGGCACTTTCTTTCACTCCCAAAGAGGTACCCATACCATAGAATTCCCTAAAACCCATAAGTATAGATCCTCTGTAATATATTACCAGATTCCCACCCATAACACTCTAGAATAGTAGGATCCATCAACGTTAATCTTGAAAATGGAGGTCGGATGAATCCATTTGACCCAAAGACCCGGAATGCTTATACATCTATTCTCGGAAACTCATGGGAGAAATCATGAGAGGGAAACCACCGAAACCCCTCCCATCAGCAGTGCCCCCAATTCAGCAATAAGGGATAGAGTCTGAACCAGCATTGTAGAGAAGAAATAATGTCTTCTATTCCAGATTTTATTTATTTCTTCACAAATGATCTTGCAGCCACAACAAAAACTATTTCCCGTACCCTTGACTCCCCACCTAGCTCCATCGCTCCATATAACCAATTCACTAGACAATATTGAATAAAGTCACCCTTGTAGCGCACACCCAACCAACACCCCACAATATATGAGATACCCATAAAAAATTCCCCAAAGAATAAAATAGGAAAAGAAGACTCGTTTTTAGGAGAAATACATCATTGACACTAGGACTATAAAACCACACAATTCCTTTGGATGTTTTAATCAGTAGGTATTTCACCATTTCTATGCCTCCAAATAAGAAATATCTTTTTTATCTGTAACTAATTGAACCAATTTTTAGGATCCCACTCATCTTTATAACTTCTCAAATGAATGATAATCTTGAAATCCCTACTGTTTAAATCCACAGATTATGAACCAGAGGAGACCTACCAACCGGGTTCATCAATCAATTGAATCCTACTCAAGAGTTCCTTCTGATCCTTGTTCAGGATGGCTTCGATGAAACCCAGATAAATTCTATCCTCCTTGAAGGATAAATTGGTATATTAATAGTTATGTAAAGCTAAATTTTCCCTAGACTAGTTAAAATACTAAAAAATATGGTCCCAGCTACCTACCACCTAGCAACACTTATATTACAGCTCCTCCAGATGGACCAACATTCACCGAGCAAGGTATGATAACCACCTGTTCTACTACGACCAAATATCCATGTCATCCCCATAATGATTTTTCATAAATTTATCCCAATGGGATCCTCCCTCCACTATCTCCCATTCCATATGTCCTTGCATGGAACACATCGTCTCCTCAATACTGTGAAGATTAATGCCACATTCATCAACAGAACTGGCTAACTGGTGCTAAGCTACCCAGTGTAATTTTCCACCTTGATTAGGATCCCAGAGGGAAATGTTCATTATTTTTTTGAGTCTTTAAATTTTTCCATTATAGGTTTTAATAATTTACATAACATAAAATGTAATGGATCCTAGCAAGCTGTTTATTAGAGTTATACGGCCTCTGAAAAAAAGGAATTTATTATTTCATCTACCAATTCTTCTGGTAATTCTGCTGATGATGTCCCTAGAAATGGATCATTTAATTCACCCATTTGAAATAGGAGCACTAAGACATTACATTGGAAGTTGGATCCTTTTCAAAGCAAGACACTCTTGTATTTTTTGATAATGCCTCTAGAGAATTTGGTTGAAATAAACATGCTTCACTTCCCCTAATTAATGTGTTTATTGCTCAACTTCCCATACACGAAGGGAATATTCATGAGACCGATGACTGACCAACACCAGAAATTTATGTAAATGAAAATATCTTCAGTTAACATTATATGAGATATCATTCCTCTAAATAACCTATTTGAGTAATTCATTAATAAGCCATTTTCCAGACCCCTCAGGATATTCCGAGACAAGGACTCTTGAGCTAGGATGAAGAGATATGGTGAGAGGGGGCCTCCTTTCTGGACACCATGTACCATTTTTAAGAACCGAAAAACATTCCCCATCAATGATATTGAATGACAAATAGAGGCATATTACCTAAATAAAAGGTCACAAAACCAAATGTGAATACATAATTTTCTCATAACTTTAACAAAAAAGTCTAATTCCAGTCATTCATAAGAATTTATCATGTATCGATTGATCATAATATTGGAACCCAAATCTCTTAAATTAAATTCATAAACCATCTTTTTAGCAATTCCTGTCTCCCCTTGGATATGTCTATCCCGCACAAAATCACATTGCTCCTCCAAGATAGGCTTGGGAATGAGACCTCTTAGCCACCTATTGACTAAGTTGGAATGATTTTTTAAGGTTAAATTACAGATACAAATTATATAAACTGAGGCAGGTCTTTAGGGTCTTTCACCATAGGTAATAGAATGACCCTAGAATCCCAAATTTTCCTAGGAAGAGGAACACCTCTAAAAAATCATGAACGGCCCCAATCACTTGGATTTCGGTAATACTAAATTATATTATATATAATGACCTTAGGTAGAAGTCAGGCTTCGGGGAACTTTTATGTTTAAAGATGAACACTGAATCTATTATTTCTTCTTCCCTTAAAACCCCAACCACATCTTGGTTTTCTTCCTCTCCCACCATACTTGGGATGCAACCCATAAAGGATTTAGCCTGAGACTTATCACCATGATCATCATCAAGGTCCTCCCTTGTACCTTCCAACAGACACTGAAAATAATTCACAGCCATATTACCCGCCACATCCATATCAGACGTGAAATAACGGTCCTAACATTTCAGGTTAATCCTCCTTGACACCTTCTTATCTTTAATTCAAGATTGAAATAATGACGTATTGTATTCTCCCTCCATAATCCAAAGAGATATAAATTTTCCCAACAAATCCTCTCAATTTTAACCAACGTTTCAGCTAGAAAGTGGTGTTTCTTTTTTAGCTTCACAAATACATCATCGCCACATTATTATATATGTAATAGTGTGGTAAGAAACACATGCATCTCTATAGTGGATACTTTCCAATTAAGATGGATTAGATAGCCCTTCCAAAACATATTGATACATGTTGTTAGTTATTAGATGAAACGTTTTTATATGAGAGTCATTCTTATAATGTATATTATTCCATCATAAGGGATTGGATATGATCATAATTTCCCTTTTTTTTATAATATCATTGTTCTGGGGGTAAAATATTTCATGTCACATTATTGAAATAATATGTGTGGTATTCTCATAGTATAGGATAACTCATTTCACTTGTTTTGGTCAATGTTTGTAATTCCATGGTCCATGATAGCCTTATTATTAGATGATAAGCTAATTAGGTTGAGAGTTTTTTATGTTTTTTTATTATTCAGCACAACCATGAACATATATTCTTTTACTTTTTTAGGGGTTTGTTAATCATTGCTAATATGTTTTAATACTAACTTTCTACACATGATCCATTGTGTGACTGAATATTTTAAATTCAAGGATCTAGTTAAGGGGAAATAACACATGCAATGTAACTTAGAATTATGATATTGGTTAGGAGATAGAGGATTTGTAAATAAATATTTCATGAAACCTTTTATCATGGATAATATTATGATATATTGTCGTTTTACAACTACATGTATACATGATCAACTGTATCTAGGGATCATACATTTAAATAAAGATACAAGGATATCAAAATCATATTTTCATAGTGTATGTCATTTTACAACATGGTTTCATTAATATATAAATCATATTATTTATTTTGGATTATATTGAAATTGTTGAATTATTATTTATACAATTATATCGAAGTAATTTTTTCCCCTATGTATAGACATGTTCATAAACACATTTTTATCACCATTGATGTATTGGGATTTTTTCTGGAATCCATATGGATCTTTTTTTAGTGAAACTAGATTTTCCCATAGGATGAATATATAAATTTTCTATTTAAGAGTCTAAATACCACCTAATGGTTAAAATGTTAAATTAAACCCAGTTGGAATCATTACGAAAAATATAATGGGTTTTTTTATTCTGGGTTGTAGTGTTTACCATCATGTTAAGATGTCATAGAGTTTCATACTCTAATAATCATCAATAATAATTTATAATAAATAAGATATTATGTGTTTAGTCTACACACACACTCATGGGAATCTGGCTTCTCATTAAAAAATGCATTTTAATAGAAAGATGACGTGGTTGTTTTTTCTACAATAAGGGAATTTCCTTCAGAAGGATTAATATCATTTCATGTTGGAGTCCATGACATTGAGCTATTCGTTTTAGAAAAAAATTAATAAATTTAATTAATTGGATCAATTTACCTGTTTTCATATAAAAAACATTAACTAATTGAATAACTTATAGGTTATACATTCTTTTTTGTTTTAATTTTACTTGTTTTCAGTGCTAACCCAAAAGATGGAGATAGGGTATTTGTTGGATTCATGTGTTGAAAATTTTAATAATTGTGTGGTTGTGATGAATGGGGTCATTATTTTGACAATAGATTGAAGTTATGGTGATTTTCAATTGTTGAATGGTTTCTTCTTCTAAATTCATACAAAAGTTTTGTCTTATTTCAATATTATAAACTACATATGATTATTTATCATTAAAATTGTGATTAATATAGCGTTTAATTTTGTTTTTTATTGTTGGAATCGAACCTCAAACAACATTATTCTAAACCCAAATCTTCTATTGAGAATCCTTTGATTTTACATTTTTTTTATTTCTTATGAGGCTTTTGATTGTTCATATTTTCATAGATTTCATTTAGATTATATTGTTTTCATAGTATTTAATTCAACCATCATTCCTGGTTTCAAATTATTTATGTGATGAGGGACTGTGAACGACCCTTACAAAGGATGGTGTTTTGAAGGTGTGTATATAAAAAGGGGGATGTGGTGACATTAAATTGAAAATATAGTCTTTCTAAACAAGGTAGAAGTGACAGATGAAATTTGATTGACATGGAAGGCGTTTAGGGTCATCTAGATCGAGAAGACCCCAACTAGATGGAATATTAGTGATGAATTGGATGTCCGGAAGGACCCACCGTTCTCTTAGATGATACTTCATGGTGAAATGGAATTAGTTGGGGTTATTCCAATGGGTGGAGTGAAGACAAAATTGTATCTACAATTCTGATTGATTATCCAAACAACATGGTGTTTTGTTTAGAAGAACCCACAACATGTATAGCTTAACTATAATTATAGGTATTTTGGTTATTATAAATATAAATGTGATATAATAATTTTTACATGATATATATGGTTATCAAGTACATGCTTTTCCACATATTTTTTGGTTAATATAAACTCTATTTTTATCTTGTTAGATACATCAATGGTGGAAACACAAGCCTAGGGGACCATCATTGACAATTTTTCCTAAATTTATAGAGTCACATCAAGTAGTTTGGTAATACCAGACATGAGTTGCCGGTGGAACATGAAAAGAAATTTAATTGGATCCACTTTTTATTACATTTTAAATCACACTATATAAGTATGATTATAATCTATGTGTGAAGGTAAATACATGACATTTTTTTCCCAAAGGGATATAGGTCAGGTATTCCATGGGTGAATGATATGAACATAACCAACCATATTATTATTTTATATATCCTCCCTTGAGAATAATATTTGTATATGTGAGTAGCCTAAAAAATGTATTTATCCTTGTATATTATGAAAGTGTTGTCGATTCATCGATCTAAGGTGGTTTATGATCTTATATAAGTACACTATGAATTTCTAGCCATAGGGAGAATATTTGAGTTTATGAATTATGATTGAAGTATCCTAGATGTGGAAACACTTATCTATAGAAATATTTTTACAGGGTTCTTGTTCACACTTCATCATTATGAAGGCTTGGTTACTTCCCCCACATATTCATGGCACATGATCCCCTACATTTTTATTAGATATAGTTTTTTATCCACCCCTACATAATTTATGTATAAGATCCCTAATCTATATAGTCAAAAATCTACAAGAATAAGAAATAAATATGCGATCAAGATCATACACAAGAGTAGATATTCCCCTCACATTCCTATAGAATATGATCATCCAAAATAATTTTTGTAATTATGTGTGTAATGAGTAATTTCATTTTTTGATATGTCTTCCATGATATTGCAATAATAATACAAGGGTGTGGTACTCCCTCAACTGATAATCATATTTTATTGGTGGTAATGAACAAATTCGATATTTCTAGTGGAATATTAGAGATTAGTCCCATGAGATATGATTTTTTAAGTCATTCCACTCCTCATTAACCACCTTGGTTTGTGATTTTTTAGTGTACAAATTTTTAATCTATAGTTTACATTGTGTACATCCTGATACTCTAAGAATTATTAGTTTATTTTGGATTTGATACCCTTTTGAGTAGGAGCTATGATTATTGAAACTTCTCTTTTACATTAAAAATAAATTTTATATCGCATATCTAGATTATCTATATGTGCCATCCTTTTTATAACTCTAGCATACAAGATTTAGTGCTGTGTTTCTAGTTTTCTAATTCTTTGATTTTTTTTGAGGTTTTCTATAGGTCATTTTGATAACTAACTTTATATGGGCTTTGTTCCCCCACATGTTATCTTTTTCAATAATATACACTTGTTTGGAGAGGGACTTAGTAGTAATGGAGGATTTATTTCTTCTCCAGAGTTGATACCTGGTGATTCATGGGGATTTATAAAAGTGTGTTGTTTTTTCATATTGATGGTGGTAATCATTTTGGTTAGATATTAATCCATAAGTACTTAGGAAATGGGTTCAATTTTTAGACTTGTATGTCTATCAGATTCCTAGAATTTTCATATCTAAATTTCTTTTGGTATTTCCTTATATGTCATTGTATAAGTGTTATATTTTCATAAATGTGTTGTAAAACATATTTTTTTATTTGTTTATCTAAATTATTAGTGCTACCATTTGTTTTTTTTCATTGGATATATGTGTATATTTCATGTTCATATAGGATAAGTTATCACATGCTATTTGATTTTACAACATGGTGCTAGTCTACATCACTTTGACTATTGAAGGAAGGATTTGGGAGGCACAATTGACTTATCATTGATCCCTAAAAGGCCTTGGTGGGATGGTATTTTAAAAGTTATTTCAAAGAATTTTTATCCTATTTTTGGTGTTTTGTGTTAATACTTATATAAGGACTATTTTAGGTCTATAGGGAAATGATGATAATGGGATCTTGACATTAGTTGTCATCCCCATTAAGTTAAAATAGGTGTGACATCTGTTGTATCCAATTTCAAATACAATTGTAGCCTATTAGTTCACCTGAAACTCAAATACATCAATTAAATTTTACATGAACGTTGGTATATTAATTACATTGTGATTTTTTATGATACTTTATGTCCTTCACATGTCAACACATACATATATGAATAAATAATTACAGGTTCACTCTATCAAATTTAGGGTGCTACAAACTAATCATTGGATTATAAGCTGGGGTAAGGTTAGGGAGTTCCCATGCTCTTAGTTAGTATTTTATCCACTGCTTATTGAGTGGTTAGGTTTGTATTCTAAGAAAGAATTTATAAAATTATTACCCTCTAATATAAGGTATTTTCTCTCTCATTTGTTAATAGTTTGAATATTGTACAAGGGATTATTCATCCTTGTATGTTAGTTGATATAACATGTATATTGTAATTAATCATTGTGCTAAGATGAATGTTACATCATATAATTTTTTTGAGACTAATACATGGCTAATAAAGGATTATCTGATCTTGAAGACTCACATTACCATCTTGACCAAGGTTTTACTAACCATATTTTTATTCTTTTATCGATATTCTATTATAGTATATAAATCCATTAGTGGATGTTTTTATTATCAAACCCATAATGGGACTACTCTATGATAGTTCCAGTTTGAGTGTAATTTTATGTTGTAATTTCATCCATGGATATTGGGCCCTCTACATGGTGGTGAAATCATGTATGATAATTTCATGAGAAAATAGGCCTAATTTGGTGATCTCCAGATATGATTTTTCATAATAAATATTTTATATTCAATTATTGAGGAGTTTATCTTTAGTTATTGTATATGTGTTAAGATTATGTTTCTTGTGATACCGCCTATAACATAGTTCCTAGAGGGAATATTGTAAGATATGTGTTCTTGGTATGGACACACACTAGCATTGGGAGAAGAATAATATTTCCCCTAAAAATAACCCAATAGTTGTTGTGGATGGAATCCCATATGGGAAATGAAATTTATATTATATTCATACATTTTATGAATTTTTCGACCAAAATGATATTTTTTTAAAGGATGTGGTGTGCATAATAACAATTATGAAAAATACAAAGATCCAGTCTCACAGAATTAGAAAAAAGTAGTTACTATCCAAAATAAAGTGTTAAAAGTAAGAATTATGGACTGATATTCAAGGGGAGGGATATGTTTTCGTGATAAATAGTTTGAATAATAGTTTGATTCATTCCCTAAATTCACATAACCCCGCACTAGGAAATACCAGAAAGATACTTTCAGGTGGTAATATTTTTTCAAAACATGGAAATTCTAAAGGGTCCTCTATCCTAAACATGGTAAGATCAAAAATATTTGTGAATATAGATCATTATTCACTCACCCATTCATTTGGTGTAAGCTTATACATAATGAAATATCTTCCTTTCAAAATAGTCCTTTGTTGAAGTAGATAGGTGTAGTGTAACCCATATTGTTAGAAATAGGATACCCATTATGTGTATTATACAGACATAGATACCAAATAATTAGAATGGTTCCACCTCTAGAAGTGATTGAGACCCCCCATGTTGAGGAAATAAATAAGTGAAAATATTAGAATTTACATCATATGGATTCTAAGGAATATGTTGATGCATTTAAAGCACATCTCATAATTAAACTATGATAAGGGGTTTTCATGTTACTCATTTTAAAAAAAAATATAGATATATTGTTATAAGGTGGATTAATATGAACCCTAGTGGAATTTAGAGAAAACAGTTACTAATTATTCTCACCTATTAGGTTGATGAAGAGAATATTAGAGGAATGTCCCCTTGTTGTACCTTGAGAGTTTCAACTATGAAACAAACTATAAAAGTATGGGATGTAGATTCCTGGAGTATAATTTTATTTTATGAGTTTCAAATCCTCAAATTTTTTGTAATATTATTATCTTGGTAGTGGAATTATATTTGATAATTCCCATAGAGGACCCTACATCCCATTTATTTTGGTTATTATAGATAAAATAGAGTATATTAATTGTCTTTTTTATGTAGTGGGGGTGTTTTGAATCTTTCATTTAACATGAATTACCATAGTTATTACCTTGTGTGAAATAATTCTTTAGTGTTGATATCGACAATGTTTTCTACTGTGACAGGGAATTAAAAATTGATAAAAAAGAACTCTTCTCTAAAAGGTGGGGACTAGCTCATTAAATTACCAATGAAGATATTTGTCTTCCCTATATGTTCATGTTAAATACCATAATGGATATACTGAGTAGATATAACACTTTAAGATAATGTCTCATTATTTGTTATATCCAATGGATATTTATTTTTGTACTGAACCCATTGAAACTCTTTTTATATGGTTTAGAGGAAGTTTCCTAAAATTCACGAATATTAATTTCTCAATAATGTGAAACATAATGTTATAGGGATAATATATTATGGTAATATGAATCTTTATAAATGTATTCTTGGTATTTTTTTTTGTTGTTTTCTCACTTTACGCATAATGGTGTGATTGATACAAGTTTTAGGATGTTTTACTAATTCTAGAGTCTCCATATCTAGATTTAAAAGTAGATTGATTCCCTAAAAGAATTATATCTATGATATTGGATTCCAAACCTACTGGAAATCATGATTAAGATAAATTAATTAAAATATATGATGATTTTTGTAATGAAGGTTTGTGTTTCTTATTTGTTGTGAGCTATAAACATTGGTTCAAATGCTTTACTATAAACAGACTCTAGATATGTTGATGTAGAGTTGGATAATAAAGTATAATGACCCATGATTGATGTACCTGAACATTAAATTTCTTTTGAGGAATATGTAATACGTTACAAAAATATACTTCAAGAGAACTTATTAGTTTAGTATCTTTGAAAACATGGAACATAATATTATAACTTGGTGATGGATCTTCAACATCTCCCATAAAGATATCCCTTTTTTTTCCTAGCTAATTATGTTCTTTATATCCTGTGGAATATAAACCATGAAAATGATGAGCTCCAATTCTCGTAAATCTAATAATGTAGAACATAAAACAAACAATAAACATAATATTGTAAAAACATAAACATAAAGATTATATATCAAAATCACAAGTCATGAAATAAATCTTGGTAGTATGAAAGGCATTGATCATAATGGAACATTAACCATGATAAAATATCATTGGAATAAAACATGGAATTATTTCAAACAAATAATCACAAAATATGATTTCCATATATTGAAGGAATTGCTTACAAGACCATCATAGTGTACAAAGTCTATTACTGAACTGGGTTTACATGATATTCCAGTCATGTATCACATAACAGAATTTACATTCCATTCCAGTCATGTCTATATCATTTGATAGAAACCTTTATCCAATGCATTATTGTAAGATATCGGTCCCACCATTCTTATAAGGCCCCAACCATAAACATTACTTAATCTTGATTTATTTAAAGAATACAAATTGAGGATCTTTTCAGCTTTAGTGTTTTAGAGAATTAGAACATAAATCATGCATTAAATTCCACATTTAAACAAAGTGGTTACAGAAAAGATAGTACTCATTTTTCTCATAAATGGAAAAAAATTTAAAAATAAAATAGGGATTCTTTCTTGACACTTCCTTGACACTATCATTAGATCATGTACCTTTCCCTTGACCTTTGAAAAACATTTCCAAAACATGGGATGAGCATAAAAAGCTCAGTAAGGGATATAAAAGTACGAAATTAGAACAATAGTCCATGTATGAAATCATATTTTACTCATAAAACATAATCATTTTAACATACCTCATCAAATCATGAATAAATCATTAAAATCATTTGACATAAATGTAACTTGAGGCATTCATAACATTATTACGTATGGAGTAACCCTCATGGTTACATTTGAAATATCCATCACAGTATATTCCCTAAATCGCTTTGTAGAAACCTTAATTTTTAACCCCTTCGGGTTACCCAATGCATTGGAGAGCTATATCGGGCTCAACTGCCCTTAGTTTATCACAGAACCACCCGTCTTCATAACAATGCCCAAGAACCATAACATAATCTTAACACATAAAACATGCATAAAGGAAACATAACATTCACATATTTCAATCACAAGATATCAATACAACACATTGATATAATAAAAACATTATGAATACCATTTTCAATACCAAAATAAATGAAATGTAAAACTTGGTTTTTTATTCATTTTTAAAAAATGTTATGGCTTGTAGAGGAAGTGGAAACTCAAATAATGGTCACGGCGACGGAGAAGTCATTGTCGCTACATACATATGACAATAAAATATTCCTTTTGTTGTTTAGTAAAAAAATTCGTATAAAAAAGATTCCTTTGAGTAGACGTAAAAGTCAAAGGGGTTTATACACCGTATAAAAGAAAGTTGTGTATAAAACAAAATATGACTCAATGAAAGGAGATTGAGACGAAGTCCCAAACCTCAGCTACGACATGACTCAATCATTCTTTAACCTCCTAAATAATAAACTTGAGTTAATTTCTACTTTCATGAGAACCTTTTCCAAGTTCATTATTCCTTTTATATCACTTATTACCATGTTATGAACACTATGTAATTATTTATGTTAATAATGGTCGTATTGTCAATCATTTGTACTTGAGTTAAAAATAAACTCTTTATAATTACAAGTTGTTCATATATCTATTATATTCATAATTATATTCATGATGTAGATATCAAATATATCATATATATCCAGTATATACATAAATTTATAATACTACATAACATTTAGAGGTAAGAAATGAAATTCACCGTTCATGGAGATGGTAAGCCATACGTACGCATGAATGCTACTTTCATTTCTACTTCATATTTTATGTAATAAAATCATAATGACGAAATTTATATTATAATTCCATTATAATATCATATATAATATCATTTTCTCCATCCTTTATACGTCCCACATATGGCACTAACTAATCAAATCACTTTGAGGGGGCGGTAGTCAGCACTTCCAAAAATGAAGATATCGCGTTTACCCTTAATGGAAACCATAAAGGTATGACATAAATTAAAAATACATAAGCTTAAGTAAAACATAAATATATTATATATCATATATAAATATAGTGACATCTTAATGGCCACCTTTGATGGTGTTAGAAGAATATTGAACAATCATCATTTCATGAGACAAAAATTCGCCATCCACGGAAACAGTATGCTCTTTAACCATTAGATGTAGGTGTGTGTAAGTGAAGCTCGAATACTTATTATAAATAATTCCAAGTATATTGAAGATACTGTTTTATTTACAATTGAAATGAATAAAAAGAGTTTAGGGGGTTGGAGAAGAAAAATAAAACAAAAGAACATTAGAGAATACTTTACCTTTAAATTGGGTAACTCTTTTTGGTTTGTACAAAAAGGGATTCTTGAAGAGATTTCTATCTAAGGTAAGGATTATAGGATGAATAGAAGGATGTGGAGAGATAAAATGAGAAACTTTTGGCCGAGCCAATGGCTTGAGAAGTGTGGGTAAGGAGGTAGTGGTGGGGGCCTTTTATAAGAGGAGAGGATGGGAACTCTTGGAATGTTATAAAATGTTACATTATATTAAAATGAGTTTAGGATTTTAAAGGTCCCACATTGATATATTTCTAGAATAAGGTGATATGGGTTTGAAATATACTCATCCTATAGGTCTTTGAAAAGTGTAAGGCTTATATTTTACATTATCATTTCATTTTATTTTAATCGTTCATTAATGAGGTAATCGCTGCATCATCATGATGTCATAAATAATTTAATTTATTTAATATCTAAAAATTATAAAAAATACTATGATGTAGGAAATCTTTTTAGATTTCCAATGAATATTTATAGTCTAAGATATCATTTACACAGACAAAATTAATAATGTTTTACTCAGGTGATTCATTCGTTAGGGATATTCTCCTTTCTTTAAAAAATAAAAGGATAAAGTGTAACATTCACCCAAAAGTGATTCCATGGGGTCTTTAAGTTTGGAACAAGGCATCCCAGGGTCTTCCATGACATAACCATTAGCATTAGAACACATTTTGGGGTCATTTTTTAATTTTTATATTATCCTTAACTACCCGATTACTAATTATTCACGATAATTAAATATAATTAACATCGTTACTATTCATAATGTCCAAAAAAAGAGTCTCAATTACATAATTTAGACCTTATAATTCCAAATATGGAATCCATTTTACCCAATTCCAAACATAGAAATTGAAATAATTAATTTAAAAATAATTCTCGTTGTCAAAACAAATAGTGGATTTTTTTGAAACAATATCTATGAAATGTTTGGCACTTGTTTATGCACAATTACAAAGTGAAATTAATTATAATGACCACCATTGGATTAAATGGTAAAAATATATTCTAATTACACTTTTAGAACAATAAATAAGATAATATGACCACATAATTAAATTAGTTGAAAAGGCAGTTTTGATGTAAAATGCAGTATTTTCCAGTATTCATTAAAAAAATGATCATTGTCAGAAAAATACCAAATATTTATCCAAAGTTAATTTTAATGTCCCAATAATAAATAACAAGTTTATTTTGAAAAATTGAGATTTTAAAATTGTCTAAATTTTGATCTAAAAATGGTTTGCGATAAAAAGGAAGTAAAACAATCTTTGAAAAATATTAGTGTATTCCATGCTTAAGATTGGATTTATTTTCATTTTAAGCCTCTAAAACACTATCTAATTAATAAATAGGAATAGATAAGAATATATATTATTCATTACTTACTTGGTATGTTACATCCTTCCCCCCTTTAGAAAATTGTGTCCCTCAATTTATTTACTTATCGAACAAGTGGGGATATTTATCCCTCATTTCATTTTCAGATTACCATGTATCCTATTCTATCATGTGGTTTTCCCAAAAAACCTTTAATTGATGAATCACTTTATTCCGAAACACATGATCCCTCTGGTCAAGAATCTGGTTTGGTCATTCCTCATAAGATAGATTCTCTTCCAGCTGAACTACCTCTGGACTCAAAACATGAGATGGATCTGGAAAGTTCTTCCTTAACATTAAAACATGAAAATCATTGTGTACCTGAGATAAACTCGGAGGTAAAGCCACTCGCTATGAAATTGATCCAAATCTATTTAGAATTTCGTAAGCTCCAATGAACCTTGGACTCAGATTTCCTTTCTTACCAAATCGCATCACACTTTTCCATGGCGATACTTTGAGAAAAACATGATCGCCTACCTCAAAAGAGAGATCCTTCCTCCAGTTGTCCGCATAACTTTTCTACCTGCTCTGAGCTGTTCTCATTTGTTTCTGTGTCAGCTTAACTTTTTCTGCCAACTCTTGTACCAATTATGGTCCCATAAACATCCTTTCACCCACTTCATCCCAAAAATCTTGAGTTCAACACCGCTTCCCTTATAATGTCTCAAATGGTGCCATCTGTATACTGGAATGAAAACTGTTATTATAAGAAAACTCAACCGAAGAAAAATGTTGGTCCCAAAATCCCTGATAATACATCGAACATGCATGTAGTATATCCTCCAAAGTCTGAATTGTACATTCTGACTGCACATATGATTGAGGATGAAATGTTGTACTAAAATTTAATTCAGTACCCGACGACTTCTGAAGGCCTTTCCAAAAGTTAGAAGTGAACCTGGGATCACGATTAGATATAATGGAGAGTAGAACTCCATGTAACCTAACTATATATTTAAGATACAAACGATATAGTTGATCTAGGGAAAAAGTATCTCGTATATCAAGGAAAATATCAGATTTAGTCAAGCGATCAACAATAACCCAGATTGCATTATTACCTCAAGGTGTCTTCGACAATCCCACAACGAAGTCCATGGAGATATTCTTCAATTTCCAGTCTGGAACAGGTAAAGGCTGAAGCTTCCATTTTGGTAACTGCCGCTCTTCTTTAACCTGTTGTCAAGTCAAACACTTCACAGTAAAATCAGCAATATCTTTTTTCATTCTATCCCACTAGTAGTACTCCCAAATATCTCTATACATCTTAGTAATGCCTGGATGAACTGAAAATGGATAACTATGAGCTTCACATAACAACTCTCTCTTCAATAGTGAATCACATGGCACACAAAATCACTTCCCAAATCTTAACACACAATCATTATCAATGTTGAATTCAGGAAACTTACCCTTCTTAACCAACACTACATTTTTCTGCAAATCACTGTCTTGCTTCTGTGCTTGCTTAATTCTTTCTGATGGAGAATATTTCACTGATACCTGACACAAAACAGAAGGACATCCTACACCAACCACTTCTATGCCAATGTTCATCAAATAATTAAGCAAAGGATCACGTTCCAAATTAAACATTGTTAATGATGCATTACTTTTTTGACTCAAAGCATCAGCCACTTTATTTTATTTTCCCGTATGGTAAAGAATTGTACAATAATAATCCTTGATTAATTCTAGACATCTCCTATGTTTCATGTTCAGTTCTTTCTATGTGAATATATACTTTACACTTTTGTGATCACTATATATTTCACTCATTAAACCATAAAAATGATGCCTCCGAATTTTTAAAGCAAAAACAACAGCAGCTAATTCCAAATCATGTGTATGGTAATTTACCTCATGAGTTTTCAACTAACATGAAGCATAAGAAATTACCTGATCATTATACATTATGACGCCACCAAATCCTTTCAATGAAGCATCACTATAGATAACAAACTCCCCATTCCTGGAAGGTAGTTCCAAAACTGGAGCATTCAACAATCTTCTTTTCAGTTCCTAAAAAAATCATTACATTCTTTTGTCCAGATAAACTTAACACCCTTCCGAGTTAGCTTAGTCATTGGACTAGTTAACCGTGAAAAATTTCTAACAATACTTTGGTAATAGCCTTCAAAACCAATAAAACTACGAATCTTAGTTACATTTGTCGGTCTTGGCCATTCTTCCAAAACCTTTGTTTTTGCAGGATCAATAGTTATTCCATCTTTAGAAACAATATGACCAAGGAATGAAATTTGTTGAAACCAAAACTAACACTTTCTAAATTTCCCATACAATTTATATTCTTTAAAGGTTTGAAAAATAACCCTTAAATGACTTTCATGCTCCTCTTTAATTTTATAAAACACCAAAATATCATCAATGAAAACAACCACAAACTTATCCCAGAACTCATGGAAAATTCAATTCATAAGGTCCATGAATATAGCAGGTGCATTGGTTAGCCCAAAAGGCATTACTAAAAATTCATAATGGAAATATCTTGTACGAAATTAGTTCTTCGGAATATCTGCTTCCTTTACCTTCAACTGATGGTACCTCGATCTCAGGCTAATCTTTGAAAAATACTGAGCTCCCTTGAGCTGATCAAACAAATCATCGACATGAGGAAAATGATATTTGTTCTTTACAGTGATGTTACTCAAGGCTCTATAATCAATGAAAATTCTCATTGAACTATCTTTGTTTTTAACAAATAAGATAGGAGCACCCCATGGTGATGTTCTAGGTCGATTGAAACCTTTCTCTAATAAATCTTCATTCAACTCTAAATGTTCAATTTGAGCCACTCGATAAGGGGGTATTGAAATTGGCTTAGCATCAGGAACTAAGTCAACAGTAAATTCAACTTCCTGATCTGGTATTATTCCAGGCAACTCATCAAGAAAAACATCAGGATACTCATTTACCACTGGCACATCATTAATCTGAACGGTTCCTTTGTTTTCAACAATATGTGCAAGGTAACATTCATTTCCGTATTTTACAAGTTTCTCAGTCTCTTGATATGTTATCTATAGTAAGGGTTCACTCTTTTACAGAAACTGAAAGTCATTCTGAAAGGAAACTTCTTTAGCTCTACAGTCAATCTTAGCATGGTAAATAGAGGGAAAATCCATACCCAGGATAACATTAAACTCTACTAGAGGTAAAACAATAAGGTTTTCAAGGAGGTTCTTTCCACGGATAAGGATAGGAAGACTCTTATAAATTCTTTTTGCCTCAACATTTCCCTAGGAGTTTTTACCCCATGTTCAAGATTTATTTCTTGAGATGGTATTCCCAAGTTACAAGAAATGTTTTCAGAGATGAAGGAATGTGTAGAACCTGAATCAAACAACACACTCACATAATTTGAAAAAACAAACAAAGTACCTGATTCCACTTCATATGATGGCCCAACATCTGCTGAAGTAGTTACAAAGGATTTCAATACCACTTTTTAATTGTAGTCAAACTCTTTCCCATCACTCGAGCTCTTTTTCAGAAACTCATTTGCATAGTGACCCATCTCATTGCACTTAAAACATTTCACTAACTATAAATAAAATTTACTTTTACCATCACCTAGATCTTTTTCAGTGCAATCACGAGCCTTATGTCCCATCTTACCACATCGGCAGCACTTTCAAAAATTCAGAAGACATTCCCCAGCATGCCTTTTACCACAATTATCACAAACTAGAACCTTAGTTTCCCTACCATAAGACATTTTTAAATAATTCTTCCCTTTATCCTACCACCTCAGTCTCTTCTTCTGTTGGTTGTTATAGAACACTTGATCATCGCAAAACTCCATTTCCACCTTCTCAGCACATCAAACAATATTTTCATAACTTTTGAACTCACGGGAATCCAAGGCCCTTCGATATTTTGGATTTAATCCTAAGTAAAAACGATTGATTTTACAATCAAGGTCTCAGAGAAAATTTGGAGCCTACCTTGCCGATTGAGTGAATCTCCCTTCATACGTAGCCACTGAGTCGTCATCTTGCCTCAATTCCAAGATTTGTTTTCTAATCCTAAGTCGAACAGCCTTAGGAAAATACTTCCCAATAAACATACCTTTTAATTCATCCTAGTCGACAACATCAATATTATCAGTGTCCCTAATATTTTTAACCATCGACCACCACTGATATGCTTCACCCTCCAAACGGTAAATTGAAAGACTAACCTTTTGATTTTCTGAACACCCCATGACATAGAAAATATTCTCTAGTGCTTTAATCCACCCTTCAGCTTGCACAGGGTCAGATGATCCTCTGAATGATGGGGGATGTTGCCTCATGAAATGATCCACCACTGACATGTTCCTTTGCAGTTGATCTATCTGATCTCGTGCATGGATACCACCAAAATTTATCACTTGAGTCAACTGTGCCATTACTGCAACATACTGTTCAGTTCCAATTCTGATCATCTCAGGATGCTGATTCGGAAGGTCATTTCCCTCTGTATGCCTTCCTAGAACTATTTCCATGTTTCCTCTGCAGAAAACCATTCTGAGCAAACATGTCTTAGATGAAGCAACATGGTAATCTTAAAATGCTATATCATTTCAATTTGACCATAAAAAAATATTTGTGGATAATAATTTATCATAATTCTAACTCCTAATGTTATCTAAACCGATCTTTGATACCAACTATATGGCCCCAGCCTTAAACATTACTTAATCATGAGTTATTTCAAGAATACACGTTGAGTATCTTTTCAGGTTTAGAGTTTTAGAGAATTATAACATAAATCATGCATTACATTCCACATTTAAAAAAAGTGGTTACATAAAAGATAGTACTCATTTATCCCATCAATGGAAAAATATTTAAAAATAAAACATGGATTCTTTCTTGACACTTCCTTGACACTATCATCACATCATGTACATTTCCCTTGAACTGTGAAAAACATTTCAAAAACTTGGGATGAGCATAAAAAGCTCAGCAAGGGATATAAAAGTATGAAATGAAAACATTAGTCCATGTATGAAATCATACTTTACTCATAAAACATAAGCATTTTAACATACCTCATCAAATCAGGAAAAAATCCTAAATATCATATGACATAAAGGTAACTTGAGGCATTCATAACTTTCTTACGTAGGGAGTAACCCGCATGGTTACGTTTGGAATACCCATCACAGTATATTTCCTAAATCTCTTTGGAGAAACCTTAATGTTTAACCCCTTTGCGTTACCCAATTCATTGGAGAGCTATATCGGGCTCACCCGCCCTTAGTTTATCATGGAACCACCCGTCTTCATAACAATTCCCAAGAACCATAACATAATCGTATCACATAAAACATGCATAAAGGAAACATAAAATTTCCACATTTCAATCACAAGATATCAATACAACACATTGATATAATAAAAAAATTATGAAAACCATTTTCAATACCAAAATAAATGAAAATTAAAACATCGTATTTATTTTTTATTGAAAAAAAAAACGTTATGGCTTGTAGAGGAAGCTGAAACTCAAGTAATGGTTACGGTGGCAAAGAAGTCGTTATCGCCGCATACGTACGACAAAAAAACATTACTTTTTTCGTTTATTAAAACACTTCATATAAAAAATATTCATTTGAATAGACATAAAATTCAAAGGGTTTTATACACTCTTCAAAATAAATTTGTGAATAAAATAAAATATGCCTCAATGAAAAGAGATTGAGATAAAGTTCCATACCTCGGGTCTGACATGACTCGATTATTATTTAAAATCTTTAATAATAATCTTGAGTTAATTAAAAATTTCTTAAAAAACATTTCCAAGTTCATTATTCATTTCATATCACTTATTACCATGTTATGAACACTATGTAATTATTTAAGTTAATAATGGTCATTTTGTCGATCATTGGTACTTGAGTAAAAAATAAACTGTTTATAATTACAAGTTGTTCATGTATCCATTATATCAAGAATTATATTCATGTTTTAGATATCATATATATAATATATTTCCAGTATATACTTGCATTTATAATATTACATAACATTTAAATGTAAGAAATGAAATGCACCGTTCATGGAGACGGTAAGCCGTATGTACGCATGAACACTACCTTCATTTATATTTCGTATTTTATGGAATTAAATCATAATGACATAAAGATATATTATAATTCCAGTATAATATCATATATAATATCACTAAATCTTTCATTTATACATCCCACATATGGCATTAACGAATCAAATCACTTTGAGGGGGAGGTAGTTCGCACTTCCTAAAAAAAAGATATCGTGTTTACCCATAATGGAAACCATAAAGGAATGCCATAAATGAAAAATAATGAATCTTAATGAAAACATAAACATAATATATAAAATATATAAATATAATGACATATTAATGGAAACCATTGATGGTGTTAGAAGAATATTGAAAAATCATCGTTTTGTGAGGCAGACATTCGTCATCCACGGAAATAGTATGTTCTTTAACCATTAGATGTAGGTGTGTGTAAGTGTAGCTTGAATACATCTTATAAAAAAATCCCAGTATATTTAAGATACTGGTTTTGATACAAAATACATGAATAAAAATATTTTAGGGGGTTGGAAAAGAAAAATAAAACAAAATAACATTAGAGAAGACTTTATATTTAAATCAGGCAACTCTTCTTGGTTTGTACCATAGGGTTTCTTGAAGAGATTTATACCTAAGGTAAGGATTCTTGGGTTAATAGAGGGATGTGGAGAGATAAAATGAGTAGATATTGTCTGAGCCAATGGCTTGAGAAATGTGGGTAAGGAGGTAAAGATGGGGGCCTTTTATAAGAGGAGAGGGGAGGCACTCTTGAAAAGTTATAAAATGATACTTTATATTAAAATGAGTTTCGGATTTTAAAGGTCCTACATTGATATATTTCTAGGATAAGGTGATAAGGGTTCAAAATATACTCATCCAATAGGTCTTTGACAAGTGTAAGTCTTATAATTTACATTATCTTTTCATTTTATTTAAATCGTTCATTAATAAGGTAATCGCTACATCATCATGATGTCATAAACAATTTAATTTATTTAATGTCTAAAAATTATAAAAAAATACTATGATGTAGGAACTATTTTTAGTTTTCCGATGAGTATTTATAGTCTAAGAGATCATTTACATAGACAAAATTTAAAATGTTTTACTCGGGTGATACATTCTTAAGTGATATTCTCCTTTCGTTAAAAAATAAAATGATAAAGTGTCACTTTCACCCAAAAGTGATTCAATGGGGTCCCTATGTTTGGCACAAGGCATCCCATGGTCGGCCATGAACCAAAAAGTAGCATTAGGAAGCATGTTGGGTTCATTTTTTATTATTATGATATTATTTTATTATCCTTAACTACCCGATTACTAATTAATAACGATAATTATAGATAATTACCATCATTACTATTCATATTGTCCAAAAACAAACGAGTCCTAATTACATAGTTTGGACCTTATGATTCCAAATATTGAATCCATTTTACCAAATTCTAATCATAGAAATTTAAATAATTAATATCAAAATAATTCTCGTTGTCAAAACAAATAGTCGGTTTTTTTGAAACAATATCTATGAAATGTTTGGCACTTGTTTATGCCCAATTCAAAAGTGAAATTAATTATAATGAACACTATTGGATTAAATTGTAAACATTTATTCTAATTAAACTTTTATACCAATTAAAAAGATAATATAACAATATAATTAAATTAAATGAAAAAGCAGTTTTGATGTAAAATGCAATATTTTTAACTATTCATTAAAAAAAATGACCTTTGTCAGAAAAATACTAAAAAATTATCCAAAGTAAATTTCATTGTCCCAATCATAAAGAATAATTTGATTTCGAAAAATATAGCTTATAAAATTGTAAAAATTTTACCTAAAAATGGTTTTCCATCAAAAGGCAGTAAAACACTCTTTTAAAATTATTAGTGTATTCCATGCTTAAGACTGGATTTATTCTCATTTTAAGCCTCTAAAACACTATCTAATTCCTAAATAGACATAAATAAGAATATCTATTATTCATTACTTACTTGTTATTTTACACTTCTCATAATTAAATCATTCGTACATGTATTATAAAAACAAAATTCATTCATGAAAGCATAACCCATAAAATAAAATGGGTTTGATAAACAACATTCCACCATAATATAATAATTATAAAAATTATTTCATCCATTTACACAATAAAATCATAGTTATAATAGGGATATAAACATAACCCTATTTAAATAGCATCATCTTATATGGAAAATAATTTTCTTAAAACACTTGATCTTAATTTTTGAGGATAGTATACTTCTTCTTCAAAAAAATTTATCTTTCTAAAAATTTAGTAAAATTTTAAACAAAATAATTTATTTAAAAATAAATATGAAATCTTGTAGAGGATGTATCATGGAACTGTGTAATTTTGAATATGTAAAAATCAGTTCATGTAGTATAAATTAAAAAACCATTCTTTTTGTACACTTGTCGGTAAAGTTTCAAAAGACCTCATATAGAAAACGAAAGAAAGATTCCTTCCATACCTCTAAATAAAAATTTACCAATGTGTAAAATTAACTTTAAAAATAATAAAAGAATATATATACTATTATATATTTAGGAAACATGGATGTTGATGATAAATATACCTCAGTAAATCAATACGAATAAATGATCTCAGATAAAAATGAGATTAAAAATTATTCCCTTACATTAAATATGATATTCTTTGTATGTATCTAAACCTCCTATATAATCATATTATCATCTTCTTGTTAGTAACATTTCATTGTCACCCATTATTTGGATATTAACTTCATTATGTTCTTATGCATGTTTTGTTGGATAATTTAATTTCCAAATTCATTTGTTATAGTTATATCATTCATAAAATAATACATTATTATATATATCATATTTATTCATTCAATTAATTTTTGAAATCGTGGTTTAATAATGATCATGTAGAATGAATCACATCGTATTATAGAGACTGTAGGCGGTATGTACGCATGAGCAACGATATCATTCATTTAATGGTTAAATTTTGTAAAATAGGGGGGTATATTTATTATAATAAATAATTATCATGTTATATTAATTAATAAATCTATTTTTCGCATCGTTATACCCATCCAAATTAAGTATTGTAGAATAAAAAATTAAACCACGTCATGGAGACGGTAAACCGTACGTATTCATGCATAGTGATAATGATATTTATAGGATTGATAAATGGAGGTATAAGGTTGTAACATAATTTTAATAATATCTCATAATTTAAAAGATAAAGTATTTATTGAATTAGTATCGAGAAACATAAGAAGAGGATGTAGAAGAAGAAAGGAATTTTGAAATAGAAGATAAAATAATTAACTCTTCTTCGAGTATCTCTTTTTGATTTTCAAAAAATGTCATTATAGGATGTGTTTATGACCAACTTTTTCAACTCTATTAGAAATTTAGAGATCTTGGGAGCATATTTGATAAGAATTTGGGTCATCCAAGGGTTATGAGAGGTGTGAGAAAGTGGGTATATGTGTTGTCCTTTTATAAGATGGAAGAGGGGCACTTTAAGAAAGTCTTAAAATATTATTTTATTATAATTTGATTTTAAAATTATAATAAACCCAATCTGACCTATTTAGATGATATGATTGTTATGGTTACAAATACTCTCATCCAATAGGTTTTAGACTTATTTTGTTCCGAAATTTTTCCTTATCTTTTGGCTTTAACCCTTACTTAAATAAATTAACTCTTATCATGTCTTCATCTATTGTTACAATATATAGAAAATATAAATAATATAAAATCCAAATAGATACTAAATTAGATATTTAATGGAATTTTTAACATTATATAATTTTTTGGACGAATCATATATTTTCAATACTATTATACCATTTAATAACATAGAATTTGTTTTAAAAACAAAGTCATTTATGTCCATTTTGAAACTATTTAATAATTGTCATTTTTTTATATCTATAACAACATTTTTATTAAAAAAACTACATTAACTCAAATATAACACGTCATAAACATCCATAAAATTATGGGATGTCCTGAAAAGTTTCAAATTATATTTAATTTAAATTTTATAAAATCAACTATTTGAATCTTTTATTAATAAGGTAATCACTGCATCATCATTGTGTCATAAATAAATTTATTTATTGAATGTCTGAAATTTATATATAAAAAACAATGATTTATGAAGTATTTTAATCATTATAATTATTATTTATAGTCAAATTGATAAATTATGTAACACCACATTAAAAAATATTTAGTAAAAAGATATATGTTTATGTTATATTTCCCTTTACTTTAAATTAATTCTTATAACATGTAATGTTCACACCAAAGTGGCTCCCAAATGCAGAATGTTTGGAATAAGGAATTTTTTTTCTCTATAATTACTCCTAAAATATTATTATTACATGTTTTAGGGTAGTTATATATTAATATAATTTTATTTTTAATTTTATTTACCTAATGTACTAATTAATCGTGGTAAATAAAACAATTATTGATGTTACTATTCATAATGTCCTAAAATAAAAGGTAACTATTTACATAAACCAGAACCTATTATTACAAATATGGAATCCATTTTTCCATATTAAAAATAATGTTGTTTATTTAATTAATTTAAAATTAATTCTCATTGTCAAAACCAAAAAGCCTGTTTTAAGAACTAAAAACTATCAACATAATGATATACATTTTTTCCCAATTTAAATTTTAATTAAATCCAATTATAAATTTTTTATTAAATGGTAAGAATATAACACAATTAATCTTTTATACTATTTAAAATGTTAATAATATTACAGATAAATTTGTTGAAAAGGCAGTTTTAAATTAAAATGTAGTATTATTCACTATTCATTAAATTATTAATTTCATTAGAAAAATACAGAAATATAATCCAAGGTAGATTATTTGGTACCGATGTCAAAAACAATGTTCACTGTGTCATATATAACTTATAAAGTTTACAAAAACTAGATTTCTAATTTTTTCTTCATCAAAGGCTGGTAATATTTTTTTTAAAATACATCTTTTATCCGAAAAATTGATTTTTTATATAATTTATAGAAAACATATAATAGGAATTTAAAACATTAAATTTAATATATTACATATATATTTCAATAATAAAATCCATAAAGATTTATTTTATAATTTTATAGACTCACTTATTTTCATTTAAATAGATTTTCTGAGGGAAGTTAATACTTTTCATACCCACCATTATAATGTCTAGGTTATAATATTTAATTAAAACATATACTAGGTATTTAATGAAATTAATTCTATCAAAATAACATGATATTATGTGTAATAAAATCCATTAATATCTTTGTGTATACTACAAGCTAATACGGTGTTGCATATTGCGCAATCTAATCTTGGTGTAGCATTCAACACATGACATCAATGAAATAAAAAATAATATTTCTCATAAAATCTCAGGGTGTTACATTATTCCTCCATTAAAATTTATTTCTCCATAAAAATTCATTGGGATTATAAAAGGGCTACTACATGAATGTTTCATTCATAGAAACTCACATAGTAAAGAGAAATAATAAAACATCATTTTAAAAAGGAATGTTAGCAACATAAATGTTACCCAAAGTAACTCATCACTAGGTTTCCACATAGTTTAATATCAGTGGGAAGTGAAAATATAGATATTTAATAAAAATATAACCATCAAAATCTGATTGATAGTGCTAGAGAACATGTTTTGGAGGAAGTTAACATCTATAAAACCATAAATCCAAAATTATTTAAGGGTCCATCTGATTTGTTGAATTAGAAGGTAACAATATAACATTTCATTACTCATGATCCTTTACCTAATGTTGAATAATTTTTTCATGAGTATAAATACTTAATTGATTTTGGTACAATCCCATCGTTGTCTCTGCCTTGAAAAATTTCCACTTCATCTCTTATTTAAATAAATGAAGTTGAATTTTTCATTCCTGAAGTGCTAGAAGATCATGGGATAGAATGATAAGTAATTCAATATGTCTCAATAAAAGGGTTATTATAGGAAATACAATATGCATAAGTCCACCTATAGTGAGGAAGTATAATAATCTAACAAACTTGAACTGGAATATAACTTATACAATCCATAAATAGATAAAATTACAATGCTACCAAAAATTGAAAATATAAAACTTTATAAAGTGGTGAACTTAACCAACTAAACATTTATATCCCTTATCTCATAAGTTAGTTCATGGTTGTCAATTTACAATCACATGAAAAACATAATTATGTATTCTATTGAAACCTGATAATAACATGAATTACGATATAACCATTGTGAAAAATTGAATTCTATAAAAATTAATTCATTCCACACACCAAAGATACCAAAAATCCTATATAGTCAAACCATGATACCAATTTGTACTTATATCACTCATCATGTAATTAATACTATCAAACATCTCATAATTTCCTTATCCATTCATTATGAGGATATCACGTGCTTTCAAAAAATATTTCAATAACATTTCATCATTACTGGTACCATATAATTATGGAAAACCAAAATGGACCAATACATAGATATTATAATATTCTATAATACTATAAAATAAATTCTACAATACAATTTTGGAATCCCAATACATAAACACTTATTCATTACAGAACTTTCTTGTCATAATAAACATCCCCAACAGTGATCACATGTGATTTTCCTTTTTCTTTTGTCTTCAGAGGGTTTTGACATTGATACTCATACATAACCATAGGATATGGGAATTTTAAATCATAATTCCTCATTTCCATGCACTTGTAGAATTGAAGTAGGGGTGGTCCGTTCATTGTAGTATTTTCTTTATTCACTTCAGTGGAAACCTTTTCCAATTAATCTGACATTCAACTACTCGATGAAATTTTTTTCCACACTAAAAAAAAATTTCTAGTCCTTTTAAGGAAATATACACCATGCTTCCATCCACACATTGAGCATAAGGAAACATTCATCTTATTTTCACCATTGTTTTGAAATTTTCCCATAAAGTACATCTTTCTTTTCATGTCAAAACTATGAGATTGATATGAAACACCCATTTTCATTCCTACCTTGATATCGAAACATACATTATAATCATAGCTACTGAAGATTCTTATAGTTAATTCAATTCAAAGATTTGGTTTTAAGCCACTGAAGAATCGACCAACATTAAATTACGGTCGGATGACAAAGCTAGAAGCATAACATGAAAGTCATGTAATATTTTCCAGGTATGTACCTATATATTAGTCATCATTTTTCTTAAGCTCAAGGATCTAATTTTTCCTCTTTTTCTATGAGAAAGAGAATACTAATTATAGAAAAATATGTTCTTGAACTCATCACATTTTATGAAATCAATTCAATCTTACTACATTGTATTGTTGATTAGAGTCCACCACTAGTCATCATCGCCTTCTAAATGATAAAAAACCAAAAATGATTTTTTCATGTTCTGAACAGTAATTGATGGAAAATATCTTTTCAATGGTATTGATCCATTGTTTAGCAACAAGGAGATCTAATTCCCCACTGAATGACGGTGGACGTTGCCTTAAGAAGGACTCAAAAAAATTTGATCCCTTCACTATAAGGTCCCAGACTTAAAAAATTACATAATCATGAATTAAATGAATAATTAAAATTGAGGATCTTTTCAGGTTTAGAGATTTAGGGAATTAGAACATAACTATTACATCTCAATGATTACAAAGTAGACACATCTACCCAGTTTCCATTTTTTTCTCAAAATAAAAACTCTATAAAAATAGAGTCATATCTAGTTCCATGTTTTAGACAGCATGACATTTCCTTGATACTATCATTGACCCTATTCCACTTTATTTCATATGGAAAACATCTCAAAAACATGGGATGAGCATAAAAAACTCAGAAAGGGTTATAACATAATGAAAGGAAGCATTAACCCATCAAAAATACAAATCGACGAAACCATAATTTTAAATCATAATATACCTTCTTGAAATCATAATATTTATGAATAACACATAGTAATCAGAATTCATTAAAGAAACTTAAGGCATACATAACATACTTACATTATAGCTATCATAGATATATAGGGAGTCACATTTGGAATACCCATTATAGTATATTCCCTAAATCTCTTCAGAGAAAAATTCACATTTACCTCCTTCACATTACCCAATGCATTGGAAAGATATCTCTGGCTCACCCGAACTAGGTTTATTATGGAACCACCCGTATATGTAACAATGTACAAGAACCATAACATAATCATAACACATAACTTAAGCATAAATGAAAGATAACATTCCCACATTGAAATAACAATATAACTTTTTAAGATATTGAAATAATAAATCGATTCATAAAAACCGTTTTCAATACCAAAATATGTAAAAACAGTATATGATATTTATTTCTCTGTTTAAAACATTACATCTTGTTATAGAAGCCATAGATCAAGTAATACTCGCTGCGGCGGAAAAGGTCGTTGTCACCACTTACATTAAAAAAAAGAAACATTCCTTTTTGTAATTTAGTAAAACACTTTATAGAGAAAATATTCCCTTTGAATGAAATGAAAGGTCAAAAGGGGTTTATACACTATATAAAATAATGTCATGTAGAAATAAAAAGATGCATCAATGAAAGGAAATTGAGAGGAAGTCCCGTACAAATATGGTATCTTTAGATTAAGGCTAAATCTATTATATAATTATGTTTGAAAAATATAAATACACCCAATATAAGTGGATTTTAAGTGAAAAACAATCATTGGTCATCCACACATATTCATAGCACAACATAATCAATAAGTATTGGTTCAACCCAAATAATTGAAATTGGATTAAGAAGTTCCCTTACAGAAATTCAATAGCCTAACAACGTCACTTTAAAATTCAGAAAATGAGTTTACGAGAGATAAAAAGAGTATCTAATCACATAAAATTTACAGAAATAAAATATATAAAAACATATCCCAATATAAGAATATTTAAATTAAAAGACCTATCAAAAATAGGTCTTTTAAAAAGAGGAGGGTGAAAGGTTCCCTTACCGGTTTGGGTAACATTCGAAACGGACACCCCATGAAAGAAGTGTCAAACAATGTAGATGTAAATAAACATAAATTAATTTATGTTTCACAAATAATACAATATTGTTAAGTACAAAAACCACTCAAAAGGAAATTGTGGCAAATGTATCATGAATCTCATGAGAATAAAAGTGAGATGAAAATCCCCTTACCTCGCTGTAGTCAATGGAGTCGTATGACCAAGATATAATAACCACCATATGAATTACAGAACAACATGAATATAAATAGAATCATGATAATATCTATCATTGGGAAGTACACAATACACCAAATTCCATAAATAATTGGCGAACAAGGGAAATCTCACGGAATTAAAAGTGAGATTAGAAATCCCTTACAAAAATTCGGTAGCCTAAAAGTGCCACTTAAAAATTCCAAAAATTGATTGATGAGATAAAACAGGGTCTCTCATAATATAAACATAAAAATTAATGTAATAAGAATATAAAATAACATCCCCCAACATAAAAAATAGGAGCTTAAAAGAACTTACATAGAAGAGAGTACTTAAAAAGAAAGAGAGAAGTAGGATCCCTTAACTCGAGTCCAGCTTTTCCCATTTGTTAATTATATTCCCGAATAAAAAACTTATTCATATTTATAATTTCATAATAACATCCTTTAATGTTTATTATTCAATTAATATCACTTATTATCATTTTTTAATAATTAGTTAATTGTGAGAGGTCATATCAGACGTTTTTGCCGATGTTCGGTGAAAGTGTCTAAAATAAACATGTTTGAAGAGAATTATCCATGTAGTTATAAGTAAATAATCTAAAGAATGGTATTTATGATTAAAATATCATATATATCTAGAATACATTAATTTTATTCTATTCCATAACATTTTTAGGTAAAAATGAAATGCACTATTCATGGAGACAGTTGGTCGTATGTACACATGAACACTACATTCATTTCTTTGTCATATTAATGGAATGAAAACTAAATGAGGGATATATATAGTATAATTACAGAATAATATATATTTTATATAGGTTAAATAAATTAATTATTTTCATTCTTTATACATTCCATATATTTCATGAACGAGTCACATCACTTGAGGGGGCAGTAGTCCACACATTCTCAAATGAAATTATCTCAATTACACAACATGAAAAGCATAATGATATGATTTAAACATAAAATAAAAAAGCATATAGAAAACATAAATACCATATATATCATATATAAAAATAGTGACATCTTAATGGACACCATGGAACATGTTAGGAGAATATTGAACAATCATCATTTCATGAGGCGGTAATTCACCACCCACGGAAATAGTATATTCCTTGACCATTAGATGGGTGTGTGTGAAATTGTAAATCAAATACTTCTCATAAAAACATAAAAGTATATTGAGTATAATGGTGTTGCTATGGAATCATATAATATGAATATTAGGGGGCGTGAAGAAGGAAAATACAACAATGTATTTTGAGAGAAGTTGTTTCCTCTAAATCAGGTAACTTCTTTTGATTAGAGGAAAATGCTCTTTTGAAAAGAATTATGCCCAAATAAGGGATTTTAAGAGAAATAGAGGTATGTGGAAAGAAAATATGAGTAGATTTTGAACAATCCAAGGGCTTTAGAGGGGTGGGTAAGGGGGTAGAGGTGAAGGCATTTTATAAGTGGGAGGAGGGGCACTCTTGGAAAGTCTAGAAATATATTTTTACTATAAAAATGTTTTTCAAATTATAAAGGTTCAAAAATGATTTATTTTGATGATAACATGATAATAGGTATAAATAAGCCCATCCAATAGTATTTAGACATGTGAAGGACATATAATTCACTTTATCTTTTCATTTTAACCCTTAGTTAAAAACAATAATTCTTACCACATCTTTTTTTTATTTTCAAACTATATGGTCATAATAGTTACATTAAAATGACAATAGTCACATAATTGTATCAATAATGATATTATTAATATATTATATTTCATATGGAAGAATATTATATTTTTTGGAATTTGATACCATTTAATGAAATATCATTTGTTTTAAAAACACTCATTTATACTAATTTTGACACTATTTGGTAGTTGACTTTTGATAAAGGCATAAAAGCTTTATTCCTTCTAAATAAAAGAATTAAAATAAATTTGAAATATCATAAGAATCTATAAAATTCGTTGATAGCATCCAATGTCTCGAAAAAAATATTTTAACACTTATGATATCATTTAAATAAATATTTTATTAATGAGGTAATAACTGCATCATCATTGTGTCATAAATAAATTTATTTATCAAATTTATAAAAATTATAAATAAAATACCATGATGTAGGAAATATTTTTATATTTCCAATGAATATTTATAGTCAAAGAGAACATTTATATATACAAAACTAATTTTTTTTACTTAGGTGATACATACTTTGGTTATATTTTCCTTCCATTAAAAATAATATGATAAAATGTCACTATCACACTAAAGTGATTCCATGGGGTTCCAAAGTTGGCACAAGTCACCCCGTTGTCGGCCATGACTCAAAAAATAGCATTAAGACACAAGTATGGTTAATTTTATATTATTATAACTTTATTTTGTTTACCCCTTTTACCTATTTTACTAATTAATCACTCTAATTAAAAATAATTACTGTAATTACTATTCATCCTGTCAAAAACAAAAGATTATTAATTAGAAATTTTGGACCATTTGATTCCAAATATGGAATACATTTTATAAAATTCCAAACACATAAATTTCAGTAATTAATTTAAAAAAATTTCTCATTGTCAAAACCAACGACATGTTTTTAAGTAGTAAAATCTATCAAAATATTGATTTGTTTTTACATCCAATTTAAAAGTGAAATTACATCCAATGACCAAAATTGTATTAAATGATAAGAATATAATTAAATTAAAACTTAAAAAAAATTAAAATGACAATCTAATTTTATAAATAAATTGGATGAAAAGGCAGTTTTGAACTAAAATGTTCTATTTTTTTCTATTCATTAAACAAATAAACATTATCAGAAAAAACCAAAAATTCACCCTAAGATATATTTGATATTCCAAATTCAAAAATTATATCCATTTTACCAAATTCAAAAAATAGAAGTTTAATTAATAAATTATATAGTTAATTCCCGCAGTCAAAACAAATAGAATGTTTTAAAGAAACAATATCCACGAAAAGATTGACACTTGTTTATGTACATTTTCACAGTGAAATTATTTCTAATGACCACAATTGGATTAAATGGTAAAAATATATTATAATTAATCTTAAAATAAAATTAAAAATATAATATAAACATAGAAATAAATTATATTAAAAAGAGGTTTTGAGTTAAAATACAACATTTTTCAATATTCATTAAAAATGAACTTTTTTGAAAAAATACCAAAAATTTACAAAAATTAAATTTTGATGTCTTGATTCAAAAGAACGATTTTATTTTTTCAAATATAACATATAAAAGTGAATAATGTGGAATTAAAACTGGTTTTCCATCAAAAGGCTGTTAATCGACCTTTTAAAAAATATTAAAATATTTATGCTTATAATTGGATTCATTTGCATTTTAAGCACCTAACATTTATTGGATAATTGTAAAAAAAATTAACAAACATATATAATCACTTTTTAGTTAGATCTGTTCATTCCCTCCATTACAACGGCTAGGCATTTACTACCGTTTACAATAATATTATTATATTATTAGTGTGCACCATAAGATTACAAAGAAAATCGTTGTTGCGTATTGGGTACTCCATCAAACATAGAATCCCCTTTAATGTAATATTAATATTTTATTCCGAAATATTAATAAATATGAAAATTTCAAATTCTTTATTTACCTGGGATGTTACATTCTCTTCTTATTTTTATTTCCATAATGATTCATAGCTTGTGTAAATATAGATAAAATATTTTTCATTTAAACTCCTATAAAATTTGTTTGTTCAATAAGAAAATCATTGAATTTCCCAATTCATTTTTCATTGACACCGTTTTTATGTCCTAGCCATTGTCTAAAATCGAAAAAGAATATTGTGAGCGGAAAAATCATATTATGAAAACAACATAATTAAGGGAGAGTATTTTCAATATCTAATATCTTAGGTTTAATCCTAGACAATTTTTGATAATTTCCATAATTCTAGGATTGTATCCTATACTTAGACATATCCTTTGGAAATTCCCTAGGAATTTCCTAGAAATATCTTTAGGTATCTCACTAATGTTTTAGCATCTTAGTTTCCCAATGTTCACTAAACCATCACTTTGATATGAACTCTAATGATCTAAGATTGGAATATATGGTCATTACATTTAATTTCATAAATACATAATACATTAGTGAAATATACACCAAAATGATGTAATAATTTAGTGTCTTTGGAAACTGGGAAGATAATATTCTTACATGGTGAATGATCTACACCATCTCCCATAAAGATTATCCCAATTTTTTCCCTACCTATAACCATTCTTTACATCCTAGGGAAAAGAAAAAATAAAAATGGTGAGATAAAGGGCTCATTAAGGGTAATCATGGACAACATAAAATAGACCATAAACATAATAATGTAAAAACATGAACATAATGATTAAATATTAAAATCATGAGTCGTGAAGTAATTCTTGGTAGCAAGTAATGCATATATCAGAAAGAAATTAAACATTATAAAATATCATTTGAATATAACATGGAATTGTGGAAGACAAATAATAACATAATATAATTTATGTAGTAGCCAAGGCATTGCTGCCAATACCATCATAGTCGATAAATTCCATTACTAAACTGGGTTTACATTTCGTTCCATCCATGTATTACTAAACTAGATTCACTTAACCCTCCCATAATGTCTATCTCAGGAAATATAAATCTTTACCCAATTCATTTTAAGGACATGTAGGTCTCACCCATCTCGTAATGAAATCATTCTTACTAGTTCCACAAAAACATAAATCATTAATCATACAATAACCCATTAAACAAAATGGGTTTCTTAAACATCATTACAGCGTAACACAATCCATATAAAATATCATTACATAATTAACCGAATCAAATCATTGTAATAATAAGGATATAAACAAAACCCTATTTAAATAGCATCATCATAGATACAAAAACAATATTGATAAAACATTTGAACTTAATTCTTGATAATTTTATCATTTCTTCTTCAAAAATGTTTTATTTTATCAAAATGTCTCACAATTTTAACAATAAATAATTTATTAAAAATAAACCTGAAATTTTGTATTGTAATATTTATGGATCTATGTAATTATAAAGAAATAAAAAACTATTCATGTCATGTAAGTTTAAAAAAATTCTTCTTGTACTATTGTCGGTAAAATCAAAAAGTACCACATATGGAAAGGGAAGGGTAGATTCATTCCATAAAATTTAATAAAAATTTAAAATTGGTATTATTCACTTTAGAAAATAATATAATAATAGAAATTATATTATATAATTCAGAAACATATACTTGACTGATAAATATACCCATGTAAATATATACATATAAACTAGGTCTGATAATAATGAGATAGAAAAATTATCCCTGACCTTTTGTCAAAATGCTTCATATGTATCTGGACCTCCTATATAATGATTTAAATAATGTTGTTGAATTATTTTAAAATAATATTAAATTTTATGACCTCATATATGAACATATTATCATTCATTTTTCGGTAACATTTCATTGTCAACTATGATTCAAATATTAACTTATTTATGTTCTTATGCATGTTTTGTTAGATAAGATCATTTTTCACATATTTGGTTATAGTTATATCATTTAAAGAATTATATTATTATAATATATATCATATTAAGTCATTAAATTCATTTATATAAGCATAGATTAATGAATATCATGTTCAATGAATCACATCACATTGTGGAGATGGTAGGTCGTACGTAAGCACGAGCAATGATATCATTCACTTAATGGTTAAATGGTATAGGATTGGATAGTGTATCTATTATAAATATTAATTATCATGTTAAATTCATTATTTATATCCTTTGTAATCATCATTATACACATCAAAAATAATTATTGTTAAGTAAAAAATTAAACCACAGCGTGTAGACGGTAAGTCTCACGTATGCACGCATGGTGCTAGTTTTATTTATTGGATAGATTAAATGAAGTATAATGTTTTCTGATAATTAAAATAAATTTTTTCATGTATAATATACTTTATTTATTACATTATTATGGAAACTACATTATAAGTGGATTTAGAATAAAAAATGAATTTTTGAGGAGATGATAAAATAATTACTTGTTTTTTGAGTGTCTGCTTTTGATTTCCAAAACATCGGTATTTGTAGGATGGATTTATGACAAAATTGTGGACAATAGAAAGATGGTAGGGATGTTGAGAGAATATTCTCGAATTTTTTTTTTGATCCAAGTGGCTTGACAGGTCTGGTTAAGTTGGTATATGTGGTGGGATTTTTTAAAAGGGAAGTGGGTCGATTTTGGAAAGTCTTGAAATATTATTTTGTTATATATTTATTTTCAAATTATAATAGCTCCAAGGTGATATATTTAAATGAAAAGATGCGTATAGGTTAAAAAAATCTTAAAATAGGTTATATAAAAGTTTAGGTCCCAAATTTAACCTTATCTTTTGTCTTTAACCCTTTGTTAAATAAATTACCAAGTACCATGTCTTCTTGTAGTTTTACACTATATGATAAATATAGTCACTATAAAATGCCAAGAGAGTATATATTGGATCATTAATGACATATGAAAAATTATATATTTCAAATGGAATAATATTATATTTTTATTAAAATTGTATGATATAAAAAAATATTATTTGTTTTAAAATGTCATTTATGTCAATTTTGACACTATTTAGTAATTGATTTTGTTTAAAGCAGAAAAAATATTAATGATTTAAAAAATCTAAATTAACACAAATATAAAACGTCATAATATTCCATAAAATTATTTTATGGAATCAAAATCTAAAAATTAAATTTATTTTAATATTTTTAATATCATTTATTTGAATCTTCCATTAATACGGTAGTGATTGCAACATCATCCTGTCATAAATAATTTTTTTTTTATTTTCTAAAAATTATAAATAAAATACCATGATGTAGAAAATCATTATATATTTATAATGACTACATATAGTCAAAGATATGAATTATATAACCCCAAATTAAAATTATTTTAGTAAAAGTTACCTGTTTATGTCGTATTTCCTTTTATATAAATTAATTGTTATGACATGTAATTTTTACACCCAAGTGGCACCCAAATGCCAAATGTTCAGAATAATGATTTTATGGTCACTCATGATGAATCCAAAAATATTAGGATACATTTTAGGTTATTTATATATTATTATGATATTATTTTTACCCTTATTTACCAAATGTACCCTTTAACAGTGGTAAATAAACTAATTAATGAAGTGTTTATTCATAATGTCTATAAATATAAGGATCATATTTTTATAATATGGACCTTATTATTCCAAATATTGAATAAAGTTTTCCATTTTCAAAACATAGATGTTTCATTAATTAATATTACGTCAATTCTCATTGTTAAAACCAGTAAATAGGTTTTTAAGAATTAAAAACTATCAAAAGATTAACATGTGTTTATGTCCAATTTTAATTTAAATTACATCCAATGAAAAAAAATATTAAATGACCAAAAAATAATCCAATTACATATTGTTACTGATTAAAAAGATATGGTATCTATATAAATAAATAATATGAAAAGGAAATTTTGAATAAAAATGTAGTATTTTTTCCTATTCATTAAAATATGAATTTAATGATAAAAATACCATAATTTCCTACAAGGTAAATTTTGATTCCCCATTTCCAAATAAGAAGCACATTATGTAAAATAGATCTTCTAAAATTTCCAAAAACTATATTTAAAAAGGGTTAACCATCAAATAGTCGCAAAACTATATATTTTTTAAAAATACTTCTATTATCTCAAAAAATATATTTGTTCTCATATCATATCTAGACAAAATATTATATGAATTTTAAACATTACATTTAATGTATTAAATATATTTTTCACAGAAAAAATCTATAAAGAGTGATTTTATTAATCTATAGACATGATTATTTTCATTTATATAGTTTTTAATGAAGGAAGTTAATACTATTAATACCCACTATTATAATTAATAGGTTATAAGATTTTGTTATCACTTATACTAGTTCATGATTAATATGAATTATATCTAAATAACATCAAATTGTGTGTAACCCAATGAAAAATAGTATTGTGTATATATTAATCTACTACAGTGTTTCGTATAGCACAAAATAATATTTGGGCAGTGTACAACACAAGGCATCGAAGAAATTAAAAATAATCTATCTCATAAAATCTTTGGGTGAAACATAATAATACCATGAATCACTTCGAGTTTCATTATAAAATATTTATTAGTTATCAACGATGGGGTTTTGTGTGTATGGGATTTTCTTATTCAAAAACCACTTATAATGCTTTTAGAATGTTGGGAGTTATTATCTCACAATAGAGGTAAGCATTACAATGATCCATCTTTTATTGTTGTGTGTGGTTAGTGATAATAAATCATCCCATGTTGTGGGAGGCCCATTAGTTGATTTACTGTTTTAGGTGGTGAGGTTCTGTGAGACAAACAAAGTGTTAATAAATTTTTCAGTAACATATTCCTTTTAGATGATATGGATTCAATATCGTCAATAATTAAAGAGGATTATCAATTTTGGGGAGAGGGTATAATAATATTTATTACATCTCAGCCCGACATGTGAAAAGTATGTTACTGAAAATGTGGGTTATTTTATTAATTATGTTTTGTGAGATATCTTTTTAGTGATCCTTTTGATTCCTTTTTAGCATGAAATTCTCTTAATGTTTATAAGATTTTGTGGCCTAGCTCATACTTCATTAAAAATTAGATAAATTTTTAGTAATAGATTCATGAGACCCACCCCTAGATAAAATGATAAATTCCCCATAGTATTAGATCTTCAAATAATTATCTGATGGTTCTACTAATTCATAGTTAGCTTGTTTTTTAACATGATGAGATCGTGTAGAGTTGTGGGTATAGTGGAGAATCAAAAATAAAATATTATGTACAATATATTATTTTTATTCTACATGTGATATAATATGAATTATATACTTCCATTATAATACTGTATCAAATGTTATATGTCAAACTGAATATTAATCTGGAGTGGGTGATTTACTCTACGTATAGAGTAATTTTTTTTTGTGTCATTATGTTTGGGATCTTATAAGGGAAATATAATGAATCATTAAACAAATATAGTTTATTTATTATTTCATTGTGTTGAAATTCTAGGAAAATCTTATAAAGTCGACATTATAATATCCTCCTACGATTCACTATATTTATTTTCAAAAAAACCCCTTAGAGGGAGAGAGGGGATAAACTTAATTTTGGGGGTGATACCAATCATAAATGTTTCGTGTTTTTGAATGGGGCCATGACTATAATAATGAATTGAATCAAATTAAAAAATCATTCACGGATATTAAAATTTCATGGTATTCTATCCAAATTAATTATCTTTTTTATTATTGGAAATTCCATATATCTATTAATTATTCCTTTTTTAACAATAATTAGTTTTTTGATGTATTTTATTACAACCAACTGTAGAAATTTATAATTCCAAACCTTGATCCTATTTATTGTGATGATTCCCCAGCTAGAAATAATTTTATATTTCCATCATGTATATTTATTATGTGATTTATCCTTATTAGTATTCTTCATGTTGTTTATTGTGGTTGGAATATTAGATTTCTGGAGTTCACAATTACTATAGTTTTATGTTTCCATTTGTTGTGAATAAGTCTTATCATCTGATTCCATTTGGTTAAATGGTTTGACTATAAGGTGATCATAAGGGTGAGATAATGATGCTTGGTACTTTTAATACTCAATATAGAAAAAATTGTGGAATGGGAAAAAATTTGAAAAGAACAATGTGGGTTCAATTTTATCTGGATAAAGCCAATTTCATAAGAAAATAATAATTGTGATGAATTGGATATTTATAATGACAATAGGTGGTCCTTGGTGATATTGGATATAATGGGGACACCATTTTGGTTGATTCGAAGAAGTGATTTATAGGAATAAGATAAATTAGTATTTTTTAGTGAATATCCCAAAATATTTTATATATTTATCATGAAAAGACCTCATGTACCCTACATCTACAATTATTTAATTTATGGTAATTATAAATTTCAAACTATGTATAAATTTTATACATCCCATATTACAAGATCTTGTATTTTCATAGGAACTAGGTGCATAGTCAAGATCTATACCTTGATTGAAAATCTAGACTGGTCCTTGGCGGAAGTATACACCGACGGTGAAATATTTCTGCTACATGTCATCTGTCGAAATAGGAACTTCATATATTTAGGGACTATTAGGTATCAAAAGGACAATTGGAAATAGAAAATAGGGTGACTAGATTTAAAAACTCAAAAAATATTTAGTTTTATATAAAATTAATTGTGGAAGGTGGTGGTTAATTAAAATGAAACAAATTTTCCATTTAAGAAACATTTAACTATCAGTATGAAAGGACAATGTGAAATTATAAATAAATGACAGTCAATAATTTTATATTGATTTAGATCAAAATGATCATAAAACCCTGAATCACACCCAACCAATGGTGTATGGAACACATTAAAATTTGATATAGTGTATTATAAATTAGAGAAACCAAAAACCAATCATTTATAATGGAAGATATATGAACCCAATACTTTACTGAAGTGTAATACCAAGCCTTATAATTGTTTTATTTTTATATAAATTTCATAAAACTAATTTTTTCAAATAGAGAATCACTAACCTAGATGTTTTCAAGAGGATAAATCAAAACATGCATAATTATTTCTGGTTTGGTGGAAGAACTGAGTAATAGTTTTTAAAGGTTTCATAACCTATGTTTGAAATAATTAAGTGTAGACAACTTCTACTATAAAATACTTTATAACCAGAAATAAAATCCACTACAAAACTGTAAAGAGATGTGTTACTACAGAATCCTTATTATTTTACATTCATAGTATTTGAATTTATTAGATTGGTTTTTATATTATTTTATTATACAATGTAATGCTGATTAATGAATCATTCATTTCTTTTAGAAAAAAATCACATAAAAAATTAAATTTAACGTTTATTGAATATCACTTATTTTTATACTTGTTTTCTTCATATTTTTTGATCATATATCCCTTTAGTCAAAACAATTAACGATACAATGGATATATAAAAAATTATAATAAAAATTATAATAATGAATTATCTCTTTAATTATAAATTATACATTATTATTGATATTCAAAAAACATCAAAATATTTCAATCAAATTTCAATCATTATTTGAATATGTTGAAATACATTCACAATAATCAATCAATAAAATCACATAAATCTCACACGGTATTTTTTTTAAAAATATTGAAATTTCAAAATACTTACCTCATTCATATAGATACATATAAAGAAGTTATCTTACATTAATAAAAGTTAAAACAACTATAAATATATATAAATATGATCATTATCATTTATAATAAATTTAAGATAATTTAAAATAATGAAAAAAAGTTAATTCAAATTGTAAATATTTTTATGTACGGTTATATAAGAATAAAAAATTGAAAAAAATTTATCATTATTAATTTAATATAAAACATTTAAAAATAATTTATCATAGTTTATAAATAAATAAAAATATAAATTTTATTTATAAAAAATTAAAACAATAAATATTAATATGTATAAAATCAATCTATGAAAATAACTGAAAATTAGAGTATCTAAAACTTTTATACTGTTTAATGTAATGTTCTATTTTAAGGTAACTTATCATTCTACCTAAATGTAGTTTTATGAAATATAACACTTATTAGATAAAAAAAAAATCTTTGAATTCAATGTAAAATTAAATATCACATAAATTTGATTCCTAAAGAGACATATTATCTAACGAAATGTCATGAATTTATATCACACCATTAATAAATTTATTGAATTATTTGTGAATATAATAAAAAAATTTATAAATATTCTTCAAAAGGTATGATAGAATTATTCTCACTACATAGATTTATAACTTACATTCAAGCATAATGTTAAAGGAAAATACACTTTGTAATAATAAAAACAATTTTAAATAAATGTAAAATTTGTTATTTCAATATAATTTAAAGAATATCCAAACATATAATGGACCACTTATAGTTAATTTAATATTTCTTCGTGCTACATGAGGGGAACAAGATATTTATTCACTCTTTATAAGGGTAAACCTATACTGACATAAGAGAAATATTGAAAATCTATAACATACATATGGGTATATAACACATAATAAAAAATAATTTTATTAATAGTATAACCAAATAATAATATTATGAAGTTGAAATTATCGAACACTAAATAATAAATTTGGTTTTTGGAGCTACATAATAATGGTCTACATGACATGAGAAACTAGCTATTTATCCTAAGAGTGTCAGTGGGTGCTAAATTTGTTGTATCTTTGTGGACATTCATTTTATGATGAATTGAAACATCCCTATAAATTAAAATAGATGTCTATGTGGCTACCTAGGGGAAATGTGAAACATACCCATGGAGTTAATTTCATGTAATTACACATGCATATGTTTTTCTTCAAATCTTAAAACTTCGGACTTGGATTTGGATATGTGATTACCCTATCCATGGTATTTATTTCAAGTTTATCATGATGAAAATATTTTTTTATTCATTGAATTTCATTTTTGAATTTATATATGAACATTATGTATTTAGATCCATATGTATATTAATTATCTTCATGGATTATAATCAATGTTCTAGGGCTAAAACCCCCTCTTTGGGATTCAAATTTATAATGGTGGTAATTTCCCACTACCCTTAGTTAGGGTTGGATTTTTACCCCCACATACTTATGGAGTGGTATCCTCTGCCTAAAAAAATATGGTATGTTATTCCCCAAATAGAATCAAGGAATGATATCACCAATATCAGAGATGGTATTCACATTTCAAATAGATCATGAAGGACTTGACATCCTCCACTAGAGTCAGTACTCCCTCCACCTTCATGGGATATGGTATACCCTATAATAATTAATATACGGTCATATGGGTTTAATGAAATTGGATGTTTGAATACATAATTTATTTTATGGAATTAATTATCCAAATTGTGTGGTACTCCATATAATGAAAAGTAATTCATTAGTTATGGGTAGGATACCTTTTATCTATTATGGTGGTGATTTAGAGGGAAGATTGAGAATATTATATTTCTTGATTATTCTAACTCCTAAAAACCACCTAGGTTTCCTTTAGAAACATCCTACAACTGACCTATCTACTTCTAATGTCATAGACAAATATGTACTCAAATTATCCCCAGTTGTTCTTTAAAGTTATAAATTTCTATGCTTTTGTTGAATGAATTTCTACTTCACTATGGCTCTATGAATTTTAGTAATATAACACATCATGATTATCTCTTTCCATCAACTTATAATTATCTCTCATATAAATAGATATTTATCTCATATATAGATCGATATTTATGTTTTATATTTGAGGAATCATATTATGTTAATTTATACTCACCACTAAAAATGTTATGTTTATAGTCTTGTACTGACAACAAAAACAATGCAATGTTTATAAATAGTCTTGGTAGATGTTGTAATGGTTTTCTTGTTTTGAGCTAATTCGTTGTCACAAATACTCAATGAGGATAATTAAAAGTTATTCTTGATTATTGTTTTGATTATTGTTGTTGGAGATTGATCAAAGAGTACTCATTGATATGGATAGATTGATAAAACTCAGTTGTCTATAATAGTTGGTTTCCTTTAAAATTTACTATTCCTTTGTTATTTACTTATATTTACTACCACATTTATTTGATCTCTCATGTAACTATTTTACATTATTTGGTTATTCATTTCTATATATATAATTTCAGTTCTAGTAATTATTATGAGTTTTATATATTTCATTATTGTATAATAATATTGGTTAAATCCTCCCACATTGAGTGCTTTTCCAACTCAGTGATAATAATCATTTGTTTTTAAATTGTAGAAAAACATGGGCTGAAACACTTGACCTAACTCTAGCCCGATCAGGGCCCCGATATGTCATGTCATGTCACTCTAAATTAGTCTTGGTATCCTAGTAAATATCATTATAATTTGGTAGTTGAAAAGATAAATAATTCATAAATATTTTTATTTTTATTTTATGAAATAATTATTGTACTTTTAGGGGAATTATGAATTTGAAATTTTTTATAAAAAAATTAATGAAAATTATAGGATATTAGAATAAATAATTTTTTATAGATTAAATCAAAGGAAAATTTTCATTATTTAATATCTATTTGTGTTCTTTGGAGTATAACAGTTCAAGATTCCCCTAGAAAAATTATTTAATGGAAGAAATGAAAAATAACATATAGGATTGATTATGAATCTTGTAATCATTATCTATTATACTGAGATATTTTTTTTCGATATTTCCATTATAAAAATGTTGTTTATTAACTGATTATCATAAAATCCTACTATTTGGAAATCCCTAAGGAAAATGTTAAATTAAAAAACATCAAACTAGGATTATGTGATATATTTCATATACATAACATGTTTACACATAAATAAGGATAATTTATAAATAATATAAATAAAATTTATGTTTATAGGGTGTATTGACTATAATAATTGATATAAATTATTGGTACATTAATCGTGTAATCTAAAATGAATAAAAAAATGTTAATATTTTTAAAAATTCAGATGATTCAGATGAAAAAATCATCAATGGTGAGAAAACATAAACACCCCAATTAAAGGAATTAGAAGGCTAAATGGGCCACAAAACAATATTTTAAATAGGGAAATCTACCAATATGCCTCATGGATCTGCCCATTTTGGGTAAAAATCATACCCATGGTCTAATAAATATTCTTCTAAATGGATTCGTTATTATTATATTGGTGAGAGAGAGAAATGATAGTTCATTGAGCCTCATTGAGATTTTTTTTACTAATTTGGTTGTGTATTCCTTTAATATTACTATATATTGGAATTTTATTGAAAACAAATAATGTAATAATTTTATTAATAAATATAATTGAAATTGTGGAAATACTTAAAGTATAATGAAATATCATTTTTATAAAAAAATATGTTATATACTTTATAAAATCATCTTTATTAATTATATTACCTTTATTTAATGTTGATATTTTAAATATATTGAATTAATGTTTTTGAAACAATGACTAAATTTAAAGGTTTTCTTTTTTCATTGGATTTTCAACAATATGCACAATACACTAAATTTGGATGTCAATTTGGATGTCAATTCTTTCTTAGGAAAATTATCTTTCTTCAAGTTAGAAATAGTTAATTAAACAATTTAAACCCATATAATCCTATTAAACATCCATGCATAAAATATATATACAGGGACATGATTATTTTATATAGACCACCCTGATAGACCACATATGTTAACCATATAGTGATTATGTAATGACGTACTAAGAATATAACAATTTATTTTTTCAATTAAAATGATATTGGGCCATCCCATTTCGGATACAAAGGGATACTCCCTCTATTGGCCAATATATACACTATTTAATTATAATTTGATAGATAAATAAAAAAACGTTCTTTCGTGGAAGATAAGGAAAAATTTAGAGAATTATTATAACATATTTGATTATATTCAATTGTATCTCCATGAAAAATCCAAATCATGAATAGATTTATATATATTATATCCCAATAAAATTATATTTTTGAAAGATATATCTATAATAAACTGTAATAATTTCTCACCAATTTCTTCAATACTTCCTTTTAAATTTCATTAATTTCAACTAAAAAAATTAACCTCTTAGAATTGCACGTCAAAACCTAAAATTATTCCTCAAATCCATCCTCCATGGATATGATTAATTAAATAAAAAACAACCACATCATACCATATTTTATATATATTCAAAATTTAACTTTTCTTATTATCCTCATAATCATAATGTAATATAAACTACTACAATGAAATTTTATTCATTATGTTAGGATCTAAAAACTGATATGATTCAAAACCCAAATAAACATAAGATTTGTAATATTTAATTATATACTATCTCTACATGTTACAATTCTGTGTAAACACTAACTATGTATTATATAGTTACTCACTAAACAATTGAATATTATTAGATAATACCCTATAAGTCACAATTACCAGTACTAAACACTTCGATTCAAACTCACATCATATTAATATATTATATTTTCAATGTATCTGATTCCTGAATGTGTCAAAACAAATCCTCCATGAGGCATAAAATTATTTTATTTTTGACAAGAAACAATATATATCGAGGAATAACCGTACCATATATCTATGAATAGTGATTTAATTTCAATATATTTCAATATGATTATCTTTTTATAAAACATTATCTTCACTACCACATCCAATTGACATGTGATTCATTGATAATAACATCAAGCACTCCACTATAACCTCCTCTCACATAATATCTTGAGAAATGTTTTATGGTTCCATAATTTATCAAAATTCAAAATACTTCTACTCATCATTCCCCATAATTCATAGGAATATTTCATATAATGAGCAAATTTTTTAAAAAACGGTTTTTCCAATAACAATGTAAGTGTTTCAGAGCACTTACCGACTTCATAAAACATCACCCATGATTTCATAATGACATACACCATCATACGTGATATATTACTAACAACTATAACCCCTTCTAATCAATTATTAACATTATTTGCTTTGGATTCATCACATTACATTCAAAAAACCATGCTTCCAAAATTATTCCATTTTTTGTTTCATAAAAATATGATGATAAATTCATTAGTAATGAATCACCAATGAAATAAAATTTGAAATAGAGAAATTCAACAATCATATTTATTATTTGTGATCAATTATTGAAAAAATTAATGAGTCAAATTATGAATTTAGTGTAATATTTGATAATCTAACATTATTTATCCACTTGTTTAAATCCATCTCTGTTAACAACTTGATAACATCTAATTTTTATAAAACTTCTAGTATCTTCATTCATCCCTAATATTGTTATCAATGCGATATTCTATCCCTTTCTTCTAATCTTGAAGCACTACTCCCTCGTGGGGATATTTCAAATTCATTATATGAGATTAATATATTTTCTCCAATTTTCCTTGAATTACAATAATTAAAAAATATATTTCATGAATTTATCCCCATCTTAAAAAATCAAAAATTTATTTTTGTTATCACATTTAAATTGTTTGAGGTTGAAGGTTTCCCCAAGAGAAGGTATTTTCCCAAATTGGAGATTTTTTTATATTGTGATGTGAAATGGATTAGAGAAATTATGCAAGAATTATAATTTTTTTCAATGATGGGACTTATTTATTAAGATTCATAACTATATTAATTTTTAGTCACTAAATATTATAGTGTAGTGCTCATCCTATTTACGGTCTCTTGTAAAGAACACTCACAAGAACTAAATTTTTATCAATATTTTATGTCTAACTAATATATTTCAAAATTATTTTCTAATATAATGTTGATGTTATGAAATGATATATAAATATATATATATGATTTAATTTAAAATCTAAATAAGATGAAATATAAAGATATTAGTGATAAATGGAATCTGTTAATGATATTTTATACTGATGTTATATTTTTTCCTAAATTATACATCCCAATATTTTTTTAATGATATGATCATGACTGGTCACACTACACCCCTTGTTTTAATAGTAATTACACCAAATAAAAACAAGTAAATTTGGGAAAATATACTATGTAAATTCATTAGAGAGACAACATTATTTTGACACACAACATTATTCAAATACCATTATATGCTTGACGAAAATAGTAATGGGACTAGATATTGAAAAAGAGAGAAAAGAAAAAATAGTTGAGTGAATGGGGGACTGATCTCTGTAAAATATTTTACAGCAATTTATATTCTTATAAAATAATAAATGTATATATTTAATCACATGAACTAAAGCATATATTGTTATGTTTTTTGAATATACCCCAATTATATTTATAATTTTTTATAGAGATGGAAAATCAAAATTTGAGAACTAAAAATAAAAAAATGAAAAGAAAAATGAAGATAATATATATTTATATAAAATGTTAAATGATATTATATTATAAATCCGAATAATTAGCTAATGAAATTCTTAATCCATGAAATGAATTTGGGGGAATACAACTATATGAAATATGTTTTTTTAGTGGGTCCATATTGGTTGGAGAAGGTTTTAGGAAACTGAACCACATTTGTAATGAAGCTGTTTTTATGAGTTTAATTTTATTGTAAAAAATTAATGAAATAATTTAAATTTTAAAATTATGAAATTTGGTTTGAACATTATATTAATGAAATCATAATCATGATACTTAAAAATTTAATAATATAGAGAAGATTTTTTCTGGACAAAATGGTTTATCAGACTCACCCTAGGTCAAAAACAAATTATCATAATGATAAGATGCTGCAAATTCTTCCTAGATATGATAAAAAAATATGATGATGCGTTTCTATTTTACAATTCTCACAAATCAAATGTATTCTAGGAAACATGTGATGATATCATTATGGAGGAATGGGGGAGTACTACCGATCATTTATGGCTTTGTTAGAAAGTAAAAATGTTACAGGAAGAATATGATGTTATAAAACATCCTAATGTAAGTCAGATGATGCTATATTGATCCAAAACATATTCAATTTCATGAATAATCCATTCTAATAAGTATAAGTTAATGGAATAGGTATGTTGCTAAATCTGATGTTTTTCGACCATATTCCATAAGTATGAGAATATTAGTCTCAAATTTGTTTGAAGGATCGAAATATTGATTGAAAAGATAGAATATGAAGATGTTTGTTTTCAGTCTGACCAACAATACAAAAATATTAAAATATTCTGAAAAGTATGTTTATTGATAATATAATCAGAAGGGGAAACAATTTGTTGATGTTTAAGATGCTATAAGTGGTCCATCAGATGGAATTTTTCACCAATCATCGATGGTAGAATTTATTTTTTATGTTTATGGGAGAAATGAAAAATAGAAATGAATTTGAATTTTGTTAACACTAATTCATTAAATTCAATAAATTATAATCTTTAATATGATAGAAAATTTAATCAACCATTTTCATCATGATAAATTTCTAGTAGTTTACAATTAGATCAAGAGGAAGAGGAGAATTGATAAAGGTTGAACAATTGTGAAAAGACTATCAGAATACTGATGACAGGGATGTCTTCATTGAACACAATATCCTAATTCTAGAAAAATAATAAACACATATTTATCTATTATTTTCAAAGTGTTATAAATAATATACTTGGTTGAGTTTGAATAAATGTTTTCACATGTTTCATTTGGTGCAAATCAATGCAATGAAGAATATGTTCTCACTATCATAATGAATAAATTGAAATTATAATTTTGTTCCAAAATTCATAATGAGATGACCTATTTTTTTATTTTTTAATGAGTAATTTAATGTGATGCCTTGACTTTTGATTTATTTACAAGTGGTTTAATTAAATCAGAGTGACCTTAGGTATTGCAACCTAACCCCCAAAATCCCACAACCTTTGTCCAATACCATTACATTGGAAGAACATAAAAATAAATTGCATCCCATAAGACCTAATAATTTAGTATTCTTGGTAAACCATATACATACATGAGTCACTTATTAAAAATAATACACAAATAACAAAATGATTTTTTTCAGAGGATTATAACATTATTCCATCTAATTTATCCTTATATATATTTCTTAGCATACTTCTTGGATTCATGGGGAACATAAATAAAATAGGGGTGAGAAAAATTTCTCATTAAGGGTGATGTCTAATGGAGTCAATAATGAATAATTGATAATTCTCAATATGGACTAGTAATAACATAATACCCAAGATACATAATCAATAACCTAAATAAACAAACAATATGTCAATATAATTACTAAAAAATATATTCCATTCAAAATCTCATGGATAAATAATAAATGAATCTAAGTGAGGGAAATGATAAATAAAACGATGTCATCTATCTAGAACATGAACAAAAAGCATCAATACCTTCCACAAGATGGTTTAGATTTATGGGTAAAAACCCATTGATTCTTCATGGAATCAAAAACAAAGGATTTATCACCATCAAATTTCTTCTTATTAGAATATTGATGTAATGAGGGGATTTTATTAACTAGTCCCCAACCTATATGATTTTCCATAAATGGTGTTTTACCAGTGTCTATCATATCTCACAGATTCCTCATATAGACTAAAAAAATTTCCCTTATCAAATATCCATATTTAATAAAGGATAGAGATTTATCAATAGTTCCCAAAATTATAAAAAAATAATCAATGTAAACATTTTTTAAAATATTTCATACAGTTTAGGAACTCTACATATCCATGATAAATTATATTGATAATTATGAAAATTCAATGTTCAATGATCATAGGTAATAAAATATACCAAAGTGAATAAAAATGGAATCATTGAAGTGAATTTCAATAATATCCTTGTTCAAAGTAATTTCAAACCATCTAAATAATGAATAAGGGTGGTATCACTAAAACATATCCCAAGTGATGTAAAATATATTTTTGTTGTTGTTTATGAATTGAAATACTATAAAAAGATATTTTAAAAGGATAATTTGGGAAAATTACCATTTCATTATGAAAATAATTTTATAATTTTTTTTGAAATACATTGTAAAAAATTCTTTTAAAATTAAAAAATTAACATTTCAGAGGAATATTTAATGAAATGATGGGAGGTAAATCCATACATGTTGTAGGTGGAAAAAAGAACATTCTTTTTTCACTAATAAAAAGAAATGAAAAATGCCTTTTTTGAAAAGTGACAAGAATATTATTTTTAAAACATTGATAAAAGACTAAAAGTGTAATAATTTCTTTACTAATTCATTTTAAAATTTTAAAAATATATTTCAAAAAAGTTTTATAAGATATCATTTTTAGAAAAAAACAGGTCCTATGATCAAAGAGAAAAATGAAATCAAGTTTTCTTATAAACATTTTCTAAAATAATTTAAGTACCAAAGGGTGGAATAATAGTACTATTAATTGAAAAAGGTCATTAATAATAATATAAAGATAATACTAAATTTTTTATTATTCAATTATCAATTAATTTAATCTATTTTATAATCAACTGTAAACAATCTAGAAAAAAATATTGTAAAGTAAACCCTTGAAACGACCAAAACATTGAATCCAGAGTCAACCGATTAATTTATTATGTGTATAAACTATAAATATACATAACTGAAATTTAAATATATTGTAACACCCCAAGCTTCCATGGTACGTTTCCCTTCGAATAATGCGATAGCGTGTGTTGTACGCAACCTCGAGTTCTAACAAACACCACAACTAATTAAAATAGCCGTTGTGAATAGTAATACCTACTTTTTGAAATCATATATATTTTATATTTCAAAATGGACTTAATTTTGGGATTCGGAATATCGAAATTAGCCTAGGGAGAAATTTTGGTACTTTTCGGATAACTTTTATATTTTGATGAATAGTTAAAATTACTAAATTTTAATTAAAAACAACTTTTTTAATCAAAATAATTAATAGTGATAAATTATGAATTTTAGTGGTTTTAAAGTATATTTAGAATATATTTTTACCATTTAATATAATTTTGGTCATTGGACATAATTTTACAATTAAATCGAACATAAACAAGTGTCAATCTTTTGATAGTTATTATCTCTTAAAAACACGCTTTTTGTTTTGACAGCGGGAATTAATTTTAAATTAATTTCTGCCACTTCTGTGTATTGAATTTAGGAAAATGGATTCCATATTTGGAATCAGGATGTTCAAATTGTGTAAATAGGTATCTTTTATTTTTAGACATTTTGAATAATTACTGCGGTAAATATTTTATTTACCATGGTTAAGGGTAAATTCTGTAAATAAGGGTTAAAAAAATAATATTATAATAATACTAAATTACCCTAAAACGTGTCTTAACCCTATTGGTTCATACATGGTCGACCATGGGCATCTTTGGGTCTATTTTGGGACCCCATGGATCCACTTGTAAGTGATAATGACACTTTATTTTAATTAAGTTAAAATGAATACAAAAATGACACAAGCATATATCTTTTATCAAAACAATTGTTACATAGGGTTATATAAGTTGGAATTTAGATTATAAATATTCATTAGAAAGATAAAACGATTTCCTACATAATTATGTTTTATTTATATTTTTTAGAGATTAAATATTATATTTTATTTATGACACAATGATGATGCAGTAATTACTATAATAGTGAAAAATTAAAATAATTGATATTATAAATGCCCAAATAAATATAATATGAACCCTTTAATGAATTAAACTAATTTTCTAGGATAATATGATATATTAGGATTGATTTAATTGACTTTATTCGAAGTAATCAATCTGTTATGAGTTTCACAAAAATCAACTATTGAATAGTGTCAAAATTGACATAAAAGAGTTTTTAAAACAAATATTATATTATTAATTGATATTAAATTACTAAAAATCTAAGGTTCGGCCAAGAGACTTATATAATGATAGGTGTATCATTAATGGACCACTTGTGGGTCGCTTGTATGTATATGGTAAGTTTATTAACCATATAATATAAAAATACAAAGAGACATTGTAAAAGTGAAACTAATTAACTTAGAGTTAATACTTAAAGATAAGGTTAATATAAGTACCCAAACCTGTCTAAATTATATTGGTTGAGTGGTTTTCGACCTATACACACCTTAACCTTTGAATAGTCAACTTTGGTGCCATTGGAAACCGATTATGAATTTATTATAAACTAATATTTCTAGCTTTTCCAAAGGTGCCCCTCACCCCTCTTATAAAAGGGGACTCCTCCTTCTCATTTCTTCACACCTTAAAAGCCTTTTGGTTCGGCCAAGCTCTGCCCAAATACTCTCCCAACTTCCCTCACTACAACCTGGGGGCCTTAGTTTGATCAGAAAGCCATCCTAAGGAGCCCTTTTGATCAAATCAATAGGAAGAACCCGAAGAAGAGGTAATGATTTCACCACACTTTTCTAAGTTCATTTCTTCTTCCACTTCTTCTTCCTTTGTTGTTACCATTATAAAATAATAAATCCAGTATCATATATATACTGTGATGTTATTATAATTATGGTACAACCATATTCAGTATTCTATCCACCCTATGAATAACAGGTCACCATACGTGCGTACGTACGGCTTACCGTCTCCACGTCGTGGTGTAATTGTTATTCAATATAATATTATTTGGATGGGTATAATTATGATGTATAACTCATGTAAATAATAAATATAACATGTTAATGATTCTTTATTTATTATATACCATCCATTTATATATTATTTTAATATCAAATGAATGATATTGTCGCTCGTGCGTACGTACGGACTACCGTCTCCACGAACGCGATGAGATTCATTATCCATCGTATCCATTGAAGTATAATTATCATTTGATGATTTAAAAATGATGTTAAGGACTTGATATCATTCTGTATATGAATAATATACAACCTATCCTTTACAAAAATTTCTTACGTGACAAAACATATAAAAAAACAAGTAAGTTAACACCCGAAACAACGATAATACTAAGATATTATTATCAAGTCATTATTAAAAGATCATATATGATATCATATTAATGTATATGATTATTGTATAATTTAATAACAATTATTTCACCATTATACAGGAGGTTAACCTACCCCAACAAAGGAAAAGTACAAGGTAAGGATTTATTTCGCAATCTCTTCATTATCCGAGATTGTTTATACATAATTATCTACTGGGACCTTGTTATCATCCACGTCCATGTTTCTTCAAAATGTATTTCAAAACATTTCTAATATTTAAAAGAATATGGGTTAAAGTCATTTATACCCTTTTTTTACTTTTTATAAGAGTTTTATAAGGGAATCTTTCCGTCGTTTTCCAAATAAGGTTCTTTTTAACCTATTCGACAGAATTAAGATAGGAATGTTTTTTTTAACTTATACGGCAGGTGCGGTTATTTTCCGCCATTATAAAATCGTCAAAGCTTCCCTTACAATCTTATAAGAACATTTTCAAGAAAATGTTTTATTTTATATGGCTCTTAAATGATTTCAAAAATAGAAAGAGATATTTCTCTAAAAAGTGTTTTGATTTCATCTATGTCAACATCCTTTGATGGATTCTACGCTTATTTGAAGTTGATTTATTATGATACAAAACTTCCATATTGTAATAAAGTTTTGTGATATGTTTGACTGTGGATATGCCATTTATATAGCATTCATGGTTTATGAGTATAGTATTGACATTTCATATGCTAGTTCCAATAAGAATGTTTATGTTATATTTCAACCTTTACTTCATATGAATGTGTTGGACATGTATGTTCCAGGTTGGGGACTGGTTAAAGTTAGCCCTCCAGGTTGGGGACTGGTAAAAGTAAGCCCTCCAGGTTAGGGACTGGTAAAAGTAAGCCCTCCGGTTTGGTCTCCGGTTATTAGAAGGACTCCGGGTTGGTGTCCGGTTATTAGAGGCACTCCGGGTTGGTGTTCGGTTATTAGAGGCACTCCGGGTTGGGTTCCGATTACAGTTAGCCCCAAGGTCTTGGGATGAGGCCTTGACAAAGAAATTAAAGTTCAGCATTATGTATTCCAACATTATGAAAGTGGTTATTGATTTTTTCATGTGATTATTCGATTAATAGAATATCAATGTGAATAAGTAAATGGCATTATTTCATTTTACTTTTGCCATACTATGTTGAAGTTCAAGTTTAAAAGGCTTTTGTTTTAGTAATTCATTGCCTTAAATGTTTATACTTATTTTTGAATGTTCCTCTATATTGTTATCCTTACTGGGCATTTGAGCTCACCCCTTTTCTATGTTTTATTTTTCCCAGGATGTGAGGAAGTAAGTTATGAATGACCTACAGGGATATGATGAGGGGATAATAGTGTGGACTGTGGAGACATTATGTTGTTGTTGTAGTTTTTCATTTTATGATGTAATGTAAAACTTATGAATATATCTAGTGTTTCCAAGGCTACTAAACCAATCGGTCTTTCGATATTTGATCTTTCTTGTGATCATGCCAATGTTATGTAATAATGCACCGACTCTGGGTAACTAGGGTCGGGGCGTTACAGTTGGTATCAGAGGAAGTTTAGTACAAACCTTGGATGCTAGATTTAGATAAACTCTGATTAGAGCACGTAGACCTAATATGAACTTTGAGGATTAGTATAGAAGAACTTCCTAGAATTTTGGTATTGTAGAGATTTTGTGAGTTTTCCGAGCAATACATCCCTGTCTGGATACGAGCGGGTAGAGGCGGCTCTGGCACAAATGTACCTAGGGGTAAAACCCGAAAACACCGCTTTGAGCTAGACTCGAACGGGAACTGGTGCACGACAACCGGCCTTGTTGCACTCTTGGTTACGACACTCCCGGGGGATATGCTTAGGATAACTCTCATTTTCTTTAAAAATCATTATGAAGGGTTTATGAGTATATAATTCCTCAAAGAAAACATTTTTATGATTATGGATTATATCCATAAATAGTTCAATTTATGTTAAGTGTTTTATAAGTATGGGATTATGTATTTTAATTCATAATCTGATCTAGTTTATGCCATTGTTTAGAAATGGTGCCTAGTGGAAGAAATGGAAACCGTATCAATGCACGCACTCCATGTAGGGATTTCCCTCCTGCTCAAGATAATTATAGAGGGGCTGGTGATGCAACTGGTGCCGATCAGCTAATCACCATACTGGGACAACTTACTCAGGTTATGAATAATAACCTTACCCGTATGGAGCCCCCTGATCCGCAGCGTGGAAGATCAATGATCGATCGATTCATGAGGCAACAACCACCAACGTTAAATGGGAGTACAAATCCCTTAGTAGCCGAGCAGTGGATAAATTCTCTAGAGAAAATCTTTCAGGCTTTGGGGAGCAGTGAAAGGGAAAAAGTTATCATGGCAGTTTACCGCCTCACTGGATATGCTGATCAATGGTGGTCATTGATTCAAAACATGAAGGAAGATGATGAAGTATCAAATATGGAGTGGAGGGAGTTCAAAGATCGGTTTTTATAAAAATACTTTCCTCGCGACCATCGAGCAGATATGGAAAGGCAATTTCTGAGTCTGAGACAAAACGAGGATGAGAATGTCACAAAGTATGAGGCTAACTTTACAAGGTTAGCAAGGTACGCTGGTGATTATATACGTAACCAAAGAAGTAAGATTGATCGTTTCTTTGATGGGTTAAAACCATTTCTTCGTCGAGCATTAGTATCACAATCCTTTTCGTCATACAAAGACATTGTCTCATGTGATATCAAGACCGAAAATGAATTCTCTAAGTCTTATGACTTTAAAGCAAAGCAAGAGAAGAAGAGACCTGCTGATCAATCTGGGAATGGAAATAAGGGGAAGAAAGGAAAGGTTGAATATCCATCTTGTGGTAAATGCGGGAAGAAACATCCTGGTACTTGCTTGAAGGGAATGGGAGTCTGTTACAAGTGTGGTGAAAAATGCCACCAATCTCGTGATTGCAAGGGGAAGAAGGAAGATACCAACGTTCAGTGCTACAATTGCAGGGAGATGGGGAATTATGAAAATGCATGTCCTAAGCATCAGGAGAACTTACCTCAGAAAAGGCCAAGGGATCAAGGCCAGGCTTATGCTATCACTACTGCAGAGGTTGAATCTCCAAAAGACGTGGTGGCAGGTAATTTAATGGATTCCTCAAGTTTAGAAAATGAATTATTTGACTCTGGATCGTCGCATTGTTTCATATCTTCCTAGTTTTCTAAGAAAATTAGATATTTACAATTTGATTTAATAAGGAAGTTGTCAGTTAAAACTCCTAAGAGAAGTATCATTGCAACAAAGTTTTGTGAATCAGTCCCCATTAGAGCACATAAATTTTCTTTATCTGCTGATCTCATCGTCATACCTATGATTGAGTTTGATATAATCCTCGGTATGGACCGGATTTCGGACTATGATGCGAAGATTTATTGTAAGAAGAAAGAGGTTACGATTCTTGATGATAATGATATGGAACACCTTATCTTTAGAGCAGAATCGTCACCACCTAATTCTTATTTAGATCCACCCCCAGTAGCTCAACTTAATTCAATTATTGGGGAGGAAGAGAATGAAATAACTGTCGGTGAGGAAAAGAATGTTCAAATAGAGGGTGTACCTGTTGTGAAAGAATTTGTAGATTTATTTCCGGAAGATTTACCTGGACATCCTCCAGAACGAGAAGTTGAGTTTTCCATTGATTTGATTCCTGGATCAAGGACTATATCGAAGACCCCTTATAGAATGGCCACTGTAGAGTTAGTCGAATGAAAGAAACAACTAGAGGAATTGAGTAATAAGGGATTTATTCGCCCTAGTTTTTCTCTATGGGGAGCCCCTGTTCTTTTTGTTAAAAAGAAAGATGGATCTATGAGGTTATGTATCGAATACAGGGAGATCAATGCTATAACGATAAAGAACAAGTATCCCCTACCACGTATTGATGATTTATTCGACCAACTGCATGGAGCTCAATACTTTTCAAAGATTGACCTTCGATCTGGATACCATCAGTTGTGTGTGAAGAAGGAAGACATTCCAAAGACAGCATTTCGAACCAGGTACGGGCATTACGAGTTTACCGTAATGCCGTTTGGATTGACTAATGCACCATCTGTATTCATGGATCTGATGAATAGAGTTTTCAAGGAGTATCTCGATGAATTTGTGGTGGTATTTATTGATGATATATTGGTATACTCCAAAACCTACGAAGATCATGAAAATCACTTGCGCATTATCTTGAAGACTCTGAGGAGGCATGAATTATATGGAAAGTTTAGCAAGTGTGAATTCTGGCTTCAGGAGATTTCTTTTCTTGGCTATATTGTCTCTAAAGATGGAATCTATGTTGATCCTTCTAAGACCAAGGCAATCCAAGAATGGCCAGCACCTACGAGTATAACTAAGGTACACAGTTTTATTGGTTTGGCAGGTTATTATCGACGTTTCGTCCAGAATTTTGCCTGATTGGCTAACCCATTAACGAAGCTCACACGTAAAGGGGTTAAATTTGTTTGGACAAAAGAGTGTGAAGAATGTTTTGAAGAACTGAAGAAAAGATTAGTCAATGCTCCTATATTGACTCTACCATCGGGGAATGATGGGTTCGTTATTTATAGTGATGCATCAAAGAAAGGACTTGGCTGTGTCCTTATGCAGAATGATAGAGTTATTGCCTATGCATCACGATAGTTGAAAATTCATGAACAAAACTATCCTACTCATGATCTCGAGTTAGTAGCTGTGATATTTTCTTTGAAGATATGGAGGCACTACCTCTATGGTGAAAAATGTGAGATTTATACTGATCACAAGAGTTTGAAGTATATTTTCTCACAAAAAGAACTCAACATGAGGCAAAGGAGATGGCTTGAATTACTAAAGGATTATGATTGCACGATACACTAACACCCGGGGAAAGCAAACAAGGTGGCAGATTCTTTGAGCAGAAAAGACCATGGAGTTTTGAACAATATGAGAATTGAAAGGGATCCAATTTTCATGGATCTAGTGAAGATGTACATGGGAATAACCAGGGAAGGCGAAACATCATTTCTTTTTCAAATGGTTGCCAAACCATCTTTAATAGAAAAGATTAAGAGTTCTCAGACCGATGATGAAGAATTCCAAAAGAAGATTAAAGCTCTGAATGATGGGAAATTGGGAGACTTCGTGTATGAAGATGGAATTTTGAAATTCGGGAAGAGACTTTGTGTTCCCGATTTACCTGATCTAAAAAGGGAATGGCTGGATGATGCTCATAGTTCCAATTTCTCTATACACCCAGGGAGCACCAAAATGTATAGAGATTTGAAGGAACATTTTTGGTGGGACAACATGAAGAGGGAGATTGCTGATTTTGTGTCAATATGTATGGTTTGTCAACAAGTGAAAGCTGGAAGGCAACAGCCTGGAGGAGTCATGCAACCTCTTCCCATACCAGAGTGGAAATGAGACAATATTACGATGGACTTTGTCATGGGGCTACCAAAGACTCCTAGAAGGAATGATGCAATATGGGTGATTGTTTATCGTCTTACCAAGTCAGCACATTTTCTTTCTATAAGAGAAGATCTACCCCTGGAACGTCTAGCAAGACTATATATTAATGAAGTTGTGAGACTTCATGGAGTACCCTTATCAATTGTTTCTGATCGTGATCCCTGTTTTAATTCAAGATTCTGGAAAAGTCTTCAGAAATCCCTGGATACAGAACTTCATTTGAGCACTTCATACCACCCTCAGACAGACGGAAAATCAGAACGGACTATTCAAACCTTAGAAGACATGTTGAGATCTTGCTCACTTGACTTTCAGGGTATGTGGGATCAATATTTACCTCTGGTAGAATTTTCCTATAACAATAGCTTCCATTCGAGTATTCAGATGCCACCATATGAAGCGTTATATGGAAAGAGATGTCGTACACCAACCTGTTGGGATGCCATTGGTGAAAGAAAACTTGTAGGCCCAGAACTGGTGGAGGAAACGATGGAAAAGGTGAAAGTAATCCAAAATCACATCAAAGCAGCTCAAAGTAGGCAGAAGAGCTATGCCGATAATCGAAGGAAGGATTTGGAATTTCAAGTCGGTGATCATGTTTTTCTGAAGGTATCTCCGTGGAAGGGAGTCATACGTTTTGGTAAGAAATGTAAATTGATTCCCAGGTACATCGGACCTTTCGAAATTCTAGAACGAATTGGGGCTGTAGCTTACCGATTGGCAATGCCGCCAAGTCTCTCCAAAGTTCACGATGTGTTCCACGTATCTCTGTTGAGGAAATACATGCCTGATCCAACGCATGTACTCACCTATGAGGAATTCGAACTGGAACCCGATATTTCCTATTGTGAAGAGCCCATCAGGATTCTTGATACGAGAGAACAAGTACTGAGAAACCGGACGACGCGTCTGGTAAAAGTTTTGTGGAGAAACCATAAGATGGAAGAGGCAACGTGGGAACCCGAGGAACTTATGATGAAGAACCACCCGAGTCTTTTCATGCGATAGTATTCTAGAAATTTCGAGGACGAAATTATTTGAAGGAGGGGAGAATGTAACACCCCAAGCTTCCACGGTACGTTTCCCTTCGAATAATGCGATAGCGTGTGTTGTACGCAACCTCGAGTTCTAACACACACCACAACTAATTAAAATAGCCGTTGTGAATAGTAATACCTACTTTTTGAAATCGTATATATTTTATATTTCAAAATGGACTTCATTTTTGGATTCATAATATCGAAATTAGCCTAGGGTGAAATTTTGGTACTTTTCGGATAACTTTTATATTTTGATGAATAGTGAAAATTACTAAATTTTAATTAAAAACAACTTTTTTAATCAAAATAATTAATAGTGATAAATTATGCATTTATTGGTTTTAAAGTATATTTAGAATATATTTTTACCATTTAATATAATGTTGGTCATTGGACATAATTTTACAATTAAATCGAACATAAACAAGTGTCAATCTTTTGATAGTTATTATCTCTTAAAAACGCGCTTTTTGTTTTGACAGCGGGAATTAATTTTAAATTAATTTCTGCCACTTCTGTGTTTTGAATTTAGGAAAATGGATTCCATATTTGGAATCAGGATGTTCAAATTGTGTAAATAGGTAACTTTTATTTTTAGACATTTTGAATAATTACTGCGGTGAATATTTTATTTACCATGGTTAAGGGTAAATCCGGTAAATAAGGGTTAAATAAATAATATTATAATAATACTAAATTACCCTAAAACGTGTCTTAACCCTATTGGTTGATACATGGTCGACCATGGGCATCTTTGGGTCTATTTTGGGACCCCATGGATCCACTTGTAAGTGATAATGACACTTTATTTTAATTAAGTTAAAATGAATACAAAAATGACACAAGCATATATCTTTTAGAAAAACAATTGTTACATAGGGTTATATAAGTTGGAATTTAGATTATAAATATTCATTAGAAAGATAAAACGATTTCCTACATAATGATATTTTATTTATAATTTTTAGACATTAAATATTATATTTTATTTATGACACAATGATGATGCAGTAATTACTATAATAGTGAAAAATTAAAATAATTGATATTATAAATGCCCAAATAAATATAATATGAAACCTTTAATGAATTAAACTAATTTTCTAGGATAATATGATATATTAGGATTGATTTAATTGACTTTTTTCGAAGTAATCAATCTGTTATGAGTTTCACAAAAATCAACTATTGAATAGTGTCAAAATTGACATAAAAGTGTTTTTAAAACAAATATTATATTATTAATTGATATTAAATACCTAAAAATCTAAGGTTCGGCCAAGAGACTTATATAATGATATGTGTATCATTAATGGACCACTTTTGGGTCTCTTGTATGTATATGGTAAGTTTATTAACCATATAATATAAAAATACAAAGAGACATTGTAAAAGTGAAACAAATTAACTTAGAGTTAATACTTAAAGATAAGGTTAATATAAGTACCCAAACCTGTCTAAATTCTATTGGTTGAGTGGTTTTAGACCTATCCACACCTTAAACTTTGAATATTCAACTTTGGAGCCATTGGAAACCGATTATGAATTTATTATAAACTAATATTTCTAGATTTTCCAAAGGTGCCCCTCACCCCTCTTATAAAAGGGCACTCCTCCTTCTCATTTCTTCACACCTTAAAAGCCTTTTGGTTCGGCCAAACTCTGCCCAAATACTCTCCCAACTTCCCTCACTACAACCTAGGGGCCTTATTTTGATCAGAAAGACAACCTAAGGAGCCCTTTTGATCAAATCAAAAGGAAGAACCCGAAGAAGAGGTAATGATTTCACCACCCTTTTCTAAGTTCATTTCTTCTTCCACTTCTTATTCCTTTGTTGTTACCATTATAAAATAATAAATCCAGTATCATATATATACTGTGATGTTATTATAAACATGGTACAACCATATTCAGTATTCTATCCACCCTATGAATAACATGTCACCATACGTGCGTACGTACGGCTTACCGTCTCCACGTCGTGGTGTAATTGTTATTCAATATAATATTATTTGGATGGGTATAATTATGATGTATAACTCATGTAAATAATAAATATAACATGTTAATGATTCTGTATATATTATATACCATCCATTTATATATTATTTTAATATCAAAAGAATGATATTGTCGCTCGTGCGTACGTACGGACTACCGTCTCCACGAACGCGATGAGATTCATTCTCCATCGTATCCATTCAAGTATAATTATCATTTGATGATTTAAAAATGATGTTAAGGACTTGATATCATTCTGGATATGAATAATATACAACCTATCCTTTACAAAAATGTCTTACGTGACAAAACATATAAAAGAAAACAAGTAAGTTAACACCCGAAACAACGATAATACTAAGATATTATTATCAAATCAATATTAAAAGATCATATATGATATCATATTAATGTATATGATTATTGTATAATTTAATAACAATTATTTCACCATTATACAGGAGGTTAACCTACCCCAACAAAGGAAAAGTACAAGGTAAGGATTTATTTCGCAATCTCTTCATTATCTGAGATTGTTTATACATAATTATCTACTGAGACCTTGTTATCATCCATGTCCATGTTTCTTCAAAATGTATTTCAAAACATTTCTAATATTTAAAAGAATATGGGTTAAAGTCATTTATACCCTTGTTTGACTTTTTATAAGAGGTTTATAAGGGAATCTTTCCGTCGTTTTCCAAACAAGGTGCTTTTTAACCTTTTCGATAGAATTAAGATAAAAATGTTTTTTTTAACTTATACGGCGGGTGCGGTTATTTTCCGCCGTTATAAAATCGTCAAAGATTCCCTTACAATATTATAAGAACATTTTCAAGAAAATGTTTTATTTTATATGGATCTTAAATGATTTCAAAAATAGAAAGAGATATTTCTCTAAAAAGTGTTTTGATTTCATCTATGTCAACATCCTTTGACGGATTCTACGCTTATTTGAAGTTGATTTATTATGATACAAAACTTCCATATTGTAATAAAGTTTTGTGATATTTTTGACTGTGGATGTTCCATTTATATAGCATTCATGGTTTATGATTATAGTATTGACATTTCATATGCTAGTTCCAATAAGAATGTTTATGTTATATTTCAACCTTTACTTCATATGAATGTGTTGGACAAGTATGTTCCAGGTTGGGGACTGGTTAAAGTAAGCCCTCCAGGTTGGGGACTGGTAAAAGTAAGCCCTCCAGGTTAGGGACTGGTAAAGGTAAGCCCTCCAGTTTGGTCTCCGGTTATTAGAAGGACTCCAGGTTGGTGTCCGGTTATTAGAGGCACTCCGGGTTGGTGTCCGGTTATTAGAGGCACTCCAGGTTGGGTTCCGGTTACAGTTAGCCCCAAGGTCTTGGTATGAGGCCTTGACAAAGAAATTAAAGTTCAGAATTATACATTCCAACATTATGAAAGTGGTTATTGATTTTTGCATGTGATTATTCGAATAGTAGAATATCCATGTGAATAAGTAAATGGCATTATTTCATTTTACTTTTGCCATACTATGTTGAAGTTCAAGTTTAAAGGGCTTTTGTTTTAGTAATTCATTGCCTTAAATGTTTATGCTTATTTTTGAATGTTCCACTATATTGTTATCCTTACTGGGAATTTGAGCTCACCCCTTTTCTATGTTTTATTTTTCCCAGGATGTGAGGAAGTAAGTTATGAATGACCTACAGGGATATTATGAGGTGATAATAGTGTGGACTGTGGAGACTTTATGTTGTTGTTGTAGTTTTTCATTTTATGATGTAATGTAAAACTTATGAATATATCTAGTGTTTCCAAGGCTACTAAACCAACCGGTCTTTCGAGATTTGATCTTTCTTGTGATCATGCCAATGTTATGTAATAATGCACCGACTCTGGGTAACTAGGGTTGGGGCGTTACATATATCAATAGATATAATAATTCATTATACACATAATCTTAAAATATTAACGAAAATGAGTCAGTATTATAACCCAATGAAAAGGGATTTTGGTTTTGAAATTTATTTTCCATTTGAGTAACTTTTAATTCAAATCCCATTAGAATAAATAATTAATCTTGAAACTAAAAATATAATTTAGTTAAAGTAATAAATGATATTATATATGAAAAGGTAATTATATGCACCACAAAAAAGACATAAGTGGTGAACATGACATTTATCTCATTAAAGTAAAAAAGTAAAATGGATATCCCTTACATTGCATTTCCTTTTTGAGTGAACATCCTTTAATATCCTGTACAATGGATTTAAACATTTTAATAAAATATAACATATACATAACAATATTTATAATATCATATATTAACTTATTATGATTTATTACAATCTTCTTCTTATTGATCATTCAATACATTATCTATTTCTGGTGATAATTTCCTAGTTCGTCGAGTACGTTTTGAGAGGTTATTTTTTGTTCATATTAATTAGACCATGGTTTCATCATATCCATAATGTATTCCATGATTTAAAAATAATATATATCTTGTATTTATGTATTTATAATAATCCCTCAAATTTTTATATAATAAATTAAATTCCCCGTTCATATAAATGGTAGCTCGTACATACGCATTAATGCCACTTCTATTTATTTTTTGTATTAAAAGACTGAAATGTAAATGATATATATGTATAATTGTTCTAGTATCAAATATATTCATTTTTTAAATAGTTTTATTAAAACCATACTTAATATATTCAATGTATATAATGAACAAATCACATTTCTTTGAAGAGGCGGCAGTCCACACTTCCAAAAACAATGTTTTCATATTCCAATAATAATGGGAAACATAACTGTATGTTCAATATAAAAATAAAAAATTCATAAATTCATAAATACATGATAAATATCATTTATATCATATTTAAATATATTTTATATCATAATTTACAACATTATATATAGTAATGGAATAACGATCAATCATCATTTTTTAGGTGGAAGTTCACAATACACACAAATGGTGAGTTCATTACCCAATATATAGAAGTTTGTGTAACTATAGTTCTACCTATTGATATAAATAATATTATAATATTTAATATAATAATTGTTTTATATTCTCATGTAATAAAGATAATTTAAATCATGGAGAATGATTTAAAAATAAAGACCTTGAGGAAATATTTTGCTTCTTATTTGGGTAACAACTTTTGATTTGCTGTAGAGGGATTCCAATGATCGATTTCTGCCCAAGGTGTGGCATCTAGGATTAAGGGAGTAATGTTGGGGAACTAATTAGGTAGATATTTTTCGATCCATAGTTTCTTGAGAGACATGAGGTGGTGAGAGGTTTGAGTGACTTTTAATATCATAGGAGGCTTGGAAATACAATAAATTTTTGGAAATGTAATTTCAACCATGTTTTCCCGTGGAAAGTGGATACAATTATAGATACCCTAAATATTCATATATAATAATTACATAATTTTTTTTGGAATACTTAAAAAAATATACAAATAGACATCCAAACACCAAATTAGTGTAGTACCTTTAGAAACATTAAACAAAAATATTCTTGATTAGTGAAAGATCTTCAATGTTTCCCACAATGATATTCACCCTTAGTAATTCAATTTGAAATCCTTTCATCATAAGTCAAGGAAATGAAAAAAATGAAAAGGGTGAGATCAAATAATCAGTAATTTTAAATAAATGAAATGTGTACACCTATCACGAACATAAGTGTTTAAAAACATGATAATGATATTTATAAGATCATACCATGCATATCAAAGATCATAAACAATAATCATAGAATTAATTTTTTTTTCATAAAACATGAATCATAATGAAATAAAGAACACAATTAATGAAATAATTAAATATGAAAAATTCATGGAATGGTGGAATAAACATCTATTTATAAAATATTGAGTATGTTTAAGTAGAAATAGGTTCATATTTTAGGTTAATAACATTAAATTAGGCCCTCTCATAGACATATGTACATGAAACCAGGTCCAAGAATAATATTATGAACATGAAATCAGGTCCACACATAACATTATCAAAAAGAAATCACGATCACACATAACATTGTGAACATATAGTGTGGTTCACTCGTAAAATTGTGAACATGTAATCAGGTTCATGCATAAACATATTGACATTAAATCAGGTCCATCCATAACATTGTGAATATGTAATCAGGATTACACATTGAATTTATACTCATGATTCATCCCTTTTTACCCAATTACTTTGGTGGAGGTATAAATCCCACCAATTATATAATGAAATCAAACATGTGTTGGCCACAAATCATTCTTCATATCAATAACCATGAAACGATATGGGTTTTATAAAAATTAATTCATAAAACCTGAAAAAAATGAAGCGGGTTTCAAAAGAATATAACCTATGTAAAATGAAACGAGTTTTAAGAATCATTCTATAAAAACATAAACCATTCTAGATATAATATGAAAGGAACCTTTGGAAAATTTCTAATTAGGGATTAATTTACATCAACTAATGTCATATTAGAAGGAAAATATATTGGAAAAATATTTTGAAAACATTTCTTAAGGAAAATATTATTACTTCTTTGAAAAGTCTTTTTGAATCAGAAAATCCTTAATGAAAAATTTCCAATGAAAATTCCTCAAAAACCTAGAAATAAGGACTGAACTAATTTTTCAATCAGTTTTCCTAAAAAAATAAAAAAATATATTGAGATCCATTTGAAAACTGTTTCTTTGAAAATACTTCAAAAACATAGAAATAATTCTTTAAAATATTTTTATACCAATTTAGGTTAGAAATCATTAAAAACATATAAATAAATCACGAAAGTGTTTTGAAACACATCTTCATTAAAAACATATAAAAAAATAAGAAAACATAATTAATACTATTTCACTAAAAATATATAAATAAATATAAATTAATTTTGACAATTGTTTTAGAAAACATGTTTTTGAAGGAAGATGGATTCCCGACCAAAGAGAAGGAAATGTCATACATAATTAAAAGCACGTTAGTAACTATACTATGTACAAAATAGTGAAAAATTGGTAAAAATACATGAATATATCATGAATAGCCAAAGGATAAAAAAATTCATGACTGTTCGTGACATATTGATGATAATAGTTAATCAAAAGGTGCATAATTATAAATAATCTCGTAGAGGGATGAGCTCGTTTCAATAATATCCTACCACATGGAATCATTGAAACATACAAAAAATTTATGAAAATGAAATTAAATGAATCTAAAAATATCATAAAAATAATGAGATTCAGGATATAATATTTTAAATGTAGTATATACACCTCATGGGAAAATATGGTTTCATTACATGACATTTGTCTCAAAGAAGGAAAATTGAGACAATATTACTTTATCCATTTGGTATCATTTGAAAATAAGCTCCATGAAAAAAAGATCATAAAATAGATATTTAAGTACCCGAAAATTTAATTAATATAATCATTAAATTCATCCCTTGTAAGTATAAACACCACTCAAAAACAATAGGTGCTTCATAAATCATTTATCACACAAAAATACAAAGTGAGATGAAATTTTCTTACCCTGTATCTTGACTATAACAATAATTGTACAAATCTCCTTTATAATAAATATAAATTTATTATAAATATATCATAGGTTAACATTATTATATCTAAATGTATACATGGTTTCATTATGACATTATGTTACCCTCTTGTTAATAATTTCTAGTTATGGTCATTCTTTGTGTAATTTCTATATGTTTTTTTCATATGTTTTTATATTCTATATCTTTGGTCCTTATACATATATAATGATTCCAATAATATAAAAAATTATATAAATATCATTTTTATTCACTATATGTGTATTATAATAATCTATAGAATATAGATGTGTGAAATTGAATACATTATATATGGAGATAGTAGGCCGCATATACACATGAACGTTGTTTCTGTTTAATTTTCGTATTGAAAGAAAGAAGGTAAATTACATATATTTTTATATATATACATCATCCATTAGTATATAATAATTATTATATCATTTATATCATATAAATTCACTAAACCCATCATCAATAAATTCCATGTGGTGAGTGAATGAATCACATCGCATTGAGGGGGCGCCAGTCCACACGTCCTCAAGAGAAATCATCATATATACACAAAATGGAATGTCTTATAAAATGATTTGTAAAATTATTAAATAAAATTAAATAAAATTAAATAAATAATAAATAAAATATATTAAATATATATACAAATTATCCATCATTATTTTGATCATGAGAGGTGGTAAATGAAAAAATGAACAATAATCATTTAGTGAGGCGGTAGTTCGCCATACACATAAACAGTATGTTCATTACCCATTATATGGATGTTTGTGTGAGTTTTTGTCAAAAAACATATTATAAAAAATCCTAGTATATTTATTATAATTTTTTTGTTATAAAATAATATAGTATGAGTAATTGAGTTTGTTTAGAAAAAAAATAAAAGAAAGGATCTTGAGGGAGGGTGTTACCTGTTAATTGGGTAATCCTACTGGTTTTGACAAAATGGATTCCTTGGAAGTATTTATTCCCAAATAGAGGAATCAATATGGAAGGGGGGGATTTTGACGAGTGAAATTGAAAGTTAATGGTGGATCCAAAGTGTCTTGATAGGTTTCGGGATGTCGGGGGAGGGGAGGCCTTTATAGTGGAGGAGTTGCACCCTTGTAAATTTTGGGAGAGGAAATTACTCCCATGTTTATATCAGGGAAAGTGGACACCATAATGTTCCATATTAAAAAAAATAGATTATAGGGTAAAAATATTTCCATAAAAAGTATTTTTAATGAATCTATATGTCTTTTAGGCACTTTGGTTTAAGTCTTAGTCCTTAGTTAAGCTTAATTTTACCATAATCAGTGTAATTATTTTCAACTAATTTCAGAAATCATTTTGGAAAAAAACTAACATGAACATATTAGACATTATAAATTATTGTAAATCCAAATATTGATCCATTTTTAAAAATTCCAATCAGATAAGTGGTGGGTATTTATTTAAATTTAGTCCCAAATTCAGGTGGACAGTTCTATTTTTATAGTAAAAATGTTCAAAATATTAATATATTTTTATATGAAAAAACAATTTTAAATTTCATCCAATGACCTAAATTGATTTAATTGATAAAATTATTATCTAATTAAACTATCAAAACAATTTAAAATTTAATTCATACTTATAAATAAATTATATTCAAAACCAATTTTTGAATTAAATTTCTGTATTTTTTACGATTTCTTAAAAAACATCAATAAAAAATACCAAAAAAATACTAACCTAATTTTTTTGTTTCTAACCCAAAAATGATGGTTATTTTCTCATATATAATCGAAAAAATTTCAAAAAAATGTATTTATAATTGGTTTTCTATTAAATGACGGTAAAATTTCATAATAAAAATATAGGGTTTAATCATAAAATTGGGTATTTTATTATCTTATGTCGATCAAATATATTGGATAATAATAAAACATATTTTCATTATAATATAAAATAGATATAAAATTATTATAACATATTAATGGTAATTTATTTAATTTAATAGTTTAAAATAACCTTTTGACCATATCAAAATTATTATTTTCTTTTATATTCAATCGATTTTAATATTAATATCTAAATAATTGATCACTTAAGAATTTATTATATATTTATTTAAATCATATATTTTTATAAATAAATTAATTATATTCATAACTTCTATTTTATCATCTTTGTTATATAGTATTATATTAAATAATAATGTTTTAATAATATATTATTGTTTGGTGGAACTCAGTCTTACATGTTACGCAAGCCATCAAGGAAATACATGGATGCATATAACAGAAGCTAACCACAGTGTTCCATATTGGGTAATATAGAATTTCTATTTTATGTAGTCCACAATTAACTTGGTGTTTCATTTAATACAATAAAAACATAAATTTGTAATATAATGTAATTTATTTTTAGTATTGCATGAAATTATAAATATTCAAAAGGTAAAATTAATTCAAAAACATATTTCTAAAAATCTAGGGTTGTTAAATTCTACCCCCATTTAAATGAATTTACCACTCGAAATTCAACCGGGTTATCAAATGTTCAAAACATTAAAGTTTAATTCAAAAGAACAGACCTCATAAAAATGAATACAAAAAATTCACCTAAAATGAGAAAGTTGGAACCATAACAGTTACTCAGAGTAACATATATCTATGTTTCCACATAGAAAAAAAATGTTCGGGAGTGATGATTGGAAATAGAGGGAAAATATTTATATAAATATAGTTTGTGATTGATTTTATCAGTCATAAACATGTGAATGATCAATGAAATGATGAATGACTCAAGATCCTAAATTTGTGATTATTTAAAAGGCCATTAGGTCATCAAAAATTAAGGTATTCAGACAAGGCATTTTTTTATAATTATACTAACATTGATTAATTAATTTATTGACCATGAATATAATGAAATATACTAACTTGATATACTTATATAAACAAAATTTCATTATCTATTTGTGCTTTAATATATTTATAATTCATCCATTACATTAGATAATGGATTCCTATAAATTAAATTTTATTCCAAAATTACAAAAATATACATTTAGAAAATCATAAGGCCCATAAAAGAATAAAAATTATAACTATTTATATCTAACTATTTTTTAAAATATATGTGGTTGATTCATTCATATGAAAATATAAAAGGCAAATATATTAGTTCATTATAAATATGTCTTCCTTAAAATTATTATATATTAACTAGGACAACACATAGGTTAGTGGTTTGAGTGAATCCATTATCATCTACCTCTCATTAGTTCAAGACCCACGACCTTGCCATACATTATTGGTTATCACCTATAATCAATGAAATCGTTTTCTAAAACAACAAAAATATAAACTCAATAAATAAATATGATTTCCATCATTTAAATAAGGTTAATCATTAAATTTTATTTTTTACCCAAATTTTCAAAAAAAATCTTAATACTTAAATACATTCAGAGATGTTTGATATAATTTTTTCATGAATGGTTAACCATATAACCCTTCTAAAAGATGAATGTAAAATATTTAGAATATAATTCATGAAATAATATTATCATTTATCCACCACATATCACAAAGTATCACTTGGTCCTCAGAACCCAAACATGTGAATACCCTCATCGTAAATTATCTTGAAACATAGTAATGATCTAAATAACCATAAATCCTTTTGTAAATGATGCATGGTTCGTTATTCCAATTGTTATTGGATATATATATATATATATTAAATTGAAAAATGTAAAAACATTATCCATGTTGACATAGACTACTTTTTCAACCAATCAATAATCTAAGCCTGGGTAATCAATTCAATCCAATTTTCTTTATCCATGTCAACTATATCATTATCCAAGAGAAAAACAATTTTCCCAACATCTTGATCACATCAAGGGATACATTTCCTTAATAAAATTACCATTTTTCTATAGCTTCACCACCATTACAAATATCCCTTTCAATCCTTACAGAAATCTAATATTATAATGTACTTATATATATTTCATGATTCATATATCATAATCCTTGAATTCCAAAACATATGTACTTTATTCATCCAACATTATTCCTAAACCATTATTCAGGATTCATCAACTTATTCTATAATACCTATCTCCTATATTATGAAATATGAATCTGGTATTAATGTTCATAAACCTCAATAAATCATTTTTATTATGTTTATTGTAATCAATATTCGAAGAACATCACATACCTTTCACATGTCATTTGAGGTATCTCTTTAATCAGTAGTATAACCAATACTCATACCGCCATCATGATTATCATTAGGAGACTTCTACTTGTGAAATAGATTTTCATCAAACCAATACATCTAAAACAATCAATATTGACAATGTTACTTTAAATTCCCGCCATTGACTAAAACCAGAATGCATAGTGTGATATTCATTTATCATAATATAAAACCATATAATCATGAAAATTTACTGGTAGGATGCCTATATTATGTATCATAATTCTTTAATATATTAATCCTTAGCTTTATCATAAGTTATTCATAGATAAATTATATTTAAATCATTCATGATGGTTCGTGAAGTGTTCTTTCAATTCCAACAGCATATCCCCTGGGAGTGTCAGACCATGTGTGCAGTAAAGACTATTGTCATGTACCAGATTATCCCAAGTCTGGCCTGAGAAATCTTGGCACAGTTGTTACCCCTAGGTACATCTCATCTAGAGCCACACCCACTTATAGTCTCCAGAAAGCATTGTATTTCTAGGAAACCACTCACACTATACTTCAACAAAATTATAGAAAATTTTCTCAAATGTTAACTCATCCTTATACTTATCCTTATAGAAATCGTTTGAAATATTATTAGAAATATACCTAGGGGTATTTATAAATATTTATAATCATAGTATATAATGGTTAACTAAACCTTTTCTCTGATACCAACTATAATGAACATCACTTTATATACATATACATTACATAAATATTTCAAATTACATGAAACATTATACAAAGAGATTCCAAATAATCATACTAGTTTAGTGCCTTTTGATCCATGGAAGAAAAATCTTATACCTCATTGAAAGAACCTCAATGTTTCCCACAAAGATCTTCCCCCTTAGTAATTCTAATTAAAGATGGTACTTCACAACCTTAGTAAATTAAACCCAAGAAAGGGGTTATATCAAATGATTGGTAGAGGTAAATAAATGAAATGTGTATGCATATCATTAAAAAAGGGTATAATATCATGATCATGATCAATATAAGATCATATCCCACATATCAAATATCATATACATGAATCATGGAAAAAATATTTTTAGTTTATATGACATGAATCATAATGAAATGAAGACCATAAGGCATGAAAGCATAACATTGGAATAAAACATGGAATTTTGGAATACACATCAACATATAATATTGTGAACATGTATGTGTAGAAATAGGTTCACACATTATGTTAAGGTCTTGAAATTAGTAACTCTCATAGACTAATATACATACAACGTGGTCCATGCATAATGTAGTGAACATGCAATCAGGTTCACACATAACATTGTGAACATATAATAAGGTTCCATCATTAAATTGTGATCATATAAATAGGTTCACACATAATCTTATGGACATGATACTAGTTCAATTAATGACATGGTTAACATGTAATCAGTTTAATAAATTTCATTTATGGTCGTGATTCATCTATATTTACCCAATTCATTTGATGGTGATATTGGTCACAACCATCACATAATGAAATCAAACATGAATGTTCCACAGAAATTTCATCATGTCATAACCCATGAAAATATATGGGTTGTATAAATATAATGTAATGAAAAATAAAATGGATAGGGTATCATTAAAATTTCATAATATTATAACCTATAAAAAATAGGCTGGTTTCATAATCATTTAATAAAAAATAACCCTTCAAAAGCTTTTTTTTAAAATAATATACCCCATGGAATAGAAAAGGGTTTCATAAGAATAATTACATCAAAACACAAACCTTTCAATAACTTATACTAATAGAACCTTTAGATCATTTCCTAGAATGAATTGATTAATATCATGTTATGTTATCGTATATGGAAAATAACATCGAAAGATATTTTGAAATCATTTCTTGAAGAAAAATTATTATTTTAATATTATTTTTAACACACTAAAACATACAACACCTTTTTTTATTAGTATTAATTTAAAACGTAGAAAAAAGTATTGAAATCATTTTGAAAACCCTTTTCCTTGAAACAAGAAAATTATGTTTGAAAACCTTTTGAAAACCACTTATTTTAAAGCACTTTGAAAGAAATAAAAATATTGAAATGTTTTTTAATGGAAATATCATTTAAAAAATTTAAATGAAACTTGAAAAAAAATTAAAACAATTTCACTTAAAACAACAACAACAATATAAATAAATATTTATTTAGAATATATTTAGAAAACATGGTTTTCATGAACACAGATTTCCAACCAGGGATATGGTTAATTCGAGCATTCATAAATCACATTCGTAACAATATTATGTAACAAAGAGTGGAATAATGTTTCTAATACAAGAATACATCCTGAATAAAAGAAAATATGGTAGATCATATTATATCTATCTCTAGAAAGGTATATTGAGATAACATTACTTCACTGAATTGAAAATATTTGAATCATTAACCCCGTGAAAGAAATATCAGAAAATTGATATTAAAACACCCATAAATTTATGTATAATAATCATTTAAATCATGCACTGAATGTATACACACCACTCAAATTTGATGGCTCGTGAATAAATCATCTGTCACATGAAAATAAAAAGTGAGATGAAATTTCATAAACTTATGTCTTGATTGTAGTCATACTCATTCAAATCTCTTGTCAAATAAGAAAAAAATTATTATAAATATATCACAGAAGCATTTTCTTATATATAATACCGTATAAGGGTTTTAGGACTTTTATTCCCTTCTTATCTATAATTACATGTTATGGTGGCGCTTTGGGTAATATTCTCATTGTTTTTCTCATGTGTATTAATTTGTTATTTCATTGTTCCTTATAATTATATCATGATTTCCAAAATTTAAAACAAGATATAAATGAAAATTATATTCATTATATGTGCATTATAATAATCTATATATAGAGAATATTGAAATGGAATTCAACATTCATAGAGACTATAGGTCGTACATACACAGGGACGATGTTTCTATTTAATTGTCATATTGAAAGAATAGAGGTAAATAAAATTTATTTATATATATATGTATACATATAATTATTCTAGTATCATTATTATATAATATATATAAATAAATTTCACAAAATTAACTCATAATGCATTCCTTTTATTGTGTAAATTAATCACATCTCTTTGAGGGGGTTGTAGTCCACACTTCCTCATGTGAAATTTTCATCTTTACACCATGTCTAATGTATAAATATATATGTTATTAAAGGTTTAAATAAGAATAAATATTTAATAAATATAATATATAAAATATATAAGAATATGTTTGATAATAATTTTCACTATTAGTGGATCTAAAGGAAAAATAAAACAAACATTGTTTAGTGAGGTGGTAATCTTCTAAACAGATCAATTGTATGTTTTTAACCCATTATGCGTATTTTTGTGTATGTTTAGGTAGAAAAAATAGAATAAAAACATCCTAGTATATTTAGGATACTGTTTTTGTTATAAAATAATGGAATTAAATGAATTTAGGTGGTGGGGAAACAATATAGAAGAAATACCTTGAGGAAGGGTGTTACCTCTTAGTCGGCTAACTATTTTTGGTTTACAGAAAAGGTATTTCTTGGAGGGATTTCTGAGAATATAGAGTATTAAAGGAGGAATAGTGTGATTATAAGATCTATTTGGGAAGAGATTTGTTGAGATAACGTGGCTAGTTAGTTCTATGTAATTTGTAGGTGTCTTGGCCTATTCATATTGGAGGGGGAGTCGCACTCTTGTAAATTTTGGGAAAGTGATTTCCAACCATGATTTTTCCACATAAATGGCATCCAATAAAAATCCATAGTAAATCCATGTTATTATAGGTTATAAATATGGCCGTAAAATATCTTTTGGAAAAGTTTTTAGTTCTTTTATGCCCTGATGATTAAGGTTTAGTCCGTGGTTAAGCTTAATTATACCTTATTCATTGTATTTAATTGTAATTGTATTCACATATCAATTTGATCAAAAACAATGTCAACTAAATTAAACATTATTAATTATTTTAATAAAAATATAAAATGCAGTTTTCAAACTTCAAATCCCAGAATTTCATGAAATTAATTTAAATTCAATCCCTCAATCGGGTCTACAATGCAGGTTTTTATAGAGAAAACGTTCAAAATATTGCTATATTTTTATATCCAATTTCAATGTAAAATTAGTTGCAATGGCCAAAATTGGATTAAATGATAAAACTATTATTTAATTAAAAATATAATGTAATTTATAATTTAATTTAAAATATAAATAAATTAGATTAGAAATCTATTTTGAATTAAATTTCTATATTTTTAACTATTCAATAAAAAATGAATATTCACAAAACAATACTCAAAAATTACGAAAAAATAATTCTTATGGTTTTACATAAATTATAAATTTATTTTGAAATATAAAATCTATAAAATTTCAAAAAATTAAATTATAAATGTTTTTATCCTTAAAATGTGGAAAAAATTACTTAATTAAAATATAGGTTTTTAAGAATAAAATTTGGTTTGTTCTTATCTTATATCTATCAAATCATTTGGATAACTATACAAATATTTTATTTAATATATAACATGTATATAATATGAATATCACTTACTAATAGTAATTTATTTAATTTAATAGTTTAAAATATGTTGGTTAAAAAAATATTAATATTTTTTATTATATAAATCTATTTTCATATTCGTTTTTAATAAATTGATAACCTATAAATTCATATAATTTTTCTGTAAGCGATATATATTCATAAATTAGTCAATTTTATTCATATTTTCTACATTATAGGCTAGGATATATCTTAATATTTTAAAAAATAACATTTTAATAATATATTATTTTTTGTTGAAATTCTATCAATCGTGTTACGCATGCCATTGAGGAAAGTCATTGTTGTGTATAAAACATGCTAACCATAGTGTTCCATCTAGGTAAATCTAAAATTTATTTTTCTTTTAGTAAAAAAATAACTAGGTGTTGCGTATAACAAAAGCCAAACATATTTCATTGATATAAAATAAATTAGTGCTACTGTTGCGTAAAATGAAAAATTTCAAAAGGAATAAATCTATCAAAAAACTAACCATTAAAAAAATCTCAGAGTGTTAAAACATTAATGGTTCATATTTTATATAATGGAGTATAGGTTCTATATATGGGAAACCAATGTATTTTTGAAAAGTTTCTATGTCATTTTAGCCCTTAAGTTTAACATTTAGTCTTTTATTGAGCTAAATTTAACCATAATAATTGTAATTAATTTTATTACTTGAACTAATATTTTTGTTCAAAAACAATGTATACTTTAATATCCTAGAATTTTTGTATATTGTATGTAATTATATATAATTATATCTAGACTGCGAAATCTAACAATGCGTAATACTGAGGACCGGAGTTCCTGGAATGAACCATCAAAAGTTGTTATGTTTAAAATAGCACGCATTTGTGGTTTTTGTGAAAAAGTGGTATAATTCATCAATGGGTGCCTATATCTAAAATTTGAGGTCACCGTTGAATTCAGTATGGGTAGGTTTACCCTAGTGATGGATTAAATCCACCCTTCAGGGCCCATGCTTTGACTACACCAAACTTGCCTACCATAATCCAGAGGATGGAGACTTTCACATTAAATGCATATACCTAAAATGGTACGACATTGCCTTTAAAATAGTACAAACACATTGTCCAAGAACATAATAATTTGAAACCATGAAGAAAAACTGTAGTAGTAAGAGTGTTTACCAAAGGTGATGGTCCAGAATACAAGACCAACTAAAAGAAACAACTACAACAGAAAAATAGAAACAGTCCATATGATCATCCATCATGTATCCTACCTGAAGGGTAGGTACAACTCATCTCCATAGCTCTCCACATCACACAGTCTCCTCCGTGTACCACCTGGACATGGATCCCTCATGTCTCGGCAATGCTACTTATCATCTGCACAAAACACAACATTGTGTGGGTGAATCCCGTGCATGGTAGAGTATAAAAATACCCACTAGGGACCACGAGACCCCCTAAAGTCTCTCAGAATTCCTAAATGGAAAACTACAAAACATGATCATAGTCACAAAGCACAATGAAAAAGACACAGCTCAAACCAGATATACTCATCTCATCCACAAAGAAACATAAGTCCCCGACCTCAAGAAATTACCAGGATTTATAAAGAAAGCTCAGAGTGAAAATCAAGGATTAGGAGTACATGCTCCATGAACTGGCCATCCCCGATGGAACCCGTCTGAGATATTTACTCTATTAGTTAAAACTCAACCATTCCTAATACAATGTCCTAGATGACATAATCTATCGGAAACATTCTACAAGAACTACCTCTAGTTCCCATCACTAGATGTCTCATAGTCAATGTCTTGCGCCTGCAGTAAGACCAAGGGAAACCATGTGAAGAGGTCCACTCCTCGACAGTTTTTCCTGCAGTCGAGGGAGCTCCAACTCCCCTTAAGGACCTGCTCACCATCTCTACTCAAAGACGGGGGAGTACTACTCCATATCGGAGGACCCACACCCTAAACGATTGGGGAGTACAACTCTGGATGTTTATTTGTTTTGGGGGACCCACGCCCCAGTAGTTCTGGGGAGTACCAACCCCAGGTCAGAGGACCCATACCCTGGCACGAGAGGGGAGTACCGACTCTATGTGTAGGGACCTCCACCCTACCCGGTATGGGGAGTAAAGCTCCAGTTGTTTATTCTCTATGCAGGACCTATTCCCTAGTACATTAGGGGAGTTCCAAACCAAGGCTAGAGGACCCACACCCTACCACAGCAGGGGAGTACCGAATCTATGTGTGAGGACCCTCATCCAACCCGGAAGGGGAGTACAACTCTGGTTGTTTGTTCATTGTGTAGGTCTCACACCCTAATACATCAAGGGAGTACTGAACCCGGGTTATAGGACCCACAACCTGGCTCGGCAGGGGATTATTGACTCTACTGTAGAACTAAAAATGGAGGACCCACACCCAGGGTTGACAAGGGAGTACCTACTCCTAACATAGAGGACCCACGCCCTACCTGGTATGTGAGTACCATACTCTATGTGAGTTAAGTATGGAGGACCGATTCAATAGGACAATTAGGAAGTACTGACTCCCAAGATAGAAAAACCAATCAGAGTGAAATTAAACCACACTCATGAAGTCGGGATTCCCATCTATACTAGACCAAGGGAGTAAAGAATACACACACAATGTGTCATCAAGGGAGAAGCCATCCGAACTCTCACTACAAGAAGCACCCAAGTTCTGCTCCTCTAGTTATCATTCATACCTCAACCATGATGTAGTCCCATAAAAAAGTAACCTAGTGATCTGTGATTTCATAAGGGTTCTAAAGCAATTGACGGTGCACCAACCGGACAACTGATCTGTAAGATATAAGCATTTTAATGCTAAGGGCGCTGTTGGATTCAGGTTCGATCCATCCCACACTAACTCCAAAGTTATCCAAAAGTCTTGTGGAGTATCTCAAAAGTATTTTCTCGCTCCAAGGATCCCAGCACCATATACGGTTCGTCAAACTGACATCTGGTTCGCATGATATGGTCTTTTAAACGTGACTAGGCCCGAGCGGGGTCACGTTCCGATCCGACCCGGTCGGTCCGACCCGTCTAACACAACCCAACCCAGTCCTGGTCCAACCAATCCCGACCTTGTTAGGCTGTACCATGGTAGGCGTGGGTAGCGATAGACTGGTCAAGGTCATAGACTGATAAGGCCCACCCCGAATGGGCTATACCACGACAGCACGGCCCGCCAGCTGGCGCTAGCAACGCGGGGTCACGCGGTCTACTTATCCCGAACACCTCAAAGGATCAATTTGACTACTTTATTGGTAGTGTCCGGTGTCACCACCTTGTCAACCATGGGAATAGTAGGGAGCGGTTCCCCTACATCATTATTGCTCCCTTCTGTGCAGGGGGCGATGGAGCGTGGCCTCCACCTTCATGGCGGCCTGTTGTCGGCTGGCTCTCCTACCACTGTGGCACTAAGCAACACTGCTCTTTCCCTACGGCTGGTGGATGCCAGCCATCACCCTAGTCTACCAGTGAGTTTGTCGGTGTCGTAACAAATATTCTTCCACGGGGCTCCAGCAACACTTGGGAGCTCTGTTTGCATATCTACACACACTTAAATGATCCCCGATATGTCGTTGTTGCTGCGTGGATCCCAGATTCCTGATTCTGACGAGTTGAAGAATATTCCCCTAAAGAATTCAACAAGAACAAATCAACGAAGGGTCCAAGCCTTGTACTTTTGACCATCACCCTCCACATTAACATGATAAAAAGAGGGAGGAAAATTTAATTCATTAAAGTCAACTTCAATAATAAACCCCCTACCTCGTGATTCGTTGGAAACATCGCTGTGGTGGATGAATATTCCATGTTTGTGGATGCCACCAACGTTCTACATTGATTTTCCCAATTATGTCCAAGCTTTAATTCTACATAAATGGAAGATGACGCGTCACTTTTCCAGATGATCTAGGCTTGGTGAAGCTGTGAAAAAACTCTACCTCAAGCCTTACTTAAATAGAGGGTAGAAAGGCTGAGTAAGGCCCCAAGGAATTAATGAGATTCATTAATCGATGTAATTAATGTGAAACAATAATTACACGAGAGGTGGTTACGCAACCAAGGCGTAATTGGGCATTTAATATGCCATATTAAATGTCTGACCACCATCGTGGTCCCCACCACCACTACTCATCAGGTGGTAGTAAAAAATTATAAAATGACAGTCTCAATGTTATTTTATTATTTCATTAAAAGTTTCAAAAACTAAATTTTTCACCTAACCAAATGTGGTCGAGGTTAAGCATCCCTTAAGAGAATCCTGGTGCTGCAGATTCAATGATGCCCTTATATTTTTAATCTGAGTAGAGGTTCAAAAGATAAAAATCTCCACTCGCACATTTATTAAACGTACCATAAAAAGTTTCCAAAATTATTAACACTCACCCTCAACCCATGCTGTTCAAGGTTAGGATTTGCCTAAGGGGAAAAGGGCATCAAAATCTCAATGGTACTATCAGATTTACAATCTGATTTACCATTCACTTGTTATAGAATATACCAACAAAGTAATTGATAGATTATGATTTTATTTATGGCCAAAAACTAACATCTACTGTTTCCCCACACTAGATAATGTAATGATCTGCAAAAATAATCCATACCCTCACGAGTTTAGTGGGGGTTTCATATTTTTAATTAGAGTCTCCATTCATGAGTTATAAAAATTTGAAAAATAAAACAATTTTATTTATGGTAATGCCATTTTTTGGTTTTCTCACTGGAGGCATGCACCGACAAAACTTATGTCACGCCTAGGGTAAACCTGTCATCTTGAAGGCAACAGTGCCCTCAAATTTATAATATGGACACCCATTTAAGACTTATTCTATTTTTTCATAAAAACCACTCACTCTCTATTTTAAACTTAACAACATTCAACATATCATTTCAGGCACCCTGGGGCTCAGAATTATGCACTGTCAGATTTCGTGATCTCAAAATAATTCTGTATAATTAAAAAAGTACTTAATTATGGGACATTACATTCTTCCCACCTTATGTATTAACGTCTGTGGAAGAAAAAAAAGGAAAACCAAACAATTGAGGGTGATGAACATGAATTTTAGCCTCCCTCTCTCATGTACTCTTCTAGAGGTTCTCGTGCTTCCACCGAACTCACACCAGAAGAATCCACCATCCATGACGTACTCACTCCTGTGGATCCTCTATCTCCACCAGAAACTCCATAAATGTTTCCTTATCATCAAGGTACAACTCACCCAAGTCTATAACGTGTGATGGATCAAGCACACATCACCTAAGCTGTGACAAATAGAAAACATTTTTCACCCGGTGCATATATGGGTGTGAGCTAGATGGTACACCACCACTTTCACTTTTCTGAGAAACTGGAGAGGTCTAATTAACCTTGGAGATAGCTTTCCGCCTCGAAAAAATCTCTGTAATCCCCATATGGGTGAAAACATGTAGGAAGATATGGACTCTCTATTTGAACATCAAGGTTCTCCATCTCATGTTGGTATAAGACTTCTGTCGGCACACTGCAGTCTTCATCCCTAACCACTAGTACTTACAACGAAGGCCCTAATACATCTTCACAACTCCAAGATGTTCCACAAAAGGGGGATCTGTGGAACTCCCTAAACACCTTCTTTGGTAGATTCACTTGTACCATAGTGCATCCTATGGAAAGGATGACGTTCTCACCAAATTCAAAAAATATTTCAGGAGCCTGTCCTGTGGATATCTGAGCTCGTTGGGCCTCACAGTCCATGTCCCCAAGCAATGCCTCTAGAACTCACTAATGGGGTGGGGGAGTAATAGTTATAGACTAGAGCTAAGCTACTCCATCACTATCCATAAAGGGTTTAAATAACACAACTAGATGATATTTCACCTCACTCAGCAGCAATTAACCAGACCATCTACTGAGTGCATCTACCACCACGTCCCCCTTCTTAACTCTTAGCTCCCAGAGCCCTCCGGGAGCCATCTGATATGCAATTTTAGATATTAGTGTCGTTTCTGGTTAAAATGTATTATATAAGTCCCTCTCCCTTCGGGGAGGAAATCCTGGAATCATATTTTGAAAATATGTTCCTGCACTCTTCTATAACTGTTGGGAACTAAAAACTCAAAACTAATGCTACCATGAGGGTAAGGCATTCAGAATCAAGAGTGATTTGTTGTTCCATCCTATGCACGAGATTATCTTATACTGCCTGTGTTTTCTTTTTCACTGACCAGGAATAAAACAATTCCAATATTGTCGATATACCACATCCATTTTCCTAAAATAGTCAATCTGAGTATGAACTTTGAATGTCCATTCCACACCCAAACTATTTTTGTAAGGCCACGACATTTCCACCAAGATGTTCCAACTGAAACTCTTGCCTTGATAGTCAGATCAAACCATCATTATAAGTGTTATTATCGCGTCTCCTTCCAATGGAATCTCCAGACATAAGGGTGATGTCAATGGTTCAACCTCAAACTCTAGTTCTGGAACAAGATTCGTGACATGAAGGAATGATTAGTACCTCTATCTATTAACACAGTAGCTTGTAGTAGACACAGAATATATCTTGAATCATTCTTACATCCCTTAGGTCAGACTCCTTAACTGGAAGCTGCCACTCCCTTCCCATGTCCTCTAGCTCCCTGAGCCTAGTGAGGACCACATTTGGGTGGTGGTTATATCAAGTAAAAATGTATACCACCTCATTATAATCTAATAGATCCTCTTCCACACCTAGTACCCAGAAGATTCATCTGTCACTATCACCTCCTCTTTTTGAAACATTTTACAGGTCCAAGTCCCTAAGACTAAAATCGGTTTCCTGTTTTCCCATTACTAATATTCACTGGCTGTATCTGATTATCCAATGAACATTCAACCACAATGGTTCTCTCTAGTACCCTAAAATAATTAGGAATTCACATAATAAATGTGATGGCACAGATTTCCCTAAACACAACTTACTCGGAGGTCTATGCTTTGAATCATTGTCCGTATAGTATTCATCGAGTACCTAGAGTGGTTGGTATTCCCCGATGAATACTCAGCTACTGTCATGTCATCTTTCTGAAGATTTGGAAGCTCTTGGGAACACACATCTCTTATAATTTTAGAGAAATAGTCCCCCTTCTTTGAGGAAGGTTCTCAAGCTTTGTCAATTGATAAGTATCCTCATCGTAAGATATGGGTAATCTAAACTCTTCCAATATGTTGCTGAGCAACATGGAATGCTCACTTCCTGGATGACCATCTTATCTAATGGTTCCCTCTCTAGATGGAAACTCACTCACCACCTCATGCTATTCCATAGATGCCAATTATTCGGGCACACCTCAGAACATGAGGGGAATCTGTCATGGATTCATGTGTAAGGAACTGATCCTATAAGTGTCCTCTACCGGTAGTGCCGGTTTTAATTGCTAGACAATGGGTAGTCGTATCACTGGGACACCACCCGAAAGTACCTATCTCAGACAATTGTACTTTTACTGAAGCCTCATCACACTATGGACCATCCTCATGGTCACACATAGGAATCCTAGTTGGCTATCTGCATAGAGGCATCCTGATAGAGAATCAAGATGAACCACAGTCAATAAGTTATACCTGGTGAGCTGACTCAAAATATATCAAAACAAAAACATTTCCAAAACACACGCAATCATTTTTTCTGTCCATTGAGTTGGAAATCAAACTTTAGGGTCCCGGTGTATAGATATGTTGGCCACAACATCAACACTGGACTCCCCAAACTGAAAACTACACTCAAAACACATAACACTATTTCTCCAATGGAAAGATCAGAGTCCAAGTTCTTTGATAGAACAAACTGATTTGATACAACTTTTTCAGGATCCGCATCCCAAGGCCTATTCTAGGACTACCCCAAGCCCGCCTTCCATAGGGCAAGGGTTGACGACTAGCACTGGAAAGGTGTATCCATAAAATGAGATGACATCTCCTTTAAACATGTACAACCACATAGTCCAAGAACACAACAAGATGAAACCACGAAGTAAAACTGCAGTATTAAGAGTGTGTACCAAAAGTAAGGGGCTGGAATACAAGCCCACCTGAAAGATACAACTACAACGAAAAAAAAGAAACAACACTGGAGATCCTCCAACAAGGAACCTACCTGAAGGGTAAATACAACTCATCTTCACATCTCTCCACGTCTTCCGGTATCCTACATATACTCACCATCTGTATATGACACAACAAGGTGTGGGTGAAGCCCATGCAGGGGTTAGTGCAACAATACATAGTAAGGACCCCAAGACCTCCAAAGGTCTCTAAGAATTCCACAAAGGAATATCACAAAACATAATTTCAATCACAAATAACAATTAAAAAGACACATCTCAAACTAGATATGCTCATCTCATCCACAATGAAACATAAAGGCATGACCTCAAGAAATGTATAGGATTTCCAAAGAAGGTTCAAAGTGTAACTCAAGGATCCGGAGTATACGCTCCATGAATTGGTCGTCCTTAGTGGCACTCGTATGAGAGATGTACTCCACTGCGTTAAACTCAACCATTTCTTATGGAACGTTTGAGAGTACGTGCTCCATCAGAATCATTATGCTAGAACTACATCTTATCCCCGACACTAGAGGTCTCACAGTCACAAACTTTCACACAAGGCAAGACCAAGGGAAACAATATGAAGAGGCCCACTCCATGACACTGTGTCATGCTGTTAAGGGAGCTACAAATCCCCTAAAGGACCCAATCCCGTCGCTCCTCGGAGATGGGGGAGTACTGCTTGATATGTGAGGAATCCCACCCTACCCGGTATGGGAGTACAACACTAGTAGTTTATTTGCTATTGGGGACATGTGTCCAAGTATGTTAGGGGAGTAACGAACCTAGCCTAGAGGATCTAAACCTTGGAATGGATGGGGATTACTGACTCTATGTGTGAGGACCCACACCCAACCCGATAGAGGAGTACAACTACAGTAGTTCATTTTTTGTGGGGGAACAGCTCCCTAGTATTTCAGGGGAAAACCGACCCCATGATTGAGGACCCTCACCCAGGCATGATTGGGGAGTACCAACTCTCTGTGTGAGGACCTGCACCCATGATGTGGGGAGTCTCGTCTCTACTGGAGTAGAGGAGTAATGAATGATTTACCCTTGATTCATTAAAGGAGTATCCATCCTAACTCTCACTACATTAAATTCCCTGGTTCTGGTCCTCCAGTTTTCCATCATACTAAAACCACCGCTATATTCCACTTCGAAGTAAAAATTTTATTTGTCATGTCATAATGGTTCCAATGAAATTGATGGCACATAAACTAGACACCCAGTCTATAAGCTATATGCATTTTAGTGCTAAGGGCCCAGTTGGATTCGGTTATGATCCAAACCAGCCAAACTCCATTATTCTCTTAAAGTCACATGGATTATCTCAAAATGACCATCTCGCTCCAAGTATCCTAGCTCCATAGAAGTTTTTTCAAAAAGACATTAGGTTCACAAGATAAAACCTTTTAAGAGTAACTAGGCCCGAGAGGGGTACGAGTCTTGTCCATACCGGCCGGACCAACTATACCCCGTTTGGGCCCGACACATCTCGACCTTGCCTAAACTGACTTGGTAAGGGTCTGACCTGACCCAACCCATCTCAGTTGTTCTCATCTTGTTAGTTCGTGGAAAAGCCCATCCCACCCCGGTTGGGATGGGCCGTGGTGGCTCGGCCTTCCGGTTGGCGCGAACCTCGCGGTGTCTCACGGTCCGCTACCCCCGAACAGCTCCAAAGAGTTGTTCAACAATTTTATTGGTGCCGCAAGGTCTCACTGCCTCTTCACCCATGTGACCCATAGGAAACGGGTCCCCTGCATCACTATGGAATCATGCCGCGGTTGAATTCAGCACGGCACACAATGGCTCACCATCTCCACCTCCGTGGAGGGCCACTATTAGTTGCATGTCCGACCATTGTGGCGTCGAGTGGTGTTTCTCTTCCACCATGGCCTATTGTCCCCTCAGGATACCACCATCACTGCATGGCTCTCAAATTCATGATTTTGACGAGTTGAAGAATTTTCCCTTGAAGAACACAACAATAATGAAGCGATAGATGGTTTGGTAATTGTTTGTTTGGCCTATCCCCTCCACCATAACATGGTAACTGGCGATAGAAAATTTTTAATTATTCAAAGGAATCTTCAATAATAAACCCCCTTCTTTTGATTTATTTGAAATGCCGTGGTGGAGGATGAAGAATCTCTGTCTGTGGAAGCCACCGGCGTTCATGGTCGATTACGCCCAATGATATCTACGCATCTATTCCTCATCGGTGGGAGACGTTACGTCACTTCACCAAATTTTCCATGCCTTGGAAAGCCGTGAAAAAACTCCATCCCAAGTCGAATATAAATAGATGGTATAAAGGTTGTGTAACGCACTGATGAATTAATAAGATTCATTAATTGATATAATTAATGTGCTACATTAATTACACAAGGGGTGGTTATGAATCCAAGGTGTAACTAGTCATTTAATATCCCTTATTAAAAGTATGACCACCTCTGTGGTCCCCACCAACGCCGCTCAAAAGATTGTAAGAAAAAAAGTATAAAATTACAATTTATATGTTATTTTATTATTTCATTAAAAGTTGTAAAAAATAAATTGTTCACCCGACCAAATGTTGTCGATGATAAGTCTCCCTTAAGTAAATCCGGGAACTTCAGTTTCAATAGTTCCCTCATATTTTTAATCTGAGCACTGGTTAAAAAGATAAAAATCATTGCCTGCACTTTTACTAAATTTACCTAAAAAAGTTCCAAAATTATTAACTATCACCCTCGCCCCATGCTGGTCGAGATCAGGCTCTCCTTGAGGGGAACATGACATCACTAGCTCAAATGTACTCTTGGATATCCAATCTGAGTTACCATTTAGGAGTTATATAATTTTCCAATAAAATAATTTATAATTATTTAAATTATGGAAAAAAATTAACCTCCATTATTGGCACGTTCCAGCCAATGTTAGTTCTTCCGAAAGAAATCGTACAATCCCGAGTCCAGCTGTGGTCTCAGATTTTTAATCCGAGTATCCATTCTCGAGTTATATGCACCTGGAAAATAAAATAATTTTATTTAATAATTTTATTTATAGTTAGGCCATTTTGGGTTTTCTCACCGGATGTCTGCGCAGACAAAACATATGTCTCACATAGGATAAACCTGATATCCTGAATGTAACAATGCCCTTAGATTTATGATCTAGGAATCTGTTTATGAGTTATACCACTTTTTATTAGGAAAACCACTCAAGAATACTATTTTAAGCATAACAACTTTCAACGGATAATTTCTGGCACTCCGGCCTCAAAATTATGCGCCTTCAGATTTTGCGGTCTCAAAATAATTCTATATAATTTAAAAAATTATACGTAAATTCTAGGACATTACCTTGAATTTATTATACACTATATATTATGCTAGTTCCAAATATTGAATCCATTTTTCCAAATTCTAATAACCTAATTGGAGGAAATTAATTTCAATTTAACCTTACAGACAATATGATAAAATGGTCTTTAATGTAAAAAAGTCAAAATATTTCCAGGTTTGTATTTCCAGTTACATTTTAAAATCGATTCTAATGGACAAAATTGAATTAATTAACACAAAAGTTATCTAATTAAACATTAAATAAAATTTATAACATAATTTATCCTTATAAATAAATTATTTGGATAAATAGTTATGAATTATAATTATGTATTTATCACTGTTCAATAAAAATTAATCGTCTCAGTATAATACCAAAAAATAATCCTAACAAAATTATGATTTTAATATTTCAAAGTTGAAGTTTATTATTACATTTATAGTCTATAAAAGTAATAAAAATGGACTTAAAAGAGTTTCTCCATTAAAATGTTGTAAAAGTTCCTTAATAAAAATATAGGTTTTTTTGTGTAAAATTAGGTTTATTATTATCTTTTTACTATAAAATATACTGGATTAATATCAAAATAAATTTATTAAAAAAATTATATAAATATTAAATTAAGAAAACTATTGAATTTTAATTAGTTAAACTTAATAGGAAAAAATTGGATTTACGAGCATAAAAATATTTTTCTATATATATATTTATTTTATATTCTAATGGTTGTTATATTTATGTCAAGTTAATTGTTTTCCAATGAACTCACCATATATCGTAATAATTTAGAAAATCCTTTCCATAGCCACCAATTAAACGACTAGGATATATCCTATTAAATTAATTTTTAATTTTTTAATTATGTATTATTGTTTAGTAAAACTTAGTCTAGTGTGTAATGCAATCCATCAAATATACTCATTATTTCATGGAACAAAAACAAATTCAATGGTGTGGGAATTGAATGATCATTAAGATATTGAATTTATTTTAAATAATAAATAAATTATAAGGTCTCTAGATATTACATTCTCATATGTTCTTGGTGTATCATTTCATACACATTATCAAATAAAAATTACTCTTTTTCTAAATTTTTGAGTGTTACATTCTTCCCGCATTAAAAAATTGCACCGTCCTAACATAAAATTGATCTTGGTTGTAATTTATTTTTAAAATTTCTTTTTTTGAACTCCCACATCATGATAAGGTTTTTTAAAAAATCATACAGAAAAGAGAGAATGATATGTTAAAAGGTAACATAAACTGATATACAACTACGTCTATAAGTAAGAGAACACTATTAGTATGTAGATGTATGTACATGGGTGATTTACCAATATATTTATAGATATTTATTGTTGTCATCAATCACAAACAAGTGAATTATCAATGTAATGTTGTGGTCCTCAAATAAATAAATCTTCAATGATTTAAAAGACAATGTGTTAAAAAATAAATGTCTTTGGAAATTTTTTTTTATCATTTTTCTAATTTTGGGAAATTATTTATTTCCTCAACGTTTAATGAAAGTTAACTACTTGATAAATGTTAATTTCATATGAACAATTCTATAATTTTGTGTACTTCGATCAAATTCTAATTCATCCCACACTTCTAAAAATGGGTATCAAAAAATTAAATTCGATTCCTAAAGCAGTAAAATAAATTATTAATAGATTGTAAGGTCCATAAAAGAGTGAAAATATAAATATTTGTCTCAAACTATTATCCAAAGATAATATGGTTAATAAAGTTAATCTCTAAAATTAAATAATTTTACTATTGGTTCATCATTAATATTTATTCTCCAACTATTTTAACTAAATACAATGAAATTTTAACCTGGAAATTGATTAGGTTAGTGGTTGGTGTGAAACCCTTATCATCCTTCATTCATGGGTTCAAGTCCCACAACCCTACCAAACATGTTGGGTTATCACCAGGTATACATGTTTTCCATTTATAAAACCATAATAATATAATTTCAAGAATAAACATAATGAACATCCTTGAAGTAATATTAATCACTATGTAGCCTCTCTACTAAGGTTTTCAATAAAACCTCAATATATAAATACATTATCCATTTATTTTCACATAGTTTCTTCCTTCATTTATATTTTATGCTATATATGAGGGAATTTCATAAAAAAAAAATATAGTGTGTGTATGAATTATAATATCAGGAAAACCATATAACCATTTTTAGGATATCTAATTCTTGACACCATATTTTAAATTTAAGACACCTCATGTTTAACCTAAGTCAATAATTATCATTATCTATTCAAATCCATTATAATGGTTTGTAATGCATATTTTAATTTTCCTATTGGTATCCTCTAAGAGTGTCAAAAAAATTGCAGAGTATGGCTTGTTGTCGACTACCATGTTACTCTGAGTAAGGATCGACATGCATTGTTGGAGTTGTTACCCCTAGGTACATCAATTCCAGAACCACATATACTTTTACTATCTAGGAAGGGATTTATTTATAGTAAATACTATATAATATCTACCTTGATAAATTTTTTTGATGTTCTTATATACATATCATCAAATTTTACCTTAGCATTATGTTATATAATCAATGTTTTCCTAAATATAGTTCCCAAGGATTCTATTAAATTTTTTATAATACCAAATATTGTGACCTGACCCTAGATATTATTGATACACTATCTTCTACAATTACATTAACAGAATATAAATGTATATTTCATCCTAATGGGATAAATTTTTTAGTACTCTTGTTAAACTGGAAACATATATGGGACTTCTATTAAAAATTAATACACTAATTAAAACATAATATTTTTTATTTAGAGGATATTAACCTTATTCCTTCATGTGTATCCCTGTATATCATTCATAGTAATCTTATTATATTCCATGGCAAAGGAAACATAATAAGGGTGAGATTAAAAGATCCCTGATGATAAATTAATTTGGGAGAAAAAATAAATCAATTAGAATAGTAAATATATAATGTTAATATCTAAACGGAGATTCTATATAATCAATAAACTAATTTGGTTAATGATATTCCATGATAATAACTAAAATCACATTACCCTAAAATAACTAGATTAATAAAAATCTATATGGGAAGGTAAGAAACCGAAACATGTTCCATTAATCAATGAATTGAAAATGAAATGAATATATATATATATATATATATATATATATATATTGATCAAAAATCTCATGGATAGATAAAAAATGAATCTAAATTATTTATGTTCTTAAATAATGGACATCATGTATATTATGTGAAAACCACTACCACAAATACCTTTTATAAGATGATTTAAATCTTCCGATAAAACCCTATATATTCTACTTTGAAAAAACATGAAGGGATTTTTCACTAATTAATTTTATCAAATGAGACTACTGATTAATCGAGGGGCTTACATAAACTGGTCTCCAGCTCATAGGGATTTCCTTATATGGTCTCGATCACATGTCTTTTATGTCCCATGCATTTCTCATATCGAAAAAACAATATTCCTTATCAAATATCTAGATTGAATAATGTATATGTATTTATCAATATTTCCCAAAATAATCAAATAACATTCAAGGTAAACACCATATGAAAATGGCATACAATGTAGGAAATGAATATATCAACGATAAATGATATGTATAATTAGGGGGAAGTCATTATTCAATAATCATTGGGAGTTGAATATCTTTAGGGTACTAACAAAGGATTAAAGGAAGTGAATGAGAATAATATCCTTATTTCGAGGAATTTTAACCCATCCAGAGGAAGAAAATGGATAGTATCCATAAAACATATCCAATGTTGAGTAAAGTAAATGTTATTTTACAATGATGAATAGAAATACTATAATAAAATATTTTAAAATCATTCTTACGAAAAAAATCATTACATTTTAAAAAAATATGAAAGTTACTTTAAAAATCATATTCATTAACAGTTATCCATCTATATATAAAAATAAAATATTGAATAAATTACTGCAACTAAATTCATACATGTCGCATGAGGTAAAAACAATATTCGTTTTTCATGGTAAAAAATGATACAAAAGAATTTTTTTTGGAAAGTGATAAGAATATTCCTTTTTGAATATAGATAAAAGTAAAAAAATTAAAATTTTCTTTTGTAAATCATTTTTAAAAGGTTAAAAGCGTTTTTGAAAAACAATTTACAATATAGGGTTTTTTTATGAAAATAAATTTTCTAACCAAAGAGAAAAACGTTTTCAGGTGTTCATAAAAATATTTTCTAATACTTATTAAACACAAATTATTTGGAAAATGGTAAAATTAATTAAAAAAGGTCATGAATGAAAATATATGGATAAAAATATATTTCTGTAAATAATGAACAGAGAATTTCCTCTGATGGTATTTCATGAGTTAAAAATACCAAACTAAACAAGATTGTAAAGTAAACCCTTGAAAAGGCCATCATGTTGATTTGAGACTAAACCCATTAATTGATTAATTATATCAACCATAAATAATAAAATGGAATATTAAATACCTTAATATTTATTATAATTCATTATATACATAATGATTTAATATTAGCTATAATGATGATGTAATATAACCCAATGAAAAAGGAATTGGGTTATGAAATTTCTTTTCCACATGGGTAACTTTTAATTAAAATCCCTTTAGAAGAAAAAATTAAAATTTAATCTCAAAAAATTGAATATAAAATTATTCAAGATATATATATCCGAATAAAAATTAGATAAAACATAAGAAATAATTAAGTGGTGAACATTACAATTATCTCGCAGATGTAAAACGTGAGATGGAAATCGCATACCTTGCATTTCCTCTTTGGGTGAATGTCATTTAACTAAATCAATACGGGTTTTAAACATTACAATATCTTATAAAATTACCATATTCATATTTATAATATCACATATTAACTTCATATAATATTTTGTTACTCATTTTTTATTAATCATACATTATTTTCCCTATTTATTATATTAATTAAATAGTTGATTGAGTAATTTTTAGCATGGTATTTATTATTCTTGTTGATTAAGAAATGATTACATAATATCTATAATGTTAAAGAATATTTAAATATAATATATATCCATTATTTTTCTATTTATAATAATCCATCATATTTAGAGATAAGAAATGAAATGCATTGTACATGGAGACGTTAGGCCGTATGTATGCATTAATGCTACTTCTATTTATTTTTCATATTAAAATAATAAAGTGTAAATGATATATATATATATATATACACACTTAAATCATATATATTTAATATATTTTATGAATTTTTATTAATACCCACATTAATACATTCCACGTATTGCCTAAACGAACCCGTTCACTTTATAGAGGCGTTACTCCGAACATGAAGAAACGATGTTATCGTATTCCCATGAGATAGAAAGAATATCTTCATATTATATGTAAAAATTAAAAAAGAACAAATAAATTATAAATTTCATTTATAAATAGAGTATCCATCATAATTTCCTCTTTGATATTCTATTAAGGAAGATTGAACAATCATCGGTTTGTGAGACAGAAGTTCACCGTACACACAATGGGTAAGTTCATTACACTTTACGTGGAAATTTTTCGATTAATGGATCCAAACCATAACATACAAACACCTTAGAATAATGAGGATACTATTTTTATTATTAATTCATATAAAATGATAATTTAAATAGAGGAGAAAAAAATAAATCAAAAGATCCTAGGGATGGATGTTACCTCTTATTCGAATAACTCCTTTTGGTTTGAATCAAAGGGATCTCATGGATGAAATTATAATCAAGGTTAAAATTTTATTAATAGGGTAATTATTTTTAGAAACTATTTATTAAGATATTATTTGAACTAAATTTTCTTATGTGGTTCGAGGAGGTGGGAGGGGTGAGAACCATTTTATAGTGGCGGAGGACTGTTAGTCTTCTAAATTTTTGGAATGGGAATTTCACCCAGGTTTTTTCTCATTGAAGTATCTCCAAAAATGTTCCAATGTATATCCAATGGAGAATAAGGTGTAAATATGGACATTATATATCATGTTGGAAATATTTTGGATCATTTTATCCTTAAATAATAATGTTTATTCCCTTATTATGCTTAATTTTGGCTTAATCATTGTAATTAATTTCAATTACTCTTACTAATATTTTTGGTAAACAACAAATTTTACACTGTTATAAATAATAAAATATTCTTATACCATATATGGAATCAATTTTTCAAATTACAATTACATATTTTGAAGAAATTAATTTATGTTTTATCTCACAGACATGATGACATTGTTGTTTTTTTATTTAAAAAAATTCCAAAGATTTATAGGTTTTTATATCCAATTTCAAAGTGAAATATATTTTAATGACCTAAATTATATTAATGAATACAAATTTATCTTAATAAAAGATAATACTTTTTAAAAATATAATTTATCCTTATAAATAAAATTTATGAAATCACATTTTTGAATTAATATTAATTAATTTTCACTATTCACTTACAAAAGAAACATTATAGAAAAATAAATTATAATCACTCTAACTAGTTTTTTAGATTTATCATTCTAATATGAAGTATATTTTGACATATAATGTCTATAAAACATCCAAAAAAGTTGATTTAAAATAGTTTCTGCATCAAATGCATTAAATGTTCCTTAATAAAAATATAAGTTATTATTATTTATAATTGGATTTTCTTGTATCTTAGGCCTATCAAATATATTTGATGAATATCAAAAACAATTGATTGAATATATATATATATATATATATTACATTAATATCACTCCCTAGTTGTAATTAATTTTATTTACTCGGGTAAAATGGCTTTGTGAGCATAAAAATAGTTTTCAATGTAAATATTCATTTTATATTAAATGAGTTCGTATATTTATTTATAATTAATTTTTAACAAATGAATTCAACAAATATTTATATATGTTATTTAATAATATTCATAACCACCAATTTAATAGATACTTTATATCCTATTATTTTAAATTAGAATTTTTTTATAATATATTGTTTTTGGTTAAAACTATGGCTTACATGTAATGGATGACATCGAAGAAACTCATTGTTGTGTGCGATACAAGCTAAATAATTGTTATGTGCAATGAAATATCTATCATATATTTAATTTACTTAAAATAGTATATATTTTTTAAATTATCAGTATATTACATTCCCTTACAATACTGGTGTCGCGTTTTAAGAACGCTATATAATTAAAGTTACTCTTTTATAATTTTCAGGATGTTACATTATTTCTCTATCATAATGGAAAAAATGGAATGGGAAATTATAATAAGAATGAATTTTTTGAAGAAATATTTAAATGAGAAGATCTATTTAAGAATCAATTTGATTCATGATTAGATAATAGGTATTGAAAAAGTCAAATAAATAACCATGATTCTTGTAAATTATGAATTTTAGGATATTTGGTTGATTGGGAAACATCTTTCAAAAACTCACCAAAATAATTTTTTGGTTTCCTATAAATAGAAGAAGTAATTTTTACATTCCATAATCATTTAATATTTATAAGAAAAGATATATAATCTATTATATTTTTTGGAGAATAAGTTTCTATATTTAGCTTTCATGCGGATTTTTTCTGAGCAGAAGATGAAAAAAGAAGAAACAAGATTGTAATCAGTGTTTTCAGATTCATACAAATTAATTTGAAAAGTATTTATGGAATATTAATGAGGTGGATCATAAAAATTTCAAGTGGTATTCATTAATATTTATATTTATATATTAATCAATCAGAAAAGTGAATACTGGAAAACCAGACTCGGCATCATTACAGAGTCTATGAAGCTCTTACATGCTCTAGGTTAAGATAATGAAGACTTTTTTTATAATTTTACTTATTTAAATGTTGATATAGAATAAGAAAATTGTATTACATCATTTTTTCTACACGAATCACATGCACCTTCATGTTGAACATAGTTCTATTTTATTTTAAGGGCATTTACTACTCATTGTATTCCACACAATAGGACTGTTTTCTAATGGATTGTATTTTATCATGTTGTTTCCAAACTATACCAATGATATAGATTCTTCTTTTAATGTAATAAACGATGTAAATTGTTCAATTCATTTGAATGTGTTTTTTCTTTTTCATTCAGAAACATTAATACTCTTTAAGAGGAGGGGAATGTTGTTTCAAAATAATTTATTAAATTATATAAAAATGTATCACTTATTCACCCCCCTTAGTTTTACTTCGATCATGGTTGGATACATTCATGTGGTATCAATTCCTTAGGTTAACTTTTTTTACACTTTTCTGAAGTTTTGAAGGACTTTGTGATGGATAATCTGAATTGTGTGAATAGTAAGTTTATTCCGATATTCAATTGTAATAACTATATTATATGGAATGATAGAATGATTCTTTATATTATGTATATTGGGCATGATGTTCTTGAATCTAAAATATATGGATTTCCTCCTAATTTTGATAAATTCCCTCTTTCATTTTGGGATAGGAAAAATCATGTGAATGATGTAAGAGATAAGAGTGATTTACTCTCATCAATTTTGAATGTGAGTTTTTTAGAGTGAAGGGTGTTTCCATTTTCAATGTAATCTAGGATAAGATGAAAAACATTCACAAAGGTAATAAAAATGTGAAGAAGGAAAAATGTAAAAATATAGAGGATGAAATATAAAGACCTAAAGATGAGTGAATATGAATTTTTTGGTGGATTTATTACCAGGGTGAATGAAATTGTCAACACTATTAGATGTATTTGTTAAAATTTAGATGATACTACAGTTGTAGAAATGATCATGAGAATTCTTCATAACAAATTTGATTATAAATTTTCCACACTAGAAGATAGAGATCCATAAACGATATCTCTAAAATACTTTCATAGTACTCTCATTACTTATCAAATGAGAAAGGAAAAAGATTTAAAAGGAAAAACTAAAAGAGAAATTTCTCACCGGATTTTCATGTTTGAATTGCTAAAGAATATTCTTATCAAATAAGAAGCTGGTGACTCTTATTTTAAAAATGAGTTATGTAAAAATATTGTTGAAATTTTATCCTTATATTATCAAAACTTGGGAAGAGGAACAAGAAAATATAAATGTAATATTTCATTAAGTTGTATTTCATGTGGAGTTATTGGGATTTTTTTTCCAATTTCCCTAGCATAAATAATGAATTGGATAATGATAAAGAACAGATGAAGGAAAATAAATTCATTAAATTAATATGGTGATAAGGCTATATAATATTCTAATTAGAAGGATAATTTTTTTTTAAAATTCAATAGAATCATTATCTTTTTTGAATATGATAATGAAGAAGATAGAGATTATAAATCAAAAACATTATTTGAGAAATATGGAGAAAAGAATTTCATTTCATTAACAAACAATGATGATTCCAAAATCAGTTGTTCTTAATAAAAAGAAACACAAATTAAATTTTTTTTTTGAAATAATAATTGAAATATTTTCTATGAAAGATTAGGAGGATTACGAAAAAATCCGAAAGCTAAAATGTTAAGACTATTTAAAAAATAATTTATAATTTTTTCCAAATGAGAAATTAAATATGTTGGAAGAGATTGATTAATTGAAAAAATCTATTGAAAAATAAAATAATCATAATGAATATTAGTAAGTTAAGTTGAATAAAAAATAAGAAGGGTTTCAAATTGGTAAAAAAACTAATTTATGAAGATGAATAGAGGGTTAAAAGTATTTATAATTCAATTTTTTATAAAAGGGAATTTATCCTCAAGATTTACATAACAGGAATCAGAATAAAGTTCTTTAATGGTTAAAGAGAAAGAAAGAATTTATTTTGAGATAAATAAAACTAGGAATATTTTTCATGTGAACGAGACCAACAATGTTATGAAGACATAACAATAAAGAAAATATGGAGTCTGAAAAATTTTCTATTTCATTGTTTTTTGACAAGGATAAAAAAAAGAACATGATGAAAAATAATATTCTAGTTTATAATAGAATGGATGGTGGGAAATATTGTTTTTGTAATTAAGATACCATGTTTTCTATGAAATATGCTAATAACCCTTGCATGTTTGTAAATTTCATATACATATAATATTTCTATTGATACTAAAGGTATTGTGTAAATTCTGTTAAAAAACAACTATTTTATGGTTTAGTCAATAGTATTACAACTATTACAAATGTTTCCAAAAAACGTTTCAGGGGTTCTAATCCTCTCAAATAAATAATTATGAGAAGGATGTTATAAAGAAATATGAGAAGGGTGGTGTAAAAATGAAAATAGGTTATATCCTCTCGAATAAATTTATAAAAGATGTGAAAAACCAAGAATCCTTACAGTGGTATTCTTGTTTTTTTACCTGTATAACTAAGGATTGTTAAGAATTATCAGAAGCCATAGATTTGAAAATTAAAAGGAAAGAAAAGGATATTCTTAAATCAACAACCCTTAATGATAAAATAAGTATAACAACCTTTGATTTTGGGTAATGGGTGTTTTTTCCTTATGAAAGTATACTTAAAATTATAGAAATATTTTATATAATTTAAATAATGAAAAGTGTAATTTGGAAATGATGTATCACTAGTAATTAATGGCGTTAGATTTTCCATCACTTGAAAAGAAAAGTTTAAATACCAGAATTCGTCGATTGTTGATGGGTAGAAGCACAATCTACAAAGTGTTTCACAAATTATTGAACCTGGAAACAAGGTTATCATTAACAAAAAGACCTAGTTATTTTGAAAACTGATGGAAATTGAATGATAGTTACAAGAGGCCATTGTACAAAAGGAATGTTGTCCCAATTTATAGAGGTTCAAAACTATTATAACATAAGTACAATTTAAGTGGATGAGATATGGAATTATAGGTTGGAAGAAATGTGTTAGAGAAACATGAGGATGTTTCTTGAGAGATATAGTTTATTATAAATTATTCATATATCATTAATATGGGATTGATGATGAAGTATATTCTAGAAATAATAAAATTCATATTATGTGCATAAGAAAGTTGACTTTTGTTCAAAACAATAACTCAAACTTATTTACTCAAATATTTTTAAGAGAATGAGAAAATAATAAAATCATATAGGTATGCACTTTATCACTTTCATGGATTACTTTTCTCGCATAACTTGTGTTATTTATATGAAAAAAATAGTGGACGCTCTATAAATGATTAAATGATACAATAGGTATGATGAGAAGGAATGTTTTTATTCATCAAAGAACATGAGAAAAGAAAATGGTGGTTAAAACAAAAAATATTAATATTAAAATTACCTTGAAAAATAAAAATTATCAATGAGTTTAGGTCAACTTACATTCCACAAAAAATTAGTTTGGATGAAAAGAAAAATATAAGTTTTGTTAAAATGTGATAACCTATGTTACTTGAACATACTTTCTATCAATTATTTTGGAGGAAAGACATTATTTCTACTTGGTATATTCAAAATATATGTTTCTACAAGCCATGTTCAGATTTTAATTCATGTGAAATTATTCATAGAAAATCTGCAATTTTAAAACAGATAATAGTTTTTGGGAGTCCATGGATAATAATGAAAAAAGGTGGAAACCATGAAAATTTTAGGATAGTGGATAAGATGAAGTTTTTATTATCTATGATATGGAAAGGAATATGATATATATATTTCAATAAATAATAAGGAATATTATTTGACTCTATTTTTGGAAAGGTTTTTGAAAAAAGTAGGAAGATAAAAATACTCGTGATGTTAATTAAGTTGAGCAGGAACAAATAATTATTGTTTAAAATCATGAAAAAGTTATTTACAGTTGAATTCCAACTGAATAAAAATAATTAGACTCAACTGTTTCAAGCGATGATGAAGAATCTCAAAAATCTCATATCATTCTATTCAATATAGTGGTTTCTCAGAACATTATTAGTGATAAACATCCGATGGTTTAAACAAGAAGAACATCAACAGTTGTTACACATAATTCGTCATATTCAAAAGTTGAGTAGAAAGACACAATAAGTAGATAAAAAGATATTACAGAAAATTATTCATATTAAAAAGACTAGTTGAATATTTTAATAAATCTTTGGAGCATTTGAGAAGGTTTAATTCTATAAATAAATTGCTACTTCGAATAAATAATAATGATACTCGGGAACTCATACATAAGTTTGGTAAAACAAATTCACTGTTGCAAAATGGATTTTCCATAATAAGATGAATGATAATGGTAAAGTGATAAAAATGAATTATTATTGTGAAAAGGTTACTAATATATTGAATACATTTATTTTGATGACACTTTTTAACTAGTGGAAATGTTGGAAACAATCAGAATCTTTCTTCTTATTGTTGCGTAATGATATTAAAAAATTTTAAAAATGGATGTGAAATCAGAATTATTAAATGGTGATCTTGATGAGGAACATTACATTGAATGACCATGTGGTTTTTCTTTTAGGAATTATGAGTATAATGTTTGCATGTTGAATAAAGCCTTTTATGGGCTAAAACAATCTCTAAGGTCATGGTATTCCAATTTTGATACATTATTAAGAAATATTAGATTTATAAAAGGAATGGTTTATAGAAATATATATCTTAATGAAAATAATAATTATTCACACATAATAATTCTTTATGTTAGTGGAATTATTTTTTATGGGAATGATGAATGATATTGTGGACGATTTTAGGAAGATATGAAAATTATATTTGAGATTTCTATACATAGTAAAGTGAAATATTCTCTTGGATTACAAATCAAACTAAATAATAAATGCATTTTCCTTTCCCAAGAAATGTATGGACTTTATAAGAAGTTTGGTATAGAGAACTAAAAATCCATCTCCAAACCAATTTCATTAGGAACCTATTAGACTATTGATATAGATGATAAGGTAGTTGATAAGAATGTGTTTTTGTAGTTGGTTATAAGATTGATGCATTAAAATTCTTTAAGACTATTTTTTTTGATTTTACCTTATTGGAAAGATTTCAGAGTTCTCTAAAAGAATCAAAATGATTTTATATAGAAATCATTCTCCGATAAATCATGGGAATATAAAATTTCTGAATTAGGTATGATTGATCTGAAATTATTGATTAGTTTTCAGATTCAGATTTTTATTGAGTAAGAAATGTTGATGTTATGAAATCCACATATAGTGGTGGGTTTATTCTGGTAAAAAGTTTTATTAGTTTTCATACAAAGAAACAAAATTCATTAACTCTTAGCATGGATGAAGCTGAGTACACTGTTTCCACTCAATATGTTACTCAACTAATGTTTATAAAGTCTCAATTATATGAAAAAAAAAATTGATGTGAAGTTAACATTTCACTTTGATAGTGGTATTAATAGGGAATCAACCTTTCTATGAATCTAGTACAACATTATCGTCCAAAAAAAAAACATTGACATAATTTACTAATTCAACTATGATTATGTAGAGAATAATAAATTGAAGATAGATTATGTTATACAGTGAAACATGCTGTTGAAATTTTAACTAATATTTTTCCAAAAGAACCTTTTCACAAACTGAGTATGAACATGGGTATCCAACATCTCTCTCTTCAGGGCTTAGGTATGTGTTTTTCCCCCTCTCTTGTCTTTTCATTACATAGTTTTGTTAATTGGGTTAACTATTTCATAAATATTTCCAATTTTTTGTGCTAAACCTTTTGAATAAGCAAGTATATAAGGGGATTTTCTCGTAAACTATTATTTTAGCTTGTGAGTTTGTGAATTATTATATCTACTTATCGAAGTGGTTGTAGGAAATTTTTTTAATAGGAAAATGAAACTAGTAAAGAAATGATATGAATAAAGGATAAGGAATTTTCATGATCACTACTCTTATAAATAATATTTTTCCCAATAATTCATGTTTAATACAATTAATTAAATCACAAAGGCTTAGAATTTTTTATAAGTAAATCATATCTTGAGGTTACAATGTTCATTGATTTATGAACCTTGAATAATAAAAAAATATGATTGGGGAGATCATTAGGGCCACGTATGTAACACATGGAAGTTTTTATTAAATATTTTAAATAATTTTAATTCATCAATAGCTTTCATTGCATGAAATCGTGACATTAAATAATCATCAAGAGATCCTTAGTATAAAATAACTATTTTTTACATATCTATTAGCTTAGTGGGAATATATATAACTAAATAATGAAAATATATGGCGACTTCTGGGCTACCAATTATTTAGGGAAAAAAATAGAACTCAATTATATTTCTGATTTTTCTATTAATAAATTGAGTGAATTAATATTAGAAAGTGAAATTAAGAAAATATTTATGTTATATACTTTATAAAATATTTGTGATATTTATTGAATAGATATTATTTTCATATGGTATGAATAAACCATATTTGATTTATAAAATCCTATATTTTTCAAATGGGTAATTTCCCACCATTTAATGGGGAAGCCATTTTAAATTAAGATATCAACATATTAAAAAATTTATATGAAAACATATATATCTTATTTGGAAGTGGAATATAAAAATTTACTCTCATGATTTTTTTTAAATTGTTTTGATAACCTTCATGTTTTGAGGAAGTGTAAAAAGACACAAAATTTTAATTCAAAATAGCTTTTTTCATTTTAATAATTTATATGGTCAAATTATAATATTTAGGCATTATAAAGTAAAAATATAAAATATTTTTATCATTGACTATAATTTATTTCATTATCATTAAGTTTTCACTTAATTCAGATGTAAGAACATTTCAATCATCTGTAATGTTTTATCTCTTAAAACCCATTATCTCTTTCCAACAATGGGATTAATTTTAAATTAAATATTGAAACTTAAATTCTTTGAATAATCAAAAATGGATTCCATATTTTGAATCAGTTAGTCCAAATTATTTAAATAGCTAACTTTTATTTTTTGGCATTATGAATAGTAACATTGGTAATTTATATTAAAAGGGTAAAAGGGTAAATCTTGTAATTAAGGGTAAAAATAATAATATTAAATATCCCTAACACTAGTCCAAATATTACTGGATGAGTTTGGTTAGACATAAATCATACTAAGAACTAAACATCGTCATTTAGAAGCTAGTAGTATTGGATTATGACGTTTAATTTATTTTATATAAAAAAATCTAAACATATGTTACTCAAATTTTAAGAAATATTAATTTTTTATATAACGTTATACAGAATATAAATATGATTATAAACACTCATTTGAAATATATATATTTTTTATTTATCATGATAATTTATTTTTATTTTTTATGAATTAAATAATTACAAAAAAGGTTTATACTTTAATTAAGAAGAAATTATTTAATTGAGAAGAAATCAATACAATAATTATTACTAAAATAGTAATAACCACTAATATATCCAAAAACTTGAAAAAATATTATTTATTTAGTATTTATCAACCATGACCATCCAAGGGTTTAGCTATGGACCATTTTGTGCCTCATTGAATTAATTATGAAAGTTATATTATTTTATTTAAAGAGATGATAAACTTGCCACATTCATGTTTTAATAAGTATAACATTTTTAATGATGGATTTTTTTATAAGATATATACCATTATAAGTATTCTTATAAAATAAATAGGAATTTTTTTCATAGTATTTAATTTTAAATTTTTATTAAACAAATAAGAATAATAAATAATTACACAAAATGTTTGTAGTAATTACATTACTAAGGGAAATAGAAAATAATTATTATTTAAAATTTTTAAATAAATATAATTTGGGCTAATTAAAATTTCCAATAAATTTTATAGATGACCTTGAAAATTTATAAAAATAAAAAAATATTTGGTTTAAAGTTAACTTGTTGGCTAAATATTTTTTAAACAAAAGAATTGAATAGTTTCAAAAGATTAACTACTGATTGTTTATCAAAATATAGTATAACTGAATTATTTAAATATCATTATTTTTTTAAAAAAAGTATATTTTAATATAGATATGTTTTAATATGTTCTAATATATTTATGTATGGTATAGTTAACATCAAATAAGTAAATATATCCCGCATTTACTATTGAAATATTTTTTACATCAGTTAAACAATAAAAAGAATAACTAAGTGTAAATTAAAATGAATAAGATTAAATTGATAAAAAATATTCTCTAAATTTAATTTTTTATTATATTACAAGACTATATCTTCCTGTCTTAGAAATTGAGGTGTTTTGGTGGTTTTTGGATGCTGTTTGATTTTATTATATATTAATATTTTTTGAGATCCTGAAAGTGCCCCTCACCACAATTTTTAAAGGGGACATACTCCCTCACCTATTCACATCACGTTGATAATTATAACTCATTCTCACAGTATCCATTTACCATCTCAACATATCTAGTAAAATTCTGTAGGTTTTCTTAATCTCAAAATTCCAACTCTAGTGCTTTAAGAGGAGATTTAAAGGGAGCACATCGAAGAATATGTAATCTCCTATACTGATTCTTTCAAACTTCTTTTTTCTTCTCCTTCTTATTCTTCGGTTTTTTCATTATAATTTAATAAATATACTATCAATTATATAATTATATGTTATTAGGATTATTAAACAACTATATTCCATCTTCTATCCATCCTATGAAAAATTAATTCATTATGCGTACGTACGTATGACATTCCGTCTCCACGTCGTGGTGTAATATGTTTTTTCACCACCATTTAAATTAGATTGGTATAATGATAGAAATAATAATTTTATATTATTATTATAAAATTATATATATTCTGAAACATTATATACCATCCACCTCAATACCATTAAAAATTTGTGTGATTTATATCTTTGCATGTGCGTACGTACGACCTACTGTCTTCACGATGCAATGTGATTCATTCGAAATGATCTTTCTTAAGGAATGACTATATAAATTAATGGATTAAATAAATATTATATATATTGTAATAATATCATTCTTCAAATCATATAAATATACACTAATAAGAGTAACAAGAACTGATCTAACAAAACATGCATTAGAAAATTAGGAAGTTAACACCCAATGGAACAGTAATAATGATACTGTCAAATGGATGATAATATGATAATATATGATTTCATAAAGATGACTATGTTTCTGATATAAGTCAATGAAAGTATTTAAATCATTATACAGTTGGTTTGGATATATAAAAATAAAATCATAAATGAGGTATGGGATTATTTTTCAATCTTATTATTATTCGAGATTGTTTACACATAACTATTTACTAGAGTATATTTATCATCCAATTCTATGTTTCCTAAATATATAATATTTTTATATTCTTCTATAATTTTTAAATTTAAATTTTACCCATGGGAGAATTTTTATTAAACGGTGTCAAAGGAATCATTTTTTTGTTTTTGGATACAAGGTATTTTTTTACATATCTGACAAAATTATGAAAAGAATGTTTTCATTCAACTTATACTTAATGATGGATTTTTACGTTTTCATAGCACAATATTTCCCAGAATATTTTTGTAAATTGTTCAATGTTATTTTCAAATAATTTATTTTCTATAATTATTTTGGGTCTTTCTAAGAAAATAAAATATTTTTGAATAAGAATGGATATTTTCCAAAATAATTAATTTCAAGAGTTCAATAAAAATTATTTTCCATCTATGATAGAATTATTTAATAGGGTTATGTTTGAATTATACATTCCTTATAATTATTATTGGATTATTTTTATTTTTATGGAGTGATATTTAAGAAATTCATTTTTTTAATTTGATTACGTTATGATGAAATGATATTTAAGAAACCCATTTTATTCCTTGGGTTTTGATATGATTTATGTTTTTAGTGAAAACATAGGAATGACTTCATTATGAGATGAGTGGTACATATATGTCACACCAACAAATTTGTTATTTATTTATATCTCATGATATAGACAAGGATGTAATGGGTAATGATCTCAGTTCTATAGTACATGGATCCAACTACGAGTGAACTCAGTTCAGTAATGGAATTTGCCTTTTATAATGGTATGGGTAATGATCCTTAACAAATATTAAATTATTTCTATGATTATATGTGTGCCAAAAAAATTAATGTCTAATTTTATCACTTTTGTTATTAAATTCATTGATTCTTATGAACTTTTATGATTTATCTCGTTTCATGATATCACGATCCTTCATATACATGATAAGATTTTTAAATTTTATATTCTTATGTATTATGATTATGATATTATTGATATATCTCTTATTTACCCTTACTAAGAATTTGAGATCACCCTTTTTTATGTTTCTTTTCCCCAGGTCAAGAAGAAGGTTATTATGTATGATATTTCAAAATGGATCTAGTCATGATGAATTAAGTGAGAAATAGCGAAGATGTCTTATGAAGAATATGTTTATGTTTCACAGTTTCTATGGACCTTTCATAGATTTGTCATATTTTGTATAGAATATTTTTGAATTTTGGAGTAATATTGTTTATGTAAAGTATGGGTCTATATAATTGGTATTATAGGAACGGTATAGTTAGTAGTTGTAATCTATCATGGGAAACTTTTAGTAAAAAACACAAGGATATGTAAAAGTAAAGTTTACAATAATAGTGTTTTAGAAATGATCATGAATACCCATGGATAAAAACAAAAGATTCCTAAACTGAAATTTCATTCTTTCTTATGTGGTTTTCCCATATTATTAGTGTTGATCACAATATACATCCTGGTTTTAGTCAATGATAGGAACCTAAAGTAACCATGTTAATGCGGAAGGTGATCGAAAATGCAATGATTGTCCTCCTGAGAAACCAAATGTTATGGGAGATGTAATAAAAAATCATATAGCTATTCTCACCCAACTATCTCAAGCTATAAATCATGGATGACATCCAAATGATGAAAAATATATAACATCGCTATGTTGAGTGATTAATAATTAAGAATCTACCTTTTTTAGCGAGACTTCTTATCCATTAATGTCTGAACAATGGATCAGTACCACTAAAAATATATTTTCAATTATATAATTTTTAGAACATGATAAATTCATCTTTGTAGTCAATAATTTGGGATGTTAATCTAATTAATGGTGGAATATTATCAATAATACAATGCAAAGAGATGAATTTAAATCCATAGAATATGATTTTTTCAAGAACTTATTTTTCAATAAGTACTTTCTTCATATTATTTTCTCAATGATGGAAAAGGAGTTACTTCATCTTAAGAAAATGGTCAAGGAATATATTTGTACCTACAAAGAAAATTTCACTAGACATACATGGTACTCCTCTATAATTATTATCCAACATGAGAGTTAAATTGATCTATTCATTAGTGTCTTAAAACCAAGTATCCAAAGGGCATTATCCATAAGGGAATTTAATATAAATGAGAAAATCATTCAATGTGATCTCAAGGTTGATATGAGTATTAGAGAAACCCATCAGTCCTAGGGGTTTGATAATAAGAGAAAAATGTAATTCAATGGAAAATCTAAATCTCACAATAGAAATAAGATGAGTTTTCTCTTATACTCAGGGTGTGGAATTAAACATGGAAGAAATTGTTGTAAAGGTACTATCAATTGTTCATGTTTGGGATAGAAGGACATTTGGTAGTTTGAGGACAGAGTGATTGTAAAAAGATGTCCAATGATGATAATTGTGAAAAGGATACACATAATGAACATCCTACACATCAATGTTACAAGTGTAAGGAAATGGGGTATCATGCCAATTAATTCCCTAAACCAAGGGTTATTTATGATGACTGGTATCATTATATTATTATGTCCAAAGACATAGGCAAGTTGCACAAAATCACTATTGGATATGGGGAGTACGATAAAGAAGTTCATAAAGGTACAATTACAATCCACTCCTAAGAGGAAATTGTTTTATTTTATTCTGGATCCACCCAATCTCTTTTTTTTGAATAATTTTATATGGGTATCACAGTATTTCCACAGTAATTAGATATTGATTTTGCTATTATAACTTTTAATTGAACAATTATCTCATAAAATGTTTATAATTCTTCTTTGGTTGATTTTTTTGGGAAAATTATTCCTAAAAATCTAGGGATCCTTCCTATAGTAGAATTTGATTATATTATTGGCATGGAATGCCTCTCTCTATATGGGTCTCTTATTAATTTCCAATGAAGGGAAGTCACATTTTGTATTCTGAATCAATATATTGTCATCTATGGATGCAAGGATAAATATGAAATCCCAATATAAATTTCTTCCATATTATGGGTTATGCTTCCTAGAAATGAAGGTTATAAATATAAAATGGTTGGGGAGAAATTCACAACAAAGAAAAACTTATTTTATAGGAGTTTAATGATGTGTTTTAAAAAGAATATTTAGGTTATCCACCAAATTTTAAGGATGATTTTTAAATAGAACTCATACTATGTGCTATGCATATTTCAAAGATAACATATGGAATAGATCCAATTGAGTTGAAGGAATTGAATAAGAAACTCCCTGAGAATTTTTACAAGGTATTAATATTCCCTAGTGCATCTCATTGGGGTTCACATGTTCAATATTTTAAGAATAAATATGAATCAATGAGACTCTACATTGATTATAGATCACTTAACTATATTACTATCAAGAAAAAATTTCGTCTTCCCATCATTTATGGATTATTTAACAAACTATGTCGAGCTCAAAAACTTTTCCAATATTGATCTTCGTTCACGAAATCATCAACTAAGGGTATATGAAGAGGATTTACCAAAGACATTATTTCGTACAAGGTATGGTAACTATGAATTTATATTGATTTCTTTTAGTCTTACGAATCTATCTGATAAATTCATGATTATAATGAATATAGTATTTTGAGACTATTATGATGAGTTTGTGAAAATTTTTATAGATTATATTTATGTCTATTTAAATAGAAAGGAAAAATGATTATGATCACATGATAATTTTACTAAAGACCCTAAGAAAGAGGAATTCTTATGAAAAATTTACAATTTTTTAATTTTTGTATAAAAAAGATTCATTTTAGGGTCACATAATATTAATATTGGGGATATATGTGGATCCAAAAAATAGAAGTTATTGAAATTTTTCTGAAACCAACAATGGTAAATGATATCAGTTCATTTCTTGGTTTTTCTGTATATTATTGATGTTTCTGAAAGATTTTTCAGTATTACCTAATCCACTCACAATGTTGACTAATAATGTAGTTAATTTCATTTGGAAATAAGAATGTGAAGAGTATTAAAATGAGCTAAAAAGAAGGTTATCCAGTGCACAAGTTCTCACACTACCTTGTATTATAGAATGGTTTGTGAAATACAGTGATGCATCTAATAAGGGTTTGGGTTGTTTTCTCTTAAAAATGATATGGTAATAGCTTATTCCTCAAGAAAATTGATAATCCGTCAGAAAAATTACACTAATCGTGATTTTGAATTAGTAATAGTAATATTTTATCTAAATATATAGAGGGATCATCTTTATGGTTAATGGGGTTATATGTATACTAATCATAAAATTTTAAAGTACATTTTCCCACAAAAGGAGTTGAATGCGCATCAAAAAAAATTGCTGGAGTACATTTAATATTATAACTTATCAACACATTACCATCCTGATAAATCCAACAAGGTTGAAGATTCTATGATTTAGAAAAACTATGCTAGCCTATCCCTAATGAGGATAACCAAATATCTAATATTTATGGATTTGAAATAATAGATTTTGAAATTTTAAAATAAGGGGAGAAATATTATATTTCGCAAATGAATGTTCAACCATCTATTCAAGTGAATATTAAGAAGGAATAGAATATAGATGTGGTTCTACAAAATAATTTGAGTAATGTTCTAGAACTCAACCTTTACTATGATTGAATAATATGGTTTAAGATCATGTTATGCATTCCTACCATACTATAATTAAAGAAGTATAGGTTGGATGAGGCTCTTAGTTCTTCGTTCTTAATTCACTATGGAATTAAAAATATGTACAGGGACATAAAATGGGACTTATGGTGGTATGGAATGAAAAGAGATGTTTCCAAATATGTCTCTTAGTGATTGGTTTGTCATCTTGTTTAGGCTGAGAGAAATCATTCAATGGGGTAGTAACAACAATTACCCATACTATAATGAAAATCGAAAAACAACAACATGGGAATTGTCATTCGGCTTCCAAAAACATAAAAAGGCCATAATTCTATAAAGGTTTAAGTTTATTGTCTTATGAAGTCATCACACATCATTGTTATTAGAAGGAATTTTCCCTTGATTACCTTTCTATGATATATGTAATGTAATTGGTAAGATGTCATGTAGTACCACTTTCCATTATATCTTATTAGGATCTGAGGTTTACATAGAAGTTTTGGAGAAGTATTTAGCATGATCTGGATACATAGTTATATTTTAGAACTTCTTATCATCCGTAGGGAGATAGTTAGTTTGAGATAAGAAATTGAGATGTTGAATACATTTTTAGATATTTCTCTATGGATTTCAAAGGTTATTGGTGTCAACACCTACCATTGGTGAAATTTTATTAAAAAAAATATCATCTAATGTAATATTTATATGGATCCTTCTAAAGACCGCTATGTAAATAATTGAAGAACTCCATCTTTTTGGGATAATGTTTTGGAAAAAGGATTTTAGGACCTGATATTGTTGATTAAATGAAATCAAAGGCCAAATATATTCAATGAAAATAATATATGATTATAGTGGTAAAAAGGTTATTTCGACAACCAAATAATAGATCTGAAGTATGAAATGGGTGATGATGTGTTTATTTGAATATATCCCTGGAAGATTGTAATAATATTTGGAAAGAAGGACATGTTTATGATTATATATATTTTCCCTTTCGAACTTCTGGATCAAGATGGTAATGTATAATATTGATTGGTGCTTCAAACAAATATCTCTCATGTTAATGATGTGTTCTATGTATCTCTCTTGAGAAATTACATACCAAATCCTTCACATGTAATAATTTCAGAATTTTTACCACTAGAGAATGATCAATGTTACGAAGAATTACAGATAGTGATTCTGGATCATAGAAAAAACTTTCTAAAAAATAATACCACTCGCAAGGTAAAAGATTTATAGTAAAACCACAAAATGGTCAAAGATATGTGGGAACATGAGAATATAATAAGCAAAGAGTATCCTCATCACTTTTTTTATCAAAATTAAATTTTTTAGGGGAAAATTTTGTTTAAAGAGTGTATAATGTAACACCTAGATGTTCTGTGAAATAATTTAAATAATATTTATTCTTCAATTACTTACCTGGCCCGAAATCATGAGTTTGAATTAACTGAAAGAATCCCATAGTATAAAATGACCATTATAACCTTTTCATTAGGTTTGGGGGAAGAAAAATAACTAACTAATGAAAATTTATAGTGAATTCTTTGGCGACCAAATATTTTTGAAACAAATATACATCAATTATACATTAGTATATTTTTGTTAATAATTTTATTAATTTACAATTAGTAAATAAAATTCAAAAAATATTCATGTTATACACTTAATTAATTTTTTATAATCATAAATAGATATTTTTTCATAGGGTATGAATAAAACCTATTTGATGAATAAAAACCTATATTTTCAGAAGGGTAATTTTCCCCCTTTTAATATCTTACCACATTTAAATTGAGATTTTGACGCATCAATAATTTTTATTAGAAAAAATATTCATTTTCTTGGGATGTGTGGTATAAAAATATACTTTTTCAAATTTTTGATGTTTTCTGATAACCATCAAGTTTTGATGAATTGTAAAATATAATTTAGATTTTACTTCAAAACAACATTTTTATCAAAATAATTTATATGGTCAAATTAATAATATTGAATGTTTTTAATGTATAAATCGAATAAATTATTAACATTAAATATAATGCATTAAATTATCATTAATTTCAAAACGAATTCATATGTAAATAAATTTCAATATTTTGTAATATTTTGTCTTTTAAAACATGTTCTCTCTTTCCAACAATGGTATTAATTTTTATTAATTAATGCAACTTCTATGATTTTAATTTAGAAAAATGGATTTTATATTTATAATTATTAAGTCAATAATATTGAATTAGATTACATTAATTTTTTATAAATATGAATATTCACTTCGGTAATTTTTATTAATTTAATAAAAGGGTAAATTTGGAAATTAAGTGTAAAACTAATATTTTGAAATTAACCACACACTTTTCATAATATAATTTTATGAATTTGTTTTTACCTAAATGATCCTTGTGTAAAAATGTTTTCCTTTGGAATCTACTTGAATGAGATGAGGACGTTTAATTTATTTTATTTAAATAAAAGTTAAATATTTCTAACTAAAATGTTAATAACTATATCATTTTTAATGTATGGATATAAAAATGATAAACTCAATTATAAATACTAATTTTGAAGATTAAATTTTTATATTCGTCAGGATAATTTATATGTAATTTTGTGGAAATAAATAATTATCTTAAAAACATATATGTTAATGATAAAAAAATTATTTAATTGATGAGAAATCCATAAAATCATTATTATTAAAATGATAATAACGATTAGAATACTCAAACACATGACCAATTATTATTGGTAATGTATATATCGAGAATAACCATCTAGGGATTGAATTATGGAACATTTTGATCCTTATTGAAGAGATTATGACACTCATATTATTTTATTTAATGTGATGATAAACTTATCACATTTATGTTTAAATATGTATACAATTTTTAATGATTAATTATATAAAAGATATATTTGACTATAATTATTATTATAAAAAAAAGGATTTATACTTTTCATAGTATTTTATTTTTTATTCTATTTAACAAATAAGTATATTAAATACCAAAAAAATGGTTTTACTAATTATATTATTAACTAAAATATCTCAAAAATATTATTACAAATTTTAAAATAAATACAATATGGGATAATTATTACTTCAAATGAATTTTTTAAATGACATTTACCACTTAGGAATATAATAAAATAGTTTATGTGAAGTTAACTTGTTATGTTAATATTTTTAAAAACAACTGAATTGAATAGTGTCAAAATTGAATCAATTGATTGTTTATCAAAATAATGTTATATTAAATTACCTAAAAATACTAATGTATTTCTAATAAAATGTATAATAATTATGATATAGTTGAAGATTTTAAATTTTTTTAATTAAACTTATATGTTTTAAATTAATATAAAAACTTGTATAATATTTATCATTTGATGATATGACACCCTATCTCATCTCATCTTCAAAATTGTGAATTTTTGGTGGTTTTTGGATGATAATTGATTTTATAATAAATTAACGAAAATGGAGAACCCAAAAGATCCCCTCACCTCAATTATAAGAGGAAACCTCCTCCCTCAACTCATCACTTCACATTATGACTTAAATCATGTACATATCTAAACCATTCACATTTTAAACATCTATAGTAACATTCTAGAGATTCTAGCCTTCTCCAACGACCATCATTAATGCTTTAAAATTAGATTAAGAGGGATCATGTCGATGAAGAGGTAATATCCTCAACCAATTAATTCAATATTCATTCTTATAATACTTATAATTCCTGATTTATTTCATTATAATGTAATAAATAAAGTATCATATAAATACTAATATATTATTCTTTTTATTAAACAACCAATTTATAACATATAACTATCATATGAAAAATTAAATCACCACACATGCATATGTACGGCTTACCATCTCCACACAATGGTGTAATATTTTTTCACCACCATTGTACATAGATGGGTATAATGATTGAAATAATAACAAAATATTATTATTATGAAATGATATTGATTCTGAAATATTATACACTATCCACATCGATACCATTCAACTATAATAGGAATCATATCATCACACAAGCGTACACATGACCTACTGTCTCTGCGATGCGATTATTTTGATTCAACATGATCATCATAAAAGAATTATTATATTAATTAATTTAATGAATAAATATTATATATATTATACTAATATCATTATGTAAATGATATATTTGTAACCTAAGAATAGGAACAAGAACATATCTGAAAAAACATGCATAAGAAAATAAAAAAGTTAGCACCCAATGAACGTGTAATAATTTTACTAACAAACAAATGATAATATAATAAAATATGATATCATAAAAAAGGAATATAATTATGAAATAATTCAATGAAATTATTTAAATAATTTTATATAAGGTTTATATACATACAAATGAAATCGTACCATAGGTAAGGGATAATTTCACAATAACAATATTAAACGCAATTGTTGTATGTAACTATTTATTGGATTATATTTATCATCCACTTCCATGTTTCATAAATATATAATATTATTCTTATTCATATAAAAGTATTTAATTTCAGTTTTTCCCATTGGTTAATTTTTATTTAATGTTTTTAAATGAATCGTTTTTCGAGTTTTAATATGAGGTATTTTTTGACTTATCTGAAAAAAGAATGATAACAATGTTTTATTAAAACTTATATGGCATGATGGGTTTTTATGATATCATATCATTTTATTTCAATGAATAATCCATTAAAATAGTTGAATGTTATTTTCAAATAAATTCATTTCTTTTAATATTTTGGGGAATTTTTAGAAAAAAAAATGTTTTTAAAAACTGAAGGATACTTTACTAAAGAATAAATTTCAAGTGTTCAATAAAAATTATATTTCATCTATGATGGAATTATTTTACATGTTTAGGTTTCAATTATATTATCCCTATTATTCTTAAGAATTTATTTAGTTTTTCATTTAATTATATTTATTAAATAAATTTTTTCATCAATTTTGTAGAGATGGAATATTGTGTAAGAAAGCATTTTTATACATTAGGTTATGCTATGATTTATGAATTTATGGCACACTTAATAATGATTTAATTATGAGATATGTGGTACCAATATCTATATTTAATGTATTGGGTAAATATTTATATCTCATGATAAATATAAGGATGGAATGATAAATGATTGTTATTTAGGGGTACATGGATGGAATGGGGAATGAACTCGATTCAATAATGGATTTTGTTGGCTATGATGTTCTTAGAAATAAGACTTGACTAATATTAAATGATTTTATATGCTTATTTTTATTACATAAAACTTATTCTATTATGTTTTGAATATTGGTATTGCGCACATCGATTATTATGAACATTTATAATTTATCATATGGCATCATATGATGATCTTTCGTAAGGAGGATATGATTTTCAAATGTTATGTTCATATTTATTATGATTATGATATTATTGACATTTCTCTTGTTTACCCTTACTAATAATTTTATCTCACTATTTCATAAGATTCTTTTTCCCTATTCAATAAGAAGGGTATTTTGTAAGATATGTCAAAAAGGGGTCCAGTTATGATGAAATAAGTGGGAGACAATGAATATGTCTTATGAACCAATTTTTTATGTTTTTTCATATAAAAAACAATACATATACAGTCCTATAATGTATATTTTTCATGAATATTCTTAAATTAAAATATAATATCTATGTATGTAATGTATGAGTCATTATAAATTTGGATGGGGAGGGTTTTTTGAAGATGAAAGAAGTTTTAATGAACTTATTTTTAAGTGTGGAATTCTTTTGTAAAAAATAATGATATAACTTCACTTTATAAATGATAAAAATAATATTGAACATCATATTAATTAAATGAGACTCATAATGCTTAAGAAATTCCATCGTATTTATATATATTTTTCTAGAAGAAAAGATTCATTACACTCATCCTATGTCTGGAATTAATGTAATATCATACTGAGAAGATACATCCAAGTATTCCTCGATATAATATAAAATATAATGATGATTTTTGTTTTTTTAATTCTCAAAAATAATAAGATATATATAAAAATATTTATGCTTGACTTATAAAGGAATGTGGGAGTTCTTACAATTATTTTCGGGGCTAGTTGGAAAAGAAAAATATTGCTAGATGAATATGAATTAATAAAACATTTTAATGTATATTATAAAATTCTATTCTGATATTCAACGTATTCATAGTCATGAATATTTCATGAGTACAAGAAACATATTGTGGAGGAATGACGTTACTAAATCTGAAGCTTCCCAGTCTCATTCTATCGATATGACACCATCAGAATTAAAATTGGTTTAAGGTTGGGATGTTTTTTAGAATGAGATAAGATGAATATGATGGAGTTTAGTTTGGAAAATAATCCAAAATATCTAAATATTTAGAGAAATATGTTTATTTGAATTATAATAAAAATAGGAAAGAATTATCTACAGGTAAAGCTACTAGAACTGGTCCATCATATGTGGCGTTCTATCGATCATTGTAGGTGTAATTTCATTTTTTGGGATGTTTATTGGATAAATGAAAAAGATAAAAGAATTCAAAGATTGTGAATACCGATGCATTAAAGTCAAATACCAATAACCATCAATAATATAAACAATGTAATGAACCATTTTCAACAACGCAAATTGATAGTTTTTTTGGGTCAAGAGGAAGAAGAACTCGGACTTGAGATTAATGATTGGTTTAAGACTATCAGACTATATGTGACCCAAATTACATCATCAGATGAAATTTCATCAATCTAGGAAATTAAGAAAAGGATAATTTTTTGAATAATAGAAAAGTGTTATAATGGAAGAGGTTGATGATTTTTTATGATTGGTTTTCATAAGTTTCATTTCGTTTAATGAAAAGTAAGGATGAATCTACTATCTCTATTGTATTAAAAAAATTAGAAAGAGTAGTTGGTTCAAGAATCATAATTTTATGAAATATGTTTTTTTATTTGGTATAGAGCAACGTAATGATAATTATTTAAATCTAATTTATTTTCATTCGGGTCAAGAAAATTGAAGTGACCTTATGCCACCATCACAATATCGAAAATTGAAATTATAAATCAAAATTCGACTAATTTTTTTGAATAATTCCTAATGATAGATGATGTTACGAATATTTGTTGAGATTTAAATGATTTAATAAGTATTTAATTAGTCTAATAAGTAGAACAAACTCATGTAAATTTGATATTTCTTGAAATTTCTTTGAGTGGGAAAATATATTTAGAATCCCACTAAAACAATTTTTGGACAACCTATAAATATAGAGAGTAATTTGTAAAATCCTAGCACCTGTACCATTTAGAAAGGAAGAGAGAGAATGGAAAATATTTTAGGGATTAGAAGTTTCAAGAATTTTTATTCTGGGGGATGTTATATAGAGAAATAGAAAGGATAAGAGGCAAGTTCATAATTAGTGATTTTTGAATTTGAATTAGTAATAAGACTTTGATTTCTAGACTGAACAAGAATAATTTCAAATTAATTCAAGCGGTATTCTATTAGATTTATATTTACTTATTGATAAATAGGACTTGGGAATTGGACTTGTAAATCAGATTGACTATCATTGAAAACATTAACAAGTTATTAACTATAATGGGGTAATAATTTGAATAATTATTTTATAAAATTTCAATTTTTTAAGATAACCAGGAAGCACAAAAATTGTATTACAAACTTTTTTGAAAAATGAATTACATGAACTGTTGTATTGAACAAAATACTACGCATGTGTATGTGTATATAATACTCATTGTATTTCAACCAAGGGGATGTATTGGATATTTTCTACACTATACCAAGGAAAGAGATACTCATGTTGAGTAGTGAACCAGGTAAATTATTTTTTCCCTGTGTATGTGTGTTTGATTTGGTTTTCTACAAGATACCCACTCTCTAATAAGAGGTGAATGTTTTTTCAAAATAAAATAAACTAAAAAAAATTATCACTGATTCACCATGACCCCTCTATGTGATACATAAATATTGGTTGGACACTTATTTGTTTTCTTATAATTATGTCCTCTGAATGATTAAGAAAATTTGGGATAATCATGGAGGAGTGTAAGAAAGTGGTAAAATATAATTATTTTTGCTTTATGACCTTTATTTTCTCTATGATAATTTCTTCTTAAAGGTACAAATGTTTTAAATTTATGACTAAATTTTCCGAAAAAACATTTTAGACCATGGGGACTGTCAAAATTAAAATCACTTATTTTTTTCTTTTAATTTCCTAACGAAGATGAAAATGAATAAATAGTTAAAGAAACTTTACCTAGTACTATTCACAATTTTTATATAGAATAAGTGACTATTTGGACTTATAGTTTGTGATATAGAAGCCCGTATTTAAAATTCCACAATATTCAGCATAGATTTCATTGCGAAATTGTATGATTCATTTTTTGAAATTTTTCGTTATATCAATATTTAGGAACATCTCACTGAATTATGACACAATAAATATTTAATCCAAAAAAAAATCATTTCACAATTTTAAATACTTTAAAAAAATATAATTTTTGAAAAACATATGTGATGGATAATATAAAATATATAACCACTTATAAATAAGATCCCAAATTATTACAAAAACAAAAAAAATATATGACAATTACAATTTAATCAAAAAATATGTGGTATTAATACATTGACTTATAGAGTAAAATATATGAAAATATGAGCTACATTAGTCATAAAATTATATAATTTTGAAAAACTAAATCACCTCCAAGCATAGGTAGATATATATTTTTATTTTAGGTTAAGAACATTAGGATGGTTTGGAATTTTTTGAAGATATTTTAGAGGCTTTTTTAGTTGTGAAGAAACAAATAGTGTAAAGGTAACAATTAATTCCTAATGTGTCTATGTAATATTAATTTATAGTGAATAAAAACAAATAATACAACAAAATGGGCGATTATTCTATTTTTTTCATTTTGCAATCTGATGATTTTTTTGATGATCCTTTGAACCCTAGTTATCATGACAGAATAGGTGAGGCATTATTATCTATATTATAATTGGATTGTGTGATTTTCAGTATTTTATTAGGGTGGATATAATTTTGCAATGGATTGGAAGATCATTCTACAATTTATGTGTTCATGAAATTTTAGTTCCTCCCTTAGAATGTTATGCTTCGTTGTTTTTATCAATAATTCTTTTTATGGTTTCATTTTAGATCATATTTATATTTTTCTCGAGATATTTTAACAAAATTGGGATAAATATTTATTCAACACAGGATCGTGGATAATAACTAGTCATTTATATCTTTGATGGTGATTCTAATAAATTCTTTTATTTTGACTTTTTTCATATCTTACTAATGATGTAGCCTTTTTTTGAATAGTGAAAGTTTTAAATTATCTAGCGCATTAGGTTTATTATTATAGTGTGTGTGTCTCTTAATTTTAGTGAGTAATAAAATTAAAATACAATATTTACTATGAAAAAAGTCTATAATATCTATTACGATGATCAATTTATTAGGTGGGGAGTCTTCTATAATAGTGGAATGTGAAAGATATTAAGGCACTGATTCGACCCCAAATTCATACAACCCACACACCCTCTTAGAATATTTTAATAGATCCTAATAATACCCAGAATCTAAGTATCACATTTTTGGAATAAGGTAAAATTTTATATTTTAATATTAAAATCTACATTTATTTTATAAGTGAATTGTATTCTTAGTTTTTAAAATTAGTTTTGATAATAAAAAATTCATAATGATTCATTTAAATTCACTAAATATAATGGTTATTCCAAATTTTTGGATAATAATATTTTAATAGGATCAATAGTATTTTTCCAACCCAATTAGCTCTTAGAATATGTGTCCATAGTAGTATTAAATGGGAATTTTCTTCATCTAGAAAAAGATATTATGATTCGGGTTGATCGAAAAAAAATTGAGAATGATGTTAGTTCTTGTATTGAAATTATTTTATCAGATTTATTGCTTGATTTAGAAAAATTAATGGATATTCATATAGTGAAATGAATGTGGGAAAACCCAAATAACATTTTTGAAATAAATGTGAACATGAAATATTTCAAAATATATATTTTTTATATGAATTATGAATTATATTTGATTACATTATATTTCATTTTAATTGTATTCTTCACAATAGTTAGTGAATTGGTGACCACTATGAGATTTTTTGGTGAGAAACTCTAGGATTATATTAATTTATCATAAGATACTACATGTATTTATGGGCATACATTATTCAATAGTTCTATTACTTGAATATAAATATTCTAAAAGACTTCCATTAGATTTAGTTAATATTATTTTTATTTCAAGTTAAACAAGTAAAATATAAGATCTTAGTAAGAGGAAACACATAAATTAATTTTTGGAATTAAGATATTTTTTATAAAGTAGTCCAATAATATGATGAGAATTTAAAACATTATTAATATATTAAGATAATTTTTGAAAGGTAATTTGTTAAAAATCCTGAATTGTGTAGAATAGAAATGGAATATAATAAGGAAATATTCCACTATAGTGTTTTATGTTTGTATTTTCAAATCAACATATGGACATTTATCAAATATTTAATTACAAATAATATGAAAATGATGTGAACTATTCATAAAACAATTGTGTAATAAATCATCAAAATTTAGAAATCAAATTTTTTAATAAAACTAAAATCGTAATATATTATAAATTTTCAAAAATATATAATTCTTATCTAATATTAATGAAGAATATATTAGAGGGACAAGATTCAATTAAGATATATATGTTCAATGAATTATATATTGTTGACTAATATTGGGAAAAATGATGATTTCACTAATGATGAGGATTGTGGAAATAAAAATGATGAAGAAAAAAATAGACTTCAGGTTAATGTTTGAGTTGAATGGGTGAAATTAAATTATATTAATTCTATAGAAAGATAATTGTTTTAGGAAATACACTTAAATATCTAAAGGCATTTATTTTGTTCATGTTTAAAGAGAACCAATTATTTTGAAGGAAATATATAAATTAAAAATTTCATAGATTAAAGATAAATGGTTAGAGTAATCAATATAAGAGAATTTGAAATAAATGAAAAGAACATGAATAGTTTTCAATAAAATAATTCATAATAATAAAGTCATATAAAAATATTTATGTTTAAATTCAATTGTTATTATCCTAAAGCTGGGAAATCCTAAAAAAAATCAACAAGGGATATGAAACCATAATGAAGTATGAGAAAACTTATTATTAATATAAGTAACTCTCATTAGGTATAGAATTTACTTGATTTGTATAATAATGTATTGATTTCAAGAATAATGAAATTAAGGTTTTAGTTTTTTGAAAAATAAAAAAAATTCTATGAATTTTAAAATATAAAAGTGTAAACCAAAATTCAAATTAAGTTCCAATTAAAATATTTAATAGTTCATGTAAAATGTATAATGATATAATTAATTTCTTATGAATATATAAATATATTAGTTTATAATAAGGTAGTCAAATTAGAGGAAAAATTATTGATAGATAGTTAGTGATGAAAAGTTGATAGAAATCAAATTTCTGAAAATTATTAATATTTTATCATTATTACAAGTTCTTTAGAGATTTTACACGTAAGAAATGAAAATATTTTTTCAATGATCGGTATTTCTATAAATGTTAAAAGTTTATATTTAACCATTTATTAAGAGTTATCCTACCAAAATAATTGAAATTCATATGAATGATAAAGATTCAAAAATTAGAAAGGAAGATAATTTTCAATAACTAGATTAAGATAATATAATATGTGGTGCAAAGGCTTATAATGTGGATAATTTCCCTTATAATTTTTTTAATTAATTTATTTTGAATCTAAAATACTAAAACATTAGTTGAAATCATCAAAATGAAATTAAATATTATTTTGAGAATTTGGCAACAAAATCATCACAAAAAAAAGAATCTATAAATTTTTCATTGAGAATGTTCATATCATATGATAGTATATTTTCTTCCTCTATAATATTTTTACAATTTAAATGCATATTTTTATATAATTATGGTATTATGGTTCATAAAAAATTAATATATTTGGAAAAATTAAAACATGGAAGAATACATTTATGTAATTGAATAGACATTATAATTATGGATTGAATTATAATATTGTTATTATTTCCCAACTCATTGATAAAGGTAATTGAGAAAATATTCAATAGAGGATTCATTATTAAGGGGTTATATAATATTCATGGTTATACTATTTTATAGTGGTAAAAATTGTAACAAGATTCAATTAAAATATTCTGAAAAATATTTTTATTATAGCATAAAATTTGAAAACAAATTGTGGTATTAAATACGTGGTCACCTTGATCGAACAAAAATGAACATTACTACACATGTGAATTTTTTTTATTACAATGTTATATAGGGATGTACAATTTATTTTTTAAATGTTCTAAAAAGAAACAATTTTCTAATCTTCCCACATAAAATTATATGTTCCAACTCGTCATCTAATAGATCTTATTGATTATGAATTTGTATGCCACTGTGGTAGAAATCAATAAATATAGAGGAGTATTTTATTTCATTCTTTAAATATATTTAATTAATTAAATATACTGTATGTGTCGAAACAAAATTATTATCATTGAAATGTTGGAGAAGTTTTAGGATAGGTTTAGGGAAGGAGTGTGGTTTCTCATTAATTATACTTATGTTATATAAGGGAGTTAGATACCCAATTTGAAATTTTGAAGCATATATATATAATTGTATGGTATCCTATATGAGTTTAGCTTCTTTTATACTTCAAAAAAATATTCTACTGATTATAAGAATGGGAATTTTTTTGAAATGGAAATAAAAATATTGGGAAATCATAACAATTTATATTTTTTTAATAGATAAGTAATTGGAACCTCAACACAAGTTCTAAACAAAACTGTAAATTGTAAAATTGTAAACTTGTTTCTAATAAAAAAATAAAAAAATATTCCTAGTAAAACATACATAATTTTGATTACCAGTTATTGTGTTATTTATGTTAATGGTTTAAAAAATTGGGTTGTTTGAGAAAATTGGTGTCAGAGTAACTTTTTTTATTTTCCCAAAAATAGAAGATGATATCATTTATATAAAAGAATATAAAAATAAATATTTTTTATATAACTAATGTTATAGTTTTATAAAAATCATAAAAATATTTCAGATTTAAGTGAAAATTTTCTATATTTAATGAATAAGATGCCATATTTATTAGATATCACACCATAAATTATCTAAATACTGAAGAATCTATATAATTAATAGATGATGATGATGATGATTAAATAATTTAAATGTATCAGGAATAAACAAATTACATTCATATATCATTTATAAATCCGGTGGAATTTCAAAATATAATTGGCTACCACGAAAGCATTGTACAAAATAAGTGAAATGCTAGCAATAATATTTTTATCTTTGGTTTAACCAGATATTTTTGATGAAGCAATTAAAAATCCAAATAGAGTAGATTCTATAATTTGGGAATTTTATTTGATTAATAAGAATAAAACTGGGGTGTTGGTATATAAAAAAGTTAAATACTATTGGGAAAATGTGGTTGTTATATAAAATGATCAATATAAGTAGTGAAGTGATGAAAAATAATGTAATAAATATCTCCAAAGGTTATTATTATGTAAAATGGAAATACATAGAATTAAATTTTCACTAATATGAATAATAAGAATACTAAATTTTTGAAATTTTATTAATATTATAAAGAAGTATATTATTTTTAAAATGGATTTATCTTTATCCTTATCCAATATTTTACATGTCGATAATGTTTATATAGAGAAACAAAAACAGTTTTATTCTTGGATGACATAATGGAATGGTATTTAGATTTTTGAAGGGTTTATGTGGATTAAAAAAATATCATGGAAATGGTACTCAAAACATGAATCATTTTTTAGGTGATAAATTTCATAAAAATCCGAGTGCAAGTAAGCCTGTATATTTAGGTAAGTAAAGAGTTTTATCTTATTGTTATATAATATTTTGATGTTATAATTTATTATAAAAATAAATAATGAGTTTATAAATAGTTTTAACTCAAATGTTGGATTCTTATAATATGTATATAGTGGAAGAGAAAATGTTTTTCTTAGGTATCTAAATTTATTAAGACAAGGATTCCCCTTTGTAATGAGAAAGAATCCTCGAATCATTATATGATGTCTGATATTGAAATGAAAAATACTTTTTCTATTCCAATGTTAGTGGGAAGGGAAATTTTTAAAGATAATGATATAATGTAAATGAATTTAATTGATTTTATAATACTTATCATTATTTCACTCAAGATGACTAATACAAAATTGGATATTGCACCTGTTAAAAAAATGGAGGACATATCAATGTGTGTCAAAGGAATCTCACTTCATAGCTATAAAGTTGATTATAAAGTATATAAAATGTGTAATTATCATTTATATGACATACTGCATCAATGTAATGTCATATCTATTTATATTATATGATTTATATATGTATGGATGTTATTCACCAACCCGGGTTGACCCTAAAATGATCACCTGAGCCAGCCCGTGACATCCCTGAAGCGTGGACCAAACCACATTAGGGTGGAGAAAAGCACCAAGGTAATTGACAAAGTAACTATGGGAGTGATTTCTCCAAATTTAAATAAACAATATCCACAAAATACCCACAAAAATAAAACCAAATAGAACAGCTAAACATAGTTGAAAATAAAACCAATTGATCCTAACGATCACTATGTCCCAATAAGACACTATGGTCACTCTCTAATCCCAAACCCAACATCGCGCAAGATGATAAAATCTAATATAGAACCTACAAATGAGGATAAAAACAATAATTAATAAATATGTGTGATTGTTTAAAATCAGTAGTAATTCTAAAAAATATTTCACAAATCCAATTACTTTAAATAAAGGAATTTCGATTTAATTTTTTAAATTCAATATTTAAACATAGGTTTTCTAAAATTTCATAAAAAATACTGGTCAATTTCCCATTCCACTTATAATCTTTTATATTTTCCAAAAGAATGAAACTTAGTAATTTAGAGAATGATAGAGGGATTTCGAAGAATTATGTTTTATTTTATAAATGGTAAAAGAGTGTAAATTTTTTTTAAAACTATTTTGATGAAACATTTTGAAAACACTTATCCCTTTTAACAACTAGTTTCACCATACATGAGAGTTGGGGAAATAATATTACAACAAGTGCAGTTTAAAGCACTATATAAGGGACAAAAGTAGATTGGGAACATAAATAATCCACCATTGATAAATAACATTCAATGAACATAGGAGTACCTAGGAGCATAGGGGAAAAAAAGAGGATTCTGAAACATGATTCATCTTGTAGTTTTACCATACAAGATTACATCAACTTTCCTAAATACTTGGTTATACCCTACCATGCCTAATTGATGGGCATAATCCTAAAGCAGAGAGAGGTCTATAATAAGGGCCACTATAATGTATATAATTCTAAACTTGTGTAGAAAATGTTCTCAAATAATCTTCTTATTATTTGATGTTCCCATGTCATATCTAATGTGGTGTTGAACCAAACAAATAAACCATATAGAAATCACAGTCATAACACACTACAAGATCCACATAACCAAGAATCTCCCCTGAATCACCCCAAGGGATATCTCCTTGATATAAACCCATCAACTGATGAGGTAGTTCCCATGACAAGGATCTTCATTCTCATTAGCATCATTAAAGGTAATATACACATCCCAATGAGAGTTTTCAAGTGTAGCACAATTTATAAAGTTGGAAAACTACCTTCAAACCCTTTGAGGGAAAAACCATTTTAAAAAAGGATTAAAAACATGATTGATGAATCCTAAACTAGTTATAAATATTTTATGGATACCAAAACATATCAATAGGTCCAAATCAATCCATTTAGAAACAAAAATCACCTATAAAGGCCAATTGGGTATTTCAACAAACACTTGGTTTGGACTTTTTAACAAAACAATTATACACCATTACATACAAAGAGTATTTCACTTCTTTTGATAGAAATTTCTTTTTATTAGAATCATAAATTACTAACTATCATTCTATAAAGGTTATAATGGAGGGAACACAATTATTATTCAATTTAAAATGGGAAATAAAAAATGGATCCCAACCTCAAACATATATTTCTTTTACAATGATAACTCTAAACAATGCCATAAGGGTCCAAAAAGAAAAAATTATCACAGACAATCATTAACAATGAAAACCTAGCCAGTTTAAACCCAAAGTAAAATAAACCCAATACCTAATAGAGTAACTAATAAAAAAAACTTAAGAAACATGAATGAAAATTTAAGAATAAGAATAGATGAATAGATTACCTTGAAAAAACCTAAAACATTGAAGAATCAACTTAGAATCACCATGGAAGAATGAGTGTAGGCTATACGAATATTGGAAGAGATATCTTAGGTTCTTAGGATCCAAATGGGAGGGGATTTTTGGGTCAAAATCAAGGAGTTACAAAATGGAAATCCGCATCTTTAATGAACATGGGAAATGTTTATGGTTTGGATACATGATGTGGGAAAATGTGTTCCAACAATGTGTCCTTTTCTATACTAATTGGACACCTACATAGTATAGTCGTATAGTTTTGGAAACCATGAGACATGGTTCTGAAAAACACCAGATCCATGTGTATGTATTCCATATCGTTTGGAATAAACATTCTCAGGTCATTTTCCCTCTTCTAGAGACACCTAAAACCCAAAACATTTGTCATGGGAGTTGCACGGTCTGGATCAAAACAGGCACTACCATTGAAACACAAACAATATAAGACCAAAAATGATGAGAGAAAAAAAATACAAAATAATAAACTTGAATAAAAGAATAAAAAAAAACCTTGTGTGAAAATTATCTGACAATAATGATTTATTCCCCCAATATTCATTAGAGTTTCTAGTTGATCTAGAAAAAATACAAGGGTTCACACATCTACCAGATCTAACTCATCAAACCAAGAACACCACAATGACCACAAAAACAAAATTGACACCCCATTGAAAAACAAAAGATTGAACTCACATTGTTTCTCTAAGAGTTAGTAAAATCATAAAACTAAAATCCAACCCCCACAACCACCAATCCAAAACTCTCAATTATTCTCCCTGACTGTAAGATAAACCAATTTAGAAGGAAAACTTAAGGGAACAAGACACTGAAAGGATGTGCTAACTACCTAGAAACTCATAAAATTAAAACATTTAAATTATCATGTTAGAATGTAATGTTTACTCCATTAAACATGGGAGGCCAATTTTGACCCCTGTAATTTTGGAATTCTATCCAGATTTCTAACCAACATCACTGGTCAGACATTGAACCTCCAAACCGAAATGCCCACAAATACCCAATTTGAAGAGTCAAGTGTTAGGAAAAACTCTCAGAAATAGATGTGATTTACTAAAATATGAGGAAATTAGAAAACTCAAAAAGGTTGATTCCATTAAAATAGATATTCCCAAAAGATACCCAACATGATTTCAAAATCCTGAATAAATCATAGAACCACTGGACACAACCTCTAATGAAAAAAATATTTACAATTAAAAGGGGCTTTAAACAAAAACCAGATCATCCTTGAACCCCAGAAAACAGACAGGGTGTATTTGGAAGGGGTTTACCTTGTTCCACATCAATTAAATGATACACCCCATAAAAACCATGGATAGTCACCTAGGCAGCCAATGTTATGGGAGGTCATTGGAGCTTTTAGACAGGATGGCTTCTTGTAACCCTACTTTCCACATTGATAACAGAGTAGGGCTCAACACATAAAATATTCTAATGAAAGATCTATAGACCCCCTAACACCACTACCAGGATTACCAAATTCAAGATACTTTCCCCTCACTTTACTAGAATTCCCTTCACCACTTCTAGGTAATTGAGGAATATTGGCTACCTCGATCACCACATCTAACACAAATTTAACCAGAACACCTTTCCTAACCATGTCAAAAATGCAGGTTAGACCAATCATTGAAACATTAGACTATATATTAGGATGAATCTCATTATCAAAATTTCGATCCTTAATAAAATTTTCCTTGAGCATCCTATAATGAAAAGGAACTAGATCAAAGAAAGCAATGAAATTTCTCTAACACTAATTAATCACTTATATAAGGCATCACATATCAATAAACATCAGGACATCTTCAACCTAAGAGATTTACTTTCATATGAATTAGGACTTGAGGAATTCCTAGGATAGGTATTCTCGAGGATTAGTCATAATGACCAACTTCCACCTCTTCTAACTCAGACCTACAAACATAAGGGTTTTGAACCCAAATATAAGAGAGACAAAAAACTCAAGGAAACATAAGATCCTTTTTATTTTATTCATCTAAACATGTACATTAAATGGATTATTTAGATGATAAAATGGAGGATTATTCAACTACCAATACTCAAGGATGACTTATTTAGGTCAATTAACTGTAGAGTCTACTAATGCTTAACCTCTTATATCTTCACCTAAAATATCAATCATATCATGGTGGGGAAGATTGTAAATAACACAAAATACAAATTCAATCAAAACCCTATCATTATCTAAAATTAACCACAATAAAACACCAATATTAAAGAGAATAATAACTCTTTCATTTCCTAAAACATTTTAAAAAACTATTAAAAAAACACCACATTGAAAAACAACTTTCTAATTCCCCACTCCAAACCATTCTATTACAGAAAAAATCATTTTAATTCCACCCAAAAACAAAATTTATCCCATCAAACCCATTTCTCACAAATTTAATCAAATATCAATTCATAAAAAATCATATAATTAAACCACATTTTTAAAAAAATTCATTAGTTTGAAATGATTACCTAAATTATATTTAAATTAAATATGAAAACTCACTCATCATTTTCAAAAAACAAAAAAATATCAAATCAAATCTGGTTTTTAAAAATTGATACAAAGGTTTAAAGATATATTCAAAATTAATTAGGGCACAAAAAACAATATTGAGGTGAAATTAGTGTTATTGTGCGACTTGTCTATATGGTTCGTGACCATATATCAATCTCGCCACTATCATGTAGTGTCCTTTGGGACGATGTCTCTAGCCCCAATATTCTTTCCAGGACCTTTGAGTTCCATAAGACTAATAACTCTACAATCATTATATTCCCCAAAAGTGGAACAACCAAAAGAAACAAACAATCCAAAAAACCCAAAATTCCCATGGTAAACCAAGGTCCTACAAAGAATGTGTTCGGAATAAAATTCCTCATACCTACAAAACAAAATTCAGTATCCTAGACCATATAGATTTACATCTAAACTATCCTAAGGTCCTTTAAATGTTGGGTCCTCTAAAGAAACTAGATCTGATAACATTTTTCTCAAAAACAAACTTGGTTCGACCCTGAACCGTTCACGTGAGCCGGGACATGAAATCCCCAAAGCACATTATTAATATCCTTTGGCTAGTAATAATCACTATGCATATAAATAGAGTAATGGAGGGAATTATTTTGTTCAATAAAAATAAATTAATGTAGTGTAGTTTGAAAAGATATTCCCAAAATATATAAAAACAAATAGAATAATGATACATAACATAAAATAAAACAAACAGAGTCTGATGACCACTATGTATCCAGATAACCTCATGGGCCACTATTCAATCCCAAACCCAATTTTACAGACAATGTTAAAAACAATGATTGAACATGCACCTGAGGCTGAAAATGTGAATTAAACTATATGTGTGATCGCATAGTGATTCCCTATTCAATTTCACCCTTACACTGCGGTTTTAAAATAACATTGTAATAAATATTCAGGATATAATTATAAATTTTACTTTATGTTTGATTCAATGAATTACTGTTTATCCCTATTTATAAGGGAATTATTACTGGTTTCAGTGTTTACATTCTAGGAGGAGGTGATTTGGAGAGCCCGGGAGGGAATTCAAGAAAAATAGGCCAAACTACACGAGCGCCCAAGCTTGCATGTGGATATTAATATGTACAGTGGATAATTAGTGCATCAAATTGAGATAAAAATGGGTGTATAAATGAAAAAAATATGGTATACATTTCTCCATAAAATCATTTAGTTTAATTTGTTCATTTAGAGGCCCCAAATAGGCCCACAATGTTAAGAAATTTTGGGTGGGATAGATTTTCCACCCTTCTGTATTTAAGCTATAACACGGGACTCCGTGATTAAATTGGGATTCATCCATCTCCCTCAGACAGATAACTCATCGGATCACCTGTCGACATTATTTCATGACAATATAACACGTTTTGGTTAGACAACCATCCAGATAAAGAAAAATTTAAAATTTTGTCTTGAATAGTGACCTAGTTATTTAGGCACTAGACTTCTTTTGAAATTTTTTTGATGTTTTTCTCAATAAAATCACTCCTCCCCCTCATTATCTCATATGTAATGACTCTGGGTAAGGGTGGTTCGAATTAGAGATCTTTAGTCATCCATTACCTTCCTCTTCTCCCTCATGTAGTTTTAAACCACTAGTGATCAATTTGGTGTGTGTCCTTTGTTGTAATCTCGATCTCTACGCTTGTAATCTTCATAAAGTAATTTATTATCCAAGAATTTTCTCAATTTTTATTAATTTTTTCCTTTTTAATTTTTTTTATTATTGTATTATCAAATACAAATCAATGGAACAAGAATCCTCATGCTTCCATGAAAAACCTGAATCTTGTGATGATTTGAGTGTTGTTGCCTCTTTTCTCCCCCATTCCTTTCATTAGGGTGCGAATGGATTATATTGGTTGATAAATTATAGGATTTTAATCCCATGAATATTCATGTTCTGGGATTATGTAATATTTTATGATTGAAAAAATTTTGGTCATCAAATCACATTGATGATGTGTTGCCTTGATTGAGTTTTTCTTTTACATTGATCCATGTTTGTTGGTTTTGAGCAGTCGTCGATAATCAATATCTTTGTCAGATAAAATACTAGGTGGTAACCTAGTAATAAATCACATAACATTGTAGTTTTAGTGTTTATAAATCAACAATCAATGATCCTTCCCATTCCCTTGAGAATGATGACATAGTGAGCATCAAGTGACACTTACCCGGGTTGATAACAATTTCTCTATATTGTTTCCCTCACTTAGTTGTATAGTTTCAATTTGTGTTCGAAAATAAAAAAACCCCATGTTTAAAAATTCCCATTACCCTTTTAGTTTCTTAAAAAGAACCTCCTTTTAAACATAATTATTTAAGGCTCTGTCGAGAGACGACCTAGGGTTGTTGCTATACTGCAAAAATTCAAGTTAAAAATAAATGACTAATTTGATGTGCTCGACAAAGCGATCAAATTTGGGCATCATTTCTGGGGATAAAATATCATTTTATTCTTTATTTCCATTTATTTATTTATTTTACTTATTAATTATTACTCCTTTCAATACCCCCACCCCATTTGATTTTTTTGTGTTTTTATATTTTTTTGTGTTTTCTTTGTATATGTTTTCAATCACTCTCAATCTCTATGTCTTATTCTTCTTCTCATTAACTCTATATAATTTTTTAGTATAAAATTATATTCTCCTTTCATCCTGATTATTTTATTTTATACATATTCAATCATAAATAACATCAAAACTTATTTTCATGACCAGATCAGAAAAATAAACACTGCTTGAATTTGACCCCAAAATCAAAAATAAAATTCACTAAAAAATCAGGGTATCAAGAGAAGTTAAATCAATTAACACTAAAGAACACATTTTGGAACCTCAAGTGATCTAAAACGAATCCAAAATTGAACTCAAGCAAGCCCAAGTAAACATGGCTTCAAACAGTCAAACCTTAAAATAACTTATCACCCCGTTTTTGGAGTACCAACCTGCGTACATCTAATATCCTGAGGAAGCATCCAACTTTGAGATGAGATCATGCCTCATCCACATTCTTCCTAAATTCCATGGTCTTCCCAATGGGGACCCATAAAAACACCTTAAGGAGTTTCTCAAATTGTATTCCACTATGAAACCCCAAAATGTTTCGGAGGATTTTTTATGTTTAGGGCCTTCCATTTCTCCCTTGATAGTCAGGCCAAGGATTGGATATAATATTTTCCTATCACAGTTGGGGCTGGAATGGCCTGAAATAACTCTTTTTATAGAATTTCTTCCCTAACTACCAAACTGCATCAATTAGGAAAAAAATTTGTGTCATTAGAAAATCCCAAGGGGAGACTCTTCATGAATATCGGGAGAGATTCAAATGACATTACTCAAGATTCCCCCGCCACAAAATTTATTAACCACTGTTAATCAAATACATATTTGGGGTATTTAGCACCATAGATTGTGGAATGATTTATGTAGAATCTATTGGTGCCTTGGTTGATAAAACTCCTTCCGCTGCTTGTGACTTAACAAACATCATGCATCAAAATGAACAAAAATTTGGTACATGAGTTGTTGCACCAACTCGAGGAGTTCATGAGGCATGTCATTCATCCATAGAACAAAAGGTAGAAAACAATTAAGACCACATCCAATCCTTGGGTGGAAATCACAACTGTAGTACTAATAATGAGGAAACTCAAGCTACCCCAAGTAGAATTGGTATCAACGCGTCCAAGGTATGCAACCTTCTTATCCTTCAACTTCTCAAAACAATCATCCTCTTATTACCCAATCTAAAGCAAGACTCTTGGATATGGTGATGAAAATGGAATCCATGAACCAATAGTTCCTATGGACAACACAATCGGCAATTCATTACTGGTGAAATCATGTGGGGATGTTGGAAAACACCATTAGTGACCTTCAGATGTAAGGTTATGTACAACTACAATCCGAACCCATTTACAATACAAAGGGAAAAGGTATTGAATGTGCAATTAAACATCATAGTGGTAAATAAGTCTCTCATTCTATTGATTGTGCACAACATTTATGCCCACCTCATGAAAAATATCTTTCCTAATCCTCAAAATTTCATTTAATGAAAATCAAATAATACGGGTAATCAAATTATCATTATTATTCTAATGAACAATCCATTACTATTTTAGTCCCCAAATACTCTCTAAATATAAGATGAATTTTGATTGTGATATTGATAAAGAAATAATGGATACCGTTAAAATGATTCAAGTTAATATTCCTTTATAGGATGTCATTAAAAAATCCCTCGATATTCCAAATTTAATAAAGATATTTTTACCCATATAAGGAGGCTAAATCTAGATGAGAGAGTCAACATGGGAAGGAATGTCTCAACCGTGATTCAACCAGTAATTCCAACCAATTAAAAGGATCTAAGAACATTCACAATACTATATACCATAGGGGAGACCTTGTTTTCTGATTCTATGCAAAATTTAGGTGATTCCATTAATGTAATGCCTCACTCCATTTATACTTCTCTCTAGGTTGGAAATATTTAACCAAAATTAATTGTCGTGAAACTATCAAACCAGAGTACTACACATCAAACACGAGTTATTGAGGATGTCCTTGTAAGAGTGAAGAATCTCAACTTTGCTGTTGATGTCTACATTATTGAGATGGAAAATACCTATCATACATGGGAGTCCATTCCACAAAATAGAAAAAAATAGTCATCAATGTTCATAATGGTATTATTTCAATGGAGTTTGTAGAAGAAATTTTATGTTTTAATATCATTGAGGCTATAAAACACCCTATTGAAGATCACTCCACTCTTCCTATATATTCAATGGAAGTTCTCTCAAATGATGCACACACACACAATTACTTCCTTAAACCATAATATTAATCATTTTCCCTTTCTTCCTCCTTGGATGATTTGTGTTTTGATTCATATTTTTAGTGTTGTGTGGGGTCTGAAAAATTTAAATTTTGTTTTTTTATTGATTAGTGAGTTCATTCTGAGGTACCTATGACCTTCGATGATTATGAAAATCTCATTTCCATAGAGTCTCTTTCTTTATAAAATAAAAATGACTAGATAGGCAGTTTCATGGACCTCACTCCCCCTAAACCCCTCCCACAATTCATAAACCACCAGTGTTAGAACATATAAAACTTCATTCTAATTTAATATTATCATATCTTAAGGACATTGACCAATTTTCCATCATTATTTCCAATAACCTCTCTCTACAACAGGAATCAAAACTGCTCAACCTTTTTAGAGGGCATAAAAAGGTAATAAGATGTACATTTGATGATATTCCCATGATTATCCCATATATTTGTATGAACTATATTCTTTTGGATGATTGGCTAATCATGTAAGACATTCTCAACATGGGTTGAATCCCACTCTCCATGAATTGGTAAAATTGGAAGTAAGTAAATTACATGTTGTGAGGATAATTTATTCAATATCTGATTATAAATGTATTAACCCAGTGTAAATTGGGCCTAAAAATAGGTATAATAGTTGTGTCAAAATGAAGTAATGAATTGGTTCCAACACATGTGCAAAAAAGATAGTCAGTCTCTATTGACTTCTGTCAACTAAATCAGGCCTTGAAAAAGGACCAATTTCATATAGCTTTCCCTGGCCAAATGTTAGAATGATTAGCTGGTATCTCATTATTGTATCCTTTATAATAATTTTGGTTATTTCTAAATCCATATATCCCATGACGATCAATAAAATACAACATTTAGCTATCCATTTAGCACATTTTTATACAGAAGAATGCCTTTTGGTCTATGTAATGCTCCTTGTACTTTTATAGTATGTATGTTGAGTATTTTTAATGAGTAACTATGGAATTTTATGGAAGTATTTATGGATTATTTCATGGTATATGGTGGTTATTTTGATTATTATTTGGAATGCCTATGTTTTTTCCTCCATAGTGACATTTAAAATGATCTTGTTTTAAAATATAAAAATTATCATTTCAAGGTAGAGCATGAGATAGTTCATAGAAATGACATTTCAAATAAGGTAATTCAAGTCGAAAAAACTAAAATTGAATTAATTCCATCTCTTCCATATCCAAAATGTGTTCATGAGGGGTGATCTTTCTTGGTTCATGATGGTTTTTATCTTTTATTCATTAAAGAATTTAGTAATATCACACTTCAATTATCATAGTTGTTACTAAAACATTCTAATTTTGTGATTGATAAAAATTTGGTGGATGCATTAAATTTGATAAAGGGAAGTCTCAAATCACCTTCCCTCATCCAAGCACCAAGTTGGGATATCACCTTTGATCTTATGTTAGATGCCACTAATATTACAGTTGGGGTGGTTTTATCACAAAGGGTTGAGAAGACTCTTTTTTTCATTGTGTATTCCCCACGTACCCTTGACCTTAACCAGGTAAACTAAACAAACAATGACAAATACCTCCTTTATATTTTTTCTCTTTCAGAAAACTTAGTTCATATCCTCTTGGAAAAAAAGTGATTGTGTTTTCTGACCATGAAATCCTTCGATTTCTCCTAAACATACTAGAATCTTAGCCCCACCTCATTCGGTGGATGCTCATCCTCTAAGAGTTTTACATTGATATTAGAGATAAGATGGGGAGTAAAATGTTGTAGCTGACAACATTATTATGATTTCTCTACCACTGGATCGCCAAATTGACTCATCCCTCCCCATTGGAGAATTATTTCCTCATGAGAACGTTTATGATGTTGTGGAACATAACACATGTTATGAATTCATTGGGAATTTTCCAGAAACATATAGGGTCCCCACTAATTTCATTGAATCCCAATCCCAGAGACGTAAACATGTTTCTCGATGGAACATTTTTGACGAACCATATTTGTGGTTATTTTGTAGTGGCCATGTAGTTCATCTGTGTGTCCCGGACCATGAGTTCACCTCTGTTTTGACATTCTGCCACATTTTGGATTTTAGGGTCCACTTCAGCTCTCAACATACTACTCAGAAGGTCCATGACTTGGGAAATTGTTGTCCAATATTTTATAGGGATGCCCATAAATTTTGAAAGTCATGTAGTCAATATCAATTCATAGGGAATATCTCAAAGAGGAATAAAATGCCCCAGTAGCCTATGTTATTCTCTGAAACTTTTCAGGCATGGGGCATTGACTTCATGGGGCCTTTTCCAAATTTCTTGTCTTTGTGTTCATCATATCGGTTGTGGACCATGTCTCTAAATGGGTGGAAGAAAAGGCCACTAGGACTGATGACTCCTGAGTTGTTGTTTATTTTGTGAGGTCCCAAATTTTTAGTCGGTTTGGTTTGCCGAGATTCATCATTAGTGACTAAGGTTAACATTTTTCAATCTCAACATAATAATTTTTCTTCATAAGTTTGGGTTTGATCATATAGTCTCCACATCATAACACCACCAAACTAATGGATATGAACAAATCTCGAATTTGGAATCTAAGGTAATTTTCAAAAAAAACGCTTCAACCCAATAGGGAAAATTGTATTTTTCCCTTGGATTATGAACTTTGGGCGTACTGTACAGCTTTTAAAACCCCAATATGATTGTTAGTATAAAGAATTGTGTTTTGAAAATCTTGGCACCTCCCGGTGGAGGTAGAACACTATACATAATGGGATCTTAAAAAATGTAATATAAACCATTTATATGCATGTGATCATAGGAAGGTGCATATTCAAGAGTTGTAAGAAATTAGATGTGATGCATATGAGAACACCCAGATATAAAAAGAGAAGACAAAGGGTATCCATGATATAATTGTTTATAAATAGAATCTGAATATTGTTGATAATGTCCTCACATACAATTCCATGCTAAATCTTCAACCAGGTAAGATTTGTTCCCGATAGCTTGGTCCTTATACTGTTAATAATGTTTATCCTTTTGGTGAATATTCATATTTTGAATGAGTGCGGTGGACTATGTCTTACCATCCATTGGAAGTGACATAAAAAGATCAATGAGTACATTGCAATTTATCTGGTGGTGGAAATACATCTTTTAGAAGAAATATACTAGGTTTTATCCTTCCTTCTCACATTCTCAATTATTAATGTGAGGAAACTACGCATTCTAGGTGTGGGGGAGCATACATTTGGAGGTTCAATAGGATTTTCATCTTATTTCCTATTTCTAATTTTTTTTCACATTTTGTATAGTATTTTTCACTTTTCCCCATCTTTCTGGGTTTATTAAGATTTTCATCATCTTTCGTCTCTTTTTTACATTCTTTATGGTATTTTTACTTTCCTTTCCCCCTTATTTTCACCAAATCATGAAACATACTAAAAATACATGTTGAATTTTTTGATTCCATGTTGTTTATACATTTGATAAAAACATGTCTCTATTATGTAATGAATATTTTTATGATTTTAACATCTGGGGTTAATTTTTAGTGAATAGTTTTTCATTAAATGATATAAATAGTAGTATCTCAGTGAAACCTATGAGATTATTGATGCCCCTTGTGTGATTAGTTTTTGATAATACCGTGTCGCTAATATCTCCACACATTTTTTCACCAAACCACAAAATGTGCATATTTCATCCATAATACAAGGTAAATATTTGTTTTGTTAATATTTTTTATCTGTAAGGATATTTCCATACATTTATTCCTTATCTGTTCTACTTTATTACTGTACCGGATTGACCTATGTGTGTGTAACTAATATCAGACTATTTTACACCCTAAAAAAATTAGTGTCGTGTCGTGGGTAGCTCAAAAACTAATCCTCCTCAACCTTTTTCTTTTTATAACTATTACAATTAGTGTCGTGAATAGATCAAACAAGGGTTGAGAGATGAGTGTGAGATTTGTTCCAAATGAAACTTCTAAAACACAAAAATAAAAATTGAGGGGGTGATGAAATGTGCAACATATGGGGATATCTTGGTCGGGAGATTATGGGTTGACTTCCATGTATGCTTAAGTGAGAAGGTCTTGAAATATGATTTCAATGGATGCAGGGAAGGTTCATTGGACATAATCTTTTAAGAAGAATAATGTTAAATTAACCTATATTTATATAATAAAATGTATAATGAATAGTATAGGATGGTTTTCACACACACAAATGGAGAGATAGTGGAATGGTTGACTTTTAAATTCCATTTTCAATTTGGTATCACGAATCTCATTTAATTTCATTATAATGTGATTTATAAGACCTATTTTCCCTTTTTTACCAGGTAGCACTCTTTCGTGTGGCTTTTGCTTATCACATTATTTTAATGATTTTAAACTTCGTCATATGTTAAAAATTCATGATGCTGGGAATATATACATGTATCATTTTTTGGATATGTATCTTTTCACAAAAGTAAAAATGGTTAGGTTTGGGGTGTAATCGCATAGTGATTAATTATTCAATTCCACCAATACACCACTGTTTTAAACTAGCTTTGTAATGAATATTAAAAATATAATAATATATTGAACTTTATATTTGATTCAATGTATTAATTTTTATCATTATTTATTAGGAAATTTTTACTTGTTTTCGTGTTTACATTATAGGAGGTGATTTGGAGATCCCGTGATGGAATTCAAGCAAAATGGGCCAAACTACGCGAGAGCCGAAGAAAGCTTGTGGACATTAATATGTACTTTGGAAATTCTAGGATTCCAATTTGGATAAAACTGGGTGAATGAATGAAAAACAATGTGGGATACATTTCTATAGAATATCATCTAACACAATTCTACCATTTGGAGTCCCGAAATAGGCTCACAATGTGAATAAATTACCAGCGGGTTATATTGGGCCATCCATCTCAATTTGGGCCCTAACTCGGACCTCAAAAATCCAATTGTGATGATTCTACCTCCGGTGGATAGATAACTCAATGGATCACCTGTACACATAATTTAATTACAATTTATTCTATTTTTATTTGTCAACAAAATAGATAAATAAGATTAAAAAGTCTGTCCTGAATAGTGATTCAGTCCCTTAGGCTCTTGACATCATCATTGGAAAGTGTCGTGATTTTACCCATAAATCACTCTTCTCCATAATTATATCATTTTTAATGACCAAGGTTAAGGGATATTCGAATTATAGATATTTCATCATCCATTTTCTCCCCCTCCCCCTCCCATGTAATTCTAAACCTCTAGTTATCAATTTGGGGGCATCCTTTGTTGAAATCCCAAGCTCCATGATTGTAATCTTCATAAGGTAATTGATTTACCCAGTTTTTTGTCAATTATTCATAATTTTTAACTTTTTAATATTTTTTTATTTTGGTATGATAAAATAAAAATCAATGGAAAAATAATCCTCATGCTTCAATGCATAACCCATATCTTGAGATGATTCGAGTGTGATTGCCTCTTTTCTTCCCCCTTCCCTTTCATTAGTGTGCGAATGTATTATGTTAGTTGATAAGTTCCCTGATCATGATCCCATGAATATGGTTGTTCATGGATTTTGTAATATATTATCATGGAAAAAATATGTTTATCTCATCCCTTTGTTGATTTGATTCCTTGATTGAGTTTTGCTATTACATCGATTAAAATTTGTTGATTTTGAGCTGTCGCCAATAATCAATATCATTGATCGATCAAATCCTAGGTGGTAACCTAGTAAGAAATCACATAACATACTAGTTTATGTTTGAATAATTCAAGGAATCAACGATCCATCATATTCCCTTGAGAACAGTGATGTAGTGAGCATCAAGTTACAGTAACACAGGTTGATCATGATTTCTCTATCTTGTTTACCTCGCTAAGTAATATAGTTTCAATTTGTGGTTTAAAATAAAAAAACACCATTTTTTATAAAACCCCATTAATATTTTTCTTTTTTAATCATAATCTCCTTTTAATCCTGATGATCTATGGCTCCTTCGAGATATGACCTAGGGTTGCTGCTATACTGTATATATTCTAGTTAAAAATAAACAACTAATTTGATGTGTTCAACAACGTGATCAAGGTGTGTGTATTAAATTTTAGTAGTCATGACGAAATAAAATATTCCGAAATTAAATTCCTTTAAATAAAATATTTTTCAATTTTAGGTTTCAAAAATAATATATAAACATTGGTTACAAAACATTTCTGTAAAAACAATTCTTGGTCAGTGCCCTTTCAATATAAAAAATTGGTATATTTTTGAAAAGGAGGAGGCTTAAATTTTTGGGATAGATAGATGGAGTTGGATGAATGGTGTTTTATTTATATAACGGAAAACATTGTAAAACATTATTAAAAAAAATTCATCAAAAAAATGCAAAACAAATCTTCACATATAAAAAAAGGTACACATATAATAAAGAGGCCATAATAATGTCCCAATAAGGGAAATGGAAAGAAAGCACAATGGACCATAGAAATGGGGAACCTAAATTATTCACCAATGATAAATAAGTGACAATGGAATATGGAAGTACCCAAGATCCCATGGGTGAAACTGAATGTTTTGAAACCTGATTCATCTTATAGGCACACCTCACCTAATATTGATTACTAGCTTGAATTCTTGGTCGTACTCCACCTAGCCTAACCCAGGGTAATAACCCCAATGTAGAGAAAGGTCCATACTAAGTGCCACTATCCATAACATAATACTAAACTAGTTTAGAAAAAATTCTCAGATCATGTTCTTGATATGTCAGGATCTCATGTCATATCTAAAGTGGGGGTGACCCAATCAAATCAAACATATCCAAATTCGAAGCGTAATCCACCATAACTTCCACACAACCATGAAATAACCTAGAATAAAATAAATGAACGTCCCCTTGGATTCTAACCATCAACCCATGAGGGAATCCCCCTATTTAGGACGTTCATTTCCATTATGATCCATCAAGGCAAAATACTCATCCCAAAGAAAGTTATTTAGATTTAACCAATTTAGAAAGGGGGAAATGGGCCACAAGAAACCATTATGGGAAAAACCATGTCCATAAATGATTAAAAACACCATTTATGAAAACAAAACATTTTAAGAATCCATTTGATATACCAAAACACATTTACAAATCCAAATCCATCATTTAGGAAATATAAATCACATGTAAAGTTTAACTGAGTATTTCAACAAATACATGATCTGAAAAGTTTAATAATCCAATTCCATACCATTAAATAAATATATTATTTCACTTAATTTCACATAAAATAATTTTTCCAAAATTCTTAAATCACTTATCACCATTTAAGAGTTTAGTGAAATGTTTGAAATCATTGATTCTTCAATTTAAAATGAAAAATGTAAAAGGGAAACCTACCTCCAAACAATATCATTTCAAAAATGAAAACTAAAAAAAAAACTCTTCAAGGTCCCATTTGCATAAGAATATTTTTAACGAAAAAATGATTATTCCTTTTTTCATACTTGTAGGGATAAAAATGGCGTTATGTATTCTCCAATATTAGGAATTAGGGTCTGTGGACACTCCAACAATGGTTCAGTTGCGTACTACGGACATAACAAATACTGACCTTTTTTTTTGTGAAGTAGTAAGACCACTAAACCAAGATCTGAAGGTTGTTCAAATTGATGATCAGTTGAAAGGTAGTGTGGCTGATAACTCAATGATGGTTCTAAACGTTTTCTGCCAAAGACTCTATGAGTGTCAATATGTTGTTCATCCTTGTCCAGATGCATGAAATTTGAACTCTTCAAATGGAATTTGGCCTCTACTACCTAATATAAAAGCTAGAGTCTCCTTGGGGAAGATCCAATTGATCCCCTCATTCTCGAACATGTTCAAGGATGATCAACATGGGTAACAGGGTGGTTAACCATTGGTAAAAGTTGTCTTTAGGAAGCTATAAAAGGATCTGGATGACCCCAAGTCATATGCATCTACTCATTTGGGTATAATGGTAAAGGAAAGGTCGAAGTGGCTGATGATGGTATTGTAATGACTCCCAAGGATGAATCCAATATAGATGTAGTATTCTTAAATTGATGTCCTATATAATAAAAGCAATCTCCAGAGATGAAGAGGATTGCAATGGAACCGATCGCAGCAAGGAAATCAAGCTTGAGAAGGGCTTATCCAATTTTAAACTTATCTAACTACTTTGAGATCATTGATGATAGGTCGAACCATGAACTGGAAGATGAAAAAAACGATCACTAAAATGTTGATCAAGGAAACCTTAGTGAGTTATCCAGTGATAAATAATCTGATAATTTTATATGAGATAGTAAATATGATCTCTTATGTGAATATATCCTTAATCAAATGAAGACGAAGGGTCGAAAGAGCACTATGAATGGTCAGAATTATTATTCCTACAATCCCCTCACAATGGAGACAAGATGTGTAAAATGACTGAAGGGAGATGAGATAAAATTAAACATAAATCCTCTGGATCTCCTATCTATGAAGATTCTACTATATATGGGATAGTTTCATTCAATTAAACCCTTGATGATTTGTTGAGCGATAATTAATAATTTCTTATGCATTTGGGTGAAGAAATGTTAGAGGAATATCTACAGATTAATTCCCAATATGTGGATGTTGATGAAATGAGGGGAATACTACTATGTGTGGACATTAATACTGAGATAATTGATTTGATTACCTTGTAGGACCTCATTTTTGTAAGGGGAGACAATGTGAGGAAGATCAACAAAGGTGAATACATGAAACATGGGACTATTTGACTTATCTCTTTGAAGGCCACCCAATTTATTATCTAGGTACACATGCTACATCTATTTCCCTAAAACATTTTAGGGATATCAAATCCAACTATATTAAACTATCCTTTAATAACTCTATTGTTTTTTTATTTGATGATCTATTTTGATTGAGTAGGTTCTGAAATTTCCCTTAAAAGTGTTTTTGATAATAAAAATTTTAGTATTGAGTAAATTAGAAATGTTCATTTACATTTACTATAAAAAACTACAGTATTTCACTAAAAGGAAATAAATGATAAATTTTATGTCAATGATAGAACATCAAGAATATTGCCATGTGTAAAATACATTTCCATTAGTTGTGGGATTTAATAATTAGAGGGAGATAATTAAATTAAAAAAATCTAGTATGAAAAACATAATTGATGAAAAAATATGTAATGTAAAACATCATTGATTATTTTTTTGTTAAATTATTTCTAAAATTTTTATTTTTTTCTATAAAGATCCAGTAATCGACAATGTTACGAAACCATTTTGAACTGATTCATTTTAGTGGACATGGTTGATGATGGAAGTTCAAACTCATTATTTGAAAGTCTAAGGTATGGTTTCTTATCACATATGTTGCTTATTATTTTAATATTCCCTATATAGTTATATAATAATGCAACATAAATTTGAATATATATATATTTCATAAGACTAGGAGAAAGCACTAGTAATTATAGAGTATAAATTTTATGAAGATTATTTCTAATAGTAATGTTGTAAATAAATAATTTAAACTATTATAATTTTTTTGAGTATCAGTAATATAAATTAGTGGTTTAGAACATATATGGAAAACATTGAGCGAATATTTTTTGAAAATAATAGTTTTATATAAAATTTAAATGTGTATATAAGTTAACATAAGAGGTATAGGTGATATTATTATTCATAGTACCTCACTCTAACATACATTTCACTCATTGATATTTAAAATTATTAAGTGATGATTTATTTATATCAAATGGAAGGAAAAATAATTACATGGAAATTATTTTGAAAATGATTTTTTTGAGTTTTATGGTGATCCCAAAAGAAGTTATTTTTATAAGAGGTAATTTTTACAGTAATATGATGTAAATTTATTGTTATGGATGATGTTGGGTTTGTATTTTTATTTTAAACACATCAAAAAACATTTAAATAAAATAGTTTGATTAAATATAAGGTGAATTTCAATATTTTAATTTCTATGAAAGTCATTTGTATGGTGTGAATTGATTAGTATGGGTTCTCTATTAGTTTTTGGTTATGAAAAATAGATCACTCCACAAGTGTGATCGATATTCCATATTGTTTATAAGAATGATGAACTTTTATTGAATGAATAGTTGATCACTCCATGGCATGGGTGATTACATATTGTTTATATTTTTGATGTTGATGATTTTTGAACTGATCATCCATTAAATGAAAATAATATTAGAATGGGTAGGTCATGATTTCCATATATTAACTGGTTTGTTCTTTAATCAAGATTGTTCCATGGGTGGAGATTATTAAAATTTGGATTCAGTGATCATTCGATAAAGAAAGTGTCCATCAAATGCTAGCACATAATAGATTTTGAAGGATTAAGTGATCTCATACAAGTTAGTAGTATGATACATCATAGATCATCGATATGGTTTTTTAGTTCATGGAAAACAAATGGGTTGTTCCATAAAATGCGTCATTAAACTATGATGTGTGAAAAATTAAAAAAATCAAGTATTTTGGGGATGTGATTAAATTGTATTCCCAATGTATACTTTAACACAAAATATAAATTCTCTAAAGTACATCATGGGTCAACATATGGTATGGGTTGATCTAATGGGTATAATTAAGGAAATATAGGCTATGAATAGAATCTTTATTTGAAATAATAATATAAAATTCACAATTTCAATAAATGAGAATTGAGATATAATTTTTATATTGTATGAATATAGTGTGTATTTAAAGTAGAGAAAAAATAAGGATTCCAAGACATGAGTAGAATACTAACCAATTAATATTATTCATATAAGAACACATTGAATTTTAATTTTGATGACTCACTTCAAAAATAATTAGACTTTTATAGTTTGTAACGTAAAGTTAAGGGATTATTTTATTTAGTGAATATCAATGAATTTCCATTTCATCAAGATTTTATAGTTAATAACATAAGATGATTTTGGTATATTAGAGAGTTTTTTTTTATTTTGGGAAATATGATAATATTATATAGTGAAGAAGAAAAAAATATTTTACACACTTCTCTATAAAAGTGGAATCTTTTAAAAATAGATGAATATTCTTCTTATTAAATCATTCATGATAAAAAAATTACAATGCGAGAAAATGTTTCAAAAATTTAAATACATTTATATATAATATGATTTCATTTAAATCCTTAGACTTTTGTATCCAACATATTTATTCTTGTCGAATGGTTGATCCTATTTTTTATAGATCAGATCATAATTGTAGTCACTTTGTTTGAATGTTTAATATTTAAAATATGATGTGATTTCTCTATATGTTTTTCAGGGGTGTGATTCTACATATTTTGAAGAATAAACATTATTATAACTCATTATTTTAGATTATAATATTTTTTTAATTAGATATAAATTCAATCACCTTAAAGGGGAGGATAGATATTTAGTATTGAAAAGAAAATAAAGTGATACACAGATTGATCCCCCAACCCCTGTATCTATGATGATCCAAATATTTTTTGGCACAAAAGTATCACAGATAAATTCCAATAAAAACAAAAATTACAATGTCAGTCAATAAAAATATATTTGGAGAGAGGATATATCAATCCTTATTTTCATTTGTCATGTGGTTAAACTTAAATTTTTAACTAACCCATTGAGAATTATTGTATTTCCAATTGTTTTGAAAATATATCCACCACTCATTCTTCATTCCAATTTGATCCATCAAAAAAATTCATTGACCTCTCTTTTCATTTTTAAAATTATATCGAACATCAATGTGCTTCCTATGTACTTATTGTATTGGGTTCTTCGTTATCTTAGTAGTAATTTACATGTCTCAATATACTATCAAGTGTACTTTTACATCTTTAACGTGTTTCCAAAATTATTAGTTTACCTGTATTAATTAATTTATATAATCCATTCTCATTAATTTTATCCTTAAATATTTCTAATATATAATATTTATTAATAATTTCTTTTCCATCCAGCATAATTATTTCTAATAAAAATGAACTGTCACTTGTATATTTAATGATTAAAAATCCTTCTATGTAACTGGAATCCATAAATCCTTATATTTTTTAATTTTGTTATACCAAACACTAAGTCATAACCTATGGTACCTTAGAAATATGTTACTTATATTTACTATAAGGTAAGATATTTTACATTTAGATTTATTTAAAATAATATAAACTATCAAGAACAAAAAATTATATATTTTTCAGTTAAAATTATAAAATAATTTCAAAAAAAGTTAACATAAATTGAGATATAAGTATCTTACATTAACATGATTTTGAACTCATGTTTTAAATGTCTTGGGATGAAATAATATTTTTATCACGCATGTCAAATATTTTGAGTAAATTATTTTCTTATTTTTATTATGAAATAATGTTTTTCTCACTCTTATAATTTACTTGAATCTTTTGAAATTATGAATGTTAACAAATCCCTAGAATTTTGAAATTTGTTTTAATCCCTTATTTAAACCATTCCAACAATTAAATATCTTTTTCCCCAACGATAAGATCATCAATTTATAATGGATCCATGAACTGTTGTTCCATCAATGTATTCACTAAAAGGGTGTAACCTACACCACCTCTCTTAGATTCTAGTTTATTTAAAAAATAAAAATAAGCATACCAATATGGTTCTGATTTTATAAACTATACATGTATTTCATTAGAATATATACCTTTTCATAGCCATCCCTATTTTTTAAACCCATTAGTTTTTATAAAATAAAATTTATATTTAAAAATTACATTAAATAATTCCTTTTTCACATTCATTTTACGAGTAAAAAATTTATTTTAATTATAAAATTCAAGAATAAAAAAACAATATGAGTCTATTCACTAGTAATAACATTTCAAATACATCTATGTCTTCAATTAATACATATAATTTGGGAAATAAATATTTTATTGTTCAATTTTACACTGATGTTCTAATAAAATATATTCATAAACAACAACACCATTAAATTTAAATTATCATCATTTTACGTCATTATTACTACCCATGAACGTTTTTTTTTATTTTATAAAATTCATTTTTCATAGATATAACACAAGAATAATTTTTTCTATACCCTAAAATAATGTCAACTCTTATTAATATAATAGATTAGTATGGAAAACATTCATAACACATTTATTTTATGTTGGTATGGCCTCATCACCAACAATAATATATGTATTAGTAATAGCACTTCTTGTTATCCTTTGAGTTTATGGTTTAATCTCATCAACATATTTATCCACCAAGGATTCATTCTCATAATCCTTATAATTTGTTAAATTTTGATATCCTGTAGAATTTGTGTCAAAAACATCTCCACTGAACATCAAATTATGTATTCCCTAGTGTTGATCATAAGTGGATATTACCCAATTGAACAATGAATTATTTAGTCCCTTATATGATAAAATTTATGGGTCAAATACCATTCGGATACCAGCATAAATAAAATACATAAGATAATATGATTCCCTCTATGAATTTCATTTGATGACCCAATTTCCCTGTTACACCGGAAGCACATACATCATTGTGTGATTTTCACATGATGTCTCATGTAATGAGAGACACCAAAATTATGTGAATATAATAAGATTACATATATAGAAATCCAATGATTATATATATTGTTAGTTGGATTTTCTATATATAATGAGAATGGGTTTTATTAGGTGAAAATACTAGGAATAAATTTGTGTTGAGCATAATGTATCTCAAATAGATAGTATGAGATATTTGTATAGTATTTTAAAGACACCTTATGTGATGTTTCCTAGGATTCCTTATGTAAGTATATGTTTCATCATGTTTTGATTATCTGTTTACATAGGTGATAAACCTAGGATTCCTTATATAAAAATTATGTGACGTTTTCATGTGATGAGCATGGTATTCCTTCATGTCATGACCTCATTAATATAAAACAAATTTCAAAAATACATGACATAGTCTGATTGAATCATCATATTCAAATGAAGTTTATCACCATACTAACATTGAAAGTGACAAAATTTATCCATTTTCACATCAATATAGAATCCGGAACCTGATTCATGATCATGTATTATATCTATAAGGGAGACATAGACTAGAATATATTATTTTATAAAGAAATATATCAACATCACCTCATTCTATTCATATTATAAAATATGACAAAATCATTGGGATAATAACTTCTTCTCACCATTGGATAATGGTATTATAGGAGCAGATATTGACAATCTTTAGAACAATATGATAAAATACATACATGTGAAAAAATAATACAAATAAATGTTGAACCAAATGATAGCCAATGATACTATTCTAACAAGAGAATGTGTAACATTAGGAAACACTAGAAAAATAAATTAATTTCATGCATCATAAATATAAATGTTTAACCCCACCTAATCATATATTCTTTAGAAGTGAGGGGATGAGTATTGTTGTTTATCACCACAAATCGGAATCAACAATTTTTTCATTCCAAGAATCACCATCTCCATTTATATATGCTTTGTAGGAATCAAATGATGTGATAGAATTCAGAACATTAGCATTATAAAAAAGGTGCTTCATCTACTAATTTTTTGTAAGTGGGTATGATGATCACCCATGATGGAGGTGGGATCCATGAGTTCCCACACATGGTGATCCGATACATTTATGCTATATTAGATACTACTATATATCTTATGGAAACTATGAATCATCACCCCCCTTTCCACAATGTACATCATCCAATGAAAAGTCTTCAATTACCATGTCTGTTGTTACCAGTGACCAGGTACCACTCCTACCCATCATATGGCTTGAGATAATTTTTATTCCATGGAACCAATATATATCCACCAACAATAGAGACTTGAAAGGAGTAATGATCCAAATTTTACTACAACAAGTAGTTTAAATAGTTTTTCTATAAATCAATAATAAAAACTATCTCAACATATGATGGATCATTGTGAAATCCCATATGTAGACAATGTTCATTATACATCAGGAGATTTTCATCCATCTAGGGAATATATGTATAGGAAATACACCCATTATGAGTATATTATCACTATTACTTCTCAAATGTATGTGATGGAGACACAATTGATCTTGTTTCAATATAAAATAATGATGAACCCATAGTGGGTGTACCACATTCTCACACTGTTAAATTTTTTGTAATAAGAATTTTCTTCATTCAGTTGCATATAGGACCCATTAGAACAAATCAGGAAATATACCTCTCAATAAGGAATGATTCAAGGAACCCCAGTTAGTTTAGAAGTGTCTAATTACCATTATTACATTTTCACACTCGATTGACCCATTCTTGATTTTTATAATAAAATGGAACCATGATCCATAAATATCTAGATGGATCACCATTAACAGTTAATCTACCATTTCCATGACACCATGCATAGAACGAGTCTAAATGAACTCCCTAAATAAAAATATTATGTGTTGATAAATTGTTTCCAGTGTCATCACTTGCAAAAAGGTCCTTGAAAACTCCTCTAACATTCAAATATCCTAGGAGTTTTTTTTGGGGATTTATGAAGAAAAAAACCAAACTTCAGTAGTTTCTAACCATGAACTTCTTGAAGTCTCTTATTATATTCCAATAGATCCAAGAGAGAGACTAGTTCCTGTATAAGGATTTTAAGAAAAAAAGAAAAGGCCTCATTTAGTCTCACTCCATATTGATGAAAATAAATAAACAAAATATGTTCTTACTCTCATGTATTCTATTCTCCCTTAGGTAGTTTGAAAAAATCATTTTAGACACACACAAAAATTCATTTTAAGTATATAATCACATTAAGAATAATATTATGGTCCTTTACTAGGGGTAAACATCCAAAACCTAGATTTATCTGAAGTTTATCATCTATTCCATCAAGTATTAGAAGGTTCATAAGTGGCTTATATATTACATGGATACTAAAATTTCAATATTTTATAAATCAAAACATAATAAAATTCATGGTTGATGAACAGTCCAAAATAATAAAAATAACATAAATTCCTTTTCCACACTACCCAAGAAGGTTTTGTCTTCATGTACTGGCTCAAATGAATTGTACATTGTGGACTAGTTTAATTGGGCGACCCTTAGTTACATGTTTCATGCTTTCTAAAATCTCAAATGATGACATGGATCTTAGTGTTTTGTAGAAGAATTTTGACAATGGAATATAGAATTTTTATGACATGTTGGCATGAATATTGATTTCTGATTCCCATTGAATCATTCATGCCAATAAAAATCATCTCATGTCTTTTCTCACTAATATATCCCCCTGGTAAAATCATCTTCATAGACCCCAAAAGAACAAATTTTCTAGTTTTCAAATTGTTAGGGTAATCAAGAACTTGTTTTTCTAGTAAAATTCAGCATACACCCACATCAAATTAATAACATACTCATATTGTTAGTAAGTCCCATGACACATCTAAATAGATAGGAATCATATGTTAAGGTTTTTTAGTTTCAACCTACCATTATCATTGGAAAGATATAAAATGTTCTACAATCCAATTATGAAACTACCTAGCCAAATCCTCTAGGAATGTCTCATCAATACTCTTAGGTTAATGGGATATAATCCCCTATTAAATATGTATCCCAAGGTTCTATCCACAAAATTATTCTTCTAATCTTATAAGGAAAGAAATAAATATTTTCTCTAATTATAATCAGAGTGTACTATCATATAATAATATTAAAAGTGTCAATTGAGAACCATTTTGGTTTGTGTATAACCTTCATGAAAAAAAACATTTTAACTAATAGTATTATTTTATATGTGTTAGCAAAAAAATATTACCAAGATAGTTAGGTTTTCCACTCTTCTAGTCAGGGTACAAGCACTATGGAGAAACAATATCCCCCTATAATCAATGTATGATGTACTTAAGCATCTCATAAATAATATTATCAATTATTTTAATACCTAAAATTTTCTACATGTTAATGGGTATTTGTGGGGAACTCATCAAAACCATATATTTATATTGAGTTTTTTTATAATATGGATTCCATTTAAACAAAAAAAATTTAAGGAATTTCTGAATGAGGACTAACATATTTTCACCTCATTCTCTTGGATTAATTTGGGTGAAATCAGATAATACCCAATAAGCCCCCTCTACCTCTCAGAAAATGTCAACAATGATTATTTTTTTGAAGCATTCTTGATACTATTTGTGGTTTTAATCTCATCCCATCTCAGATGCTATAAAAGATGGTGAGAATTGATATTGATAAATTCTAATAGATAATAACAATACATGGATATAAAAAGAGGTAGTTTTAGTTGATAATCATGATCTAATAAAAATACCAACTATTATACTAGGTATCCTACAAAAAATTCATGATTATCTCATAAGGAACAAAGTTTAATTCTTTTCTTAGAATGCATTGGATAAACCTACATAAATTCATCCCTTCATCATAATATTAGTCTCTTATCTTTTCCTATAATAGTTTTCTAAGAGTACTCTAATGTGATCTCACACAATGTTTCTCATTTGAAACCCATTACCATGATATTATAAATTACAATTGTTGTGGAAATAATCTTTGAGTTGTTTTAGAAATGTTTTTCAATCCTCTTAATGACATGGTATACATCTTGGTAGATCCCTAGGAGCACATGAATTTCAATTAAATATGTATTATCCACCATTTTATACTAACAAACCATTACCATTGGAACCATTTCATTATTACAAAGATAATGGTGTACACTCATATCACATGCTACTCATATGAAACAAAATTTAAATTGAAACATGTTATGTACTCTCTCACTATATGTAAATTTGTTCATGCTAATTTATATCAACATAAGCCTCCAACCTGTACAAAAAAGTGTACGCTTGAGCTATAGGAAGCTGACAAGATATGATAATTCATAATAGTAGTGGAACTATCTCAGTAAATAATATATGGGTTTGAATCCATAGCCTATATTGGCATAGATTATATAGAGTGAAGAAAGTGTTTCTTGATTTCAGTGATTCCATAGCCACATTGAAAGATGATTCCACCTTATAGGCACCTATTCATAGGGATCAATATCTTCACATATTACTCATTCTTTTGATGTGGATGATTATATAAGACCCATTTGACCTTTGATTAATTATTTTCTATCACTGCCAATGAGATGATACATTTGACCTCGGAAATTAATAAGATATGAGGAAAATGTTAGCTACATTATCATGTCTCCAGATAAACAAAATAAGTATATTTCATTCATGAAAAAATTAAATTAATTATTTACATAAAAGTATAAGGACATTCCAATATTCATCACTCTTGGACATCATAAACCTATATGAACATTATATTGGACTTCATAATTATAAAATATTTCCCAAAATAATTCACCCTACCATGGTTATAGGGTAGGGGAAGAAATTGATAAACTAATTATAGTCAAATTTATCAAGGAATGTAAGAACCCAAAATTCATGGATAATATTTTTCTAAACATCTAGAAAAATGGGAAGATAAAAGTATGTATTGACATTCAGGAAATCAGTCACTATTTCCAAAAGATGACTTCCTAATCCATGTATTATAGTTATTTACTGAGGATTATATTAGATTATATATCTTCTCCTCCATGGATGGATACTCTGGGTGTAATTATATCCAAGTTTTATAAAATTATAAACAAGCCAAAATTTTCATAGAAGACTTAGGAACCCACAACTACCAATCAAATCCATTTTTCTTAATCATTGTTAGATTAACCTTCAAATGGGATAGACACCAATTCCTTGATCCCTGACAATTATTGATGTAGGTTTGCTAAAAGGTCAATGTAGAAATCATATCCCATTAATTATAAGACTATCTTAATGATCTCGAGAAGTTAGTCACCATACATTGTGTTAATAATCTATATATAAACCCTTATTAGTTTCTTTATAAAATTCCCCTCTAAGAAATTGATTTTATTTTATATTCGATAAAAATGAAATCAAAGAAACTCAATGATTATCTAGTTTATCCTTAAAATACCACATTTTTCTAGTTGACAATATTTGTAAAATTTTCATAGATTGCAAGATTAAATCATGAATTCTCCCACTATCCTCACTAGAAAATGTAAGTCTTTATTTGTCCATATAATGAAATGTTAAATATAAAAGGTGATCAAGAATAAATTAAAGTATTTAATGGAATTCAGTAATGTTTTTTTTCTCCAATATACTTTCAATATGTCATGGAGAAACCACTTTTCCTCTATGACATGGACCTAGCGTGATCCCATAGTTGACAATAATCCCAATGAAATAACAAGGGATTATAAATAATATATAATGCCTTATTTTAATTATTATAGACATCATGAATATATCTTATACCATCATGAAAAATTTATTTTCCAAAGTATTTTTGATCCCAGAGTTACATTAAATTTATATCATCATAATTTATAATTGATCTCATGGATTCAACCATTGAGGTACATTATACATCTTCCCATTCTAACATGATTGTTGGTGTATTGGGAAGTAATCTATCACCATATTTTAAATTATTCTCATCCCAGAAAAGGATATCAAAGGATAAGAATTGGATGATTTCCCTTCTAACCATCCAACACTTGAGGACTTTCTATTGTTTCAAAATTGTCTAGTGATTCTCTTCATTCCCTTGAGAAAGAAGTTTCATGACGGAAGATTCACATTGTTGGTTCCTCTCAAAGACCAATTGTGATAAGGTTGAAAAAACCAAAACACAATTGGGTTTTAATTGGAATTTCCATTATCACTCCCAAAAAGGTACTCATACCTTACTCATTTATCCTTTTTGAGAGATTAACCAAAATAGAGGATGAATAAAAAGACCTCATTTCCATACTCGATCTAGGACTCAAGATCTATGTACATCAAATTCATATGATGGGTAACATAGAGAAGGATGTTATGAAGATCAAAAAATTTTATAAAATTATAAAAATAATGCACCCCCACTTGATCAATCGTACCCATAAGATACTAGAATAAAATTCCTTACGTGATTTTTTTTCAAATCATGTTGTCAAAGAATGTAAAGGATGATTCTATAGGAAACATATCTACCTTAATTTTTAATTTGAACTTTTAAAACATTATTAGCTATCTTATCTATCAAAAATACTTCCCCTTTACCACTTATGATGTAGAGTTTTAAGTGGTGAATCCACTATACACAAGACCTTCCCATGTGGGGACATAAATTTCTATTAGAAGAAGAAAAATATGGATAATAGTGTCCCTTGATTAATTATATCCAAAATTTATCCCCTATAGTAATCTGAGTGAAGAGGGGTAATATCTATAAAAGGGAATCAAATTTTACCCTCTATGATGACAAAAACTCAAAGGAAGTTCTTTATAAGAAAAACATTTATGGAATCCTTCATTAATACACCCACATGATGGAAATTCCATAATTGATGAAAGATTTTCATATTGGGTGATGTTAATCTAATTAAAAATAATTGAATATCTTCACTATATATGTGTATTGGGAAATGTATGTCGTATAATGGATCATGAACCTATGTAATTCAATAATAAGTTTCAAAAAATTTCTGTTCATTTGGACTTTATATAGTAACATCAAGAGTTTCTCCACATCACCATATATTCTTACCCCCACTTCATATGGGGGAATAAATCGAACGAGTACCTTCCCACCAATAGAAACCTGATAACTAAACTTTAGTATTACTACCATTTAAAATTTATTAATGTAGGATGATGTTTATCCCCTCAATGAGTTCAATATCATTTCCATGAATAATTTTTTGAACTTCAACATCATCAATTGGTTCGGGATCCCTCACACAATTATCGTGGAAAATTGTCAAAACATCTCAAACTATAAGATAAAGTTTGTTTAATCAATGTAAAAAATTAGTTTAAACCATAAATCTTATTGTCACATAATAGTGAATGGAAATAGTGATAGATTAAAAAAATAAACCCTAAAGTTATGCAAAAGAATTTGGTTAAGAGTATGAATAGTTCTATATATAATATCTTCAATTCCCGACGAGAAAATTAGATTAAGACTAAAAATTCAATCTAGGAGACACCATAAATTGAAGAATATGGAACTGAATTAGTGATTCCCAAATAGGTTTATCTTCCATCAATCTGGATTTCCATCTATGTCCATTTCATTCAAAATAAAAGGTCTAATTTCATTTAATTTTGTTATAATCTATATATGAAAATCATTTCCGACATAAACAATCTTTTGTTTCGTAAAAATTGAGTGGCCCAGGTCTTCAACAACAAGATTATCCTCGGTGTGATTCCCTATGGTTATTTATTACTGGTATTGAGAATGTCAATAATACCTATGAGAAATCCCCAAAATAAAGAACCCAAATAGTAAAATCCCATTTTCCCAAGTTTCTACTCCAATAGTGCATACTCGTTGATCACCAAGGATTAGTGTATCAAACCTCCCACTAATTTGAGGTTCCATGTGATATAGTTCACATAACATCACATTGGGAGGTACCCATGTCATGTTACCTAAAACTACATGATGGATGGTCCGCATAGCATAATACTAAATAGCATGATGTAAATGCTTAGAAATATGAAACAAACCTAGATTTCTAATTGGATGATATTATAATACTTGACAAAAGTCCCAGTTTGATGACTTTAAACTATGTAAAAACATATTCTTGGTAGTTAGAGAATATATGTTTTAGAAATTTATCACTACCATTTGATGTTAATCTATATTATCAATATAATTTCTAAAAAATGTTATAATGCACTAGCCTTATTACTATTTACATGATCATAAACTGCATAGTTTACATATTCTAATAACATATTCAAAATGACAAACTATGATAGTGTACTCAAATGAGATTCCTCTCCATTTTATGGAGGTTTTGGTATCCCATCATAACACTTTTCATGGAATTATGTGTTCCTTTATTCCTATCAAACATGATATTTAGTGAAAATGTGATTTCAAATATTAGACCCAACCAGTAGATTACTATTTACCCACCTTTTTATTAATGATCCATTCAAATCCATAGAATTTTAATTTCCCAATGGACAATATGTAGGTGCTTCTCTGAGGATAAATGGTCAAGGTATTTATGAATTTAAATTAATGCCCCATTGGTCCAATTATCAAAACATTAAATGGTGAAAATCTTTCACTAATGCTATCTCTATTAACATAGTCCCTCAATTTAACTTGATTTTACACCACACTAATAACTATAAAGACTACCTCATTCCTATTCTATAATCTATAGGACATAAACCTATAAAAATCCCATGATATAATTTTTAAGACTAAAAAAACTAGTTTCAATGTTTAGGAAAATTACCTTAACTGAGTTAACATGATTTTGGGTTTGTCTACAATGATATTGGTTCATCAATTCATTTTTGGTATACCCTCAACCATTTTCTATATAGCCTATAATACCTAAATGTTCGAACCTAGATACAAATGAACTATTTACTAGTAAAGATAATTATGGTTTCCCCCATGGAATAGTTGATCCTCTATTATGTACTTCATGATTTTATAGTGACCAGGACTCATTTTAATTTTATATAATATCATCTAAAAATGGTCTATCCATATATTACTTGTACTTAACCTTATACATACATGTTTTAATTCCATATACACTTAATGTATCTAGAGTTTTAATTTCCCCATCAATAATCTATTTATTATTTCAATTATTTATAGTGATGACATAGTTCCCTAGTCTCATCATGCAACCCATACATCTTAGAATTCCTAAATGAATCTACCATGTCTAAAACATGATGTATCCCACTTTTCATATGTTCCTATTAGTTAACCAAATATGATTTCCAATCATTCAAGATGACACAATAGTGGAATTATATTTTCAAACATGGTCTGTGGTTATCTGCATCCTATCTATCACCTCCCTTTTGATTCATCTCCTTGAAGACATGATTTTCCCTTCATCTAGTACCATTTACTCTAGTGTATTCTGAACACCGCTAGTTTTTCCCTCTCATGACACTTTTCACATTAGCAATTTGAACTATTTTATTTCAACACAACCAAATATTTCCCCTCATGTTCATGAGTCCTCATACTGTCCAATCAAACATTCTTATCCTAACAGAAAAAATCATGAATGTTTCTCTCATTTAATGTGATTAATATTAAATCATCCCATATTTATCATTATAATCATGAATCATGTAGGCTTAAAGACAATAATTTATCATTTCACCAATATGATCAATATGTGTTGACATTAATGGAAAGAAATTACACCCTTACTTCAAACAACATGATGTTAAAGTGAATAGCATATTATATTAATATTATAACACTAGAAATCATGATGTACATCGATATATTAAACATTAAACTAAATTTTAAACTTCTATACTTCATGAAATTAAAATATACGGTATTATCCCTATAACATGATGAGAAATAATGTAATGATTTAGAAATAAATTCAGTGGATATCCTCCACCTTCATTGTTATTCACCTATTTCGTCACACCTATAGAACTTAATGTCACATGATTCTCACTCCACATTATATGTAGTGTTTTATGAATAAACAACACTAGGCCCAGTGTCACACACTAACAACATTACTTCGTGAAATTAATGTAATTCCTTTAACTTATGTTGATCCCCCTTACTCAACCATCACATGAAAATGTACTCATGAAGGGATGTCCAATACAAAATCTTGATCTACCTAGGATACTTCTCTTGGATATACCCCATATAAGTAACATCCACTAATTCACATCATGTTTTGGTCTCTATTTTCTCATTTTAATTATCATTTAATCACTCCCATTTCCTTGTGTTTGAATCATTTATAAAAGGATGTCAAGAACTACATGTGATCTTAATATCATATTATGGGAAAGTTATTTACATCTATATATCGTATCACATTACTATCTAAAAATCCCACATAGTCACCATAATTTCCTTTCATTTTGTATCCTTGTGTGGTTACCTCTACTGGAATAACATTGAGATAATGATTCACTCGGATGGTATAGTCAGAGTTTAATGAAAATAAAATAGAACCACGTTAAATGCATCTTGACCTTAAATATATTATCTCAATCATTGATATTGTCTTTAATTTAATTCTTTAATATAATAGATGTTCATTTTTTCTAATGAATATATCTTTATAAAAACTACCTCAATTTCATTTATCATCATCTTTGAGGATGTATGTGAGAGATATTACAGAAAACACACTATGTTGTATTATAATATTATAAAATATTTTTATAATCAACTGATTTCAAGACTAGTCCATCATCCAAACAGTCCATACCATTCAAATCCAAGGAATATCCATTTAACATTTTCCAATCTTTTCATATGAACTCCAAATTTCCTCTTCAGAAGACTCTTAAATGAACTGAAAAACTGCTAGTGGATTGTACAATGAAAAACACTCATTCCTCTAAATTTAGGATTACAGTCCTCCATCAATATAATATTTATTTAATTGTTATATCTTTCATATACATATAATTTATTATATTGAAAATTTTGATTCTCTAGGGAACATGTTCATACCACCTTATATTATATGTTCTAGTCTCAAAAAACTATGCATATAAAACTCCACCTCACTAAAAACACCAAAACATTCATTAAATTAGATTATACAATAAATAGCACAGATTAAAAAAACATGGTATCTTTAAATTCTTTTAGTATAAATATTGTACAAATTAACTAATGTAATAATATTATATATTGAATTCAATTTTTTTGTAGAATTTTAAAAAAAATTCATTATTTATAAACATCCACACATTTTATTGGAATCTCAATTAATCAAGAAAACATCAAGACAAACACATAAATTCAAGATAAAATAATTTTATTCTATTCTTTTTAAGCATGTTGTAGAATCAGGTAACTCAAACACCATGTATAACATCTCATATTATTCATAAAAACTAATTTATAATACACAACATCTATTATCATATAAGATGTGTATGATAAAGACAAACATCCTTTACATATACCCATCTAATCTTAATTCATTATACCCTATTCATTTTTATGATTTAACAAACCACTACTTGATCATATAAATAAAAAATAATATATACATTATTTCAGACCATTATATTGAATTAAATATCTCTAACATGATTTGAAAATTATATATTTGACATCACGTACCCTTAAAAATAAATTTATTTATTTCAATAACACTGATACAATACATGGACATTCCATGGATTTTCATAAACCCCATAATGTATAGTAGAAATTACCCAAAAATGGAATCGTTAGTCCTTATTATAAAAATATTATATTTCAATGACAATTACAAGAAAATTGTGAAAATATTTTGTTACTTTTAAACTGATATTTATTGTTCCAGTTTAAAATATTACCCACTTGTCTTGTCAACACCACACTAGAAACCAAACACCATATGACTAGTAAATGGTATGCTTAACGATGTTCAGTATATGGTTAGAGGCTAATGATACTTAATTTTATTTTCATATATTATATTGAAAAAACAATTTTAGTATTCAATTATTATACTAAATGTATATATTCTTGTGTTTAAAAAAATATATAATTAAATACTCGTGATGGTATTTTTTCTAACACATAGAATTTCCATAAAATAAGAATTTTTATTATGTTTTCAGTTATTAATTATTCTTACATTAAAAATATCATAAATATACAATTGATTTCAAAGTCATTTTTTTATTATAATGATTTAAGTATCATCAATTAAATAACATATCAATTGATCTTAGTTTTTTAAATTCATTAAATAAATAATTTTATTAAATATTATACCCATAAATGATGAATATTTTTAAATTTATCCTCACTATTAGTGGTCCAACACCCATAATTACTTATTTATAAATATTTAACAATAAAGTAATTTATACCCATATTTAAAAATAAATAAATATCACAAAAATTATTTAACTTTTTAAATAATTTATAAATTAAGTAATTTAATTATTTTTTTGAGTTTTAATTAAAAAATCATTTTTTATTCTTATTTAAGATTATATACTCTAGTATACATTAGATTCATTGCATAGATCCTTACAATATCGAATATATCATGGTGGTTCCCTGAAAATTTGTTTTTTCATTAGTACGGACAACTGAACTTAACATGTAATTATGAGACTAGAATGGAATGGTATAACTTTGATACCACTTCTTAGTTTCACATTAATATATTATGGTTATTAAAATTAATGGAACTGATAACCAATCCTTAATATATGATCCCCAAGAACGAATATTGAAAAAAATCTACTATATAAAATAAAGAAACCATATTGTGTGCATTGCATCATTGGTCACTGTAGTGGATAAAAAAATAAAGTAATGTTGAAGACAACGTAAGCAGTAGACAAAAGATAAATGCCATTTTTGGTGTATCTACAATATGGCTTAATATATCATCACACCATGGATGAGATTTTTCCTTGGCATAAAATGATAATCCCTTTGGTAATAAGGGGATGAGGATATGACGGTTCTAGGGTGGAAAGGCCTATTCACGGAAAGTGAAGGCTCGTAGAACCCTATTTTGTAGTTGTAGGATACTCTTATATCCTCATGATATATTCATGTGTAATACCTTCATAATTAAAACATTATGGAACTTATGAGTTATGTGCGTGATTAAAAACACTTTTTAACATCATGGATGAAAAAACTCCCTTGTTTTTTATTATGGAATACCTCATTAATGATAACTAATTGAAGAAATATTTAAATCAAAAAGCTTTTAATTATCAACTTCCTTGTAATTAGTTCACATGAAATGGAAAATATTGTGACATCAATATATCATAAAAATATATATTCCTAAATAATACCTTATTATTTTTCCAATACTCATCATTTGATTTTTGAGAAACATTGTTATTTTATAAAATAGTTTCCTTCAAAGTAAATTTGATTAGTTCAATAGATTCTCATGCATAAACTACCATAAATATGTGAAGAAATATTTATTTAAATATAAAATTAAATACATTTTATTAACATTAAATAAAACACAATTTTTGAAATAAATTACATTTAAAATTTAACAAAAAAATTTCTACTATAGAAAACACCATTTGTTTTAGAGATACAGTTTTAATGAATTTCCTATTTTTGATAAGTTAATTATTTTTTTAAAAAAATTATTAATAAAATTTATTTATGAAATAAGAAAAATTATTAGTAAAATACATTAATAACATTCATATAATGATAAATAACATATAATGACTTTTACATTAAAAATTCACAGATAAACAAAAATTACTTGTTAAATCCATGTTTTGTATTGAATTATTATTTAATTATTTGAGAGTTATAATTATATATTTAAGAATATTATTTTGATAAATATGAACATAATTTTTTTATTCTTCATGATCCAATTTTATTATGGTAAATTTTCTTTATATTTTTGCAGTGGTTTATTTTTAAACAAATTGTGAAAAATATCATTTTACAAATATAATAGATTTTATGACACAATTTTGATATATGACTAAGTAAAAAATTTATAAAACCCTTGGATCGACCAAATATTTATTTTATGAGTAAAATAATTCATTAAAACAATTATGTTGACTTTAAAAACTCATACATGCCTTTTTGGAACCATAAATTTATTTTTTATAAAAAAATTATTTCAGTCATTTTTCATTAATTAAGAATTATTATTGATCGATTAAGATTTATATTTATTTTAAATTAAAAAAAACATCTTTTTCTAAATCTTATCCAATTAATGACTCGAGGATTAAAATTATAGTTCGTTTTTGTGTAAATTCATTTTTATGCATAAAATATAATTTTTAAAAAACAATTTTTCATTACATTTTACAAACTTATATTAAAAGTAATTACTACCATATAGATAGATTGAATTATTTAGAATGGATTGTATATTTGGAATAAAAATATTATAATTTTGAATATGTGGAGTTTTTAGTCATAAAAAATGTTTCCTTGGTAAAAATATTAGCACAATAGAAAATGATAAAATGGTTTAAAAGGGTGAAAATAAATGGATAAAGATATATAATAACTATAAAACATATAATTAATTTTCTGGGATGATTATATTTCGACCTATATAACCTTTCCATTTAAATTGATCTTACATGGTTCCAATTTACTATGAAAATGAATTTTTTTTATTTTAATGTATAGTGTATTTATAAGGGATCCACTCCTCTAACTTTTAAAGGGGAAACCTCACTCCTCACTTAATCACGCAGATATAGAACATTATCATTAGAAATGACATTGAAAATAACATCCCACTTCCATTATCCATATCTTATATGTTTTGGTTCCACCAAAATTTGAACTCATGAATTCTTAAGGAGAGAACCAAAGGAGGATATCTAATGTAGAGGTTATCATGACAACCTTGAACAATCAAAATTTCATTTTTTACACATCCTCTATGTAATATATAACCACCTAAATATAATTAAATAAGTATCATTAGTAGGATAAAATTTAATATGTTAATATAAAAGTAATTATCAACCACATTTTTATCTAATGGAATGTTAAAACATCGCTCATGCGTATATTAGGACTATCGACTTACTTAAGTGAAGTAACTCATTTTTTATTGTTTCCTTTCGTAGATAGTTATAAAAATGTATATAATAAATAAATATCATATATATGATATTATTAATATTAAATTTCCTTTAATTAGGATCATTTATAAAAAAAATTAAAGCGAAACATGCTTAGAAAATTGAACCATTTAGTCCCAAAAATTGTTATTAACAAAGAATTGTTAATAATTTGAGACTAAAAATTATATTTTATTGGTATATATTAAGATAAATTTGAATATAATTTTTCTACAGATTTAAAATAAATATAATATTTATTATTAAAGAGTTTATGCAAGTTACAATGAAATTTAGTACTTAAGGGAAGGTATTTTATTAAATGCTTACATTTTGTTAGGATTTTTTATGTTTCAATTTACATTAGGTAACCTCTATGTTTTTTATATTTAAACATCAATTATTTTATTCTTATACAGTAATTTCTATGTTTTACAAGTATTCCGTTTGTAACATCACTCCACCTCAGTCCAATGTATAGTGCCCAGATGAACAATCTTTACATACATCAAGTGTTCCACCTAGTATGCCATATGATTCCAAACTGTAGTGAGTGTCTATGTAATTCCAAAGGATAATATACCCATGATGTCATATTAAACCTGAAATTAATAAGAAAGATACTTTACATAACATAATGAAATAAGTGCACAATAATACATAAGATAAAAAATAAACCAAAACCCATGAAATACCTAGGATGACACAAAATAAAATTTCAACTTCATACATCAGATAGATGGAATAAATCAGGTATAAACATAGTTCAAAACTAAATCCCCAAAATAAATAAGAGATCACAACATCGGCCATGTCCTCTTACCCTATTACTATCTTTGAGCTTCATTTACAAAAAATCCATGCATCTATCATAGGTCAATAACCATTGTCCCTGTATTCATGAAGCCTACTATGAATCCAACTATTGTATTGTATATGGTTTAACTATCACTAAGTTTTCCACAACCAACAATGTCCCTAAATAATTTTTTCAATATAACAAGTACTTGGTAAGTGGAATAAATAAATATTTTATATTATAGAAGGTGAGAAAGTAAATATATAATAATCTGAGCATGGGTGATACAATAACAACAATGTTCTAAGCCTCTTGCTTCAGCTACTATTGAATGCACTTAATCATGATGTAATGAACCATTCATCTTAAGTACCCACATCATATTAAAAATCACCACATATCAAGTGTATTATTATATATGAAAAATCAAAATGTATTTCTTTTTCATATTATCGAAAAATAAAAAAAATCACATGTATTCTTATTGGACAAAATTACCACATATTAGTTGTATTCTCCATTATCACATACCCCCACATATCTGGTGTATTCTCGGTTATCACCAATCACTACAGATCAGGTGTGTTAATATTTATCAGAAACCACATCATATTTGGTATATTAAACATCATGAAAAAACCCCTAAATATCAATTTTATTTACAGTATCACGAACCACTATATTAATAGTATTTAGGGTATGACAAAACACCACATCAAATGTGTCCTAAATTATAACAAACCACCACATCCAGTGTATTGTGAAAATTAAAATTTATACCTAATATAAATCATTCATGTTCCAATTTCAATATATTTTCATAGTAATTAATGTGGGTATGGTGTTCTATGGAAATCATCCCACCTATAGTTTTTAGTAATATTAAAGAATTAATTTATCATGGAAAACAAATTTTAAAACATAGTTTCTAATTTAGGGGTCATGCATGAAAAAATAGATTTCCACATAATAAAGGTACCAAGGAAGAAGTGTGTGTCTTTCGGAGAAACATAGTGACCACCTAATTTAGTCATATAAGTATCTGTAAAGAAAATATAGATCATTGAGACATATTAAAATGATAGAAAATATAGTGTCCAATGGAAAACCCAAAAATTAATATATTTTGTAGAATAATTGAAACAACACCCAAAAACAAATGAATAAAATATAGAGACAAGAGGAGTTTTAGATGTATAAAAAAACAAGGATTTTATTATATTGAAACCAAAATCACGATAAATTAATGAAGCTTCACCAAAAGGAGTTTGGGAACAAGGGACACATGAAGGCGGTGTCTCAAGGTAAAATTGAAGTGGAAATTTGGTAAGAAGGTCTTTGATTATAAAGTTAATATAATTTTATCCACTTTTTGTAGGTTTAATTATTTGGCCACATAGTTTCCACACTATTGTGAGTCATGTGGCTTCTGTAGTTCAAATCCCACCCATATAGATGGTTAATTACACAGTCTGACAATCCATTCAAAAACCATGTTCTAAACCTCTGTAATAAATTTCTAATTTCACATGGCATCCCAACTTCCTTAGCAATGTTTTAATAAATGTTTTCCTACCCTATCAACCACACATGGTTGGGGAGCACAGTCAGTGATATCTATATTCTAATGGTGGTTCCTATATTAATTTTATAAAAAATATATATCCATGCCCAAAATTCCCCATGAATTCATGAGGCATCCTTTACTCCCTCTAATACTCATTAACAAAAACATTAAGTGGGTATTTAATATATTAAAATTATTTATAACTCTATATAATTATGGTGTCCTACAACTCCACTCCACCCACCCGCCCACAAAATATCAAGCCATCCCTGAAAAATGTAAATGAGAACCTCCAACAGCCTCATTATAAATCCTTGACAGCTATGCGTAAACTCTGCCTCTCATTCCTAGGTTTCCACTTGTTTTCAACCATGATTCATTTGAAAATTTATAAGTGGAATGGTCTCCCATAAAGTTTATTATCATTTATTTCCACTATCAACATTGGAAACATCTCAAAAAAATCATCAGCCTCCATCTCGACATCAACAACATCGATAATATTGTATATTTATGGGAGCTATAATTGATGTTATGATATGTAAAAAAAATAATACATAATAGTATACCTCTATAGATGAGATAACCAATGTCATATAGGGATGAATCTCTCCATAATTGTTAATGGAACAAAATACATAGGTTATATATTTATCTACCTTTGAATGTGACACCTCATTAATGTTGGAGATATGTATAAGAAGACTCATTAACTAACCAAAAACTCTAGGGGGGTATTTATTTGTATAGATAATAATTTTACCTAATATGGGTGGGTTTAAATAATATCATATTCATATTAATCATATCATATGTTTCCTAAAATATGATCATACAAAGAATCACAAACATGGTAGCCTCTGTCAAGCACAATGGTGATTGGAATAGCCTACCGTATAAGGCCTCTTAGGGATCCATATATATAGATGTATAATAGATTTTATTATGACAAACTTATTTGAAATCAGAGTAAATTATCAATGAACCTAAAAATCCAAGGAATCCTTCTAGTGTCATTTATTCAAGATAATATATGGCACACTCTAAATTGGAATCCATTTTTGTAAGGTAGGGTATACTTCGATGGACTTGTGTGCCCAATATTTTCTAAAGGACATCATTGATCTTTGAATTGAAAATGGTATATCTATTTAATATGATTTTCTATAACACTCTATATGGGTGTAATACTGGTCACACATACAACCTTTCGAACTCATTGAATATTAAAGACTTATTAATGTCAATGAATTGATATACCTCCTTCAAATTATCGATGATAACCCAATACACATCATATCAATGATGAGGCCTTAGTAATACCATTACAAAATCCATTGTGTAATCATCCCATTTCCACTCTAGAATTCACAATTACTTGAGTAGATCATTTTGGAAACAACTATCTATCTTCACCTATTGGTTAAGAGTGATTTGGGAAACCAAATTAGCTATATAATTATTTATTCCATGACAACAATATTTCATTTTCACATCATGAAAAATATTTCCCAACCCAACATGCATGGACTACCTTGAAGAGTGAAATTTCCACATCAATTCCTTGTGTATGCTTGTAGGGATAAACACACCTATAAAAACTTATAGAATATCATAATCAAAAAATGAACAATCGGGAGGGTATCAATACCATATATAGTATAATTCATTACTAATAAGTCATAATATAATAATTGGTGCTCTCTTTCCTGGTCAAGAAGTGAATAAGTGATAGAGAAGTAATTTAAGGTTATACTTCCTTATTCATCAGGGACATGAATATGTAACTCATAAAATAATTCCATTATCCTCCACTCACTATCCAACTTAATAAACCTCCTAGTTCTATGCCTTCACACTCACCAAATATAACATTACATTAATATTCCTAGGACTGTAAGAAAAATCAAAAATCAAATAATTGTATATAATCAACCAACTTTCTATACCTCGGGTTTATATTATGCTTGTAGAAAATTTATTTTTGTATTTTTTAATATGTATAAACGAAAAAACACTCTCCCACCTGGTAGTTCTACAAGCACCTCACGGAATGCACCATAGTGACTGGATCCAAATACTGAGTTGGGTTGTTACACTCAAGTGGCCTCAACTTCCTAGACCCATAATCGACAACCCGCCCATCCTGCATCATTATAGCACCCAAGAGGATCTATGTGGCTTGACTAAACAAAGTTTAATCCTTACCAAGGTTTGTTATGGTCATGATCAGTGCATAAGAAAATCACTCTGTCATCCCCCTGAATTATAACACATAATCATAAGGCCAAATGAATTTCACTCCATTCTTGGTCAGGATCATCAATGGTTCTTCCATGTGAAATAAACTAAGAATGTTACATCAATAATAACCCACTAATAGTTGGAAGCGATAAATATCTATAAATTATTTGGGCCTATCCTAAAAAAGAATGAAATTCAACATATATGGATCCATAGAATCTATATCCTCAAATATGAAACAGCCTAAATGATAATCATTGTTAAACCAAAATTTAAAATTTGAATAATTTTTCATAATGTATCTTCCCTCTTACGGTAATCAATAAAATCTAAATATATTGAGCATATTCTTATTGGGATATGGAGTGAACCAATATTTCATTAATTACATGAGAATGAATGAATTGAAATATGAGTGGAAGACTCTATTCAAAAAGGGAATCATTAATGTCAAACTTATTTCAATCCAAACAACATCAAATGATACTCATAAATTTCAAATCCACTTCTCAAATCCATAAGATGAATATTAGAAGGTCTTACACTAAAATAGTGGAACCAAAAAATATATTTTGATCTTATATAAGATATAAGAACCCTTAATGTGATCAAATTGGTCACTAATGTGTCGGAGCAGATACCAATTCTTAATTATCACCTAGTTAATAATCATAGAGTCTATGCATAATTATAGGGACCCATTGAATATATTGTAAAAATGAACTAAATCATCCCAAGGGTACATGATTGGTCTAATTAATCAATTTTTGTATATTTCGTCCATGCGATTAGTGATATGACAAAGCTCGGTAAGAGATATACGATAGTGTGGGATGGAAATTCCCACTTCTCCAAGAAAACGATCAATTGTAAATTCAATACCTTGATCGAGTTAAATCACCAAGAATTAATCAAGGAATAAATAAATGAATAAATAAACCACTATATGGATGAAATTATATCATGTATATCGTTTATTGAGAAAAAAACTAGCCACAAAGTGAAAATCCCATGAATTCAATATATTTCCACCAATGTACAACCTAATAAAAAATCACACTCACATATATACTTGATGTTTTCACACCAATGAGAGATGAATGATAAATTCTAGATGTAGTATTCCTCATGAACATGAGAGATAACTCTTCAATCCATCCAATTAATAACATCAAAACCACCCATCTTTAGAATAAAAATTTCAAAAATGAATAGAAATTTGCAAATCACCAAGCACTCTCAGAACACATGTAGATTCCCTTGAATGTATAGCTTAAAGGTGATCCGAAAAAAAAAAGAATATATAAAGGTACTATAAAGAAATACCAAGTCCTCCTTTAAATTTACAGGAGATGAATGAATGTGAAGAATCTATATCAAATTAACCATGGTAAGGACTAATTATATGAAAATATTTCCTCAAATCCAAGATAGCCCCTTATCTGGATCTATCAGGGTAGGCTCCAAATCATGAATATTCCACATACCATAACCCTATTATTATATATAATTTTATAGTGTCACAATATCCAATTACATCTAATATCCTAGACCTTGGGTTCCTCATCCACTTCCAAGACATATACAGATAGTGGAAGCAAATATACTAGTCCGCTGAGATACATCAGTCATATTCCTAGACCTACGAACCAATCCAAATCCCCATCCATTGGTTGCATGTTGTATAATTTATAATGTTGAATAATGTGCCCCATCGTCCCAATATTATGTTCCTCCCTAAGAGATCAGGTACAATGCATTTCATATTCTCAAGAGCTCCACACTAAAGACACAATACCTCACTACTTCTCCGTGGGGGAAGGGTAGAATAACCATTATACCTCACCTAACTATATCTCTCCTGGTGTGCATCATGAGTAATAAAATTCCAAATACAACAATATCTACTGCCACAACCATCTAAATGGGAAAATCTCCGCAAATTATGGCCCACAAATATTTTCCTCTACATAATTAGATTTTCTTCCCATATATCAAAATAAAAGGTTTCGTGAAACACATTAAATTGTTACCTAATTTTATCATAAAGGACTTCATTGTAGCTTTTTTTCCTTTATTCCCATCACCATCCAAATAAAGAAAAACATTCCTCTACTTATATAACCTTATAGACATAATCCATTATATTCATAACCCCATGTGTTAAATGTAGGAACTCCCGAGACCTATCAAAATGAATTTCATATGAAATATGTGGATAAATAAACCCAATAGAGAATGAATCCAATAAATTTCAACATGACTATATACCTAGAAAATGATATCCCATCAATTCGGGGGTTCCCCTCACAATCAAATTCACTACCATCTTCACTCTATTGTCCATTGGGGACTCCAAATTATCAATAATTGTATTATTAGATTCCATTCATAGATCTAATAACTATGGACCACCCTAAACCATAAATAATTGTGGGTAATACAACTAAAACTTCTACTTATGATCTAATAAGGAAAGTCTAGCGCCCTAAAATTCCAAAATAAGGACTTTATATTTGATAGAGTATATGTAACACAACACCAATAATGAAAGATATTATAATATATCAAGACATTACAATATAATAATCATGTAAATAAATTAATCTTATGATATTTCTTGTAATGATTTCAATACATTGGTATCTTGTGATACATTCAACAAATACATTCTTTGATTGAATGCATTACAGGCAAGACCGAGTTTTACAGAACAACAATATATTAATAAAACATTATAATTTATATAATATTATCTAACCTAGTTGATAACTATTTGGTTTTGAATATTATTAAATATCTAATGAAAATATAAAGTTTGTATAAATATAAAATATTTCAATGGTTATCAATTAATTAGAAATGATTGTAAAATCCAATTGAATATAATAAAAATGTTTTTATGATAAAAAAGGTGTTTTATCCTAAAAAACAAAATTAATTACTACTAGTAATTTATATTAGTTAAATATATATATATATATATATATATTATATTCATATGAAAAATTATTTTATTCTTCTAATAGATTTTATAATAATGATATAATAATACATCTATTTTTATGCTTAAAATTGTATTTTTGTAAAAATGAAACATTTTCCTCCTGTTAATTGAGAACCTATTTAAAATCCAATTTTTTGATATTTAATAATTTTTTTATGTGATAATAAAATTATTTATCAAAATAATATAATAAAAAATATATTCGGGGGAATTTTATATTTTTCAAAGCAGTTTCATTTTTTGATGAATAATGAAAAATAGTGAATTCTAATTCAAAATTTCTTTTTCTTATAATTATTTATAATGTTAGATTATATTTATTATTCATTTTAAATTTTAATTATTTATATTTTATATCAATTAATACAATTTTTTTATTGGAATCAACTTTACATTTAAATTGTATATAAAAATCCGGCTAACCATTGAATATTTTATAATAAAAACATACTTTTTCATCCTCACTGTAGGATTAATTTTAAATTAATTTCTTCCACTTATGTGATTATAATTTGAAAAAATGTATTCAATATTTTGAATAATAATAATTTATAATGTCTCAAAATTAGAACTATGTTTTTTTCAACAAATATTAGTGAAAGTGATTAAAATTAATTATAGAGATTAAAGTACAATTAAGTATAACTAGGTATTGAACCATAAACATAATGTAAAACATTACCTAGAAACGTGTAAAACTCCATTTTATATTAATATTTAGAAAATTTCCTCTATTATAAATAGTTTTAACCATTATTGGATCCATATAACATGGTAAAAACAAGGGTATAATTCCCTTCTTCAAAAATTTACAAGAATATCACTCCTCCTCCACTGTAAAAAGGAACCCACTAATCCCACTTATTCACACATATAAATCAATATTTTTCAATATAAATATGATGAAATAATCTCCAAAAGTCTCTTCCTTCACCCAAAAATCCTCAACTTGTTTCAAAATCCAACAAAGTATTACTTTTTGCATAGACTAAAAGGAGTTACCCGAAAACGTGGTAACATTCATCAATGTGCATTTATGTTCTATATGTTTCTCAACCCCATCATTTCATATTATTCCATGATCATATAAAACATAATTATAAAAAATATACTGATATTTGTTAATGTTATGGGTTAAAAATACACCTATATACACTTAAAATAAAAGGGTAATGAACTTATTGTTCAGGTTTGGAGAACTACGACCTCATAAAACGATGTCATTAGTTTTTAAATTAACACCATTCATGGTAGGGAATTATGATGGAAAAATTGATTTTATATGATATATTTTATATTAAGACTGTATTAATACTTATATAATATTTATATAACACATAACTTCACAAATTACATTTTTTATAAATATTATAACATCATCTGGGGACGTCAGACTACCGCCTCCTCGAAGCGTTATGATTCATTTACTATATACATAGAATGTATAAAAGAGTATATTAATAAAAATGTATTAAATATATGACATAAATATTATAATAGGATTATTATATATTCATATATTATTTATTTCTCATTATTTTAATTTTGATAAAAAATGGAAGTATCTTTCACACCTACATATGGCCTATTGTCTTCATAAATATTGTATTTCATTTATTATCTTCAATTTTAATTGGATCTTATAAATTAATATATAATGAATATAAAATATAATTAAATAATTGTTTAAAAATATGGTGTTTTTTAATCATTATCTATGTAGTAGTAAAAAGAAACAACAATCCAAAACATACTTGAAAAAATAAGCAATTAAAACCAGAAATAGTGGAAATAATGAAATATTGTTGAAAACGGGTAATATGATTTAATAATAAGATAATATATGAAATATTAAAAGTGGTTATAGTATTTTATAATTTTTTTACCTTTTTAAAAACATTATACATGATTTTAGTGTATGTTCTCTCAAAAGGAAATGCATAGTAATTGATTCATGTCTCACTTTTCTTTCCATGAGGCGTAGAAACTTTTCACCACTTATTTATTATGTGTTGTGTACATGCTGGAGAAATTTATTTTTATATCATGAATAAATTTATCTTAATGATATTTAGAGTTTAATTTTAATTTAAGTCTTTCATGGGGATTTTAATTATAAAGATACTAATTGGTAAGTTACATCATCTCAATTCCAATTATTTGAGGAAAACTGTATTAACGATCACCTAATTTTCTATATATGGTGTACATATTTACAATTTGAAATGTAATATTATAAATAAATAATTATTAATATAATTTTTATTTTCATGTTAAATTATTTATTCTAATGTTATTTTAATAAAAAGTTACCAAGTGGTAAACAATTTCATAACCTGGTTCCTTTTCATTGTGTTTTATTACATCCTCTCTGTCATTAATATTATAATATTATGTGTGTAATAGTTTTTTGATATATATATTATTGTATTTCTAATTGTTTTATGTTTATTTACATTTTACACACATAATATAATCATTTATTAATTCTCACAATAATGTTACATTCTTTTTAAGGGTTTACATCATAACATGATTTTGTTCAGGGTCATAGAACATGAATTTACATTAGGGAAAATTATTGGATCATTTAATTATAAATCATTTTATTTTCTTATAATCTAGTAATTAATTACCTTTATCATGTAATTATACCAATTTTCTAACCATTTTAACATGAAATGTTAATTGAAATCCTTTTATGAAAACATAACTTCATTTACCTCTTTAGTCAGTAAACATGTTTCCCTCTAAAAACCCTATTATATAATAATATTATCAATGGTGATTTTAACCATTTAAAAATATTTTATCAATGATATTATCACTATTTACCTAATGTTATATGATCTTTTAAAACTTAATTTCAATGAAATATTTTTCAATGCAAAGGTATATTTTCCTTAAGGATGTTTTCAAAATATATTTTATAGTGTTTCAATTCATCAATGACAATATCCCTTTAATTTTACTCTATATGGGACATGTCATATTGAAATTATCTTTATTCATACCATATGTATTTTTTTATTTATTTGGAAAATTATAGTTATGACAATCAATTCCTTGGTTCTTTTGTTAGTCCCCTTGAAATACTGAATTTATTATGATCATTATCTATTGAATTTTCCTTAATTATCTATATCATTTATCAGGGAAATGTTTATTACCTAAAACATATATCATTTTTACCTATAGTTTTTACATTGATAGTTACATGATTTTATAAGGAAATATTGATAAATAATCATCCTTTAGTTACTATAGATATTCAATAATGTGTATTTTTTCTTAATTTAATCAATTATCTAATATGGGAAGTAATTTGGATAGGAAGTGAAGGTTGGGGATCAGGATTTATATTTCCCCAAGATGCATCAATAGATTATAAGGAAGAAAATTAGATTCATGAATTAAATAGGTTTGTAACTGTACTTTTAAATCATCATTTGAAATTCATTGATTATTTATTTTCATGGGACTCAGACCTGACATTAAATAATTAAGAATTTCTATCATTTTGATTCATTATTTTTTATCCATCAAATTTTCAATATGATAATGTCTATGGAGGAATTTGATTTTTAGTTTATTGATTAAATAGAATTTGTTTCCATTTTCATACGTTTATATATATGATTCCTTTTCTAGTTATATAAATAGCATTTTTTATTTACCTTTACATATTGGTTACACACTTGATTCTCATATTATTGATTACATGGAATGTGTGTTCAGATATTTACATTGCCATATTGAATAAACTCATTTATTCATTATTTACTTCATTGTATATGCCCTTACTGAGAATTTTTATGCACCCTTATTATGTTTCCTATCTCCAAGATTACCTGAAGTGTGCCAAGATATATATAAAAGGATATGTTTAGTAAATAAGGTTCTTATACTCAAATGAATGAAAAATATTATGTTGAAATTTCTGTATTCATTTGTAATTTTAGACTCATGTATGTAACTAGTTTTCCAAGAGTACAATAATTTTTTGGCCCTTTATTGCATGATTTACATGTATCATATGCAAATATAAAGGTACCATGAACATTGTTCAAGATTTTTAGGGTCAAGTTTTTAAAGTTGGTATCATAAAAGGTTTAGTAGAAACCATAGGAACTATATTTTTGAAAACATAGATTATAGAATGTACCCCTATGATATAATTTAAGGATAATTATAGAAATATTTCATAATGTTCTAGTTATATAAAGATTATATTCTTTTACTATAAATACATTCTTTTATTGATACTACATGTGGAAGTTGTTATTTCACATATTTACCTAGGGTAAATACTATTTAATAGTGTACCATGCCTAACTCGAGTGTAACCTGTTATATGAAAACATGGCTTAGTATGCACCTGTTTTTAGACTCATGGGGGATATATTTAGGATAATTCATAATTTCATTACAAACCATTATGATGGATATGAATAGATAATGAAACTAATTACTTAGGTAAAACCATAAACTATGTAATGTCTTCTGATGAAATAAAATGTATGAGGTATTTAATGGGATTTTATAATTAAAATGTATAATAATGTTTACTTAAAGTATTTTGGTTATAAGAATCATGAACCATCAATGGATTCTTTTTAAAATGTTAGAACCACATTTTCTCTCATTAACATATGAGTTATGGATTCCATCATGGTATTTTGAGATCGAGGTTGATCATAAGTTCTAAAAAATAAAAATATCTTTTATGTTTTACATATGGATATTCTTCCAAAATTAAAGGAATTTTGAAAAAATTTATCAACATTATATGTTCTAGAGGAAACCCAATTTGAGTAATATTACCCTCGTATTATATATACATGAGTTTATTGGTATTGGTAATCTATTGTTATATTATTATAATTATTGACATCAGAATAATAGACAAATCAGATTATTAGGTTTTTCAAAACAAAATATGTTGTATTGAAAACCATTGACAAAAGGTTACTAAATGATTATATTTCAATTATTCACATCATATTTATTTTGGAAATTATGTATACATGGTTTTAGAAAAGGACAAATTATATGTTGGATGACACCCCATCAATTCCAACAAGTACACGAAACTTGATCCATTAATCAAGGATGATAATGGTTTCATTCAAGCCACAGATCTACAAAATGACCTGGTTAATATGAAATTTTTTTAGCTAAATGTTTTGATAAATAAATGTTAATGATAAACCAGTGGTAGGATATTTATAGATTCACGTATTAACCATTTTAGTTTGTAAAATTAATTATAAAAAATATTAATTACTTATATTTTGGATCTTATGATATTTAAAAATTAAATATTAATACTTTAGGAATAAAAAGTGGATCATTTTATGATATCTATTTCTGGGAGTAATTGGATAATATATTAAATTGATCGAAGCATAGACAAGTGATCAAATGTTTCATACGAAATAGAAATATATCAATTATTTATGAATCCCAATATTCATAGGAAGTAAAATAATTACTCAGCATTAGGAAAGTGACAATAATAAATGTTTTCCAAACTTCTTAATTCTTTTCTAAATAATGACCTTTTAAATAATCACAGTTTAATGGATTTGAGTCCTTCAAAATTCCACATATAATTCACAATATTATGATTTATTACCTCAATCAATCCCAATAATGTTTTACACTTTCCCTCCATGTATGTATTTACCCTTTCCAATAATGTTCACATACTAAGGGACCTAGTTATATGTTTTTACATGTGACCTTTACAGTTCGCATTCTCAGTTCTCTAGAAATTGTTTCATGAAACCTTATAAAGATTTAGGATTTAAAAATAGGAAATTTCATCCAATTTATTGCCATGGTTGTGTTTAAACTTCAAAGATTCTACTTAATTAAGATAGGGAGAATGTAACACCCCAAAATTCTAAAATAAGAAAATTGTATTTGATAAAATGTAAGAAAAGCATCACCAAGCACATAACATAATATAATATCATGATACTTTACAATATAATTAATAGATAAATTAAATTAAATATATGATATATCATTATATACATTTATTAAAGAGTTATCTTTCATTACACACAACAATGATTTTCTTCGTTAGCTTGTGTTAAACAAAATATTGTTTTTATTGAACAATAATGTATTATTAAAAAAATGTTATTTAATATAATAAGACATAACCGTGGTATTAAATTGGATTATATGAATATTATTATATTTATAATGAAAATATCTATTTAATGAAATGTATAATTAATTCATAGATTCCCAATTAATTAGAAATTAATATAAAAACCAATTCAATACAAAGGAAAGGTTTTTATGCTTACAAAGGTATTTTATCCTGATAAATTAAATTAATTAATATTATTGATTGATAATAATGAAATAAATATATTCTATGCTCAATAATTTTTTTTGATATTCATAAAATAGATTTGATAATCATAACATAAGAGTAAAACCAGTTTTATACTTAAAAATTGAATTTTCAAAAAAGCCAATTTTCAACAATTTAATGGAAGACTTATTTTAAATATAATTTTAAAAAAATTGTAAATGTTATATTTCAAAATAAAATTATTTTTTTAAAACATAATAAAATTATCTTATGGTGATATTTTATTTTTTTAGAAGATTCGTTTTTTAAGGAATCGTGGAAAATGAATTTTAATTCAAAACTACTTTTTCATCTAATTTGTTAATAAGGATAAAAAAATATATCATTGTTTTTATATATTAATTAGATCTATGTAATATAAATTTATCCATTTTTTCCATTTTAATCATTTTAACATTGAAATTGGATAAAAAAACATTGCAATTTGGTTAACATTTTACATTAAAAACCCGCTTTGCCGTCCTATTTGCAGGATTAATTTTAAATTAATTTATTCCAATTATATTATTTTATTTTTTAATAATTAATTACCTATATGGAGAAATCATAATATATAATTTATATTTTTCTCAACATATTTATTTTATGTTTAATATGAATAAATGGATTAAAATTTATTATAATGATTCAGGTAAAATTAAGATTAATAAGGGACTAAACATTAATCTCGAGGGACAAAATGACCTTGAAACTGTTGAAAAATCATTTTAATGTGAATATTTATACCCTATATAACAATTTATGTAATAATGATCATTATTGGATCCACATTACATGGGAAGAACAGAGGTGGAATTCCCTCTTTTAAAAATTTACAAGAATGACACCCCCCCACTCTAAAAAGGTACTCACCCATCCCAGTTATTCACACCTCTAAAGAAATTAATCATGAAAGAACTCTAACAAAATAGTCTCCCAAAATACATTCCATAAACCTATAATACTCACTTTGGGATGATATCCAGCCATTTATGTGTTTTGGTATAAACTAAAATGAGTTACCCTAAAACGATGTAACATTCTGCAATGTGCATTTATGTTTAATTTATTTCTCCATCCATTCATTTACAATTAATAAGTGATCATATAATAACATAAATATAATAAATATAATTATATTTTATTATCATGAGGTTTCTACCTACACCGACACAAAATTTTATAAAATGGGTAATAAACTTACTATTTGTGTACGGTGAACTACTGCCTCATGAAATAATGTAGTTCGTTTTTCCTTTACAACATATCATTTTTAAAAATTATGATTGAAGTGTTTTTTAAATGATATTTATGTGGAATAATTATTTATTTAATATTTTTTTAACAAATACCATCATACATTCCATTTTTTTAAATACGATAACATCATTTGTGGTCGTGTGGACTACCGCCATCTCAAAGTGTTGTGATTTGTTCACTCTATAAATGGAATGTATCAATGATTGTTTTAATAATAATATGTGAAATATGTGATATAAATAATATAATATAATTATGATATACATATATATCATTTAATTTTAATTCTTTTAAATATGAAAAAATAAATGGAACTAGTGTTCACCTGTACGTACGACCTACCGTCGCCATGAATGATGCATTACATTTATTTTCTCCAAATTTTGTGGATTATTATAAATACATGTATAATGAATATATATTAAAATTAAATAATTTTTGAAATTATATATATGATTATATAATTATATATATAATAGGAATAATAAATAATAAGTCAAAACAAACTCAAGAAACTGAGCAATATACACCAAAAATAGTGAAAATAATGAAGGAATGATAAAAAACGGTAAATATAATATTATAGGAAGATAATATATAAATTTATAAATATGGTTATTTATATATTATAAGGTATTAATATTTTGAAAAACTTTATTCAGGATGTTATGGAAGTTCACCTGAATGGAAATGAAAAGTAAGGGATTCTTGTAACCCTTTTAAATCCATGAGTCACACTCTATTTACACCACTAAATTATTTTGTGTTGTATAAAATGCCCCTATTTTAAATTATATCATTGAAAAATTTATCATAATGGTATTTATATTTTTATTTGATGTTATTTATTTTATGGGTTTTATAATTCAAATGTTGTTATATGGTAATGGACTTCATATCAATTCCAATTATTTGAGGAATACATTATTGTTGTGAAAATTATTTCTTATAAATGTTCTACATATTTCAAAATTGATATTTAATATCGTTAATATATAATTTTTATTTTTATTTTTAGTTTCAAATTGAATTATTTTATCTAAGGGGATTTAACTATGTGGAAAATAAATTCATAACTCGATTTCTTTTCATTGGGTCATATTACTTTCAAATTATTGTTAATCTTTTAAGATTATGTGCCTAAGATATTTTGAATATATATTTTCATATTTAAATTTTTAAATTCGGATTTATATTTCACACACATAATCTATTCATTTATTTATTCTCAATTATAAATTATGGTCTTTCTAATAGTTCTCCTCACTAACTCATTTGATTCGAGATTGTTTACAGTTGAATTACTGTTAGAGGAAATTATTGGATCATTGTCTTTCAAATAATTTCACTTTATTGACCAATGTATATTCATGACCTTTTCATGTAATAGATCCTTTTTTCAAATCCAGGGTATGTAAAAAGTTTTAGATTTTTTTATTAAAAACCAACATCATTTGCCTCTTTAGTATTAGAACCTATTTTCTGTAAAAACCACATTTCAAAAATATGTTTTAAAATGTCTTTTAAGCAGTTTAAAAATTATTTATTACTGGAATTTTAAACATTTACATTTTATTTGATGATTTTTAATTAATATTTTTAAATAATATTTTTTTCAAAACATAATTCAAAATAAATGGATACCTTCCTCAAGACTATTTTAAATTTTTTATAGTATTTCAATTAAAAAGGACAACACCCTTTATTTTTATACCACATGGGATATGTCATTTTTAAAAAATAATTATTCTTAATATGAGTGTTTAATGATATATTTTTCATTGGACAGTATAGACAGTCACTTCCTTGAATCCTTTATTAATCCACTTGAAATATTTAATTTATGATGATCAATAGACATTAAATTTCCCTTAATTGTCTATATAACTTATCATCGACAGGATTACTTCCTAAACTATATATAATTTTTAAATATAATGTTTACTTAAATGGTTATATTATTTTATAGGTTAATATTCATAAATCTATATCCTTTACTGAATACATCTATTTGATAAGTCTTATTATATATAAGGAATGCTTTCGAAAAGTAGTGATGGGTGAGGCCCGGACATTATATTGACCATCGATGCATCGAAAGGTTCTTATGATAAAAATTATTGGTGAAAATTAAATAGGTTTTTACCTATAGTCCTAAACCATATTTTGAAAGTTATTGATGGTGTCAGTTTATCTATTCCTCAAAGACGATGGATAATAATTTAGAATTTCCTTTATTTCAATTCTATATTTAGTATCCATGAGATTTTCAATATGTAAAATTACAAGGATTCATTTAATTTTAATTTTTTCCCTAAATGGCATGTGTTTTTAGATTATTTCCCTTCTATATTCATGAAACCTTTTCTATTTATTGAAATGGTTTTTTATTTATATTTCTGCCCATATTTTTTACACACTTCTTTTAGAGTTAATTGAATACATTCCATGTCTGTCCAAATATTTACCTTCCCATATTCATTATTATTATTGATTCAATATTTTGTTTCTGATTTACATACCCATTCTGATCATTTTAGCTCACCCATGTTATTTTTTCTTTCTTTAGCATTCCTTAAAGTCTGCTATTAAAAATATACATGGATGTGGTAGATGGAATTTTGTTATTATCCCCAAAAGATATAAAAAAATATGTTTCAATTTGTGTATTAATTTATAATACAGGACTCATGCATGTATCTAGTTTACCATATCTATTAAATTTTTTGGTCCTTTCAGATGAGATTTAGTTGTATCTTATGACAATGTAATGGTAGTTGGAAATAGCTGTAGTCTTTTTGGGATCTAATCCCTTCATAAGATTCAATCCAATGGGAATCCATTCTAATTTACTAAACCACTCATAAAATAGTACATCCACTACTATATCCACAATAAGTGGTAGCTTAGAAGATATAAAATTGGGGGAATTTTCACCCTCTCCCTCAATATTTGGGATCCTGGCACTCTATGGAGAAAATTTCACGATAAAGAAAACACATCGTAGACTAAAATGGATGGGAAACTACATAATGAATAAATAATACAGGGTAGGCACAAAATCTCAAAACCTAACGTAATCAATTCTTATAACCCATAAACTAAGAACTCCCTAGATCCCTATCTACTACTAAATATCATATATCATATATATTTTCAAAAAAAAATTAGAATTTGAATATTCACATTATTCATTAAAACCAAAATTTCTATCACTTTTTTTCACCTATTTCAACAAATTTAATTTTTTTTAAAAAAAATGGGAATTGTTTAGATAGAGTTCCATTCAAATGTTATGATGGAAAGTACGTTATATGTTGCATAATGGAACATCATTATAAGAATTTAATCAAGTAAAATAAATTTATCCAAGAATAGATTTATAATATTATATTGATGGAGTTGGAAAAGTAATATGAAGCCATACTTTTATGGGGAAAATGAAAAATAATTGGAGGATGGAACACTATATAATCAACCCATTATTATAAATAAATAATTTCATATTCATATATACAAATTAATCATCGACAATGTGTAATATTAAGAAAAAAATTATTTCCAACATGATGAAAGAACCTAAACCCACACTCTCTTGTCATACTCCCCAAATAGATAACACCCTTTTGAATCATTACCAATGTAATAATTTATACCCTTAATGGTTGAAAACCAAAAAATAGTAATAACATAGACAATATATTAAATATCATCCCAAGAGGGTTTTCACAGTACCCAAATATATGTTATCTACTCATAAGAATGATCCCATCACTAAGCCCTCATATATTTATATTCACATATCTTATAATACAAATACTAATACAAAAATGAAACGATAGATACCAATTGATAATGTCCCACTAACCCTTTACACAATATAGTTCTCATACCAATGGTCTTCACATGCCTCAAGCATGCCCCTCCATATGCGACAGGCATCAAACAAACTGTGAGTCTATATAACACCATGAGACATTATACCATTAGTTTCAGAGTGCATGCATAAAATATAAGAAACCAAAAAAACATCACTTAATGGAAGAAGTGAACAATATCCATGATCTTATCACTACACATAAAATAAAAAAATTAAAATAAGGTTATAAATTATAGGCCTATATTCATGCAGTTGGTATATGGTATACTTTATGTACAAATGGAAAATAAAAATAACCTGAAAGAGACATAAAATGACGTCGTAGGACCCATGACCTATCTCAACAACCATATCCTATCTTCACCCAACAATAAGACATCCATCTATCATATATAACATTCCCATATTCAATCATGATATCATAAAGTCTACTCTCTCACTAAACGTCGGCCCAATTAACGTGTGACTAAGACTCAGTATACAACTATGAGTAGATTCTATAAATAAATCCATCCAATAATTGGTGAGTGTGAAATTTTAGTAGTTAAATAAATTATATACATTAAAATGAAAAAATAAATAAGAAATATTTCTAGGTCTCTACAGTGACACACAATTGTTTACCTACATTCATTATCTAGTGATTGATGTCTTATATCATGTTGTGAAGACCATTCCAACATAAGTTCCTACATTATATCAAAAACCACCACATATCAAATTTATTCTTAGTTTTCATAAAACACAATATAACAGGTTTATTATCGATATCACAACCGAAAAAATATTGGGTGTATAATCAAAATCACAATCCAAAACATATTGAGTGTATTCTAATTTATTAAAATTCACCACAAATTTGGTGTATTTTAAGTCATCATAATCCACAACATACCCAGTGTATTCTCATTTGACACCAACCACCACATGTTGGGTGTATTGTTGGTTATTCAAAAAATTAACTATTGGATGTATTCTCTGTATCAAAATTCACCAACTAGGTTTATTCCAAATATCAAAAACCACCACATTATTTGTAACCATAGTAATAAAAACCCACTATTTTTTTATTCTGGTTATCTCAAATTATATACAATATAACCAATTAAATTTCAAATTTCAAAGTAGTTTCACTGAATTTTAAGTGTGCAAGGTGTTCCATCGAAATCACCTCACCCATGGATTTTAACAATCATACGAAAAATTTTTTTAAGGTGAAAAATCATTTTCAACTGTCATTTTATTTTTTCAGTAATTCTTAAAAAACCATCATTTTAAACAACACAACAAAAAAGAAAAAAATCAAATCTATGGGAGAAATATACATAACACCTAACATATTTTAATAAGGAGCCACATTCCACATATTTATCCATTATTTTTCATATAATGAGAGAACACTATGTATCATAGGATTCCCAAAAAACAAGTGAAAATATTTAGAAGAAAGATAATGCAACCCATCAGAGAATAAAAACTATAGAGAGTGGGAAGGAGTTGTAGACTTACCATACATACTTGAACATATAAGACTAAAACAAGAAGGTCAATTTTTTTTTGATGTTTCTCTAGGAATACGGAGAGGATATAGGGGTTTGTGATGAAGTGTCTTTTGTAAACAAAGAGGAGAAAAATCAGGTAAGAAGGTAATAGTGTATTAATGGAAGAAAGTTTCATTTTCCCACTATTTACAAAGGCACAGAGTTTTGCTGCATGGTTGGAAATATCCTGCACCAAACAAGTGGCCTCCACTATCGGAAGACCCATATCACTTTATTGTTTGTCATATGATTTTATAATCCTAGAGAAGAGAATGTAAAAGACATTTGCAGTAAATTTTATGTTTCAAATGGTTTACCATACTCATTAAAATTATTAAAATAATCATGCTAATCTCCATTAAAATAGACATGGTTGTGGGGACAGTTATTTAAAACAATGTAATGACATTTTGCCCTATTTCACTTCTCTAAAAACGAATATACCCATATCATACCATAATCACTCCCCAAGAGACCTCCCAATCCCTTATATACACTTTAAAAAAACAATTAAAGGCTACTAAAATACATAAAATTTATGTGTACGTCTCTAGAATAGAGAGGTCATTCACATTCCATTTCCCCCCTATTTAAAACTCAAAAATACGAAATATTTTTTTAATAAATCCCATCAATATTTATCATTTTTGTCCTGGAATATTTTTTCTCAATTTCGATTTTCATGAATTTTATTTAATAGAATTTTTGAAAAACATTTATATCATTCCATAATATATATTTTATAATTTCTATGACATTATGTAATTTTTTTTGAATATATCGTTTGGCCTTATCTGAATTACACATATTTTACTTTCTTTTAAATATCTTAAAAATAATTTTATTTGATCATTTTGATCATGAATATATTTCCCTTCAATCATTACCTTTATTCATTATGAGGCATGATTTTCAAATATGTATGGTTTTTTTAAATAAAAACACCATCCAATTATTCTAGGTATTCTTAATGTTCTTTTTTAAATGATTTCACAACAAGGATATATTTCATCTCATTTTTTTGAATAATTTTTTTAAATTTTTTTAAAAATGTATTTTTCATATTTGTAAACTTCTCTTAAGGATTGATATTATTTATTGAAAATATTACCTTATGATACCATTCATTGTCACTCACTGGATTAATTGTGATGATAATGTTCTAAAGATTAATTTAAGAAAAATATATCTTTATCATTACTTAATTAATTTATCATGAAATTATAAATGTTATTATGATATAATTTCAAACTGATATATTGTTTTAATTAAGTAATGGGTGGTCTTTGAATCATATCAACCTCAAATATATTGGTTGAATTTAGATATCTCGTGATATATTATTAAAAGGAATGTGGAGTGAGACCAATCCATTATGGGACATGGTCGACTATGTTTATAGGAATGGGGAGCGAACCCAATCTATTTTGGGACTCTATCTATATTATTATAGGTTTTGGTCATTTCTCATTATTAATGGATGATAGGGTGTGGTGATATATCTTTTTGTAATCATAACTGGGATATACAACACCTATATTTTTTAGGGTTTTGTGCTCCAAATATTAGTTAAAAACATGCATTCTCTTATCCTCAATTCACTAATGTTGTCCGTAATGAGGAACAAAAGACAGTATAACAAAAAAATCATTTTTTAGGACCCACATCAATGCTTCATCAATTTATCCCTTTTTAAAAATATGAATTTTATAGGGTTTCCCAAACTAATTATTCCCCAAAAAATCTATATATGATGGAACTCAGACTCTAGGGCTATGATGTTTCTCCAAGATTCAATTTACTTTTTTAGGATTAATAACCTATCCATTACAACTGATTAAAAACTCCAAAAAATAATTATTCCCTATTCCTGAAATAGAAATATAGAAGTAATGAAAGACTTGGATAAATATTTCACCTTTTATTTAATATCAACTGAGTTCACTACATGTGGAATATGATTAAAGTCATTATAAGATCCCATGAAGATGTTATCATTGTTTATGACTTCCCCGAATGGATTAGGTATTTCTAGGTTGACACACATGTATAAGTTGGGGGCTTGAACATATTCATTTCCACTAGTTTCTGGTCCCTACGGGACACTCACAATGTCATCTAGCAAAAGATGTGATGTCTCGTGCTCATTTTCCACATGATAGGTGCACCAAGACCGATGTGACACATGGACTCAAACATTTCTCCCCATGTATCAGAGGCTACCCACTAATAGTGAGAGTCTATGGTGTGTGAGTGGGGTGACTATGACCTCATTTCTTCAGTTTACCAAAACTGATAAATATAATCATAGGTAAATATTGGAATAAATATAAGTAAACATAATGAAAAATAGAAAATAGATAAAAAAATTAAAAACAACTAAATCAACTGGAATAACATACTAAAATATATGAAAATATATTTCATGTCACTATAATGCTAGATGTAATCGTTACAACGTACTAGACATAAAATATAAACTGAGGTAGCCGAAAGGGAATTGCATATACATTCCCAAGAATCCTAAGTTCAATCTCATTCATTTGCTGCTGACTCCATACTAATACAACATGAAATCAAGTCTTTGATGTTTTATGCTTCTATATATCAACACCTACATTCATGAAGACTTCCCAGGTACCAAAGGCACCCAGATAGGGTGTCAAGTAAATTTCAGTGGACCTCTACTATTAGTGTGTATAATATATAGACCATTTAATATATATTTAATGTTGTGAAAGAAGTAATATATAAATTTAACTATTACAATAACATAAATACCCAAGTACCGTCTTTTTCCCTTGTCTAGTGTCTAAGCATGTAACCAATTCATTTTTTGATTGTTACAACATTATAAATATGTCACATGTTAACAATGGTGAAGGATCTAATATATATTAGGGAAAACTATAATGATATTTAATAATGATGTTACAAATTACTGACTAAGGAAAAATAGACCTCAAGTGTAGCCAACTCAGTAAGGACTGTATCCTGCCTATGGGTAAGTGTGTAATACAAGGATACTAGTCTAAGTAATTCTACAATAACATGCCTAAGCATACAAAGGAGGTCAACCAAAGTAAAATGGGGATAAACAATGAATTGGTGAGAATGGATTTAACCATGGAACCTATATGGAAATGTTGTATCCTAGGAGTGTATCCCAGGCATCCAGTAATAATATTGAAGGAATCCTATAGTATCATACTGGTCAACCAATGTTAGACAAAGATTGGGTTCCAGGTGGGTATCACCCAAACCAAGCTACATCCTTGAATTGGAATGAGGTTATAGAGTCCTCAAAGAATTCCATATATAATCCATGCCGATATTGAGTCAATCTACTCCTACTATGATAATTAAGTCATTTAATATTTCATAAGGTTCAATCCATTACATTTCATTTTTTGGACAAAGCTAATTGAACATGAAACCATTTTATAATGTCTTAATTAATCAATACTTCTATATGGTTCAAGACTTTCCTTTCATTAGTGTGACAAGGCAATGTAGATGAAAAAGTCATTTATTCATTTTAAAGAATGATAAATATTCAAGGTTCACTCTACTACCTTCCATTAACAAGGAAAGGGGTGATTTGGACATGAAACATATTATTTAATTACATTTAAAAATCCCTGTTCATATAGTTAGTATACTTTCCAATTTCGAACTCACAATTAATTAGAAAATTTAACCAATTTCCATTGGCGGGTCAAGTGGGGATTATACATATAAATTTTCATTATTTAATTTAGAATATAAAACTATCCATATAGTATATAAAATATTACCCATTGGTTTGTCCAAGGAACTCCTGAACAATGGCTCAAAACTATCAAAACATTAAAAAGAAAATTATGAAAGAACATATAACATGGTATGGATAGATTTGTGGGTATAAAAACTAAAAACTAATAATATATTTTATAATAGAATAACCAAACAATTCTAATGATTATAAGAATGGAATATAATTCAGTAAAAGGTACATTATGAATTTGGCGGGTCTCACATGAAAATTCATAAATAAATGAACTTTATTGATGATTTATATACTTCCCACCTTAGGCTTGTATTATAATCATCATCCAGTATTAGACTCTAATTTTTCATGGAATGGAGTAGATCTGAGAAAATAGTAAAAATGCTTACACTTGGATAACTTGGTCAAGATCAAGAAAGACGAAGAACGTTTCAAAAAGATTTTGTGTATTTACCATTGTCCATCCATCATGACGAACAAAATATTCAATAGATCTCTAATGATGAATATCCCTTGATCCATAGAATAAACCCTAAAAAATAACCAAATGGGTGAAACAGAGGTTTAGTCCATTATAAATAAGATTATGTAAGAAGGAAGGATTAATTAAATCATTAAAGGTAAAAATGTAAAATTATTGCACATTTAGCCTTTGCACGATTTGGATACGTGGTTTGAAAAACCATGTGCTATCCATGAATGGGCATATATAAAAAGGCGTGTATCACATGTTTATTACATGTTGTTAAGGAAACAGTGCTCCAACCTTGTGTGATAGCTCTTCATGAAAATGCACATCATCCCCATGATTAGATCAAACTATGTAGCTAACCCACATGGTTTCCTCTAACCATGAGATTGTCTCAATTTTCCCCAAAATATGGGCATTAGGATCTTAATAACACTAAAACACCCTTGGGACATTATCTAACTAATTATACATCCACATTAGTTAAAAAATAAATAATTATACCAAAATTCAACCAATCCATACCTAAATCAAAACCTAGGTTCTTACAAAAGGAGATCAAGTAATACCTCTATTTCATCCATAACAAACATATGGAGCCCTAAAAATGTTTATTTTTCAAATTTTGATAAGAAACTTTTAGATAACCAATTAAAATTCACCTTCTATCCATCCATTTCCCATTTGGTGATCTTTATCAGATAAGAGGAGAGATGGGATAATGTTTTAAATGGAAGAATACCCTTAATGTTTGGAAACATGAAACAAAATTATCCTTGGACTAAATGATTATTAGAGGTGGTGGTACCATCTGAGCCACCTATGTATCAATCAATCTAGATTTCTCTACATTCTTGAGGTAGGTAGATTAAATAGATTTTGAGGCCATTGCGATGCTACAGGGGATCAAACTATTAAATTCACATAGCATATCCTTATTTTTATTGGAATTTGATCCTTCCATTGTGATGAATTTATTGAAGGGGAAATCGAAATATTCGTGGAACTAAAATTGTTACATCAGATACAACAAATAAAATCGACCTCTAGAGGTACATTTTGTTAACTCATTATAAGAGGTAAACATATAGGCAGATCATATATCATATATAGGTATTGAGGATGATAAGTTTGTGGTGTATTAATGTATTTATTCCCTTCTAGTTTTCATTGTATAATTTTCCTGGAGAAATTCCCTTGGACACAATAACTTTCACCTCCCATTGACTATTTTTAACTTCATTCTTATGTTTCTTGTGTTTAATTTAAATTTCCAAAAGTTAGTCTATTTTTACAAAATGTTATGTATGCATTTTGAGTTATCCTTGACTAAGGAAAAGATTTTATATGCTTTTTTTATTTCAGAAACATATTTCTTATGATTATGATATTTTTCATGGATCATGATCTCAAATTAAGGATACCAAACTTTTATAACTCATTCATTTTTGTGGAATACCTCATTCAATGGATAATTATTTATGGTTTACTACATATTATATATGTTTAATTATCTTATGATTATGTTCTCATACCCTTATAATTATGTTATACTCATTTATGATCTTCTTTAATTATTACCCATGTTTACCCTTACTAAGCATATGTGATCACCATTTTATATGTTTCAATTTACACAGGTTATGAAAAATATTATTAATCATGTTAATATTATTATGGTACAATATGAGAGGATATTTATTTGGTATATTGGATATTGTTTCAAGAAATATTCTTACTATATATATATTTTCTCCAAAGGAACAAACATTTTTCAGTTTCAAGTTGTGTAATATAGTGAGATGCGGTAAATTTTCCTCTATAATGATGAAATGTGTATGTATGTGATTATTGGGTAACCTCAATTTGAATAATAGTAAGGTTCATAATTTTTTTGAGATTATGATTAAACAAATTATTTATGAACTTATGGATAAGATTAAATATATGAAATTTAATAAATATTTTATAATGTATACAGTGTGTGGTTTTCTAGTAATGATATCATTTTCCAAAAACAAAAATGGGGATGAATGCTCTTTTATAGATTAATCTAGGAAAAATAACCTTGAAAAAGGATATTTAGGTATTATCTCAATCTTTTTTATTGTTTCGTAGTTCCTTGTAATATTTGTTCTAGTTTTATGAATCACTACTTCCAGGCAGTTTCCATTAGATTTATTCACTGAACCCTAAACACCCAACAATACTTTATCCAAAAGGGACCTACTTTCCAAATGCAGGTGTTCATTAAGTTTAAACATGACAATACTTATGAACATGGATTGGTTGAGAGGATGGGATGTCAGACTCATCACACCCTCTTGAGGGGAACTATTGCCTATACCAGGAATCTCTTTATAAATTTAAGATATTCTCCTAAATCCTTATTAATTCACCCATTATAACGTTATTTTCCAATTGTAATTTGCATTAAATTATTAATATTTGTAAAATTTATAATCTTCAATATGTTTTTAAGGATCATCATTAATGGAGATATCTGTATGTATTCGAGGTTCTCCATCAATTGTATACTCCCATATACTATTTAGAGATTCATTTAGGTATCTTTATGATTGTACTAGTTTTTAATCCAATTAGTGGGGAACTTCGGGATTTATTTTATTCTAGGGAGATGAAGGTGTGTTTTGATATTGGGATCTTACTCATAAAATTGGCTACCTAGGTATCCTTGTGAAAGGAATCAAAACCCCAATAGTTCGCTGCCTCTAAGTGAGGCACATTAGACTTTTAAGGTCATTTGATAAGGACCTAAGCGTATAGTTTAATGTCATCTTATAAGGATATCAAATGCAAAAGTTTCATATTCAATGTTTGGTGTTGGAATTATGTTGAAGCATCCCATGGAACATGGAATGGGTAAGGGTTTCCAAGTAAGATTAGACCTTGTTGGGAATATGGCCTAAGGAGAACAACGTTGATTTTAAGTGTTGGGTTTGAACCTCAAGGAGGATTACTACATATCCCATGTGGATGGGAATCAAATCCAATTTAGATAAATGAGTTCCCTAAGAGATTATGGTCCTTTGAGTGAAATTATTTTGGGATTACTTCTTGAAAAGGATGCCTTGATGATTTGGGGGGGGGTTAATTTGGGACTTATTCCTATGGAGGATTCCTGTATAAAGGGAATTAGGGATGAATTCTTGAAGAGGATATCCAGTGATATTAGGCCCTAATAAGGCTTCATATGTATCCTAATTATGATGATAATTAGATTTCACATAGTCTATTGGTTGTTAAAATTATTTGACCATGACAAATATCTAAGCCCATGTGATTCATGCTTGGTGTGAGAAACTAGAGGATGTAAAAGATTCAATAAGTTACCCACAATTTTTCCCCCTATGTTGGTGGAAGAGGGTACACCTATGGAAGACTGGGTGGATGAGATTGAGACGACCAGAGATGAGGGGGAGGCAACGAGACTTCCCTCTGTTCTCTTTACATTGGAAAAGGGTCCAATGAAAGGTAGAAGGGATGAAGGTTACGGGCTTACACCAGGATGGTTGCCCTAAAATTGATCCTGGTAGCGGAGGGAGACATCTACATTATTCAAAAGGGAAAGTAGTTTTTAACTATACCATCCCAACCAGATACCTGAGGATCCGGGTCTTCGAGATGGGAGAGGTTAAGACCTAAACCATAATCATTCGTATCAGGAACTTCTTAACACTATTTTTGGGAGAATTGTCCATGTGACTACCAATATACAAACCTATAGTAACATCCTAAATCCTAACCCAATTATGAATCTAATGTGGGAAACATCGGACTTTGGATATACAAACCCAAATAAAAGACACACAAATATATCTTTTTAATGGTTCAGTAATTTGGGAGGTTTTAGTGGAGCTCCCAATAGAATCACATTCAACCAAGGGAGGCAATAATGAATAATCCTTTCCATGAATGGATTTGAGGAGGGATTGATGTCTTGTAGAAAGAATAGAACAGTTTAATCAATGTAGAGTGCCCATGTAGATAAGGGTGCGAAAGTATTGGCATGCAAGTAAACTTGGGTGACCTTATGTTTACTTAAGGGATTATCTTTATGAAGGTTTAAATGGATCCCAAAAAAATTGAAACTACTAATGAACTAGTATGTAAGAGGATTGATGAAATGATGAATTTCATTGGTCAAGACTACTTTAATGTCTGTTACACCACAATTCCAGACATATCAAAATATATAAAGAAATAACACATCAAAATTCCACAAAGAACTTATTTTACTCTATATATCTATGTCCACCAGCAAGAAGGAAATGTCCTAGACCTGAAGAAATATGTCCCACTTTCTCAGTTTCAAGATTTTACCAACTTATCATCTAAAAATGTTTCTATTACATACTCATTTTTTAATGTTGGGAATGATAAAAAAGCTCATATCATGCATCACAGCCCATGTGCTTCAGATTTGAAACCAAAGACACCCGAGTTGCAGCCACACAGTTATTCATCCATCATTCAAAATTCTCATACAGATAAATCCAAATGATGATAGAAATGTTGGGATTTCTACTAAGGAGGAGGTGTAAAACCTACATGGATGTTAGAATATTGGGTGTGCAAGAGGTCTGAAAATATTAAATTTGACTTAAATGTTGTTGGGATTTATGAGGCTATCTTGGTTGGGAAAACTGATGTGTACATGAATAATGATTTTTTACTAGAGTTACTAAGATGATGGAGCCCAGAAACTAACTCCTTCCATTTAGAACATAGAGAGTTGGGCATCTGCTTGTGGGACGTTAACAAAATTTCCAAATCTCTAATCCTAGCAGATATGTATAATGAGTTTATTCCTCCCAAGTTTACATGGAATGAATTAGAGGAGACACCATCTTTGGTTTGTTAGTTGATGAAAATATTTAAGAGACTCAAGAATGCGACCATAATGAAGTCCTATTCAAGAAGGGATATTCATCCAGAGGAATGGATGGAAATATTCCTAGTAAATAAGAAGGAAAAGGTTCCCACCTATACCCATCTAACAAGTTCAAAAAATTCATAGAAGAGAGGTACCCCTAACAAAGTTTGGCCAATATTGGAGAAAGGAGAGTTAGATAAGTGGGGATATGAAATCAATTCAAATATTGCTTCAAAGACACATCTGGAAGGATTCCTAGACATGTGGAAAATTGTGTACTTATAACCAGTCATTGATTCCAAAGGAGCTGTGAGGCCAGGAACATTTTTTATCTTGGCCAAGCTGGCTGAAAAAGGATGGTAGGGCTTGCCACTCATGTTTTGGCTAAAATCCCTAGGATATTTCCTCGTATATAAAGAGGGAAGTCTCCTTTTAGGATAGTGGGGCCATTCTAGGTATTATGTATATGGATCACAACTTATTTCAAAAATTATGTTGTACAATATGTGGTTCGTGTATTTGTAAGTTCCTTCTAACCATCTATTCAGAATTTCTCCCGTATTTCACCCTTATCTCTGTACGCTTACTATATCAAGGGCTGGTATAGTATGCATAAGGAATTTCATTTCATTCTTTATGGGAACCCGCCCATGTGGAGATTTGTTGATGATGGGACGACAAGATTAGAGTTGAGGGAATATATGCTAGCTTTCGGAGATGGTATATTGGCCACCACGATCGACAGAGAAGTCATATGTGAGGACTATGGTCCTTATAGATTTTCATGTCAATTGAAATGCCTACAACAAAATACCGCATCCCCCTAGTACATGTTAGATTAGTGAAACATATGATGGTTGACTGACAATTATGGCTGCTGACCTCTATGGAGAACTCTGGGGAAGTATTTAATTTACCTTCTACTGATGCAATAAGTAGATTGACTATCTGGTGTATTGAAAACTAGGTTGTATCTTACAATGAATGGGTATTAAACAATGTTTTCCCTCTAGTGGGGATAAAGAGAAGCAGTAGGAGGGGACCCCATTTGTTTAGAAGGTAACTCATCATCATGAGTTCGTGACTCATTAGAGTTAGAGGGTGGAGGTAATGAGGCTCCAAATTCACCGAGGAAACCACATGCAATATATAATCCACCTACCATAGTTAAGAGAGCCACCCCATCAATCCCTATTGAAGTTGTACTGAGGTGATCTAGTCACCATCATTCTGAAGAGTGATGAGACTCATTCTCTCATCCCTCATCTGTGACTATGGGAGATAGAAAGAAACTCAAATCCAAGGTTTCCGAATCCTCCTAACAACCCTCTAATATATACTCTGAATACATACAACCACAGTCTGTTCAAACATGTAAAAGTTAATACTTTTATGCTGAAAACAAGTTAATGGATCTATGTGAAGGGCCACATATTCTGGGAGTATGGGATCTACCGGCCTACTCTGACATTCTATTTAAGGACAATCCAAATGAAGTGAGGACTTACATCCGAGATTTGGAAATGCTCATATACAAATCTGATGAATGAACTCCCAACACAAAGAGGGTGGAGGAAATGATAGATCATGGTACAGATGAATGGATGGGTCCATCATTAGATGAAGAATGGCATGATTTTGAGGATCCTGAATATATAGGTTTCCTTTTTTTCCTCACATTCTCTTCTTCTTTACAATTTTAATTTAGTCAAATCATTGTAACATAGGGGAAATATCATCTTAACATAGATATGGTAAAAGGAAAATCAACAGAAGTCCCCCCTACATGGTATAGACATGGATGTACTGCTTTGGGAGCTACCAGATCACCCTATGAATCGGGATAAATATATTTAGGCCAACAAGCCATGTGGTATGAGTTGGAAAGTGTATTTCCATTTCTATTAAATGTCATTGGAGATGATGATTAACATCCTCCTAATAAGGAAAATAAAAAAATCATCGAAGAATTAAATCCATAGATAAACGCATTCTCAGTGGTTGTAAGCCTTCCTGATAATCAATAATTTTAAAATTATTCATGAGAAAATGTTTAAACTTCTTGGAATTACAGGGGCTTCTTATGTTTCTTCTTTGAAAGAAAATACTAATAAAAATCAAATAACCATGGAAGGTTCTACTAAATAGGAACCAATTCCTTCTAATCTGGTAGTTCCTGAAGAGGCATTGAGGGAAAAGAAACTAATGTATGTCCCCATCACTGTCCATGTTCCTGATATCATAGGAGATTAGGCTTCTTGTAAATCAACAATTTTTTATAAGACATCAAATGTAACAATAACTGATTTCCATTTTATGATATTTTAGGGTGTCGCATGAACCAGAACATTTGGTAACAATTGACACTGACACCACAACTGTTGTTGGGGAATCTATTTGGGGTCAAAGGTTATTGGAGGAAGGTTGCGAAGAAAACACGACGATTGCTCCCACAGGTTGGACTAACCTGGGATCTAGGATATCATTTCCTGGAATGATGAACTATGGAATGTATTTGGAAGAAGTATAAAAAGATTTTAATATACCAAACTCATTAGATGATTTTGAAGTTCCTTATATAGAATCAACTGGATGTGATTTTTCATTATTCTTCCTATTAATATTATTATGATTAAATTCTTAAACATGTTTGATGAAAAATGAAATTTCATTTGAGGAACTATTGTTGCAACGATACATGAAGGAAGTGTTGATATTAATGTTATTCCAATCATTGAGGAGACATTGGATCAGGTTTATCATGAGATGGAAAAACTTCCTGAGATTCATTCTAAGGATATTGAGCCAATTAATGATTTCACTCCCCACCCAGAGAGATAAAAAAAAAACTTCTTAAACTGAGAATATTGGGGAGGAGTCTTCTCAAGTCACTGAATGACTGCTAGGTTAGAAATACTGATATTGTGATTGTACTCACATTTGTTATCCCTTGAAGCTAAACACAACCATAATATTTGATTTACGATAGAGGTCTATTAACTTCAATGGATAGGTCATGCTGTGATGCCTCTGCATCATCCCAAATAGTACTAGAAGGTGAAGCAACCATTCCTCCGGAAGAAGAAGAACATGGCACTTTTGTGAGTGAATTAATCCCAGAATGCATCCATCCTTATGAAAGTGACTCTGAATAAGACCCAAAACTGTAAAAGGATCATTATTTAACACATCACAAGGAATGTAGGATTATATAGATGATAATATCTGAGATTCCATTGGAGGAACTACCTTCAAGAAATCTACGACTCTCATCAATGTTTCTCATGATAGGATTTGGACGTTTTCAATACTATTATATTTATACTACGATGAAAGAGATTATTTGTAGAATAGAGCAAGAGTAAAATCTTTGTAAAAACATGATAAAAGATACACTGTTGACTAACACTAAATAATTCCAAGAAACATTTTCCCGAGATGAGGCTAATCATACTGTAAATTTGATGGAACTGAAGCAGATGATCAAATAAAATACTATTCAGCAGCTACGTCCTCAACAAGAATTATATATCAACCCCGGGGAGCTTCACCAGCTTAATATATCCTTAAGATAAGTACATTAGGATGGTAAAAATTCCATTTCATATTCTAAAGAAGCACTTCATCATGCTAAAGATAGAAGAGATAGTCATCTAAATGAGCATTAATTGGATGTTAATTGGGCTCAAGAGGCTATTAAGAAAATGAAGAATTATATAGATAACCTTTTGGGTTTTTTATTAGAGAGAGATTCCAATTTTTGGATGCTCCTCTCTAAAAAAAATTTCATAAATGAAAAGCATTTTTTCCTTCAATCATCTATGTTTTCATTCTCACTAGTTTCTTTTGTTTTACAGAATTCATTGGGCCTAGAAACCATAGTTTTATTTTTCCATGGTTTATAAGGACAACCCCACAAACTTTTTATCTTTTGACCTTTTTTTAAAATATAATCCAAATCACACAAAATTTATGTTTAGTGAGATGGGACTTGAATTTTTTTCAGAGTGCCCTTTGCGGGTTATCAATCTGGTGAGTACCACGTCTCTTGTTGTTTTCAGTTTAGTGTCATGCATATTAGACAATAATGGGATAATTATTAAGGTAGAATGTATTTTAACATAAATTTTGAAGTTAGATCCCACGAAAGTCATAGTTGCTAAGAATTTTATTAATATTCATTAAATATTTCCAAGGGGAACCATGATCCATTATTTAAAGTTCACTAAACTTAAAACTTATATCTACATATGGGTAGTATCCTACAAGAATGAAGTTACCATTATTTTAAAAAGAAGTTATGGGGGTGAATTATGTAGGGAAAACTAGGGAATATGCTGCATAGCCGAATAGTGGCATCTTTTGACAGACAGGTCTGTTATGTAGGAAACATATGAAAGGACGCCTAAGGTTACATACTGCATAGTCAAAAAAATATCTCTTAGATGTTTGACCTTTTAATATTGATAGACAATGGATAATATGATTTGGGTGACTCAAGACCATATAGGGTGGTTTTTTCAAGGAATGGGAATTCTAGGATAAAGGGTTATTTGTGTAGTTTTAAGTCATGCAGTGAGGACGTTATTTTGTGTAATTTTAAGTCATGCTGTGAGGAAATTGTAATGTATAGTTTTATGTCAGGAAGTGAAGGAATTGCACAGTGTAGTTTTAAGACATGATGTGAGGACACAGTACAGTGATGTTTTAATTCATGTAGTGAGGTCATTGTATTGTGTAGTATTAAGTCATGAAGTGAGAATATTGTACTATGTAGTTTTAAGTCATATAGTTTGGATATTGTATTGTGCATTTCTAAGTCATGTAGTGAGGACATTATGTTGTGCAGTTTTATGTCATGAAGTGAGGAAATTGTGTGGTTTTATTTCAAGGTCTTTAGCATTGACCAAATGTATGAGACTCTCCAAATTTCTAGGTAATTAGGTTGAAACATATTACCATATTCAGGTATAGAAGGGAAAATTGTATATTTTGATTTTGGAATTTCTAGATCTGATAAATGATTTGGAGAAAAGGATAAAGGCATTAGAGGAAATATTTTCCAAGAACGAAGTTACCATTATTTAAAAAACCCATTATGGGGGATGTATTATGCGGGGCAAACTTGGGCATATGCTGTATAGCCAAACATTGGTGTATTTCGATAGATTTTCTTGTTATGTTGGAAACTTATGCAATTCCACCTAAGTGAACGTACTGTATAGTCAAGAAAAAGTGCTCTAAGAAGTTTGAAATTCTATTATAAAAATCCGATGAATGTTTATGGAGTTTCATATTTTTTGAAGAATAGAGTTTGGTTTATGATGAAATGTACTTGGATATGGAGAGAGTATTTCCAATCATGATTTCTTAAGAATTGGTGTAATAGTATTTCGAAGAAGGTCTGACCCAAATGTAGGTTGTTTGTTGTTTTTAGTGTTAGTTCATACAACTAGGACTAGAAATGGAAACACGATATGATATGGGGCAAGTGATCCAAGATCATTTCATATTTCTTTGAACACATGGAGACAAAGAGAGATAGATGTGTAAACCATGGTCTTTAAGACTTTCAGATCAAGAGAAATATAATGGGATAAATATACATGAATGGATATTTTTAAAAAATATAGATTCTTGTATATTTTCATCAATGTTTGAAGGGGACAATGACACTATAATCAAGAACAAACTTAATATCATTTGACTAACAAGTTATGGGGATATATTATACAAGGACAACTCGGGTCATATTCTACCCAGCCAAATAGTTTCATCTTTTTACTGAAAGGCTCGTTATGTAGGAAACTTATGAAAGGCCACATAAGGGCACATACTGCATAGTTCGGAAAATGTTTTCTCAGATATTAGACATTATGTCACAAGAAACTATAAGAAAGATTATTAAGATGAGGAAATTTTAAAGATTATGTGTGTGACATATGGAAGGGTTCAATCTCAATGCACATGAGAAATATTTGAATCATTATTGCCCATGAGTTTGAAGTCCTTTACATAGATCTATCTCACATGTATAATGGAGGTTTCCTTTTTTCAATCAATATTCTTCTATGTAGTTTAGATTCATGCATTGAAGTCATTTTACTGTACAGTTTTAATTCATGTAGTGAAGACCATTAATAACACCATAAGAAATTGAGAAACCTTATTTACACAAAAAATCCTTTACACAATTCATAAACCCGCAAGAGCTATGCTCGGTGTGAGAAACAAGGAGCATTAAATACTTCTTCTGTAACAACAAGATGACACAAGTAATGAATAGGGGTATTATTATTAAGTGATGGATGAGCTAGGGCATAGGATCTAGGCTTACTATGTATCTCATTGGTGCAAGAATCAAGGAAAATGTAGTTCTTGAATTTCCATGAAACTTATCATTATGTGGTAAAGATGAATATGAACCAAAGTAAAAAGAATTACATATTGTAGCTAGACTAAGGGACAAAACCCTAGTGTCATTATGTGTCTTACTGGGGAAAAGAATCAAGCCATATGTTGTTTTTTTTTAATTTAACTATGCATGTTTTGATTCTTTTATAAGGAATAAAAGGGGTCTTTTTATCTTGTTTGGGACCAAGATTGGAGATTTTGGCATAACTATGTATCTCATATTGATGAGAATCCAGACATACATAGTTATTCAAACATTTATTTACCACACCAATTGAGTTTGACATGGGAGACGTGGGATTTTAACACATTCTAGAAGAATGATTCAATTTAAGACACAAGATGGTATGAAAATAAAACCTTATATCTTAAAAGAGCACTCTAATTAGATCTAGTTCATATATAAGAGATAAGAAAAATAAAAATATTTGTTGCTTGAGGCTGGACCCATGATTTGAAATCTAGGCATCACTATGTATCTCATATGATTGAGAATCAAGACACACGTAGTTCTTGAAATGAGGTCCCTAAGAAGATTTGACTCAGAGATAGTGAATATTGGGACTCATGTACCACTAAGGGGTGGAAATGATGTCAATTATTCTTGAATATAGAAGCTATTAATGTCGGATATAGAAGATATTATCCATACTGTTTAATGTCATGTAACGAGAACAACTGATGTCATGCAGTTTAACATCATTCCATAATGAAAATAATGCTACACATTTTGTAAATGTGTATCATGAACTCATATGGTTGTTATGTAGTTTAACATCTTGAAAATGGGACCTTGAGATGTTTAGTTTAGAGTATTACAGTGAGGACATGGGGTTGTGGAGTTTAATGTCTTGCAGGGAGGACATATCAATGTAATTACACAGAGTATTTCTTCAAGAATCTTGCATTGGTGGGACTGGAAATAAGATCTCCATCCATTTAAATTAATGAATAAGAACTATTTGAGTAGACCTTATGTATGGAATAAGGTCCTTCCCACTTTGGCTAAATATTTAGAGGTTTGTTTCCTGGAATCATGTAAGTTCAGAGGACTAATACCAATTCTCCTTGAAGAAATGAAAAGAGGTGAACTTTCTTGTTAAAGGCTCGTGCTATTCTATTCTGATAGACATCTAAATGATGAAATTTATATAATATATTTTTGTCTATTCACTCCGTATCATCAAACTATTTCTAAGACTTCTCATCTGTAGACAACTGATCACAAATTGCATCTTCGAGTGAAGGCAATTGAATTTCAATTAGAAATTCTACTTCTGTTTCAAACCCCAATAAATATGGGTTTTTCTGAGTGGCAGTACGTGTAGTAGTCCGATAAGCCCATAAAGCCTGAAAAATTTTATCATGCAAAGATTCGTATCATTATCCACCATCTTCTAGAGTATATTTGGTATGGTCTTATTGAAGGCCTCTATATGTCCATTGATCACGGTACGATATCGAGATGAATGGTTGGATTTGATATTGTGATCCATATATAACTTCTTTACCTCAACCGAACAAAAATTGTTGCCATTTTTCATCAATATAGTATGTGGGACACAGAATCTAGTGATGTTGTTAGTTTTGACAGAACTAACTATGCATTTGCCTCCAACTTCTTTGAGAGGTATTTCCTCATCCCATTTAGAGAAGAAGTCAGTGGTAGTAATAATATACTTTATCTTCTTAGCTATAGATGCAGGATAAGGCCCTACTACATCCATTCCCCATGTGTAAAATGGCCAAGAGTATTTAGCAATATCTAAAAACTCTGGGGGATGATGAATTAAGTTTTCATGAAAATTGTAGGGATGTCATTTTTTTGGTAAAATCTTTGGAATCCTGCATCATTGAAGGAAAAAGTATTATGCCTTTGGCTTTGATCAGAAAGCTTATGAACAGACTGGTGATCATGAAAAAAGCTTTTAAATGCACTTTCTTCATGACAGCTACAGTTTCTTCTCCATCAATACACCTGAAGAGGATTCCATTAATGCCTTGTTTTTAGAGGATCTACTGATGATCTTGACTATCATTAAGAGAAAAATTGGTTGTTCGTTTCCAGATCTATTCTTTTCCAGCCCTATCTTGTGGAAGTAACCTATTTTGAAGGTATTCCATGATGGATGTTCTCCAACTTATAGTATGACCATATGGCTCAGAAAAAGGCCTAATTTCATTAGATTCCTCCATTATAGTTTTAACAAACAGTGATACCACATGATGATAGGCTATACAAATAACTGTCTCATCCCTTTTTGGATCTGCCGAGGATGTGGCTGCATTTTCCAGTGAATCTGCTTTGGCATTTTGTGATCGCATTACATAATACAATGTCGACTACGAGGTAAATTCATCCATTAAACCTCGGACGTAATCACAGAATGGGAATAATTCTTCTTTTTTGATGTAATATTTCCCATTGATTTGTTTGACCACCAACACTGAATCATATTTCCCTTTCATGTGATTCATTTTTACCTGAAGTTCCAATTCCAAGATTGTGACAAGAGTGTGACACTCTACCTCATTGTTGGTTCTTACTTCTTACAACATGAAGGAATATGTCAACACTACTTTATCTGGGGAGATATATAAAATATTAACCCAACTTTGTTGAGTTTAGGGTTTTCTTTTCTCTTCCCTGTTGTACTTCTAGAGGAACCATAAAAGTACATTTCTCTTGTTTGGGAATTTTTTTAATAGAAAATACCTCTTCATCATCAATTTTGGAATTCAATGATATATCTTCCATAGATGGATGTTCATCATGGAATTTGGGTAGATATTTTCCCTTTGTTTCCTTCTGAGGTACAAACTGGATAACAAATTGTTGAAAAATAATTTCCCACCATGCCAGATGGCCTATATGCATAGGATGACTGGGGATAGATTTGAGTGTGGTAATTGTGAGACACTAATTGGACATCATGATGTTGTAGGTAGTGCCTCAATTTCATAACTTCAAACATTAATGTCAGGAAGTACGTTTCAAAACATGAATACCATGTTTTTGCATCGAGCATAGTTTGACTAAGATAGTAAACATTGTTTTCATTCCCAACACCATTATTTTTGAAAAATAAGGCACCCAGTGATCTCTCTAAAGATGTCACATATAGAATAAGTGGTATTCCTTCAATAGGTGGAATTAATACCGGCAGACTCAAGAGATATTTAATGAGGGTATCAAATGCCTCATGGAAGTCTTTAGTCCATTGATAGGTGAATCCCTTCTTCATTAATCTGGTGAAGGGAAAATAATTTCCTTCTAAAATGGTGATAAAGTGTCATATATAGGCCCAGTTTCCTTGGATTCCTCTTAATTAATTCAATTTTTCAGGAGGTTTCATTCCAATAATTGATTGTTTTTTCTCAGGATCAACATTGATACCACGATGAAGAAAAATAAAGTTGTGGAACATTCCTAAAGTTACAACAAAATAACATTTTAAGGGGTTCATCGTCAAACTGTGTTGGAAATGTTCATTGAATATGGTCTCTAGATCATCCATGTTATTGGAAGGTTTTCAATATTTGACCAGAAAGTCATCCATATAACATTTAACAAATATCCCTAAGAAGGGTTTGAAGTTATGGTGCATCACATATTGATATGTTGCACTTGATTAATCAAGAAAAAGGGAATTCCACTATATCAATACACGCCTTGAGGGGATCTAAATGATTTATATTGTTCATACTCTAGGGCCATATAGATTTGATTATACCCAAAATTTTCATCCATAAAAGAAATATCCAAATTACTAGCTGTTGTGTTGATTAAAATCTCTATGATCAGAACAGGAATCTCATATTTAGGTCAATGATGGTTAAGATCTCTCAAATCAGTAAAAAAAATAATTTTCACATAATTCTTTTTCACTGGTACAATGCTGGAAAGTAATTTGGGATATTGAATCTACCCGAAAATGTTATCCTTTATAATCTTATCAACATCAGCTTCATTTTTAGAGGCATGAGTTGGGTGTGTTCTTCTTGCTGCCTGCTTGAATCCTCGATGTTCATCTGGAAAACCAATTTTTTTAAAAAGTCCATAACAATTTGAATAAATGAATAATATTACATTACTCTAAAGGATAGTATCATAGTACAATATTTATCATGAATATGGTGAAGATCCTCAGGAAGATCGTCAAGCCAGGAATTATATTTTTTAACTCTTTTGTAATAAAGGCCATCAACAACCGTATTAGCCTCACCATAGATGTGAGTGATAACGAAGTTGATGTTGAGGTGCGAGCTATTGTAATCCATCCATCGAGTAGTGATCGTCCATTAAAGGTGTGTCACATTATTCCAAGTGAAGTGTGGCTACATCAGGATTAAGTCATGTCATTTCTGTATTATTCCATGAAATTATATATCGATGTTGCTCTAAAAATGATGTATACATATCTTTCTCTTATGAATTCCTTATTTCACTAATTAGAGTGGGGCGTGGATCTTCTTATGTACCCAGATTTATTTCCTTGAACTTATCCACATTGGTGGAGACACCATCCTCAAATACTAGAGGAGCATCCCAGAGATCTTCCTCTTCTTATCACTCTTCCTTATGAATCACTCTTCTATTTCAAATTTCATAGTATATGATGAATCAAAACTTCTTGTGATAGGGGAGGAATCAGTATTTGAATACCCTGATGAAGAGGCCACCATTTCAAACCCTATTGATGATGGAGGGTCTTCCTAGGGTAATAAAGATGAGATGATGGATTGGCAGTCAGCATCCATGTCTTCCTCTGACATTGCTACAACTTCTTCTAATTGGAATGGAATAGTAGAGGCTTTTTGAATTTCGGTGGATGAAAAGAAGACATGTCCATTTAAGCTTTCACCACTGCATAGTGAATCAATAATTTCTCTAATGCTGTTAGGCATGATTGCTGCAATTGACATTATGCAAGATACAGTAAGATTTATTGGATTTGTGTTTACCCTTTCAATTTGATTTATATGTAACACATAATATTTAGTCATTTGTATGAATGGTTTTTCTGGTATCTTTTCCAAGCCATTTAGAGAATTGATTCTATTTTCCTCTTTTGTCATAGACCTCATTCCATTTGTGTGATAAAATTATGCCACATTGTATTGATATTCACATGTTTTTAATGGTGCCTTTTCACCATACAATGTCCCGATTTTACCATTGAAACAATAATTGAGACATGGTTGAAATGACAAAGGTATGGCCACATGTTGATTTAGACAAGGACTTCCCAGAAAAAATGTTGAAGGATGTGTCATGGCGAAGAACCATGAAATCAAAATTAGACACAAGATATCCCAATGGAGTTCTTAGTGTAATATTTCCCATAGGTTCTTGTTCATTCTTGTCATTACATTGAAACGTTAAGCTAGAAGAATATAACTCAGATTCAGTGAGGCCCAATCAACAAAGTGTATGAATAGGAATGTGGATGAATCATGAACCATTATCAATAAAGTATCATCAGATGTCTGTGTGATTCACCTTTCCAGATATAAATAAGTGTATGGTGTGTCCATGTATAACATCATCTTCATCTTCATCCATAAAAGATATAACTACATGACATTATGTAGGATAATTCTCAATATGATAAGCCTCCATAGTAGAAACTTCAGTTTCAAACTCTTGAGGACTTTAAAAATACTCAATAAGTGCTTCTCAATGATATTTTGACAGATTCAATGCATCCAGAATTGAAAAATTGGCCAGTACATGGGTCATCTGTTCCAAAACATCATAATTTTGGTCTAGTGTTCTACTTTTCCCATCATGGAGATGTGGTTTTGTAGGTTCCATGGAAGTTGATGCTCTTGATGTGGATGTTCCATGTGTCGGAGAAAAAATGGGAAATACTATTAGCTTTGGATGATTAGAATGAATAGGTATATCTATTTCTGATAGAAATATCGAGTTACCTTTAATCAGTCCTCCAAAAAAATCATGTCCTGGCTGAACTTGTCATGCATGGAAGAATCTACTTTTTCTTATTGAGCTCTATTAAAGGATATTTCTTATGTTCCACTGCATATACAGTTCAATAAGGGGTATAGCTAAAATATTGGCTTCTATAATACCCATGTATTCTCCTATATCCTCGACATTGGCCTCTTCCTCTGGTTCCCCAATTAGGTACAGGGAAATCCAGCTCATTATAATCATAATCACCATTGGTATAAGGATCCATTATGTGAACCAAAGATCAATTATTCTTATGAAGATGATTTTTCTTGACATGCCTCATTTGGTTGTTCCATTTAGGGGGGTGGTGCCCATGCTATTAAAGAAAATGGCATCAAATATTCTAGAGTCAAGGAAAACATTATCCATGACATGAAATCATCTTCTTCTGACTACACATTAACCTGATAATCATGTCAATTCTTTGAGGATTGACCTTTGGAGGAATGATCTTTTGATAATGCTGATTTTACATTGGAATGAGTAGTAGGAGACACAATCAGTTGATTCAACTATGTTCATAAAATGGAATGAGTTCAGTTGATCATTTTCTCGATCACCCAATCATCATATTTCTGTGTATTTTTACTTTTGATTTCATTCCATTTGACTTCCTCCACTGTATCAGTAGCAGTAACACATGCTACATGGGATGATGAAATTTTCAGTTTTATATATCCAAAGTCTACCATTTTTTACAGGAGATCTTTGAAAACTAAACACTCAAGAATGGAATCCACTAAAATCTGGTGAACGAAAGAATAATTTTGATGATCATCATCACATTGTTTTAGTTTCTTCGTCCGTGGTAATTAAAAAAATTATTTTCCAAACCTAATATTAAGTAACTAGGATCCTATTCATTCTGGAAAGAATAAACATTGTTATTTAACTCCCAAAATTGTTTCTTCATTTGACCTCATTGATTATCTTGATGAAGAGATCACTATTTTTGATGCTTTGGAGGTGGAGTCCTTCAATATTATGAATGTTTTCAAGTTGAAGTAGGTACAAGTTCTTTCTTAAGAGAAATTGTAGCAGCCTCTGCTTTACTTTTTCTATTTCCCATAGGTGATGGAATTACATGAGTTTTAGCCTTAGATTCCATAGTGGAATCTTCAATCTTTTGAGTAATTGATAAAAGGTCTTGAAACCCACTTGTGTATTTCATAGGGATTAGTGGTGTGTGTAACACATAATGCATATTTTAAACACAAATTGGCAGCAACTCTTCTTGAGGGAGTGACAGAATTAATTGATATGTTACTCCTTTCCATAGAGCAATGAAATATGAAACTATTTTATTTTAACTTTATTTGTAATTTGTAATATAAAAAACTAGTGTGTTTGGTATCATTGAGATGAATTGAAGAAATATTCTTTGAAATAGATCTCCCCATCTAATAATTGATCATGTTTTCAAAAATGTATACTATAAAAAGAGGGTCCCTGTAATGAATGAATAAAACACCTGATCTTTACTGCATCTTATTGTTGAGGAGTCCCCATAATGGGATCCCAATTAGAAAAGAAATGTGTTAACTGTTTTATTAATCTCCCGAACCATTAATTATTGGGAATTCAGTATTCAATAAATTTGGAGGGGGAGGAATCAGATCCACCCATTCGGGGTATGCTTTCTTTTCCAGCTAAACTAGTACATGTCGTTCTTCCATAGGTTCGAATCGAGTAGTTAATGCCTTAATTGTGATCATAAGAACATGGAGAATATCGGGATGATATGGTACATGTATAGGTATAACTTCTAGAGATTCAGGTGGTGCAATGATCGCCAAAACCATTGGTGGTGGTGCTGGTATTTTCCTTGGACAATGAATAGGAACATGCCGATAAGGATATGTTTGATCCTATGTTGGTTGTTTACCCAATGATGGAAACTCAATATCCACATATGTAGTTACAACATGTCCTCATTTATGTAGATCTCCTACAAGAATTTCAAATTGACGATCTTCATAGGGAGTATGTCTAGAAGAAATGATGCTTCGAAATAACTCTATATTGTGTTCTTGTGACTCTTTCATTTCAACTTATTTCTATAAAAATCTTTCTTCAAGTGAAAAGTATTTAATTTATCTAATGGAAATGTGAGATGCAATATTAATTATACGATTCCCCTTGTTAGATTATTTTTAGAGGTGTGGGAGTTGGTTATTTGAGGTTATACCTAAATTTTGAGTAATCCTTGTTTTCGAGTAGGTGACCTTCTTTATTTACTTTTGTGTGTACCGTATTATGGATAAGAACCTCATATTATACTTCCATTGAACTGAAGTAATTTTTTAGAAAATTTTCTGTAATGGTGTTAATGACATTTATTAATGCATAATGCATTGATGGAATTCTATCAGCATCTTTGTTATATCGTCTCCCTTTGTATCCTTCACGAGACTCCATTCTCATAAATTTTGAACTCCTGGAAATTTTTTGGTGGATAGTTACCAAAAGGGAATCTCTAGATATTTCATTTCTATGATCTCTTTGTAGATTCCTCCCTAATAGGGTGATAATTGACATTTGTTGAGGATGTGATTTTAGATGTGAAAATGCCCCCATCTTAGCCGGTTGGGGAAGATCCTGTTCTTCTTCATCAAAACAGTGAAATTTTTTAAATTAATTTGAATGTTGACTTAATCATTCCCCCATACCTATAAGATGGGGAAGTTCTTGAACTACTATGGCTGAGATTTGTGTAGCTGCTCTTTGGATTTTATGAATTTTGGTTTGGATATTAGCTGACTGCATTATCTGAAAACAACTCAAATCACCTGTTTCGGAAGATCGCTATGCTATTTCAGGCATTTGCATTATCTGATGGCTGACATCCTTTAATTGGGTGGCCTACTCCAGATTCTCATATTCTTTATGCAAATGTAACTCAAAAACTGGTTTTCTTTGGGCCTGACTCTGATGAGATCTAGGTGAGACTTCTTATGGAGCATACATTGGATTACATAGAAAACATTTTTTTATAGAAGGATTTGGGAAAAATCATTTCATGAGAAAAATTTTGGAAGTCTTTTCTGATTCTGTAGTGTAGTAAAATTCAATGCTTCATGTGCACTCCTTCCTATGATACGGACACTAGATGGGGAATCAAAAATTAACTAGAACTGCCATATTAATTCATTGAGGCATTTATGCTGAAGGGTTCTATACAAATTGTAATATTTTGGATACTGGGAAACTAAGAAAGATGTCATGTAAATTTGGCATCTCAACCCTACTATTACCTTCATATGATTTTTATTTTCTTCATATGGTAATATATTGATTTTAAAATGATGAAGAGTATTCCATTATTTGAGGCGGATATCGTGAATTCAATCTTCTGCCATCAATTCTAGAATTTTATATTGATATTTTTCCAAAGGCCATAACAAGACTGGTATTTCTCCTTTATCCAATTATTTTCTCATTTTTAACATTTCCTTAACGTCTTTTACCGGAGGAGTCTTCACCTGGTCTAAAAAAAGTGGAAGCTCTTTATTAGAAGACAAATTCCCCAAGGGAGTTTCAAATAATGATGATTCCATTAATTTGACTTCTGATTGAGAAAGCATTTCACCTGTTAATGACAAGGAATAAGACAATACTTGAATTTTATTGGAAATTTCATTCAGATAAGATGGATTTATCATCACTATGTTGTCAGTTATATAATTATCTTGAAAATGTAAATACTACTATAGATAGGACATTCTCTGGGAAATACATCATGAGGAGGACCCCTATGGTGGATTACAGCAAGGGATAAATCCTCTTTCTCCATGGTATTCTGGACACATAGAGGGTTTTTGTGGCTCTCATCCAGAGATACGCCCTCTGGATTGATAAAATTTTCACTAAGTAAGCATTCATGATGATGTTTCCAATGGATAACTTTATAATTACTATTACTACTCCCATAATTTAGTAATGAGATGGTTAGATCTTTAGATGCAATAGATAAATGTCTAAGGGATTCAAAACAATTATCATTATGAGGATCCAAATTTTAGATTGAATATTGATTTTCTAACTATGTTAGGCGAGACTTCTTCTTGGATGTTCTCTTACACATAGATGGGGATAGTTGTTGGGATAAGTAGATATCATGGGAAGGTGCATGTGCCTATGATGGAGTGATCACCAGAATGGACCGATTACATCCAATCGGAATGGGTGTATGTTCTCGACCCTATTGTTGGTATGATATGGGGGAGTATACCCTATGACCCTCTTGGATTGGAAAAGAGGTGTGTATTTCTCCTGGATGGCATGTTGATGTTTCATCACAGGTTTTGGGATAGATTTATGTTTATGTTCCCCTAGTACTGCTGAAGATGTTATTATGATATCCTGACATGCTTCCATAATATGGGAAGGAATTTGTGTCTTCCCTTTCACAATTGATAAGATACGTTGGGTGACTTCAGTAGCCAGAACGGGTATATATGTCAATTCCGTATCTGTTGTAGGTGTATGTGCTTTTTCCTGCCCTCTTTTTCCAATTAATGGTTATAGAAACTACTCATGTATGGGGAAGAGAGTTGAGTATGTCCCAAATTTGTTGTCGGAGCGTTATGAATGAATTTTATGAGTACTTCAAAACAAGAAGGTTGGTAGGATTTATGAACGATGGCGGGTGTATTTTCTTGCTGATTTTTTTCCATCAGGAAATGTTGAATAATTTCCCTCAATACTGACAGATTAGACTGCTTGTAGAATTGTTGATTTTAAAGAGGTGTATGTTCGTATTTACCAGTGGCCGCCACATTTGATTGGCAGGATTATTTGAATGCTTTCAGAAAAGACTGATAACTGAATAATAAATTTAAAATAGGTGTATGTCTCTATTCATGGTACTCCACCTGATTTTCATGTTGGGATTGGTAGGATTCTACCAGATATGTCTGTTGGGCAGTAGAATTAGGATGGATAGGTGTATGCGCCTACTTGTTTTCTTCCATCATGTTAAGTTGATGGACATATCCATATAGGGAAGAGGAAATAACATTCTCCCTATTGACCGGACGTTGTCCCCGTGGGGTCATCATGTGTGATTGTGTATGAGGGACCTGGGCTGAACATCCAAAGGATACCCCCCATCATTACGGGGGTTCACTACCACATCATTATTCTGGCAGTGATTGTTGGTGGGAGTCCTTAGGAAGGACTCCTTTATCCTTCAATTGACACCCTAAGTGACCTCTTGATCTACGTCCCTATAGTATGATAGGGACTATTTGTTGCATTTTGGGGAAAAGGACATGAAACTGTTGAAAATAGTGGTTGGCAGCATCTGGTTCATGATCATTGGTCGTCGTTGGACAAACGATCGGGGATTGTTATTAAACTAGAGAGCCTGTCTGGCAGCCTCTAAGGTTGGTATTTTACCATGCTCATGGCACTCATTTACCATCACATCGGAGACCCAGCATTGAAGAATCTTAGTGGGAGATGGTGTCCTTCCTATGGATGGGGATCCAGCTCAAACAGCGGTCGAGAAGTTCACAGATGTCATCAAGAATAAATATTATTTGGACATAAGGGATTTCTGAGAAAATACATGAAAACAAAAATAGACATCATTTAAGTGACATCTTTTAGATAGATACATTCATGATTGATTCATTTTTATGGCCTTACTTTATCAATTGATAGGGGATTGATAGGTGGGTATCATTATTAACATGGGTTGAGGATTCATGCCGGGTACACCATTTTTGTTTCATATTTCCTTGGAACATGTGTTCTAGTTTCAATAATCACTGCTTCTTAGAGGTTTCCATTTGATTTATTCATGGAACTAGAAACAACCAAAAGCTATTTATCCAAAAGGGAACCTCTTTTCAAAGGTAGGTGTTTGTTAAGTTTCAACTTTATGATACTTAAGAACAATATTTGGTCGAGAGGATGGGATGTTGGACTCATCAAACCATTCTTGGGGGAATTATTGTCTAATCCTAGACTCTCTTTATAAATTTAAACTATTTTCATGAATTTTTATAAATTCACCAAGTATAACATATATTTCCCATGGAATTTTCAATAATTTATTAACATGTGTAAAATTTTGAATCATGGGTACATGTTCAAGGTTCTTTATTAATGGAAATATCTGTATGTATTCGAGGTTCTCCATCAATGGTATCCCATAATATAATATTTATAAATTCTTTTAATCATCATTATGATGATACTATATTTTAAGAAACCTAGTGGGGCAATCTAGAATTTATTTCCATCTAGGTATACAAAGGTTTGTTTTGATAATGGGATCTTATGAATAAAATGGACTACATGCATATCCTTGTGAAAGGGATTAGAACCCTCGTAGTTTGGTTACTAATAATTAGACACATAATACCATTTATGGTCATGTCATAATGACCTAACTATACAGTTTAATGTCATATGGTATAGAATTCTACGAAAAAAGTGCCTACTCATTTTTCGGTGTGGGACTTATGCAGAAGAAACCCAAGGAACATGGAAAGGATGTGGGGTTCCATGTAATATTAGACCATGTTGGGAACATGGACCAAGGAGAATATTGTTGACTTAAAGTATCGGGTTTGGACCTCAAGGAGGATTCCTATGTATCCCATGTGGATGGAAATCAAAGCCCATGTAGTGAAATGAGTCTCATAGGAGAGTATAGTCCTTTGAGAGAAATGAGTTATGGTTGATATCCTGAAAATGATGCCTTGATGATTTGGGGGTTTAATTTGGGGCTTATTCCTAAGGAGGATTCCCTGATTAAGAGAATTATGGTTGTATTCCTAAAGAGGATATCAAGTATGCTCAAGCCCAGAGAATGCTTCATATGTATCCCAATTCTTATTGGAATCAATGTTCTTGTAGTTCATTGGTAATGAAAAATGTTGTGACCTTGAAAATTTTCAAAGCCCATGTGGGTCATGCTAGGAGTGAGAAACAAGAGGATTCCAAAGATTCAATAAAGTCACCCACACTTTTTCCTCATCTGCTGTTGGAAGAGGGATTTCCTATGATGGTCAGGGTTGATGAGGTCGAGTTAACTAGAGAAGAAGGTGAGGAAACAAGACTTCCCTATGTTCTCTCTACATAGGACAAGGGACTAATGAAAGGAAGAAGGGATGCAGTTTAGTGAGTTACACTAGGATGGCTACCGTAAAATTGATCTTGGTAGTGGAGGGAGACTTCTTATTTGCTCAAAATTAATAGTTTTTGTGAACTGTACATTCCCTACTAGTGACCTATGTTTCCTGGTCTTTTAGATGGGAGAGGTTAGGATCCAATCCTTAATCTTCCAAACCAAGAACATCCAATAACATTTCATGGAGAAAGTTCCATGTGACTACGAATATACAATCCTATAGACACTTCATGAATCCTAACCCCATTTTGAAACAAATTTGGTAAATCTATGACTAAGGATATACAATCACAAATAGGGGACACACTGATGTTCCTTTCAAAAAGTTTTCGTAAGTCAAGAGGTTTTGGTAGAGGTCTCAATATAATCCATATCAAACAAGGGAGACAATGAAAATTAAGCCTTTAAATTGATGTATTTGAAGAGGGCTTTATGGATTTTAATCTGAAGAGAATTGGTTAATCAAATAGGATCTCCCATGTTGATAAGGGGTCATAGGTATTACCGAGAATTCTGACTTGGATGACCTGATGTTCAATTAACAGAAGAACAACCTAGATGATAATACTTGGGCAAGATCTAACTCAAGACATCTGGAGTATTCACTGGTAATTCCAGAAGTGGTACACTCAAGTTCCTATGAGTGGAATTAGCAGCACACAATGGTTTCTAATTCAGGTAGGTTCAGTTATTTAGGCGCACAAGTGTTATGGATTTGAAACACTAAAAGTATTTATGTAATATGATCCTCCTTTAATTCCACATCTTTAGTTGTTGAGAAACTACCTTGAATGTTTTGGAAGAATTGGGAGAGGAACTAGGGAGAATATAGAATAAATTGTGCTTCTGGGAAATTCATCTGTACAAATGAATTCCCCAAGGGTTAATTAATAGGAAAAAATAGGACCCTAGGAATCCTGAAATTGGGAGCGCAAGTAGACTACCCGTCAGATGGGTTCGTGCAAGTAGGCTGCATGCCAACAACCTCTTGTCTTGACTAGGAAGACCTAAAGCCCGTGCCTTTGTAAATTTTTATTTTATTCCTATTTTACCCTATTTTTTCTATAGTATTTCCCTTTTTCATTATTCTTTAGACTATGTGATAAAACAGAGTGTCAAAAACTATGTTCTCAAGAAATAGGCCTAACCTCACACGTGGTTTGATACACTAATGGGATATGGGTTGGTTATTTAAAATTCTATTAATGAACTAGTATGATGGGTTTTAATTCATATAATCCAGAAATTATAGTATTAAAAGAAAACTGAAAACATATATTGAACCCTAGAAGATCAAAAGTTAGTGTGTTGCATGAACAACTCTAGGATTGCATATTGATCTGTTAGTGAAGTCTCTTAATGGTGGATTCTTACATCACAAGTCTATAACTCCAATATAAAATAAATTGGAGGTATTGTGCCTCTTGAAAGTCTAATTAATCTCCAAATAGTTGAATTTGATTTTATTTTTGGGCACAGACTTGATTTCCATATACAGATCAAATATTAACATCTTAGCAATAAATGTCACATTTGATATGTTGAATAAATATATATTCCTATATCAGTGTGAGGAAAAACATGAGCATCCATTAGAGATTACATCCATAATTTGGTCCTTAAAACCTATTCATGTTTTGTATTTAATGGAAATGGTTAGGGAGAAAACCAACATTGAATATAAGCATACTTTTTAGAAATATACAAATGTATTTCATGAAGAGTTTCCTTTCATGACCCTGAACCATTAAGTTGGTTTTTCAAAAGAGCTCAAACCTAGTGATAGTCTTATTTGAAAGACACCATTTAAAATGGTCCTCATTGCATGGATGTATTAACAAATACACTTCAATTTATTATAGAAAAGGGTTTCATATTCCCTAGTGTATCACAATATGGTTTCCCAATTTATTTCTATAAAGAATAAAGATCGGTCTATTCATATTTTAATTTATTAGAGTGAGATTAATAGGGACCAAATCAAGATCATGTTTAATATCCCCATATTTATCAATATTTTATCAAATTCATGATGATTGATAGTTTTAAAATATTGACATTTGATCTAGGTACCAACAATTAGGATAGGAAAGTGACGATATAAAAACCATCACATCATTGTCATTTAATTAATTAAAAAATGGATTTCTAATGAAATAGAAAACATAGAGAAAAACAATGTGGATGTTTGAAGTAATGAAACCTGAGGGAATCCACTATCATAAGGTTCTTCTCCTCAAGGGTTAAAGAGTCACCTCTAGAAAAGTAGGAAAAATATTCCATTTACCCTAAATAGATACTAAGTAGTAAGAAACATTGTTACCATCTCTCCAGGTGTAGAGTATCTCTATATTGTCTCTTAGATATCTATTTCATCTTCTAACAACATAGGAGATTGAATAGGTAAAGGTACCTTTTCATGGAGGCACATTTATTATAATTATTGAATCTATTTCCACATCTTCAAATCAGTGTCCATTGGATTTAAAAATTGGATGCCAGTATGAATTTCCATTTCTTTTACTGGTATTGAATTTCCACCTCCAAAAATGGCAATGACCGCAAGGATGGATTAACCCTTTGTTTCACAAACCACTTTGCCTCCTTCCATGTACTCATAGAACATTATCCATTTATATTCAATTTGGGTCAGAAGGGAATAGAGTTCCATCACACCCAATTACTCGGCCTAACAACAAGGGTAGAAGGACTATGTGAGTTAGCTACATGAAACGGATTAAGGGACAGAGCATCTCAAAAAATCTTATTGATTTGAGCTAAATTAGAAACCAGGATCATGGTTCTTGGAATCAATATCTTCATTGAGTAGCAATTTCCCCCAAGACATGTTGTATTCTGAGCTTGTGAAATGCACCATCATATATCGGCCATCCCAAGAGCATATTCCTCTTTCTCAGGGCTAACAACTCCCATGCCAAAAAAACCAGTGCACCATAAATGGGGATTCAAACAACTCTTAATATAATAGAAATAACTGAATAAGTTCCCTATAGAATCTACCAATTCTCCTTTCATTTATAAGTGCTTTGAACTCTATTCCAAACTCTACATGAAACATAACACATGAAAGATATGTGAATTTCCATATTATTTACATTTTATTCTTTAGGTATTTCATAGTTTAGAATTATCCATTCAAGAAAAGTTTATATCATAGGAATCTCATTACACAATATAACTGCACCCAAGATATCACCATGGTTGTTGTCTTCCATCCCCCAATTGTAGTATATCATAGAAAAATCACTTGAATTAGAAGTAGTGTAGAAGAACATGTTAGGTTCATTATTAATTTCAGTAAGATCAAAAAAAATTCACTAATCTTCATCTAGGTTGGATATGATGAAGGTCATATTTTGTATTTCCTACTAAATGGTAATATCATTAATAGGTAAACCTGGAAAATGACATGTGGTGCCTACCTAAATGTGGTTCTCGAAAAAAATATCCCATCTTCCAACAATCCATCTAGTGTATGGTTTAAGGGACATGGCATGTTGTTGAATCATAGCCCATGATAAGGAATATATCTAGCATGTCTTACAAATATTACCTTAGCTTTTAATCTCCATGAATATTCCATATAGATTACAATATTCAATGGCCTCCCAAAATATCTTTTCATGCATGCAGTAAAGTGTTTCCAAGAGACTTCTAACATCAATTCCACCATTCATGATAGGTTTTTCCATCCTTTCCCAAGAGGCCCAGTGCCACTCCCCATCTGATTTATCATTCCATATGAAGGAGGCTAGTATGTCATTATTTATTTATATCACTACTTTTGGGACCTTTTTTCCCAATAAATAATGGATTGGGATGTATTTAAAAACAATTTTAACCAAGGCTATCCTTCCTCCAAATGATAAAAACATATTTTTCCAGTTCAACACATAATGAGTAATGCTTCCAACAATATGATCAAAATAGTGGATGTGAAACCTCACTGAAGACATTATATCACCAAATTATTTCTTGTGTAAGCTCCCACATTTCACATCCATACTGTTATTCATGAGTCCTCCCTATTTTCCTTGTATTTTTTTATGTTGGAAAGTTAATTTTGACTCGGTTGATTATTTGACGCCCCAATAACAATAGTCTTCAATGACCTTTTCAATTCCACAAATTAATATCATACTACAATTAATGAAAATTATCATATTTTCCTTAAACATAATTTGAGATATGTAATTAGTTTGTAGCCTTCATCGGTAAGGTAGTGTGTTTCCCCTCTCCATGATCCCGTTGATAAGGTGGATTAACACACATTTACAAATAATAAAGAATCTAGGGGATATGGGACCCCCTTCTCTCAACCCATAAATTTCATTCAAGAAGCCATAATTTTATCCCATGAAGCGAACATCTAGCCATGAGGATCTAGAAATCCTGAAATTTAAGTATGAATCCCAATTAGAGAATACCAAACCTGTCAATATATTGATGATGAAGCTCCAAACTATCCTATCATATTCCAAATCCATATATAGCTTTATGGAAATGATGGAGTCATAAACCATGTGATTAAGATCCCTAAACACTTCATGATCCAAGGTAATATCCCCTTGATATTTCCTTCCCTTCACAAAATCATGTTGAACATCATAGATCTGCCAGGGAAGAAATGAAGATAATCTTTTATTAATAATAGAAGACAACACCTTATATGGGAAATTACACATACTAAATGGCCAAAAACACTGCATGGAAGATAGATCCATGATTTTAGGAATAAGGGACAATATGGCGGAACTTGTAACTTGTGGGATACAACCTCTTTGAATGAAAATGTGTATGGACTCGACTAGATAACTATTGATAATTTTTCAAGACCCCCTATGAAACGGTCAAGGAAATTGATCTGGACCCTGATCTCTCTCTAACATGAGACTAAAAAATGACTTTTGGGTTTCTTTCCTCATCTAGAACAACCTCTATGATAGAATTATCTTGATTAGGGAGAAATTTTGTTAAAACCGCTATGATCTCTTCATGACCCCTCTGATAACCATCATGCATGTGTGGGTTTGGAGCTAAATAAAAACCTTTAAAAAATTATTCATCCATTCCCCTGATCATGTCATTGTCATTAATATATTATCTATTCTCAAGTTGGATGTCAGAAATTATATTACTATAATTTTCATTAATGAACACATGAAAATATGCAGTGTTTCAGTATCCCAATCACAACAATTTTATTCTTAAATGTTTATGTGCTTGCCTTTATTTCCAGAAAATCATCTCTGCCATTTTTTCCTTCTTAATGGCCAACATTCTAAATAGATCATCATTCTTGGTGGATTATATGTTGTAATCTAGACTCTGTATCTCCCTTTTTATAACATAAATATCATTAGAACTCAATGGATACTTATTAATATATACATGTAGATCACCATTGAGGAGAATAGACTTGTTAAAAAATCTTGTCCGTAATCTTCTATGCATGTTTGTATTCTATAACTCGCTTAAATTTTAGATGATAAATTTCTTTGTTTATAAAAAACTAGGAATATCTACAACACACGTTCCTTTCCTTTCTTGATGAAAAATACACCAAAATGGGGGACTGATAAAAATATTGATAACCAGCTATGTTACCTAAACATTAGCATATACTAATATTTAATATCCAATGGTAATTCACTAATGAAGTTAGCACCATGTGTTAGGGGCTCCTCTCTTACTATTTCACCATGTGTAATTATCTCCAGTGTAACCCATATCTATGGGACCTCTGTGACCCATAAATTGGGAAAATCATTACTTCCCATTCTAGGGAGGTCACATGTACCATTCTTCTCGTCTTGATCCACAAATATGCTAAAATATCCTTTGAAATTCCCTGGAAAATCCTCTAGTTGAACTCTTCGAGCTCATACGACAAGTGTTCCCTAACCTATGCACCACAACTTCCGTAAACAATGAAAAATAAAAAGACATGATTAAAAATTGTGACCTTAGTGGAGATGCATTCCTCTTATGCCTGGATTAATTCAAATAAAATATCTTAGCACTATAAAATCCATATGGGATGGTTAGGATGGTTTTAATGTAAAAATTCATGCATCCTTATTCTTCACGCATACCCACATATTCTATAATATTGTTTCTCAGTTGCCAAAAATACCACAAGAGAGATCTTATTGTTCTTCACCTCATTTGAAATTAAATCGGTTTTTTTCATAGGAACCCAGGCCCTAGGCGTTCAGATAAGGATATGATACATTAAATATTGTATCACATTATCTTGGGATGGGGATGCATTTCCCCTTTTTTCTGAGATGATTATTGTTTATGATGGAGTTTAGACTGGAGATCTAGTTTACATAGAATTATGTTGTGGATAAGAGCCTGATGTAGTAGGAGCTGAAAATTCCTAGGCATTGCGTGAATCGTCAATAGAAAAGCAGGATGAAGCTGAGTGAATAAATACATGTTTCATGTCCATTGATGTTTTATCACATACTATATGGTGGGAGGATGAGGGAGAGATTTTTTGAAAAAGCATAGGCAGCATGGGTTTTCTCAGAAGAAGGTTGAAGAGGTTAAAAAAAACTCCATTTCTTTATATAATACACAATCTAGAACAACTTGTTTAAAATAATACGTACCAGAAAGTACTAGTTCAAATAATTAAGAGATACTCACTGAGGTACATTCAAACACCACCTTACATTTTGTAGACCTGGGAGGATATATATTGATAAATAGTTCCCTGACAAAGATGGGGAAGGATTTTTGTGCCCGATATGGCCCCAAGGACCTGATAGAGACATTAGAACCAATAGAATTGGTTGTCACACATATACACAACCTTTTTTACACTTAATAAGTATAAGATGAAAAATAAAAAAGTTATTTAGCATGAAAAATCAGCACCTAGACTTGGGAAGAGGGGGAGAGATCAGGTGGACAGGGCTCTAAAAAACTACTATTAGAAACCTTATGATGAACATCCGAATAAAACTGGCACAACTACCTTTAGATCAGAAGTAAATGAAACTCCATATTACATGTTGGTAAAAACCTAGTAATTGATGGATTTCAAATGCAGTTGCTCTTATCAATGGATTCTTTCACGTGAAGGTAGATCTGATCGGGGAGGGGGTGGTAGATTTCAATTTCCACAGTGATCACGGCTATTGAGGACTTCGCTAGACATAGAGTGAACTTGTCGTCAAAATGGAAATTATCCTATGGAATTTCCAATTGCACTCAAGAATGTCCCTTTCAGAAAGGTAGTAGGAATAACCAATAAGTTGATCCACACAGCTGCAAATTTGGGATAACTTCCCTTATTAACCTTCATCACCCATCGAGTGAGGTTAAACCTACAGCGGACCATCGACTAGGGAGACATGCACCAAGAATGAATAAAATTCTCATATGACTTCAATACAACACAAAAGGACCTATAATTTTGAGATTATACTTGATCTGAATCCTCGATCCACTAATAATCCACAAAGATACGAAAGAGTGAATGTGGTGGCCTCTCTACAACTATCCTTTTCACAAGATTACATTTCAGACACACTTAAATTGAATAAACAAGAGGTAGAGATTTCCAGGGATGGTAATTTTCTACACCTCCCCACCACTGAAGAATCCATAGGCTACTCAAGGATGATATTGAGGAGGAAAACCTATGATAATCCAAGAAGGGACTTCATGATTGAGACTCCAGACCCTATAGACGGGGACAAAGGCCTGGAACCATCAGAATGTGATAGGATCATAGTGACATCTGCTAAAGTTCCAGGGTCAAAGATTTCTGGAGAGGCGGTCTCCACTTAAGGGGGACTGTATGCCAGCATCATAATGGTTGAAAATATTTGACTTGATGGTTCCACGTGAGGTATGTTATAATGAGAAAAGGAATCCATTAATTATGTAATATAAAAATTGATTCAATTTACCATGTAATATATAACCAAGATAGTATTCCATATGAGATATGGACATAATGAGTTCATTATGATAAAATTATAACACAAAAATTTCACATCTATATTCATGTATCTATGGAACATATTCTTTTGGGATTACCCAGATCTGTTTGTGGAAGAATTTGTAGATTATATACTTATATATATCATGAATAAGGAAAATAATGAAAATAATTTGAGGAATGTGTTTCATAACTTATGGAAGTAAAATATTTATTTCAAATTTAGAGAGTGAAAATTATATCTACATAAATTATCATTATGTGGTCATCTAATTACATGTGTGTGTGTGTATATAGATCATTCAAAGATGTAGGTAACTATAAAATACCCCAGACCAACCTTGGTTAAATATATCTGTGTTTCTTTGGGATGGATAGTTAATATCGACTAATTTTAGGAAATTTATTTGGAATATAAAATCCACTAACCATGCCGACAAAGAAAGGAGAAATTTTCCTTTCAATAGATGAATGTGAGATAAATTTCAAATAGTTGAAGAGATAGTTAGTTAGTGTACCATTTCATACAAAACTCTATAGTAGAGAAATGTTTTTTGTATATAGTGATTCATTAATGAAAGTATTAGGATGTGTTCTCCTAAAAAATGGCATGGTAGTAACATATTCCAAACACTAATTGATGTTTCATAACAGAAATTACTTGAAACATTATTTGGTTCTAACAATAATATTTTTTTTGGAATGAATGGATGAATAGACTTTATAGTGAAATGTATTATCTGTATTTACAACATAAAATATTGAAGTATGCATTCATATAGAAATATTCGAATAGCCACCAAAGGATATGGTTGGATATTCTTACATTTTATGACTAATCAATACATTGCCACTCTAGGAAGGAGAACAATTTGGTTCATTCTCTGAACTAAAAGGATCATGTAAGCTTGGATATGATCAGGACTTATGGTGATCCAATACTTATGGATTTTAATAGGGTCGACCATGAAATTATGGGGGAAGGGGTGAAATGCTATCTTTCCTTAACAAATATTCTATAATCCAACTATGTGGTGAATAAATATCCAAAATTGATGATTTGAAACTACAAATAAATGTGTTAAATATTCTTGAATTCAACCTTAACTAAGATGGAATGATATAGTTCAGGAACCAAATATTTGTCACATCAATACCATAATTAAATAATGAAGACATGGATGAATGACATATATCATTATTATATATCTATACTAGAATCACAATGATAAAAAGAGAACTCCATGCATTTATTTTGTGGGAAAACATGAAAATAGAAATTATAAAGTATGAATATTAATGACTATTATGTTTGAAAGTTAAGGTTGAATTTAATATTTCTATGGAAATTGTGAAATTTATTACACATCGCTTTATTGAAATAAGACAAAATCACCATGGAATTAAATTTAGTACTCCCCAAAACATCTAAATGACATGATATAACATTTTTTTGTATTCAATATACTTATAAAATCAGTATGTTTTATTTATATCCAAGAAGATTGCAAGATTAATCGACATTAAAGGATATATATCTTCACGAACCAAACTAGGTCGCCAGCTGACCTGGCACGAGACCTAGTCCAGAGCAAGGCCTGAAGGAAATTCTTGATTCCCATGCACTGGAACAAGTGACTGGGTATCAAAACAATACGTAGGAATGATTTAACTGAAACATTAAACACACATCCACTAACAAGGTGAATAAACTAAAACATTAACCAGAAAACCAAACTTTCCTTTAAACCATAATTAGATTTAAAGTCTATAATTCAACTAAAACCACAAAGGGGACAATAGAAATATAGAAAACTAAAACTCTAATACCAACCTCTAAGAAACACGAGAAGACACATTCTCGAGATTCCAACACCAACCTGCTCCTTAAGACCATCCACATCCCAAACAACCATCGCTAAGCACGATGCCTCATCCTAGGATACACAAATAACAAGGTCTACATACAACCAAAGGTGTATGTAGGGTGTGATCCCAGAGCCTAGTTAGATGCCACTATAAAAAGGGTTCCAAAAATTATTATTAAATGGAAAATACATTTGAAATTTAAATTAAAGAAAACAATTAATTTATTGAATAGTTTTTAATAAAACATGTTTAAAGAATACTATTTCAAGGGAATAAATTTAATTAAAACACACACACAATCTTACTTTTAAAATAACCAATGTTACACACTGATGATCATAACGTAAGCATGGAGCACCACAAATGTGAGAGTTCTTGTAGGTGTTAGCTAGCACGGGACCCTAGATCTTCATCTCTCAGTAAAATGTGGCTTAGAAACCATGACCCTCAATTGTTCATATATTTGTCTATGTTGTAGTGGTTAATCCCGGTATATGAAACCGGGCCGAAAACACCCCTGAATCACTATCCCAATAGACTAGTCCACCCTACTAGCTACCTGGGCTTCCTGCTTTGTGCTCAAACAAGTTTCATGTACATAAAGGGAGTAGATCACATAAACTGTCCAAGATAAAACACCATTCATGCCATGATATCATTTACACCATCAATTTTACTTTTAAAATCCAAATTCATGCCACTTGTCACATTTATGCGTGAAAGGCAAACATGGTACTTACATGAAAATAATCACTATTTTCACACACAACCCCTCTTTTAAAACCATATGCACACCAAAATCCTAGTCAAAACTTAATCTGCACAGGTTACACACTCAATTATACCATATGCATAGTTTAAGAATATATTTATAATTGAACAAACCACAACTGATGCAAAAAAATTCCATTTTAAAATTAAACGCACACTAAAAAATTCTTCAAAATGTTTCACACCATTAACATAATTTAATATACCATTTAAAAAGTTTATAAAACAATAGAAAAAGACTGTCACATGGCTTTACACCCACTAAAGTAACCATTTATACATCCAAAACACATTCCATAATCACACACAGTCAAATACAATTTTAAAGTGTGACATGCACCACACCAATTGTTTGATGGAACACCATAAAAATTATGTAAAACAACATTGCACAAATCAAATTATTTAATAAGACCAAAATAAAATCATGAAAACAATTTAAATAAAATTAATTGGTGTTACCCACTAAACCCAAACAAAACCTTTTTTGATGAACAAACACACACAATGACTAGTAAAAAATATAATTCACATCACTTTCATATATTAGTGAGCTTGCCAAAAAAATCTAAAAATCACTGTTATCTAACTAGATCTGTTTTTTCAGCGGAAATCACACACATAATATAGAAATGCTGCTGAAAAATTCCAATGCATATAAAACATCATTGAAAACGAAAAACACACTACACTAATTAATTAAATAATATTATAAAAAATTACACATGAAAAATAATTCATCAAATAATAATTAGACATGGAACCACCTACCTCAGATAGATATTCCTTCAGAATGTGGTGGAAAACCAAAACCACTCTGTAGCAGAACCGCACACAAACCCTAACAATATAATTTTTACCCAAAACAACCGCAACACAAAATAAAACATAATCTGACACCAAAAAAATTTATGTTAAATCCCCTTAAACAAGGAAGGGGGTTTACCCAAAGGGAACCCATGTGCACGGAAGGAGGTATGGGCACCGATAGGGGATTCGATCAATGGAGGAGGAAGGTTGTCGGTTAGAAACACACCGGCAGGGAAGAGGATGACAGTTTAGAAACACACCAGCAAAGAAACACGTCAGAAAGGTGTTTTTCTAGGAGGGGTAAATGTGTTGGAGAGCTTTGCACGGGCTAATAGGGGGAAACTTAGGAGGGATTTTCCCTATGTGGTAGAGGGTTGTAGGTCGGATAGTGCCAGTTGCAAGGGGGGCATGATGGGATTGGTGCACAAATGGGGGAGAAGGGAGTGGCAGAAGGTGTCCCAGAAAGAAGAGGGGAACGACAGTAGTGTGTCGAGGGAAGAGGCAGGGGCATAGCGTGATAGGTAGTAGGGGGAGTATGTTTCATGATGGGTAGGCGGGGTTCCAGGCATTCCCTGGAGCTAACTAGAACTGGGTGCGAGATGGGTGGCGCAACAAGGGAGAAGTTTGGCATTTGGCGACTGTCAATGGAGGGAGTGAGGTGGAGTTTTTTTTAAAATAATTTTTTTTAAAATATTTTTTAAAAACAGGCTAGGTTAAAAAAAAATCGAAAATATGCCACAAAGGCGGCATCATTCTGACAAAATCTCTCACCCAGGGCTCCTTTTTATAAGAGAGCTTACCCTGGAAATCATTCTGCATTTCTGATGTGGGATTCTGGTTCTCCATTTCCTATACAGAACATTCTGCATTTCCGATGTGGGATTCTGTTTCAGTTACGTGACTTTAAAAGACTATAAAATATAAACTATAAGGCCAATATAAATGAAACATAAAACATGGATTAAACTTATAAAAAATAGTTGAAAACCAAAAAAAATCATAAAAATGATGATAAAAAATAATTTATAAGCATTCAAAACCACTTACTTGAAACATAAGAAGTTTCAAATATGTGATTTTGAAAGCTTATAAAATATAAATTATATGACCAATATAAATGAAACATAACACATGAATGAAACATAAAACAAATATTTGAAAATAAAAATAATTTCGTAAAAAATATTGATGAAATATAATTTATAATCTTTCAAAACGACTAACATGAAACTTAAAATTGTTTTAAGCATGTGACTTTGAAAGCCTATAAAATATTATCTATAAGATCGACATAAATGAAACATAAAACAAAGATTAAACATATAAAAAATATTTGAAAATAAAAATAATTTTGTAAAAAATGTTCATGAAAAATAATTTATAAGCATTCACAACAACCTACTTGAAACTTAAAATGATTAAAGTATGTGGTTTTGAAATTCTAAAATATAAACTATAAGACCGATATAATTTAATGCTAAAACATGGATTAAACATATAATAATTTATTTAATTATTAAATTAATATTATTAATAATTAATTATATAATAGTTATTTAGTAATATAATTATTCATGAGTAATTATTAAAAAATATTATATAATAAATAAGTAGTTAATTAGTAATATAATTATTCATTATAATAATTTATTATAACTATTAATTATTATTTATTAGTTATATAATACTTAATTAGTAATAGAATGATTAAATATATAATTATTAACTATATAATAAATAATTATTTAATTAGTAATATCATTATTAATTATATAATAATTAATTAGTTAATTATAAATAGGATAATTAATTATAATAAGTAATTATAATTATTAATTAGTAATTATTAATAAATAATTATGTAAAAATTAATTAGTTAATTAGTAATATTATTATTAATTATATAATAATTAACTAGTAAATTTGTATTATGATTTTTAATTATAATTATTCATTATAATAATTAATTAGTAAATTTGTAATATGATTTTTAATTATAATTATTCTTTATAATTATTAATTAGAAATTAGTAATAATTAATTATATAAAAATTAGTTAGTTAATTTGTAATATTATTATTAATTATATAATAATAAATTACTAAAATAGAAATATAATTTTTAATTACATTTATTCATTATTATTATTAATTTTTATTTTGTAATTAGTAATTAGTAATTAGTAATTATTAATTATTAATTAGTTAATTAGTAATATAAATATTAATTATAATTAGTCATTATAATTATTAATTATTAATTATTAATTATTAATTATATAATAGTTAGTTAGTTCATTAGTTATATAATTATTAATTATATAATAATTAATTAGTAATTTAGTAATATAATTTTTAATTACATTTATTCATTATAATTTTTAATTATTAATTAGTAATTAGGAATTAGTTGTTATTAATTATTAATTAGTAATATAAATATTAATTATAAATATTAATTATAAATATTACTTATTAATTATTTATTATTACTTATTAATTATTACTTATATAGTAATTATTTAGTTAATTATTAATATAACTATTAATTATATAATAGTTAATTAGTTAATTAGTAATATAATTATTAATTATATAATAGTTAATTAGTTAATTAGTAATATTATTATAAAATATAATTTTAATAATTTTTAATTAGTAATTATTAATAATTCAATATGTCATAATTAATTAGTTAATTAGTAACACTATCATTAATTATATAATAATTAATTAGTAATATAATTTTTACATATATGGTAAATATTTAGTTAATTAGAAATACAATTAATAATTATAACAAATTATTTAGTAATTAGAAATTAGTAATTATTAATTAGTTAATTAGTAATATAAATATTTATTATTATTATTCATTATAATAAGTAATTAGTAATTAATAATTATTAATAAGTAATAAGTAATTATTAATTAGTTAATTAGTAATTTAAATATTAATTATAACTATTCATTAAATTATTAATTATTAATTATTACTCATTAATTATTACTTATATAATAATTAATTATTTAATTATTAATATAATTATTAATTATATAATAATTAATTAGTTAATTAGTAATATACTTATAATCTTTCAAAGTCACGTACTTGAAACATTTTTAAGTTTCAAGTAGGGGGTTTTGAAAGTTTATAAATTAGTTTTCATTAACATTTTTTTGGAAATTGCTTTTGTTTTCAATTATTTCCTATATGTTTAATCAATGTTTAATGTTTCATTTATATTGGTCTTTTATTTTATGTTTTATGGTCTTTCCAATTCACACAATTGAAAATTTTTATGTTTCAAGTAGGCGGTTTTGAAATCTTATAAATTACTTTCATCAACATTTTTTTAGAAATTTCTTTTGTTTTCAACTATTTATTATATATTTAATCAATGTTTAATTTTCAATTAAATTTGTTTTATAGTGTATATTTTACATTATTTCAAATTAACGTACTTGAAACATTTTTAAGTTTCAAGTAGGCGGTTTTGAAAGGTTATAGATTATTTTTCATCGACATTTTTGAAGAAATTCTTTTTTTTTCAACTATTTATTATATGTTTAATAAATGTTTAAGATTTCATTTATATTGTCCTTATAGTTTATATTTTATTGTTTTTCAAAGTCACGTACTTGAAACAGAATCCCATATCAGAAATGTAGAATGTACCGCGCAGTAAAGGTATAACCTGTATCCCACATCGAAAATGCAGAATGATTTTCCAGCCAAGCCCTCTTATAAAAGGGAGGCCTGGGTAAAAGTTTCTGTCAGAATCCAGACTGTTGTAATGGTTGTAGTGCTGGATCTTCAATAATAGGGAAATTCTGCAGAAATTTTTTGTTTTGTTTATATATGTATATAAACAAATCAAAACAAAAAATAAAAAAAAAATTTTGAAAAAAAAAAATTTTTTTTTGGAGAAAGGTGGCATCACAGATGCCGCCTTTCACCCGCAGCGCAAAGGCGGCATCGCGGATGCCACATTGCCTCAGAAATGCAAAGGCGGCATCTGGGATGCCGCCTTTGAGGTGCATTTTTTAAAATATTTTTGCCCTATGCGTTTTCGGGAATTTTTTTTTAAAGGTAAAAAAAATCCCGGGTGAGGTGTGACACCTGGTGTTTGGAATATCAGGGGGCGAAACTGAAACCCTAACACAATGAAAGGAAATAAGAAGTAAAAAAAAATAAATAAAATAACTTCTAATAATAAAAAATGACAATAATTAATAATAATTATAGTAAAATTGATGATAACATAATAAATTCCAACTATAATAAATTTTTTAATAATATTACTAATAACATAATTAAAACATTAACAAAAATGATAATAATAATAATATTCTTTTTATTTTTATTTTTTTCATTAAAACAATATATTAATTTTTTTATTCACTTCTTATTTTTATAATGTTTCTAAATAACTTCATTTTATTTAATTTATTGAACATCGGAAAGGTGTACGGTGATTTGGGCGAGGCTGCGTGGTGACCTAGGTGAAGCCGCGCGGCTTCGACCATGGTGCGATGGACATAGTCAAGGCCAATACATTGGTTTTTTAAATTAGTACTCAAAATATTTATGTTGGGCTTCAACCTAAACTACCCGATGTGTAGAAAATTAATAAAAAAATAGTCTAAAGATGGGGAGTGTGTCAATTCTCCCCACCATAATGATTTCCACCCCTAGAAAGCCTCAACTATGATTGAACCGCAAAATAGAAAATGACACCCCCTTATGGTTCAAAGAGGATCCCCACAATCAACAAGAGAAAAGGGGAAACACACTGTGCATAGAAAAAGTGACATAAATGAAATCCTCAAGAAACCCATAAAAAGGGTTTCTGCTATCTGTCACCCACCCTAGAGATCTAGGAAACCTCTAGTTGATTAATCAAGGAAATGAACTCTCACAGCCACATAAACCAGTTTCACAACACAAAACACCCCCAAAATCCATTAAAAAAACACCATAGTGTTTGACTGGAACGGTAAAACAAGACCAACCACATCCAAGAAACACTTTTATCACCTACACCATGCTATCTCTTAGAATAGAACAAAAATCAAACATGATAAAGCCCGAAGGGGCTCCCCACAATTTGAAATCTACCAATGCATGAGACGAGACTAGAAAATCACCAGGTGGAGGTCCGAGCAAACTCCCCACCATTAGAATTGACAGAAGATATAGAAACATAAAAAAGTCCCCAACAGTGACCAAAAACTGCACCACAAGGGGCGGGGGGTGAGGGGCCCAACTACTGGGGCATCAAAACCGCAGTTGAATAAAAACCAACTCCTCCACATTCTTGTATGAGCACCATTCAACATTGAGACCGATTTACCCAATATATCCCCTAAAGACCACCACTATGGGAAAAAGAGGTATTAGTGATGGGTTATTTGGGACGGGATATATTCCCGTCGCAAATAACCCCCACAATCGGGGTATTTGCGACGGACATAATCCCCGTCGCAAATGCTTTGGAACAAATGCGCGCCAAACCGCGCGAAAGATATTTGCGACGAGATCCCCTTCCCATCGCAAATAACTGGCGGCGGTAACAGGTTATTTACGACGGGAAGGGGTTCCCGTCGCAAATAACCTGGCGGCAGGGGTTATTTGCAACGGGGCCCATCGCAAATAATCCCTTTTATTTCTGCCCATTTTGCGACGGTCCCGTCACAAATAATACTAATTGTGACGGGAATACAGTGGCAATAAACTTCGTCGCAAATAATCTAACCTATAAATACAGCCAGCCTTGACAAGTTTCCTAAATCTGAACTACTTTTTACTAGTTTATATGAGTTGAGTGAATTTTGTTTTGCAAGTCGATTTTAAGGAGGTTGCAGGGATCATCCTACAAGTACAACAAGTCAAAAGCTCGAAAACCAGTTTAAAGTTTTTTTTCTGAATTTTAATTTAATATTTATTTAATGCTTTTGTTTTATATTTATACATTAGTTTTTATTATTTCTTATTATATATAATTATGTTGTATTAAGGTATTAAATTTGATTTGTTAGAAATAATTATTATTAATTAACAATATTTACGAATTAAGTGACTCTAATTGGTAATTAATAACATTAATTTTAATTAAAGATAATAATTAGTAATTAATCAATGTAATTAGTAGTTAATGAATGTAATTAGTAGTTAATGAATGTAATTTGTAGTTAATGAATGTAATTAGTAATTAATGAATATAGTTTGTAATAATTGGAATAATTCAATAAAATAGTAATAATTAGATAAAATTAACAATTATTAGTAATAAGTAACATTAATTAGTAATAATTACTAATAATTAATAATAATTACCAATAATTACCAATAATTAGTAATAATTAAAAATAATTATCAATGTTTAGTAATAATTAGTAATAATTACCAATAATTACCAATATTTACCAATATTTACCAATAATTGCCAATAATTGTCAATATTTACAAATAATTAACAATATTTACCAATATTTACCAATAATTGCCAATAATTGTAAATAATTGTCAATATTTACCAATAATTAGGAATAATTACCAATAATTAGTAATAATTACCAATAATTAAGAATAATTACCAACAATTAAGAATAATTACCAATAATTAGGAACAATTACCAATAATTCGGAATAATTACCAAAAATTAGGAATAATTACCAATAATTAATAATAATTACCAATAATTACCAATAATTAGGAATAATTAGTAATAATTACAAATAATTACCAATAATTACCAATAATTACCAATAATTAGTAATAATTACCAATAATTAGGAATAATTACGAATAATTAGGAATAATTACAAATAATTAGGAATAATTATTAAGAATTAATAATAATTACCAATAATTACCAATAATTTGGAATAGTTACCAATAATTAGGAATAATTAGTAATAATTTCCAATAATTACCAATAATTACCAATAATTACTAATTATTAGTAATAATTACCAATAATTACCAATAATTAGGAATAATTATCAATAATTAGGAATAATTACAAATAATTACAAATAATTAGTAATAATTACCAATAATTACCAATAATTAGGAATAATTAACAATAATTACCAATAATTAGTAATAATTACCAATATTTTCCAATATTTAACAATAATTGCCAATAATTGTCAATATTTACCAATAATTAGGAATAATTACCAATAATTAGGAATAATTTGGAATAATTTGGAATAATTACAAATAATTAGAAATAATTACCAATAATAATGAATAATTATCAATAATTTGGAATAATTACCAATAATTAGGAATAATTACCAATAATTAGGAATAATTAAGAAAAATTAATAATAATTACCAATAATTACCAATAGTTAGGAATAATTACCAATAATTAGGAATAATTAGTTATAATTAATAATAATTACCAATAATTAGTAATAATTACCAATAATAACAAATAATTAGGAATAATTACCTATAATTACGAATAATTAGTAATAATTAGTAATAATTAGCAATAATTGTTACATCCTAGGTAAATAAAGAATAAAGAATTTTCATTTTTATTAATATTTATGAATTAAATATTAATTTTACTTTAAAGGGGTTGCTATGTTCGATAGCGTACCCGATACACAACAAATAGTTTCTTTGAAATCTTATGTTGCACACTAGTAATAAAATAATATTATTTTAAATGGTAGTTAACACGAAGCTGTTGTATTGGCGGGAAGGAATATAAATAACTAAAATATGATTATATATGATTGTTAAATGTTTTTACATTTATCCAATAAAGGATAAAGGCTTAAAATATTAAAAGAATTCAATTTTAGGCATATATACTCTAACATTCACTAAAGGTCGACTTATCGCCTTTTAATGGCGAACCGTCCATAAATATAGTTTTGGTCACTCTTATACATTCTATTGGACCAAATAAAATTCTTTTGTAGAATCATGACATCAAATTTTACTTTGTGTAAATTTTTGGTATTTTTCCGATAAAGGTCATTTTTAATGAATAGTGAAAACTATTGTATTTTAATTCAAAACCACTTTTTAATCTTATTTATTTATATGATTAGGTTATCTTTTGAATTGGAATTAAAGTGAAATTAGAATATATTTTTACCATTTAATCCAATAGTGGTCGTTGGAATTAATTTCACTTTGAAATTGGACTTAAACTAGTGTCAATCTTTTGATACTTATTGTTTAATAAAAACACGCTATATGCTCTGACAATAGGAATTAATTATTAAATTAATTAATGTAACTAATATGTTTTTAATTTTGTAAAATAGACATAATTTTTGAATTTGGAATATCAAATTTAGCTTAGGGTGAAGTATTGGTATTTTTCTGGAAAACTTCAATTTTTGATGAATAGTGAAACCACTAAGTGGTACTTATAAAAACTGATTTTCCATTTAAATGAAATTTTACCACCTCTGTGTTTTGAATTTCAAAAATCCGACATAAATAGTTTTCATTAAGAAGTAAAATTTGGTTCAATGGGATTAAAATAAATTGTTGGTGAATAGTAACTTTTAAGTTTTCAATCGTGATTAGAGGTAATTAGTGCAATTTAAGGAAAAAATTATATTATAATAATATGGAAATACCTAGACACATGTCCTACCCTTATTGGATGTGTCATGGCCGACCAAGACAATCCATGGGACAACTTGGGGACCCCATGGAGCCACATTGGTAGGAAAATGACATTAATATCTTTTTATTTAATGTTAAAATAAAAATGTCACAAACATGTATTGTATTAGTAAAACAATTTTAACATGGGGTTATACAAGTCAGAGTTTTTACTATAAATAGTCATTGGAAAGATAAATGGATTTCCTACATCATAGTATTTGTTTTATAATTTTTAGACATTAAATAAATTATATTATTTATGACACCATGATGATGCAGTGATGACCTCATTATTTAACAGTTTAAATAAAATGAAAAGATAATGTAAAATCTAAGACCTATAAATGTCAAAAACCTATTGGATGGGTGGATTTAGAATGCTTATCACCTTACCCTATAATTATTTCAATGTGGGACCTTTTAAATCCGAAAAACGTTTTAAAATAAAGTAACATTTCTTTACTTTCCAAGAGTGCCCTTCTCTTCTCTTATAAAAGGCCCCCACCTCTACCTCCTTACCCACACTTCCAAATCCTTTGGCTCGGCCAAAACCTACCCATTTTGTCTCTCCAAATCCCTATATAACTCTTAGAATCCTCACTTTGGGCAGAAGTCTTCCCAAGGATGCCTTTGAGCTCAAACCAAAGGGAGTTACCCGATTTTAAGGCAATGTCTTCACTTGAGTCCTTTTGTTTTATTTCGCTTCTCCAACTCCCTAAAGTCGTTTTATTCATTTATTTTGTAACAACTATAGTATATTAAATATACTAGTATTTTTTTATAAGAAGGATTCTAGCTATACTTACACATACCTACATCTAATGGTTAAAGAACATACTATTTCCGTGGATGGCAAATTTCTGCCTCACGAAATGATGATTGTTCAATATTCTTCTAACACCTTCAAAGGTGGCCATTAAGAGGTCACTATATTTATATATGATGTATTATATGTTTATGTTTTCTTTAAGCTTCTGTATTTTTCATTTATGGAATACCTTTATGGCTTCCATTATGGGTATACGTGATATCTTCATTTTAGGATGTGCGGACTACCACCCCCTCAAAGTGATTTGATTCGTTAATACCATATGTGGTACGTATAAAGGATATATTTAAAGATATTATATATGATACCATACTGGAATTAAAATACTATTATGTATCATTATGTTTTAATTCTATTAAATATGATATTGAAAATGAAGTAGCATTCATGCGTACGTACGGATTACCGTCTCAATGAACGGTGCATTTCATTTATTACCTCTAAATGTTATGTAATATTATAAATGAATGAATATAATGGATATATATATGATATATATGATATCTAAATCATGAATAAAATTCTAGATATAATGGATATTTTACCACATGAACAACTTGTAATTATAAATAGTTTATTTTTGACTCAAGTGCCAATGATCATTAAAACGACCTTTATTAACATAAATAATTACATAGTTCTCATGACATGGTAATAAGTGATATAAAAGGAATAATGAACTCGAAAAAGGTTCTTAAGCAAGTAAAAATTAACTCATGTTTATTATTCAGGATATTAAATAACAATCGAGTCAAGTCGGACCCGAGGTAAGGGACTTCGTCTCAATCTCCATTCATTGAGGCATATTTTATTTTATGCACAACCTTATTTTATATGGGGTATAAACCCCTTTGACTTTTATGTTTATCCAAAAGGAATATGTTTTATACGAAGTGTTTTACTAAATGACAAAAGGGAATGTTTTTTTCGTACGTATGCGGCGAAAACGACTTCTCCGCCGTCGTGACCATTATTTTTTTAGGCTTCCTCTACAAGTGATACCTTCTTTTTTTAAAAAAAATAAATACCATGTTTTACTTTACTTTTTTTTGGTATTGAAAATGGTTTTCATAATGTTTTTATTTCAATGTGTTGTATTGATATCTTGTGATTGAAAGGTGGAAATGTTATGTTTTTTATGCATGTTTTATATGATAAGATTATGTTGTGGTTCTTGGGAATTATTATAAAGACGGGTGGTTCCGTGATAAACTAAGGGCAGTTGAGCCCAATATAGCTCTCCAATGCACTGTGTAACATGATGGAGTTACATGTTGAGGTTTCTCTGAAGAGATTTAGGGAATATACTGTGATGGGTATTCCAACTGTAACTAAGAGGGTTACTCCCTATGTAGGAATGATATGAATGCCTCAAGTTACCTTTATGTCTTATTATTTCTATGATTTATTCATGATTTGATGAGGTATTTTAAAGTGGTTATGTTTTATGGGTAAATTATGATTTCATTCTTATGTATATATGTACTCATGTTTCCTTTCCATATTTTTTTATCTCTTACTAAGTTTTTATGCTCATCCCAAGTTTTTGAAATGATTTTTCACAGGTCAAGGGAATGGTACATGATGTGATGATAGTGTCAAGGAAGTGTCAAGAAAGAATCCATGTTTTTTTTAAATATGTTTCCATTGATGGGAAAAATGAATAATATATTTTATGTAACCACTTTGTTTAAATGTGGAATATAATGCATGTTTTATGATCTAATTCTCTAAAACTATAAACCTGAAAAGATCCTTAATGTGTAATCTTGTAATAACTCAAGATTAAGTAAGGTTTAAGGCTGGGGCTTTATAGTAGGTATCAGAGGTCATTTTAGATAACTTTAGGAGTTAGAATTCTATTAAATGATTATCCAAAAATATTTTTTTATGGTATGATTGAAATGATAGAGCATCTGAAGATTACCATGTTGCTTCATGTACGACATGTTTGTTCAGAATGGTTTTCCGTAGAGGATACATGGAAGCAGTGCTAGGAGGGCATATAGAAAGAAATGACCTTCCGAATCAGCATCCTGAGATGGTCGGAATTGGAACTGAACAGTTTGTTGCAGTAATGGAGCAGTTGACTCAAGCGATAAATGGTGGTGGTATCCATGCACGAGATCAGCCAGATCAACCGCAGAGGAACATGTCAGTGGTGGAACATTTCATGAGGCAACATCCCCCATCATTCAGAGGATCATCTGACGTTGTGATAGCTGAAGAGAGGATTAAAGCACTGCAGGATATTTTCAATGTCATGGGGTATTCAGACAATCAAAAGGCTAGTCTTTATATTTACCGTTTGGAGGGTGAAGCAGATCAGTGGTGGTCGATGGTTAAAAATATCAGGGACACTGATGAGATTGATGCTCTCGACTGGGATGAATTCAAAGGTATGTTTCTTGAGAAGTATTTTCCTAAAGATGTTCGACTTAGGATGGAAAAATATTTCTTGGAATTGAGGCCAGAGGAAGACTCAGTGGCTACCTATGAAGAGAGGTTCACTCAATTGGAAAGGTATGCTCTAAAATTTATCCGAGACCTTGATAGTAAAATCAATCAGTTTTACTCAGGATTAAAGCCAAAATATCGAAGGGAATTGGATTCTCGTGAGTTTAAAAGTTATGAAAAGCTTGTTCGATGTGCTGAGAAGGTGGAATTGGAGTTTTCTGATGATCAAGTGTTCTATAACAACCAGCAGAAGAATAGACTGAGGTGGCAGGAGAAAGTAAGGAATTCTTCAAAAAGGTCTGACGGTAAGAAAACTAAGTTTCCAGTTTGTGATAAATGTCGTAAAAGGCCTGATTGGGATTGTCTTTTTAATTCTGGAATGTGCTACTGATGCGGTAAGATGGGACATTAGGCTCATGATTGGACTAAAAAAGATCAGAGTGATGGTAAGACCAAATTTGATTTACAGTTAGTGAAATGTTTTAAGTGCAATGAGATGGGTCACTATGAAAACGAGTGTCTGAGAAAGAGATCGAGTGATGGAATGCAGTTAGACTACAAGAAAAAAGGGGTTGTGAAATCCTTTGTGAATACTTCAACAGATGTCGGGCCATCAAATGAAGTTGTATCAGGTACGTTGTTTGTTTTTTCAGATTATTCTAGTGTGTTGTTTGATTCGGGGTCAACACATTCTTTCATCTCTGAAAACCTTTCTAGTAAAATGGGAATACCATCTCAAGATATGACTCCTGAACTTTTGGTAAAAACACCTGGGGGAAATATTGAGGCAAAACGAATTTATAAGAATCTTCCTATCCTTATACGCGGAAAGAACCTACTTGAGAACCTTATTGTTTTACCTCTAGTAGAGTTTTATGTTATCCTAGGTATGGATTGGCTCTCTATATACCATGCTAAGATTGATTGTAGAGCTAAGGAAGTTTCTTTTCAGAAAGGATTTCAGTTTGTGTACAAGATTGAACTTTTACTATTGATAACATATCAAGAGGCCGAGAAACTTGTAAAAGAAGGAAATGAATGTTACCTATCAAATATTTTTGAAAACAAATGAACTATTCAGATTAATGATGTGCCAGTGGTAAATTAGTATCCTGATGTTTTTCTTGATGAGTTGCCTAGAATAATACCAGATCGGGAAGTTGAGTTTACTGTAGACTTAGTTCCAGATGCTAAGCCAATTTCAAAACCCCCTTATCGAAGGGATCCAATTTAACTTTTAGAGTTGAAGGAGAAATTGCAAGATTTATTAGAGAAAGGTTTCATTTGACCTAGCACATCACCATGGGGTGCTCTTGTTTTATTTGTTAAAAATAAATATGGTTCTATGAGACTTTTCATTGATTATAGATCATTGAATAACATCATTGTTAAGAACAAATATCCTTTGCCTCATATCGATGATTTGTTTGATCAGCTCTAGGGAGCTCCGTATTTTTCAAATATTGACCTGAGATCGGGGTTCCATCAGTTGAAGGTAAACGAAGAAGATATTCTGAAGACTGCATTTCGTACAAGATATGGCCATTATGAATTTGTAGTAATGCCTTTTGGGATAACCAATGCACTTGTTGTATTCATGGACTCAATGAGTAGAATTTTCCATGAGTTCTTGGATAAGTTTGTGGTGGTTTTCATTGATGATATTTTGGTGTTTTCTAAAAGTAAAGAGGAGCATGAAATACATTTAAGGGTTATTTTGCAAACCATAAAATAAATGAAATTGTATGGGAAATTTAGAAAGTGAGAGTTTTGGTTGCAACAAATTTCTTTCCTTGGTCACATTGTTTCTAAATATGGGATAACTGTTGATCCGGCAAAAAAAGGTTGTTGAAGAATGGCCAAGACCCACAAATGTAACTGAGATTCGTAGATTCCTTGGTTTGGAAGGCTATTACCGAAGGTTTGTTAGAAATTTTTCATGGTTATCTAGTCCAATGACGAAGATAACTCGAAAGGGTGTTAGGTTTATCTGGACAAAAGAATGTGATGATTGTTTTCAGGAAATGAAAAGAAGATTGGTGAATTCTCCTATTTTGGAACTACCTTCCCAGAATGGTGAGTTTGTTATCTATAGTTATGCTTCATTGAAAGGAATTGGTTGCGTCCTAATGCAGAATGATCAGGTAGTTTCTTATGCTTCACGTCAGTTGAAAACTCATGAGATCAATTACCCTACACATGATTTGGAATTAGATGCTGTTGTTTTTGATTTAAAAATTTGGAGGCATCATTTGTATGGAGTAAAGTGTGAAATATATACCAATCACAAATGTTTAAAGTATATATTCACTCAGAAATAATTGAAAATGAGATAGAGGAGAGGGATAGAATTAATCAAGGATTATGATTGTACAATTCTTTACCATCTGAGAAAAGAAAATAAGGTGGCTGATGCTTTGAGTCGAAAAGGTAATGCTTCATTAATAATGTTGTGTTTGGAATGTGATCCTTTGGATAAGGATTTGATGAAATTTTGCATAGATGTTTTTGGTGCAGGATTTTCTTCTGTTTTATTTCAGGTATTAGTGAAATCTTCTCTATCAGACAGAATCAAGCAAGCATAGAACCAAGAAAACAAGTTTCATAAAAAGGTAGATCTGGTTCCGAAGGGTAAGTTTCCTGAATTCAACATTTGATAATGATTGTATTTTGAGATTTGGGAAGATATTGTGTGTGCCTTGTGATACATAGTTGAAGAGAGAGTTGTTATATGAAGCTCATTGTTCTACATTTTCAGTTCATCCTGGTAGTACTAAGATATATCGAGATCTGCGGGAGTATTACTAGTGGGATGGAATGAAAAGAGATATTTCTTATTTTACTATGAAGTATTTGACTTGTCAGTAGGTTAAAGTAGAGCGGCAGTTACAGAAAGGGATGCTTCAGCCTTTACCAGTTCCATAGTAGAAATGGGAGAATATATCCATGGACTTTGTTGTGGGATTACCAAAGACATCTTGAGGTAATAATGCAATCTAAGTTATTTTTGATCTCTTGACTAAATCTTCTCCTTTCCTTGCTATAAGAGATACTTTTTCCCTAGATCAACTTTCCCGTTTTTATCTTAAAGAGATAGTCAGGTTACATGGAGTTCCTCTATCCATTGTATCTGATCGTGATCTCATGTTTACTTCTAACTTTTGGAAAGGCCTTAAAATGTCGTTGGGTATTGAATTAAATTTTAGTACAGCTTTTCATCCTCAATCAGATGGGAAGTTAGAACGAACAATTCAGACTTTGGAGGATATTCTACGTGCTTGTTCAATGGATTATCAAGGAAGATGGGATCAATATCTTTCTTTGGTTGAGTTTTCTTATAATAACAGTTTTCTTTCCAGTATACAGATGGCACCATTTGAGGCATTATATGGGATGTGGTGTCGAACTCCAGCTTTCTGGAATGAAGTGGGTGATAGGAAGTTGATGGGACTAGAATTGGTGGAAGAGTTGGCATAAAAAGATGAGTTGATACAGAAACACATGAGAACACCTCAGAGCAGGTAGAACAGTTATGCGGACAACAAGAGGAAGGATCTATCTTTCAAGGTAGGTGATCATGTTTTTCTCAAAGTCTCACCATGGAAATGTGTGATGCGATTTGGTATGAAAGGAAAGCTGAGTCAAAGGATCATTGGACCATAAGAAATTCTGGAGAGAGTTGGATGAGTTTCTTATCGAGTTGCTTTACCTCCGAGTTTATCTCAGGTACACAATGTTTTTCATGTTTCAATGTTAATGAAGTACATTCCAGATCCATCTCATGTTTTGAGTCCAGAGGTAGTTCAGCTGGAAGAGGACCTATCTTATGAGGAACAAACGGTCCAAATTCTTGGCCATAGGGAGAAAGTGTTGTAGAATAAGGTGATTCACCAGGTAAAGGTTTTGTGGAAAAACCATATGGTTGAAGAGGCAACATGGGAATCTGAAAATGCTATGAGGGATAAATACCCCCACTTATTTTGATGGGCGAATAAAATTGCGAGGACGCAATTCCTAAAAGGGGGGAAGGATGTAACATCCCAGGTAAATAAAGAATAAAGCATTTTCATTTTTATTAATATTTATGAATTAAATATTAATTTTACTTTAAAGGGGTTGCTATGTTCGATAGCATACCCGATACTCAACAAAGAGTTTCTTTGTAATCTTACGTTGCACACTAGTAATAAAATAATATTATTTTAAATCATAGTTAACACGTAGCCGTTGTATTGGCAGGAAGGAATGGAAATAACTAAAATATGATTATATATGTTTGTTAAATGTTTTTACATTTATCGAATAAAGTATAAAGGCTTAAAATACGAAAAGAATTAAATTTTAGGCATATATACTCTAACATTCACTAAAGGTCGACTTATCGCCTTTTGATGGCGAACCATCCATAAATATAGTTTTAGTCACTCTTATAAATTATATTGGACAAAATAAAATTCCTCTTTAGAATCGTGACATCAAATTTTACTTAGTGAAAAGTTTTGGTATTTTTCCGATAAAGTTCATTTTTTAATGAATAGTGAATACTGTAGTATTTTAATTTAAAACCTCTTTTTAATCTAATTTATTTATATGATTAGGTTATATTTTGAATTATACATAAAGTTAAATTAGAATATATTTTTACAATTTAATCGAATAGTGGTCGTTGGAATTAATTTCACTTTGAAATTGGACTTAAACTAGTGTCAATCTTTTGATACTTATTATTTCATAAGAACACGTTATTTGCTCTGACAGCGGGAAATAATTATTAAATTAATTAATGTAACTTATATGTTTTGAATTTTTTAAATTAGACATCATTTTTGACTTCATAATATCAAAAATAGCTTTGGGTGTAGTTTTGGTATTTTTCTGAAAAACGTCAATTTTTGATGAATAGTGAAACCACTAAGTGGTACTTATAAAAACTGATTTTCTGTTTAAATGAAATTTTACCACTTCTGTGTTTTGAATTTCAAAAATTCGACATACATGGTTGAAATTAAGAAGTAAAATATGGTTCAATGGGATTAAAATAATTTTTTGGTGAATAGTAACTTTTTAGTTTGTAATCGCGATTAGAGGCAATTAGTGCAATTTAAGGAAAAAATGATATTATAATAAAATGAAAATACCCAGACACATGTACTACCCTTATTTTATGTGTCATGGATATCCATAAAAATCCATGGGTCAACTTGGGGACACCATGGAGCCACTTCGGTAGGAAAATGACATTAATATCTTTTTATTTAATGTAAAAATAAAAATGTCACAAACATGTATTGTTTTACTAAAATAATTTTTACATGGGGTTATACAAGTCAGATTTTTTACAATAAATAGTCATTAGAAAGATAAAAATATTTCCTACATCATAGTATTTTTTATATATTTTTTAAACATTAAATAAATTAAATTATTTATGACACCATGATGATGCAGTGATGACCGCATTATTTAACTATTTAAATAAAATGAAAAGATAATGTAAAATCTAAGACCTACACATGTAAAAAACCTATTGGATGGGTGGATTTAGAACCCTTATCACATTATCCTATAATTATTTCAATTTGGACATTTTAAATCCGAAAATCGTTTTAAAATAAAGTAACATTTCTTTACTTTCCAAGAGTGCCCCTCTTCTCCTATTATAAAAGGCCCCCACCTCTACCTCCTGACCCACACTTCCAAAGACTTTTCCTCAGCCAAAAACTGACAATTTTGTCCCTCCACATCCCTCTCTATCTCTTAGAAGCCTCACATTGTGCATAAGCCTTCCCAAGGATTGCTTTGAGCTCAATACAAAGGGAGTTACCCGATTTTAAGGTAATGTATTCACTTGAGTCCTTTTGTTTTATTTTGCTTCTCCAACCCCCTAAAAACTTTTTATTTATTTAATTTGTAACAACTCAAGTATCTTAAATATACTAGGCTGTTTTTATAAGAAGTATTAGAGATAAACTTATACACACCTACATCTAATGGTTAAAGAACATACTATTTCCGTGGATGGTGAATTTCTGCCTTATGAATCGATGATTGTTCAATATTCTTCTAAAAACTTTAATGGTGGCCATTAAGATGTCAATATATTTTTATATGATATAAAATATGTTTATGTTTTCTTTATGATTCTGTATTTTTCATTTATGGCATACCTTTATGGCTTCCATTATGGGTATACGTGATATCTTCATTTTAGGAAGTGCGGACTACCGCCCCTCAAAGTGATTTGATTCGTTAATACCATATGTGGTACATATAAAGGATATATTTAATGATATTAAATATTATACCATACTGGAATTAGAATACTAGTATTTATCATTATGTTTTAATTCCATTAAATATGAAATATAAATTGGGGTAGCGTTCATGCGTACGTACGGATTACCGTCTCTATGAACAGTGCATTTCATTTCTTACCTCTAAATGTTTTGTAATATTATAAATGCATGAATATACTAGATATATATGATATATATGATATCTACATAATGAATAAAATTCAGGATATAATAAATATTTTACCACATGAATAACTTGTAATTATAAAGTTTTTATTTTTGACTCAAGTGCCAATGATCATTAAAACGACTGTTATTAACTTAAATAATAACATATTGTTCATGAAATGGTAATAAGTGATATAAAAGAAATAATGAACCATAAAAAGGTTCTTAAGCAAGTATAAATTAACTCAAGTTTATTATTTAGGAGATTAATGAATGATCGAGTCATGTTGGACCCGAGGTAATGGACTTCGTCTCAATCTCCATTCATTGAGGCATATTTTGTTTTATACACAACCTTCTTTTATACGTTGTATAAAACCCTTTGACTTTTACGTTTATCCAAAAGGAAACTTTTTTATATGAAGCATTTTAGTAAACGAAAAAAGGGAATGTTTTTGTCATACGTATGTGGTAACAACGACTTCTCCACCATTGTGACCATTATTTGAGTTTCAGCTTCCTCTACAAGACATACCTTCTTTTTAAAAGAAAAATAAATACCATGTTTTACTTTTCTTTAATTTTTGTATTGAAAATAGTTTTCATAATGTTTTTATATCAATGTGTTGTATTGATATCTTGTGATTGAAAGGTGGAAATTTTATGTTTCCTTTATGTATGTTTTATGTGAGAAGATTATGTTGTGGTTCTTGGGCATTATTATGAAGACGGGTGGTTGCATGATAAACTAAGGGTGGGTGAGCCCGATATAGCTCTCCAATGCATTGGGTAAGGAGAAGGATTTAAAAGTTGAGGTTTCTCCGAAGAGATTTAGGGAATATAATGTGATGGGTATTCCAAACGTAACCAAGAGGGTTACTCCCTACGCAAGAATGTTATGAATGCCTCAAGTTACCTTTATGTCTTATGATTTCTATGATTTATTCATGATTTGATGAGGTATGTTAAAGTGCTTATGTTTTATGGGTAAAATATGATTTCATTCTTAGGTATATATGTACTCATGTTTCCTTTCCATATTTTTATATCCCTTACTGAGTTTTTTATGCTCATCCCAAGTTTTTGAAATGATTTTCACAGGTCAAGGGAAAGGTACATGATGTGATGATAGTGTCAAGGAAGTGTCAAGAAAGAATCCATGTTTTATTTTAAATATGTTTCCATTGATGGGAAAAATGAATACTATCTCTTATGTAACCACTTTTTTAAATGTGGAATGTAATGCATGTTTTATGATCTAGTTCTTTAAAACTCTAAACCAGAAAAGATCCTCAATGTGTAATCTTGTAATAACTCAAGATTAGGTAAGGTTTAAGGCTGTGGCCTTATAATAATTACCAATAATTAGTAATAATTACCAATAATTACCAACATTTACCAATCTTTACCAATAATTGCCAATAATTGTCAATATTTTCAAATAATTAGGAATAATTACCAATAATTAGGAATAATTATCAATAATTAGGAATAATTACCAATAATTAGGAATAATTACCAATAATTAAGAATAATTACCAATAATTAGGAATAATTACCAATAATTAGGAATAATTACCAATAATTAGTAATTATTACTAATAATCAGTAATAGTTACCAATAATTACCAATAATTACCAATAATTAGTTATAATTAACAATAATTACCAATATTTAGCTATAATTAACAATAATTAGTAATAATTAGTAATAATTACCAATATTTACCACTATTTACCTATAATTGCCTATAGTTGTCAATATTTACCAATAATTGCCAATAATTAGGAATAATTACCAATAATTAGGAATAATTACCAATAAATAGGAATAATTACCAATAATTAGGAATAATTACCAATAATTTGGAATAATTACCAATAATTAGGAATAATTAACAATAATTAGGAATAATTACCAATAATTAGGAATAATTACCAATAATTAGTAATAATTACCAATAATTAGTAATAATTAGTAATAATTAATAATAATTACCAATAATTTGAAATAATTACAAATAATTAGCTAATTGGAAAAAAACTAGCGTGATCATTACCTTTATCAATTATCTTTTCATCTCTGTATTGGTTTTAAGAAAACATCTGTCTCCACATGTAATATTTGCATTCTTTTTCAAAATTATCAACCTACTCACCAATAGAGAGGTGAATGTGAATGAAAATATTACATGTGGAGATAGAATATTAAACACACATATGAAAGGCGAATTGTAACATAATATAGAAAATTATATTATTTTAATATTAATAATAAAAAATACTAATTATTTAATAATGTTATTCTTATATAATTAATATTTATGGAAAAATAATATTAGTATTATTAAAATAATAAAAAATTTATAAAATATTAAAATTATCAATATTTGTAACAGGTTTTGCTTCATTCTTAACATGTTCAATTCTTAAAGAGTCAATTTATAGGTCTATCCCAATAAAGAGTTTGTGTGAGTCGTGTCTGATGTAAAATCTATAATTATCCTTGCTTGAGTGTTTTTTCTAACAAATTATTCAAAAATAGTAATGCTTTTATATTTTATAGAAAAATATGGAACAATGAGGTCGTCAACAGTAATTATTAGATGACCGTATATGGATAAATCAACATAGAAATCCAAATGGTTCTAGTATAAATCCAGTATATATCGAGGGTGTAGAGACTTTTTTAGCATTTGCGGCATCAAATCCAGAATTTGTTTTATAAGGAACAATAAAATTACCTTGTAAAAAATGTTCACTGAGAACATTTGACAAGTTTGACAAAGTTGGGGGACATCTCTTGCGTTTTGGTTTTCAATAGGATTATGTTTTTTGGTATCAACATGGTGAATGTAGTTTTACAAAAGGAGATACTAACCTGATTCCGGATCCATCCGGGTTTCAAAATTTAGTACATGATGTTGCCGGTCCATCTATTCAACATACAAAAACTCATGATGATATTGATTCAACTCCTGAGTTGGCACACTCTGAATTTTATGAGTTGTAGAGGTCTACTAAGGATGCGTTATATCCTAGTTGCAAGATAAGAAAATTAGAAGCAGTTGCAAAATTTATGGATATCAAATCAGATAATGGAATGTCAAACATGTGTTTTGATCAAATATTTTCTTTGTTTAAAACACTGTTACCCGAAGGAAATGTTTTGCCTACAAATTACTATGAGATTAAGAGGATGGTTCAGAATTTAGGACTTAGTTTTCAGAAGATTCATGCATGTTCAAATTATTGCATTTTATATTCTGGGGAAAATGAGTCGTTGGATATTTGTCCCACTTGTGGGAAATCGAGGTATAAAGAAGCTCAGCATGGGAAGTCTGGTTTGATTATTGTAAAACAGTTGAGATATTTTCCTCTTACATCCAGACTTCAACATTTATTCATGTCTAAGAATACAGCGACAATGATGTCATGGAACAAAACGAATATTTCAACCGGTAAAAGCTTGAATCATCCAGCCGATGGTGATTCATGGAAACATTTGGATAGAGTGCATCTATCCTTTGCTTTAGAAGCCCGAAATGTGCGACTGGGTCTTTCCACTGATGGTTTCTGTCAATTCAGATCTTATGGTAATCAGTATTCCTATTGACCTATCTTTTTAACTCCGTACTATTTACCTCCATGGATGTTGATGAAGGAACCCTATATATTTTTTACCTTACTAATCCCAGGACATCCGAAGAAGAATAATGATGTTTATTTGAAACCATTGATTGATGAATTAAATATACCATGGAGTACTGGTGTCAGTACTTATGATGTTGCTACGAAACAGAATTTTATACTAAGAGCAGCATTGATGTGGACAAGTAGTGACTTCCCGGATTATGGCATGTTATGTGGCTGGAGTACACATGGGCCGAAATCATGTCCTTGCTGTATGGGAGAGAAAAAGGCATTAATGCTCATCCATGGAAAAAACCATGCTATTTTGACTGTCATTGCAGATTTCTTCTAGCTAATCATCTTTTTCACAGAAACAGATCTCATTTTAGAAAAGGCACAGTTGAAAGGGATGGACCTCCAAAAATGATATCAGTTACGGAGTTAAAATCAGTTGTATATTCATGGCCTCCCATCACATTTAGACCCAAAATAAACCAACAGAAAATTTTTTGTTTTGGGAAAGAAAACAATTGGCTAAAACGTAGCATATTTTGGGATTTACCATGTTGGTCTGATTTTCTGCTCCGCCACATGTTGGTTGTCAAGCATATTAAGAATAATTGTTTTGATAATTTTTTATACAGTTTTGGATACACTAGGAAAGAGAAAAGATAATGTAAATACACGATTAGATCTTGCTCAAATTTGCAGGCGTCCAAAACTCGAACTATTTGAGAATGTCAGAACAGAATGTTTAATGAAACCAAAATTAGCTTAAACATTGTCTATAGAAATCCGCTTATTATTTTGTCAATGGATTGCATATTTTAGACTTCTAGATGGATGTGCTTCCAATTTGGGTAGATGTGTAAATAATGGTCATATTACCAGATTAAAATGTCATGATTTTCATGTTATTATGGAAAGAATTCTACCCATTGGATTAAGAGGTCTGTTGAATTCTTTGATATGAGATTCCATAACAAACGTAACATATTTTTTTCGGCACATTTGTGCGGAAACAACCGATTACGATGCCCTATGAAAAATTGAAGAAGATATTGTTGTAATTATATGTAAACTGGAAAAAATATTCCCGCCGTCTTTCTTAGACTCAATGGAACATTTGATATTACATTTTCCATATGAAGAAAAACGTGGAGGTCCAATACAGTTTCGATGGATGTACCCATTCGAAAGATGCATGCATAAATTGAAAAAAAAAGTACGTAACAAAGCATCTGTTCAATGATCTATTGATGAAAGTTATTTGCAAGAGGTGATATATTTTTTTTATGCTCCCACTATTTTGAATCTGATTATCCTTCAAAACACAGCCTCATGAGACGGAACAAGGGTAATATTTATGAAATCGACAATCAATTATCTATTTTTAACCAGTGAGAGCTTGGTTTAGGTGGAGTTCATGAATTATGGCCTTCAGATGATGAACATCACAGAGCTCATACGTATGTTCTGCTCAACTGTAAATAGATGACATCATTTGTACTATAAGTACTTCTATTACATATTCTAATATTTATGTTACAATAAATAACTTTGTTTTCTATAGATTGTATGATAATCATATGAAGAAAAAACATCTACAAATTACAGCAGCTTCTCTCGAAGAACGCAGAAAAAAAATTCTTAGAGGTTTCAAATACTGGTAACATAAATTTTTCATACTTTAACATCTCCTTCAATTTAGAGTTTACTATATTGATAATTATTTCACAAATTATCAGGTGTATTGACATGCTGATAAAATTGACAAACGTCTTTGTATATTGCGTAACCCACCATCCAAAATGGTGAAATCTTATAATGCATTTGTGGTGAATGGTTTTCGATTTCATACACATGCATATGGGGAATAAAAAAAACAATTAACAGTGGAGTTTTTTTAGAGGATCTCATCATAGAGAAAATGAAGATGACTTTTATGGAATACTTTATGAAATCATTGAACTCTGTTATCTAGGACACCATTACATAACGATATTCAAATGTCGGTGGTTGGATACTGAGAGAGGCGTGCGTGTTCATCCGAATCATGGAATCATCGATATTAAATGTAAAAGTGTTCTTGTAGTAAATGAACCATTCTTACTAGCTCAACATGCACATCATGTTTATTATGCAAAGTAATGTGCTACGTCAAGAGACTTGACTGATTGGTGGAGCATAATAAAAATGAAAATTCGAGATAATCAGTTTAGTCAAAGTGAATGTGCTTTCACTGAAGTGCAAGGAATTAAAGTTTTACAAGAGGGTACTCAAAATCAATCTTTGTTACAAAGCGACATGAGTATCGATGATGAAAGCCCTCAATTAAGAGTCTGGGATGATGATGATGATGATTGTAATGACGTCACAAATGAATTTGAAATGGTAAGAGATGAAGCAACTGGAACTCAAATGGATATCGATGATATTGAGGAGGAATATAAAGATGACATTGACAGATATGAAGATGATGATGAAGCTGAACATTGATACAATTCAATGGTAGTTATATATAATCATAACTAATATATGTGTATATATTATAATAATTATCAATTATTTTCTAACAACATTCATTTTCTGTTTCAGATGGACGAGGACACATTTCGTGAGTTGACAGATGCTGACCTATCTTTCGATGTGGACGAGTTGCTGGAACCTGACCCTCAGCCTGAAGGTGCTTCAGGGAGTACGCGGAGGGGGCATGGTCTTGCATGACTGATGATTCCTGACCCCATCTCCGAGCGACGTCCATGCCTTTGGTTCGATCCACGCACCCGGAGGTGTGATAACTTATGCATTTTACTAAGATTTCATTCATCTATTTACATAATAAATGTTTGATTATTTTTTTTACAGTTATCCACATATATCAGTCGAACAGGGCAGCGCTATTTTGCGCAACTATTTTTCTCATCCATGGATGACATGGGAGCATATTCCTATTGATGTGCAGCAGACCATGTTGTGCCATTGGTTGTTACGTACGTATATAAAATAATATTTATTTTGATTTTTTTTTCATTTATAACTTGATATTTTGAATTATTTGAAGGGTTTATGGTATCTGATCCAGGATACCATGCGTGACGCCATCCATGAGGCAAGAGAGGTGGCCAGGTGTGATCACTTTCGTCAGTTTTTGCACAATTTAAGAAGAGCTTCCATGAAGAAAGCAGGAGTGTCAGATTTTGATGAGTCAGGTAGAGCACACCGACCAGAGTACATTTCATCCCATGTATGGGATGGATTATGTGCACACTAGTTGAGTGGTGGAATTCAGAGGAGATCATCAGTGGGGAGGCAGAATCGGGGGAGACAGGAGGTGACTCATCGAGCTGGGAGTCGTACTTTTAGTACTCATAGACAACATTTGGTATGTACATTTTTTGTAAATATTTTATATAACTTTAAATAATAACAATTTATTTTATATTCTTATATGCTGTCGAGCACCCCGATATTACGGAGTACGACTCATATCGGAGGATGTATAGTGATCCAGCTACTGGGGAGCTCCGAGGTGATCGCCAGCGTCACATCTTGGTGAGTATTATTTGTTTTCAAGTTTAAAAATTAACTGCATATAATATATTCACAATTTTAATTTTAAATTGCAACTACGGGAGTCATATGAGACAACAGTGTAACAGACCCGGCCTGAGGGTCAGGCTGAGGCATCAGATCAGACTAGTGGCCATCAGTTTGATGAGGTGGAACGGATGCAGGCAACCCAATCTGCCTTCAAGAAGGGCCGGGTAGTTGGTATTGGCTCTTGATTGACTCCAGGAGATTATTATGGCAGTGCTGCGATGTCAGCGTCCAGCTCGAGAGGAGCTCGTGCATCTTCTTCCGCTACACAGTATGAGGATCGGTTGCGATCTCAGACTGAGTTGATAGAGAGTCTCCAAAAGGAGAAGGATGAGATGCGTCAGTAGCAGCAGTAGCATGAGGAGGAGCGCTGACGACAGTAGTAGGTGTATGAGGAGAAAATGAGTCGGTGGCAGCAGCAGCAGTAGGGGAAGATGAAGTACATGCACCGACTCACTCATGCCTTAGGGGTGGAGTTTCCTCCAGCAAAAGATCCCCCCTCCCCTCCTCCTTAAAATTAGTTATTGTTTAGATGTTATAAAGTTTGTAAATTTAAAATATGATATTTTTTATATTCAGAGTTTCTGTCTCTCTTATACTGGTGTCAATATTGTATTATTTAATTTCTATATATTTTTAATACTTTATTATTTATTATTGGTATTTATTTTAATGTTTTTTTATTTTATTAATAATAATATTACTCTTAGTATTTTATTATTTGTTTATATTTCTTTTTGATAATGTTGATAATTTTCATATTTTTATTTTCTAATTATTTTAATAATATTATAGTCAGTATTTTTAATACATAAAAAGTTTCAAATTTTTTAATTAGAATTAATATTTTTTAATTATTTATAATAATATGAATTCGGTATATTATTATTATTATATAATATTATATTATTTATATTACAATATTAATATGATTAATAATATTATTCATATTTTATATTATTATTTTTTTTATATATTTAAATTTTTTAATATTTTAATTTAATAATATTTTTTTAAATATTTAAATGATTTTTTGTAATAATATTTGAATGAATTATAATTGTATTATTACAATTATAATATTAATTAAAATTGTTTTATTAATAATTTAATTTTTTTTGATTTTTTTATACATATTTACGACGGGATAATCATCCCGTCGCAATAGGTAATTGCGATGGGACGGTATCTCGTCGCAATTAAAGTTTTTTTTTTAATTTTTTTAATTGCCTATTGTGACTAGAATATTTTCCCGTCGCAAAAGGAAATTGCGATGGGCCCGTCCCAGAAGGAAATTGCGACGGCCCTGTCGCAATTACTTATTCCTTTTTAAAAAACAAATTTAAGTCTTTCGCGATTGTAATCGTGGCCGGTCACAAATACATTTGTGACGGGCCAGTCGTAAAATCGTTATTTAACGTTTATAATATATATATCGATTAGTATTTGCGAAGGGTCATATTACCATCGAAAATAATATTTTTCGCGACGGACCTATCACAAATAGTGTTAGTTGCGAAGCCATTTACAACAATAGGTCATTTGCAAAGGACCCCCGTTGCAAATAGGCTTTTGCGACGGGATCCCGTCGCAACTGACCCATCAAAAATCGGCTTATTTCCAGTATTTCACTAAAAAAAACTAACATCAGTGGGACACAAACCTTAGGAATTTAAGAAAACAAGATGACCACACTTCCAAATAGCCACAAGAAAACACTTGGCACTCAAATAGGTCTTTCAGAATAGAAAAACAATATATAACAATTCAAACTGCCTTCACCATCAATACCGATGGTAGAAATAAATATGGGGTCTCATACACTCCTGGGGTTCCTGACCATGTGACAAATTCAATCTGAGGCCTACTGTTGGATCCCTACTATTTGAAGCATATCTTTTCTTGCAGTTAGGCATTGAAAACTCCCAAATAGAGCTTCTCCTTTTTTTGTGACATGCAACCACACCGCAACTGAGACAAAACCAACAAACACAACACACTACGACATCTAACTACTCGCTCATGGCACATCCACCAAAATAGGGGTTTAGATGATGAACTTGCCTCACCTCCTTACCATATGCATGAAACTCAAGATAGAAAGATGCAGGAAAAATACACTCTTTTGAACAGAAATATTAGAACTCCCTAAGAGGAGGACACACTCCTTTGAAAACAAGGGTTCTCATAGGGTTCCATGAAATCCTCCTTTGCACATCAAAGAGAACTCACACAGCAAGATGTCACCAAACATGAATCTTGATTTAGATAAAAGTGTTAAAATCATTTAAAGTCATCGGTTTGCACTGATAACTCCGAACTACCTTCAACCTTCCCTAATGGAATTCCTTTCCCCACTTCCAGGGGGATCTTTAGATGCAAGTGTGTTAAACATCGTACAAGATGTATTAGATAACTCAGAGAGACCAAAAAACCATTCAAATCCCATCATGTATGTCATCCCACTATGAGAGTATTCACTTAACTGAAATGGAAAATTGATAGACATTACACTGTCACTAAAAAAGGGACAGTCTTTACATTAATCATCTAGAGGGCTTGACATGGGTGAATTGCCTATGGACACGCCTCAATTTCATGTTAACGCTTTATTGGGGCATTCACTAGTCAAGAAATAAAACCATGGACCCAATAAAACTTGTATACTATCCAAGACATACCACAATAGAATACTAAATGTGCAAGGGGAACCACTACAAGGGATTCTCAAAGCACATTTCAATATAATCCACTAACCACTAGCTTGTACAGCAACATACAAAAAAAAATTAAAACTCAAGACACAAATCATCCAGTAAGTATTCTCGGCTTGAAATGCTCCACATATATCATTTACAAAATACATGGACACAACAAAAAATCATATATATTTTTAAAACATGAAATTTTCATTTAACAAATTTTTTTAAAATAAACAAAGCTCGTGGGTTGCATAAAAACTAATGGTCTCTCATGGGCCTCACATATTCTTGATCTCATTCCACACCAGCACACATCCCATGTCTGGCTAGGCTCTCATCTGCTCATACGATTAACATTTCCTCTTTTAATATATACTCAGGCATGTGGTTGCCCACAAGAACACGGATGATTAAAACCAGACCCTTCCATTTTTAAAAATGAAAACATTCAACCCAAACTTTTAAAACCTAAAACATCATTTTCTTTTTAAGGGGATTCATTTCAAGGTATTTTCCAAGACCAAATCAATTTTACGTAAAAACTGTATTTCCACAAATTCAAAACAAAGAGATGAGGAATGATTCAAGAGGAGACTAGTGTCAACGGGTGACTGGGACATATGGTAGGCAGCCATATGACAATCACACTACCACAAGAGAGGGTATTCTTGGATTATGTCCCCGACTCCACATGGCTTTCTAGGCCCTATGAGATCACTGGGACCATTGACCCAACTCCCTTTTCATTACCCCAAAACAAGATTAACCATAAGGAATAAAGAATTAGGAAAACCTCAACATACCCTAGTAACTCGTGTTCTACCCCGAATTCTGCTGGACATGCACCTTACTCATATCTAGGACATTAAGTCCTGACAACCTTAACAATGGTCTAACCTGACTCTATCCCAAAGGAACACGACCCAAGAGAGAAAACCCCCTCGGATAACATTTTTTCACATACCAGGTCGGGTCTCCATCTGACTCAGGGCATGACCCGGTCCGTGGCAAGGCACGAAGGGCGCTCCCTATCCCCATTTTCTTGCACAAGGGCTTGGGTATCAAACCATACAAGGGAATGATTTAACTATAACAATTAACACAAAACCACTAACAAGATAAATAAACTAAAACTCAAAACAGACAACCAAACATGCCTTTAAACCAAAATCAAATTTAATTTCTACAATTCAAAAAAATTCCCAAAGTGGACTATAACAAGATTGAAAACTAAAACTCCAATACTAACCTCCAAAAACACAATAAGCCACATCCCCAACCTACCAACACCAACCTGCGTGTGAAGACCATCAACAACCTGAACCACCATCGCTAATCATGATGCCTCAACCTGGGATGGACAAAGAACATGGTCTACATAAACCTAAATGTGTATATAGGGTGTGAGAGAAAATCCCGATAAGATGCCACCAAAAAAAGGTTCTATCTATAATTAATAAATAGAAATTACATTTTCAATTTTAATTAAAGAAAAGAATAAAACTCTTGAATAGTTTTTAAGAAAAATGGGTTAATAAATACAGTTTCAAGGGAATAACTTAAATTAAATCAAACACACTATTGCTTTTAAAATAACCAAAGTGTCACACTGATAAGCATAATGATACCAAGGAGGTCTAGAAATGGGAGAGGCCTCGTGGGTATTAGATAGTGTGGGTCCCTAGATCTTCATGTATTGGTTAAACATTGATTAGAAACCACAAACCTTAGCAAACATGGATTTGAAACCAATACACTCAGCAAATGTGGCTTAGAAATCACGACCCTTATTTATTCATATGTTTAGGTAGGGTTGTAATCATCAATCATGATATGTGAAATATGGCCAAAAACACCACCATATCATTATCCCACTAGTCTAGTCCACCCTTCTAGCTACCTGGGCTTCTCGCTTTGTGCTCAAACAAGTTTCAAGTACATAAACAGTGCATAACACATAAAGAAGACAAGCTAAAACACCACACATGCCAAGATACTATTTACACCATCAATTTTAGTATTAAAATCTAAATTAATGAAAAACGTCAAATTTATGGATTTCATCCATACATGGTACTTACCTAGATAGAATCACCATTTGCACACTAAAACCCTCTTTTAAAACTATACAGACACCTAAATGTCTTTTCAAAACATAATCTGCAAAGGTTACACACTCAATTCAAACATCGACACAGTTTAAGATGACAATTATAATTGAACAAACTAGAACATATGCCCACAAATACCATTTCAAAATATGATGCACACTAAAATATTTATCAAACATATTTCAATCTATTTAAGTAATTTATTAAACCATTTAAATTTTTTATAAAACAATAGGAAATGATTGTCACATGGCATTACAAACCCTAAAGTACCCATTTATACATTCAAAACACATTCCAACATCACATACACTAAAATACAATTTTAATGTGTGACCTTCACCATATAAACAGTTTGAGGGAAATCATTAAACCATATGTAAAACACCACTGTAAAATTCAAATAATTTAATAAGCATAAAAAATTATACAAAAAATTGAAAAGATATTAAATGTTGTTACCCACTAAACGCACAGAAATACATCATTGACTACCAAACGTAGAGGACGCCATGTCAATAATATAATTTGCACCACTTACACATATTATTGAGATAACCTCCAAATTTAAAAATCACTAGCAACTAACTAGATTCATGATTTTAGTAGAAAGAACACCCATAAAATATACATACTACAAAACACTTCAAATGAATATCAAACTACAATGAAAATCTACTTAGAATGACACAAATAATTAAATAATATGTTAAAAAAATTAAACATTCAAATTAATTCATCAAATAATAATTAGACATTGAACCTCCAACCTCGCATGTATATTCCATTGAAAAGTGTTGAAAAACCTCATCTACATTGCAACTACATTGCAGAAAAATCCTAACAAAAACATGTTTTTAACCAAAACATTCACAAAACATCCTAAAACATAAACCGACACAAAAGAAAACTTAAAGAAAACCCCTATAAGAAGGGAGAAGGTTTAATCGGATGGAACCCATGCGCACTAATGGAGAAAAGGGTGCCGACATGGGTAGTGGTCATCAGAGGTGGTAGGAGGCCAGTCAAAAACACACTAGTAGGGAAGAGGAAGATCAACATGAAACGTGCCAGCAAGGTAACAGATCATAAAGGTGTTTCATTGGGAGGGGGAAACACACCGGGCCAAAAGGGTGTCGCACTGGAGGGCTTCGAGCTAGCTGGTGGTGGGCAGGAGGCTGAACAGCGCCGGCTGTATGGGGGGAGTGATGGGATTGGTGTGTACAAGTGGGAGAAGGTCATGACTTTAGGTGTCCAATAAATAACTAGGGCATGATGGGAGTTTTTTTTACGTTTAAAAAAAATAAGGAAACGGTTAGGGCAAATTATTTTTTTAAAATGAGGCAAAAATGCGGCATCCGTGATGCCGCCTTTTCATATCGGGTGCAAGGCATCATCCTCGATGCCACCTTTGCACTTCGGGTGAAAGGCGGAATCTGCGATTCCCCCTTTCCCTAAAAAAATTTGAATTTTTTTTTGTTTTGTTATATATATATATATATAACAAAAAAATTCAGCAGAATTTATCCACTATTTAAAATCCAGCAGTACTGCCATTACAGTAGTCTAAATTATGATTGAACCTCTCACCCAGTGCTCCCTTTTATAAGAGTGCTTACCCTGAAAATCATTCTCCATTTCCGATGTGGGATTCAGGTTCTCCATTTCCTCCACAAAACATTCTGTATTTACGATGTGGGATTCTGTTTCAAGTACTCGACTTTAAAATACTATAAAATATAAACTATAAGACCAATATAAATGAAACATAAAACATGGATTAAAAATCTAAAAAATAGTTGAAAATAATAAAATAATAATAAATGATGATAAAAAATAATTTATAATCTTTAAAAACCACGTACTTGAAACATAAAAAGTTTCAAGTACATGAATTTTAAAGCCTATATAATATAAACTACAAGACCAATATAAATGAAACAAAATACATGGATTAAATATATAACAAATAGTTGAAAATAAATATAATTTCGTAATAAATGTTGATATAAAATAATTTATAATCTTTCAAAACCACTTACTTGAAACAAAAAAATGTTTCAAGTACGTGACTTTGAAATCCAATAAAATATAAACTATAAGAAAGATATAAATGAAATTTTAAACAATGATTAAATATATAATAATTATTTGAAAACAAATAGAATTTCCTAAAAACTGTGTATGAAAAATAATCTATAACCTTTCAAAACCGCCTACTTGAAACTTAAAAATGATTCAAGTACGTGAATTTGAAAGACTATAAAATATAAACAATAAAACGAATATAATTGAAACATTAAACATTGATTAAGAATATAATAAAAAGTTGAAAACAAAATAAATTTCCAAATTTTTTTTGATGAAATGTAATTTATAAGCTTTCAAAATGGCCTATTTGAAACATAAAATTTTTCAAGTACGTGAATTGGAATGACAATAAAACATAAAATAGAAGACCAAAATAAATGAAACGTTAAAAATTGATTAAAAATATATGTAATAGTTTAAAAAAAAAGTATCTTTAAAAAAATGTTAATGAAAAATAATTTATATGATTTTAAAACCGCCTACTTGAAACTTAAAAATGTTTCTAGTACGTAACATTGATTTTTTTAATTATATTACTAATTAACTAATTAATTATTATATAATTAATAGTTATATTAATAATTTACTAAATGATTATTATATAATTAATAATTAATGATTAATAACTAATTATTATTAATTAATAATTAATAATTAATAATTTAATGAATAGTTATAATTAATATTTATATTACTAATTAACTAATTAATAATTACTAATTACTTAATAATATTTAGTAATTACTAATTACTAATTATAATGAATATTTATAATTAATATTTATATTACTAATTAACTAATTAATAATTAATAATTAATAATTAATAATTATTAATTAATTATTAATAATTATTATGAATAAATGTAACTAAAAATTATATTACTATTTTAGTAATTAATTATTATATAATTAATAATAATATTATAAATTAACTAACTAATTTTTATATAATTAATTATTAATAATTACTAATTAATAATTATAATGAATAATTATAATTAATAATTATATTACTAATTACTTATTAATAATTATAATGAATAATTATAATTAATAATCATATTACAAATTTACTAATTAATTATTGTATAATTAAAAATAATAATACTAAATATGTAATTAATTTTTACATAATTAATTATTAATAATTACTAAATAATAATTATAATTACTTTTTATTTTTAATTGTTGTTGAGAAAAGTATTGTTTTCAATAATACAAAATAATGTTATTTAAAGGGGGAGATTATTGAAAATAATACTCTGTCTCTTTATGATATTTTTGATGCTTACAAATACCCTGTATTATTTTCTAATGATTTTATTTAGTTTTTTGCAGGAATTTAACATTTTATTTTACTTGAAATTACTGGAATTTATTGATAAAGTATTCGTATTTAGCGTGTTCTGGAAACACTGTTCATGCAATACTTAGTCAGAATCAGCTTTAGCGTATTCTGGAATCACTGTTCATACCCTAAGTGGATAAATGTAGCGTAAGGATGAAAAGCGTGCATACTTTTTGAGATAAGAGAAAAGTATGGTTAATCAACCTTACGTTTGGGTTGTCAGCGAAGTATGGAAGAAGAACATTACGTTAGGACGGAACCTTATGTTTGGGTTATCAGAAAAGTATGGAAGGAGAACCGTACATAAATATTAAACATTACATTTGTTTCTCAAAAGTATGGTTCATCAACCTTACTTTTGTAAACAACCATACGTTCCTGGAAAAGTTTAGATCAATTAAAAGTTTGGATCTTTTACCTTACGTTTTAAAATTGAAGTAAATGTATAGATATTTTACCATACGTTTGAATGTTGAAGAAAAAGTATGGATGATCAACCTTACGTTTGAATAAAGTAACATGAACCCTACGTTTATGTTCAACCTTACGTTGTCAACTCTACGTTTGGAGGACACTTCATCAACCTTACGTTTGGCATTGGAAGGTTTGACCGACGATATTTTTATGCAACGGTCAGCAAGTTGATTGTTAGGCGGATTTCATGCCAGATTTATAGTTGATTTTAAAATACTACTTTGACCGATTCAAATCTGTTTATTCAATGGATTAAAGTTAGAATTAAAAAGCTATTTTTATGCCGAGTCCTCAGGGAAGTTACGCCTACTCTATAAATTCATATTTTTGAATATCGCGAATCAAAAGGCAACTTTTATGGATCTAAATGTGTAGGGAATATGCTCTGCTTTATTATATGTGTTTTCTCTAAAACACCAGGACAAGTGTGTGTGGTCATCAATCAATTATTAAAAAAGGTAGAAAACAGAGACTGCAAAAAAAGCACTCCGTTCTATTGATTCAAAAAGAGCGTCAAAGCTCAGTTTATTTTAAGAAGAAGAAGGAACTCGATAGAAGATTCACTAGTTCTACATCAAATATCTACTATGGGTCTACTACTACTGGAGTTGTGAATTATATCTCTATATCTACTGCAACCGGATTGAGTCAGACCTACTTCGACTTGAAAATCGATATTTCTAGAGGCAGAGATCCATCTGCTGTCAATTGCATGCTATTGCAATTGCGAAGAACATCTGGAAAGTATTTTCAAAATACGAAAATATTTTCTTTCTATTCTTGAGTGATCAGATTCTTGTACTAAGCCATATAGGATCATGTTTGAACTAGAAGGCTTTGTTTTTCCTTGGATTGTAAAGGTGTCAACTACCTATACTCAGTTGTGAACCAGTCTGTTGAAACGAGGACCAGATAGTGAAAATCACCAAGCTCGTGGAGTTGAGTGTTGGTGGAGTGGACTAGGGGCATTTTGTTCCCCGAACTACTTTATATCTATGTGTCCCTGCTTTTACTTATTCCGCTGCATGATCAAAACAGATAAAGCATAGAGGATAGAACTCGTTCAATCGAAGAGTTAAAGAAAAATATGAAAGACACAATTCACCCCCTCTTTCTTATAATCTGTATATTCAAGATCCAAAAATTGGTATCAGAGGTGGAGCTTCTAATAGAGCTTTAGCAAGATAGAAACATTTAAAGATTATAAAATTGATCATCATGACTGATACAAGAGAGTGAATGTCTACTGTCAGAGCACCATACTTCAATGGAAACAACTATGGATGTGGGAAGTCTCGAATGATTATCTATCTGAAAAATCTTGGACATAGAGTCTATTTTAAGATTCTAACTCCATATGAAATACCAGAAAATCCTGAAACATGGAGTATAGATACTGAATCAGAATATGATATGAATTCAAAGGCAATGAATGCAATTATATATGGTCTAGGACCTTATGAATTTAATAGAGTATCTCAGTGCCCTACAACATATGAGATGTGGAAAACAATAGCTGTGGTGTATGCAGGAACATACAATGTGAGAAAAATGAGATATACAACTGCCAAATGGAAATTTGATATATTCAGAATGGTTGAAGATGAAAGTATTACTCAAATTAATGGAAGATTGACAGAGATTGTGAATAACAAAACTGGCTTGGGAGATCCCATTAAGAAAAATGATCAACCTTTAAAAGTATTGAGAGTACTACCTACAAAATGGAATGGAATCTTTGCAACAATCGGACAGTCGACACCTATCAAAGATTTAACCATGAGATAACTGATTGGAACATTAATGATGTATGAAGTTGAGATGGAAGATGAAGCTAATGAACATAAAGTGGTTATAAAAAGAGAAGATACTGCCCTGAAATCATCATCATAGAGCAGAAGCAGAAAGATGAAAAGTAGAGAAGTCAAATCTAATTCAGATATCTCTAACCGATCAAACTTAGTTAAAGAACTAGCTCAACGAGCCAGAAAATTTTGAAAATTCTACAAGAAGATAAGAGACTTCAAAAATCATTTAATATAGATGATAAGGAAGTAAGATGATATGAATGTAAGAATATGGGGCATATCAGACCAGATTTCCCACTATTAAAAGATTCAAAGAAGAATAAATTCTTCAAAATAAAAGACTATGATTGAAAGACAAGAAATCTATGAAAGCCCTTTGGAGTGTATCTGAAGACTCCAGTAGCTCTCATGAATCAAGCTCAGAGAAAAAGAAGTCAATCTTAAAGCAAACATGTGTTTAATGGCAGAAACTGATGAGGTACACTCATATTACTCCTCTGACTCAAATATTGAATCAAGTTCTGAATCAAGCTACAAAAATGACAAACATGCAGCCAACTTCAATATGTTTGAAGAAAGATATAACTCACTATTTAAGAAACATAAGTCACTAAAGAACATACATAAAGCTATTACAGATAAAAGATATACAATGCTGAAACAATATAAGGAATTAAATGATAAATACAATTCTATTAACACTAACTATATCAATTTTGAATCCAGAATAAAAACATTACATGATGAAGTAGAATCTTACAAACAGGATGAATTGGTTTTTACAAAAGGAGAGAATTCATTAAATTAAATTCTAAGAAAAACTATCATTAAAAATGAGATATTTGGAATTGGAAGTAAAGGAGAAAAACCTAAGCTATATAAATATTATTTTGTTCCTATCTCTAAAACGGTTAATTGTTACTTTTGTGTGATAAAGGGACATATAGCTAAAAACTGTTTCTTAAGGCAACCTCAAATCTTTGGCATTAAGAAAGACTATGTTTCAAAATAAATATATAATTCAGCTAATTTTAAAAGAACAAAGAAAATCTGGATACCCAGATCATTACTACCTAACACCCCTGGACCCAACAGAATATTGGTACCAAAGCAATTTGATTGAATGTCTTTGCAGGTTGTAGGTCATCAGAGTAGAAAAGATATATGGTACGTGGACAGTGGCTTCTCAAGACATATGAGTGGAAACTCATTAAATTTTTCATCACTCACTCCAAAGGAAGGATGACTTATCACATTTGGCGACAATACCAAAGGAAAAATCATTGTCATTGGAACTGTTGGAGATCCAAAAATAGTCTCAATCAACAAAGTACTTTATGTAAAAGGAATAAAACACATCCTGATAAGTATCTCTCAACTTTGTGATGATGGATATACAGTTGATTTTACTAACAATTGTTGTACTATTTCTAAGGATAAACTGTTTAAATTTAAGGCACCAAGAACTGATAATGACTATAACTTGGATTTAAATTCCTTGTGTAAACAATAGGTAAACTGCTTGACTGCTAAAGTATGTGAATCTCGGATATGGCATATGAGACTTGGACATTAAAATGTATATGTATTACATAAACTATCTAAGAAACATCTAGTTTTTGATTTGCCTAGTCTCCAATTTGAATGTGACAGATTATGTGATGCATGCCAAATTGGCAATCAACACAAATCATCATTCAAATCTGTTAATAAAGTTTCTACAACTAAACCTCTAGAACTTATCCATATGGATTTTTTTGAACCTTTAAGAGTAGAAATATTAGCTGGTAAATTATATGTTTATGTATTAGTTGATGACTATTCTATATTTACTTGGATTTTCTTTTTGAAATTTAAAAATGAAGCTTTTAATTTATTTTAAAGTTTCTGAAAATCTGTTCAAAATGAAAAAGGTTTCAATATAATCTCATTATGAAGTGATCATGGTGGAGAATTTGAGAATCATGAATTTAATTCCTTTTGCTCAAACATGGGTATTAAACATACCTTCTCTGCCCCAAGAACACCTCAACAAAATGTGATTGTAGAAATAAGAAATAGAACAATTCAAGAAATGACTAGAACTATGTTAAATGAATATAGCCTACCTATATATTTTTAGGCAGAAGCTATAGATAAAGCATGCTATATAATTAACAGAGTTTAAATTAGACCTATTTTGAAAAATATACCCTATGAACTATGGAATAGTAGAAAACATAAAGTAAATTACTTTAAAGTTTTTGGATGCAAGGTCTATATCCTGAACACCAAAGATAATCTTGGTAAGTTCGATCCAAAATCTGATGAAGGTATTTTCTTAGGATATTATGCTACCTCTAAAGATTATAGAGTCTATAATAAAAAGTCAAGGATTGTTAAAGAATCAGTTCATGTGAAATTTGATGAATTTGATCCCTTTGAGAAAAGTACAGATCAAATGGATGAACCTGACTCTAATGATAACATGAGACTTGAGAATTTAAAGAGTTATTTTGAAAATGATATAAAAGAAATTCAGTTCAGTTTAGAAGAACATGATACTGAATAACCTATATGTGTATTTCCTAGACAGTCTAGAACCCTAAATAACCACCCTTTAGAAACTGTGATAGGTGACTTAGATACAGGAATTCAAACTAGAAGAAACTTAGCAAACCTAGTGGAATTCTCTGCCTTCCTATCCCAACAAGAACATAAGACTATAGAAGAAGCTTTAGATGATGAAAGATGGGTAATAGCAATGCAAGATGAATTAAACCAGTTTAAAAGAAATGAAGTTTTGGAATTAGTGGAAAGTCCTAAGAAATATCCTGTAATAGGAACCAAATGGGTCTTTAGAAATAAATAGGATAACAAAGGCACAATAACTAGAAATAAAGCATGATTATTAGCTAAAGGATATAATCATAAATAAGGAATAGATTATGATGAGACTTATGCTCCTATTTCTAGGATAGAATCCATTAGAATCCTTTTAGCATGTGCATCTTATATGAATTTTAAATTATTTTAGATGGATGTTAAATCTTCCTTTTTAAATGGTTTTTTAATAGAGGAAGTTTATATTGAGCAACCTCCTGGTTTTGAAAACTCTCAAAAACCTGATTCTGTTTCTAAACATACTAAATCTCTTTATGGACTTAAACAAGCACCAAGAGCTTGGTATGAAAGATTAAGCTCTTTTCTTTTGAAAAATGATTTTACTGTTGGAATGGCTGACCCAACACACTTTATAAAAACTGTGAAAAATAATATTTTATTGGTTCAAATTTATGATGTAATTTTTGGATCAACTAATAAAAATATTTGTCATTAATTTTAAAAATTAATGCAAGAAGAATTTGAAATTAGTAAGATTGGAGAATTAAATTTCTTTTTAGGACTTCAATTTTTTTAAAAAGATTTTGGAAATGTTTTGAATCAAAGGAAATACATTATTGATTTACTTATGAAATTTGGACTTGAAAACATCAAGACATATACAACTCCTATGTGTACTAATATAAAACTTGATTTGGATGAACCTGGGAAATCAGTTGACAACAAGTAATATAGAGGTATGATTGGTAGTTTGTTATATCTTACTGCTAGCAGGCCAGATATAATGTATCCAGTATGTCTTTGTGCAAGATTTCAATCAAATCCTAAAGAATCTCATTTAACTGCTGTCAAAATAATTTTTAGATATTGTGAAGGAACTATTTTTCAATCTATACTTTATCCTAAAACTTCTGATTTTAATTTGATTTCATATTCATATGCTGAATATGGATGTTTTAGATTAGATAGAAAATGCACATCAGGAACATGTCACTTTTTAGGAAAGTCTTAGGTGTCATGGTCTTGTAAGAAACAACATTCAGATTCCCTATCAACAGCTAAGGTAGAATATGTTTTTGCTGGGAGTTACTCTGCACAAGTGTTGTGGATGAAAAACACTCTTATGGACATTAGATTAAAATTTAATAATACACATATTTTATGTGATAATACAAGTGCAATTAATATTTCAAAAAATCCTATTAGTTATTCTAGAACTAAGTGCATTGATATAAGGAAGCACTTTTTAAGAGATCATGTTATTAAAAATGATATATTTTTAGAATTTATGAATACATAAATTTAATTAGAAGATATTTTTACTAAACCACTTCCCACTACAAGGTCTGATTTTTTAAGGGGGAGCTAGGTTTATTTTATTTTAAATAAAATTTTATTTTAAATAAAATTTTATTTTAAATAAAATTTTATTTTATAATGCTTGTTCTTTATTTTAATTCAGCTTGAAATAATTTTTTTTTTAAAAATATAATAAGTTTATTTTGTCCATGTAATCTATTTTATTTATTTTTAAATATATGTAATGATTATTAAAAACACAGGAATCAAGGATGTAAGAAACCCTTTCGACTTCTAAACCGTTTCATTTCTATCAAAACATTTTTGAATCTGCAAACCACAACTCTGCTCGTGAACCCAAATCTTTGAACCTTTGAAACCCTAACCATCAAACCTTCAGAGATTCTCACAGAGATGGTAAGGACTAAATGAGCCAGTGGTGTCGTACCAAGAAATGAAAAGAGACAATGCTTCTAAGGAAAAAATTATTATAGGGAACGGTAATGAATCTTGACAGGTTATTTCAGACAAATCTACTTTTGAAACAAGCATTGTCATTTCAGAACCTTGAACAGATATTCAATAGTGAAAAAACAGAATTTCTGTATGAGGTAGAAATTAGACACTTCTTCAAATATGTATAGTTTAGTCTGGGGGATACTGAGGATAGTATGATGGCTAAGATAGAGGATAGAGATTTCCCAATATTGTCAGTAGAAATTTGTCAGATTATCAACTGCCCTCATAAGGGAGTTTTTCATTTTGATTTGAATAACATAGGAGATGATGTGCATAAATCCAAGGACATTATGTCCTTTTTGTTTAGAACATCTACTATTAAGAAAATGATGGTGAAAGATTTAGAACAATATCAGACGATCCTGGTTATAATTGTTCAGACTGAAATAGCTCCCAGAATGGCAGAAATGGAAATGATTTTGTACCCTGAAATGTACATTATGTATATTCTGTTAAGTCATATCAAATTAAACTTCCCAAGGTACATGGTAAGGTACCTCAATTACTGTTTTCAAAGTGACGCCCGGATGATCTTTTACCCTTTCAGTTAATTTATTTCCAAGTTGTTTCTCAAGACAGGCATGGTGAGATTAGTGGATGCCCGAGTACACTATCATCAAAATAATATGTTTAATGCTGGAACTCTTAGAAAAATTGGCTATTTCTGGAGCACCATTAAAGGAAAACATTTTCGAGTAGGAGCTGGGGATGACTCAGAGAGTGCTCAGGCTCAACCTGTTAAGACCAAGGAGGGACAAGCTGAATCAAGAGTCAACAATGTAGCAAGAAGGATATGATTTAAAGTGGAAGATACTGAGGAATAAAGAAGTCAGGAGGGATATCAATCTCGAAGAAATAGACCTGTTTCTAAGTAAATTACTTCCCATGCATTAGAAATAATATAATCATTATATTCTTATTCTTTTGTATGTGAAGATTCTATTAATAAGACCATGGAAGATGTTAGTGAAAGGAAAAAACTAGTAGAGGGATCAGGAGTTCAAGAAGAAGCTCAAAGGGAGAATAAGGAATAGATTGTAGTTGATGTTAAAGTTACACTTCAATAGGAACAAGATAAGGAGGCAGAGCCTGGTGAGGATGTGGCCAGACCTCAGGAAAATCCTGAAAATATTATTCTCGAAATTCCAGTGGAAGACAAATATGCTAATGTTCATGATGAGCATGCTTCTGAAGCTCATACAGAAGTACTTCATAAAGATTTTTCTATGGATGAGTTTACGGACTCTAAGGAAAAATATGTGGACCAACCAACTCAGGACAAAGAGAAAGAAAAATCGGATGTTGAATCATTACCTTTGGTACTACTGCATCATCTAGATCTGGAGAAAGCGAATCAAGCATATCATGCCTCTGATTCATGAAAGAAAGAAGTCAAAGAACTATACAAAAAGGTGTCTCAGTTGGAATCTAAGAATTTCACTCTGAGAAATGCCTTATACTTAGAACAATTGATATTTCAAAATATGAAGGAGTGTGCAGTCTAAAGGAAAGAAGTTGAAATGTTTAAAGAGGATATACTGAATGGAGTTGACAAGTTGAAATCTGAAATGGTTATGAAGAGATATTTATCATATCCAAAAAAATTTATGGAGAACCAATTTCCATCAATTGTAAATAGTTCTGCTATTGGATCATGCACTTCACCTGATTTAATCAGAAGATTTCAAGCTATCATAGCCGCGATGAGAAACATTAATAACATGTTAGAAGATCTTCAATGTAACAGTGCTCTATTATCAGTGTTGCTGGACAATCAGAAATTTTTAGTGGATAAACTGACATCTAATGAGCCACCAATCAGAACACTGTTAAATCAGCTGTCAGTGAAGCTGTCAGTGTTTATAAAAAAAATAAGAAAGGATGCATGAGTTTTTCAGAGTCAATTTAATCGAGAATATTCATATGACTCAGGATAATAGAGAGCTCCTAATCAAACGTGGAGATGGGATGATGAAGAGACTCAGGGAATAGTTCACATAAAATAAAGTCTACAATCTAGTGAAGATAGAACCTATTACCTACCTCACCCAAACCTTGATTCCTGTGTATATCATTGTCATGTAAATACTACTATTTTTGAATGAAAATTTTCTCTATTGACTATTTGTTTCTTTCTATTTGTTTTACTATCTTTATTTTGATATGCCAGTACTCCAGATTTAATTATTGATAAACAGTTAATAATTGAATTTACCTATAGTTTAGTGGAACATTAAATGTTTTCAAATCTATGGTTTATCATTCTTTTTGATATCACAAAAGGGGGAGAAATTTGGATAATCACAACAATTTTTTTTAAAAACCTTATTTAAATTATATCCTCTGTATTTAATGTTTTGTATTTATATAGAAAAATATTTTATGTTATAAATAGTAGTTTATTATAAAGGGAAATTTTCTTTTACTTTTTATTCAGAGGGATAAATTTGGATAAGGGGCAGAAATTTATATTTATTGAAATGATCTTGTTAAAATTAAATATTGTTTTATCCACTAAATATTCTAGAAATTTATGAAACTGTTTTTGATAGTTAATTTCATTTAATTATTCTTATTATTTTATGGGTTTTGTGATCATCAAAAAGGGGAAGATTGTTGAGAAAAGTATTGTTTTCAACAATACATAATAATGTTATTTAAAGGGGGAGATTATTGAAAATAATAATCTGTCTCTTTATGATAATTTTGATGCTCACAAATACCCTTAATTATTTTCTAATGAATTTTTTAGTATTTTGTAGGAATATAACATTTTATTTTACTCTTGAAATTACGGAAATTTATTGTTAAATTATTCGTATTTAGCTTGTTCTGGAAACACTATTCATGCGCTACTTAGTCGAAATCTACTTTAGAGTATTCTGGAATCACTATTCATACCATACGTGGATAAATGTAGTGTAAGGATGAAAAGCGTGTATACTTTTTGAGATAAGAGAAAAGTATGGTTAATAAACCTTACGTTTGGGTTATGGGTGAAGTATGGAAGAAGAACCTTACATTAGGAAGGAACCTTACGTTTTGGTTATCAGAAAATTATGGAAGAAGATCCGTACGTAAATACTAAACGTTATGTTTGTTTCTCAAAAGAATGGTTCATCAACCATACTTTTTTAAACAAACCTACGTTCTTGGAAAAGTATAGATCAAGAAAAAGTATGGATCTTCTACCGTAGGTATGAAAGTTGAAGTAAAAGTATGGATCTTTTACTATACGTTTGAAATTTGAAGAAAAAGTATGAATGATCAACCTTACTTTTGAAGAATGTAACATGAACCCTACGTTTATGTTCAACTTTACGTTATCAAAACTACATTTGGAGGCCACGTCATCAACCTTACATTTGGCGTCGAAAATTTTGGCAGACGATATTTTTATGCAACGATCCGCAAGCTGAATGTCAGGTGGATTCCATGCCGGATTTAAAGTTGATTTTAAAATACGACTTTAATCGATTCAAATTCATTTATCAATGGATTAAAGATCGAATAAAAAGGATCTTTTAATGCCGAGTCTTCAGGGAAGTTACGACTACTCTGTAAATTCAATTTTTTTAATATCACGAATCAAAAGGTGAATTTTATAGATCTAAATGTGTAGTGAATATACTCCGCTTTATTATATATGTTTTCTCTAAAATACTAGGCACTAGTGTGTGTGGTGATCAATCGATTATTAAAAAAAAGATGGAAAACAGAGACTGCAAAAAAGAACTCTGTTCTGCTGATTCAAAAGGATCGTCAAAGCTCTGTTTATTTTAAGAAGAATAATGAAATCGATAAAAGATTCACTAGTTCTACATGAAATATTTACTGTGGATCTACTACTGCTGATGTTGTGAATTATATCTCTATATCTACTACAACTGGATTAATATAGAACTGCTTCGACTTGAAAATCGATATTTCTAGAGAATACGATCCATCTGCTGTCAATTGCATGTTATTGCAACTGTGAAGAACATCTGGAATGTATTTTCAAAATATAAAAATATTTTCTTTCTATTCTTGGGTGACTAGCATCTCATACTAAGCTTTGTAGGTTTGTGTTTGAACCGGAAGGCTTTGTTTTTCCTTTGATTGTAATGGTTTCAACTACCTGTACTTAGTTGTGAATCGATCTGTTGAAATTAGGACCAGATAATGAAAATCACCAAGCTCATGGAGTTGAGCGTTGGTGGAGTGGACTAGGGGCATTCTGTTCCCCAAAACACTATACATCTATGTGTCCCTACTTTTAATTATTCCACTGTATGACCAAAACTGATAAAGCATTGAGGATTGAACTCGTTTAATCGAAGAGTTATCAAAAAATCTAAAAGACACAATTCACCCCCCTCTTGTGTATAATCTATATATTCAAGATCGAACAATTATCATATTTATAATTAACTAATTAATTATTCTATAATTAATAATGATATTACTAGTTAAATAATAATTAATTATATAGTTAATAATTATATAATTAATAATTATATTACTAATTAAGTGTTATATAATTAGTAAATAATAATTAATAATTAATAATTAATAACTAATAGTAATAATGAATAATTATAATGAATAATTATATTACTAATTAACTACATAATTATTATATAATAATTTTTTATAACTATTAATTAATAATTATGAGGAATAATTATATTACTAATTAAATAATTAACTATTATATAATTAATAATTAAAATACTAATTAACTAATTAATTATTATATAATAATTTTTAATAAATACTAATTAATAATTACAAAAAATAATTATAATTTATAATTATATTAAAAATTCACTAATTATAAAAAGGGCCTCGACTATTTCTTTTTCAAAAAATTAACAAATTCACTATTATATAATTAATAATTATATTACCAATTAACTAATTAGTTACTATATAATAAATGATTAATGAACACTAATTAACAAATTTCAAATTATATAGTTAATCATTAAATTACTAATCAACTAATTAATTATTATATAATTAATAATCATATTTCTAAGTAACTAATTAATTATTAAATAATTAATAATTATATTACTAATTTACTAATTATATAAGTAATTAACTAATTATTTATTATATAGTTTATTATTAATAATTACTAATTAACTAAATAATTATTAAAAAATTAATAGTTTCATAATTAATAATTATATTATTAATTACAAATTGATATTTAATTATTAATAATTGATAATTATAATTAGTAATAATAACGAATAAATTTAATTAGTAATTATAATTAATAATTATAATTAATAATTTTAATGCATAATTTTAATTTATATTTATATTAATAAATAACGAATTATCTATTATATAATTAATAATTATATTACCAATTAACTAATTAATATTTATATAATAATTTTGAATAATTATTAATTATTAATTATAATGGATAAATATAATTTATATATATATTACTATTTACCTAATTAACTATTATATACTGAATAATTATATTACTAATTAATTGGTTAATTATTATATAATTAATTATTATTAATTTCTAATTTACTAATTAAATATTATATAATTAATTATTAATAATATTAATTTAATATTTTAATATATTATTATATGTTTAATCCATTTTTTAACTTTAAATTATATCAGTCTTATAGTTTATATTTTATAGGCTTTCAAAGTCACATGATTGAAACATTTTTAAGTTTCAAGTTGGTGGTTTTGAAATCTTATAAATTATTTTTCATGAAAATTTTTTACGATTTTATTTTCTTATTTTTGAATATTTTTTATATGTTTAATCTGTGTTTTATGTTTTATTTATATCATTCATGTAGTTTATATTTTATAGGCTTTCAAAGTCACGTGCTTGAAACATTTTTACGTTTCACGTTGTTCGTTTTGAAAGCTTATAAATTATTTTTCATCAATATTTTTTTACGAAATTCATTTTATTTTCAAGTATTTGTTTTATGTTTAATACATGTATTATGTTTAATTTATATTATACTTATAATTTATATTTTATAAGCTTTCAAAATCACCTACTAGAAACTTCTTAAGTGTCATGTAAGTGGTTTTGAAGGATTATAAATTATTTTTTATCATCATTATTTAGGAATTTTTTTGTTTTGAGTTATTTTTTATATGTTTAATCCATGTTTTAAGACTCACTTATATTGGCGTTATAGTTTATATTTTATAGTCTTTCAAAGTTACATACTTGAAATAGAATCTCACCTCAGAAATGCGGAATTTTCTGTGTAGGAAATGGAGAACCAGAATCCCACATCGGAAATGTAGAATGATTTCAAGTATAATCTCTCTTATAAAAAAGAGCCCTAGGTGGGAGCTTCTGTCAGAATCCAGACTGTTATAATGGCAATACTACTATATTTTAAATAGCGGATAAAAACTTCTGAAAATTTTATTTTATTTTTTATTTTTTATTATATATATATATATATAAACAGGATAAAAATAAATTCTAGAATTTTTTTTCTTGTTTTAGGGGAAAGGCGGCATCTATGATGTGGCCTTTGTTCCAAAATTTGATATTTTTTTCCCTAACCATTTTCTGGAAAATATATTTTTTTTAAATCATAAAAAAACTCGCATGACCGCGGTGTCTGAGGAAGAGGTAGGGGCACGGTGCAACATATAGTTGGGGGAGAAAGGGCCACGACGAGGAGGCGGGGAGTTGGGCAGTCACTGTAGCCGAGGAGAAGAGGGTGCGAGATCGGTGGTGCAACAAGGGATATGTAGGGAGTCCTTCGACTTACCAAGGAGGGGGTGAAACGCAACACAAGGTCGGAGAAAGAGCAAGGGTATAAACAAAAACCCTAACACAAAGATAGGAAAGAAATAATAAAAATAATTTTAATAAATAAATTAGTCAATAAAATAAATCCTAATAATAAAAAATGATAAGAATTAATCATAATTATAGTAAAAAATGAAGATAAATTAAAAAATACCAACAGTAATAATAATTTTAATAATATTACTAATAGATTAATAAAAAATTAACATAAAGAATAATAATATTATGATTATGATTATTAATATTATCATTAAAAAATCCATTAATTTCTTTTACACTTGTTAATTTTTTTTCTCTATTAATTCATTTTATTAAATTAATTTATCATCAAGAAAGGTTGGCAGTCATCCAGGAGAGGTCGTGAGACAACCCAGGTGAGGTCGTGTGGCTATGACCGCAATTCACTGGATGATGTCAAGGCCAAAACACAGGTTTTTTAAATAATTACTCCAAAATTTTATGTCGGTCTTCAACCTGAACTACCTGAAAGAATAAAATTTAATAAAAATAAATAGTTCAAAGATGGAGGGTGTGATATATATTGTGGATATAACATGTATTTTATTAGTACCACTCTAAATTTTATCTAATTGAAATATATGTTTTACCTTGATGTACATATCAATTCTCCAATAAGAAATTCAATATTTTCTAGTTTTAGCCACAGTTCAAAACCATGACTATAGCTCAAGAAACCTAGACTATAAAATATATTCCTAGTTTTAATAACCATGGATGGACTGTCCATCATAATAATTGTATATCCAAATAATTTTTTATATTATTTCTATAGTTTAAAGATAATTATGGTTTTTTGAAATTATTATCTAAAGAAAACCTATAGAAATAGTTTCAAAATGATAACATTATAAAAGTTATAGTTTGATATTTTAGAAAATGGTAACAATAGAAAATCAATAATCATGGTTGTAAAAGACATGATTATAATGGCCGATTTAAAAAAAGGTGTCAATCCAAACAACAACTTGTATGCCAGCCAAATAAATATAATCTTATAAATTTTAGGATTTTAAGAATTGAGCATAAAAAATATTGATTGAATTAACTCAGTTGAACTAAACAAATATAAAGTAAAATAATAAAAAAATAAACTTAATAATGTAAATTGACCCATGAAAAGCTAAAACTCGATGTCTATTAAAACAATATTAAATAAAAAGCATGGAATTCCAACTAACTGATATAAATATAACAAAGAGAAATAAAAAAATGAAAAAAGTATGAAAATATAATTATTCCATATCATGTAAACTAAATCTAACCAAAAACAAATAATTTGAAACAAAATTAGTTATATGAACAAAATAACTGTTTACCAAAACTAAACTGGCCATTTTTGAACCCAAAAACAACATTGTTTTATAGATATGATCACAGAAAAATTAAATATAATTAAATCAATCAAAATTAAATCATGTTAACTTTACCTATCCCTACACAAATAAATAAATTACTATAATAAATTAAAATATTTTCATCATGAAAAATATAAACTAAAACATCTAAGTACAATTCCAACCAAATATTGTTTAGTTAAAGAAATATTAGAAAACATAAAAACCCAAAAATTGGTTAATTTACATTCAAATAACATTATTTATATTAAAATTAACTAAAATTACATGATCCAGATAATTTTTTTTATAAATAAAAGAAAATTATATTAACAAAAAAATGATAATTACAATAAATATAAAAAACCAAAATCAACAATATTGGACTATAACCAAGAAATAATAAAATTAAACCAAATAGTATGTAACTCAAAAAAAATTTAGTTGTGTCATAAAAAAACCTTCTCATTCATTGTATTTTACCTATATATTGATTTTTGGTATTTTCTTAGGTTTCAAGTAGATCTGAGCTGTACGTTTGGGTATTTAGTATAGTGGGGGAAGGTAACACTGTTTGATCCCATGGATAAAAGTAATTGAGTAGAAATTTTTTTGACATCTACAATTTTCAATATATGTAATTCAATTTTTTTGTGGGTATTTTCCTAAACCGTGTAGAAAAACCATTTGAGGATCCAGTTGAGTTTTGTAATCCATATATGATTGGTGCAAGGTTTGAAAATGATGATTATAAACTATATAGTCTAAATTAGTTCTAATGAGTGGTAAAATCTCATTCCACCCTTCCCTAATTCTTACAACCATACACTAATTTTATATCCCACATTCCATTCACAACTCAAAGGGAACTACACCTTGGCTGTTTCTTCCTCTCATGGTGATTCCAAATGATGTCAGGAGTTCTAAATGTAGATTTTGAATGTAAATACTTTTTTTATCTCATATATTCAATTATTCTATTTTATCCCTTGTTCTTTCAAAATTACGACCTCAAATACATAGGTTATCCATTTTATTTATCTTTTATTAGTAATTTCCCAATTTTAGGGTTCATTTTTTGGATCTCTATAAATTTACTTCTTTATAATCCTGGTTTACCAGCCCGCTTGATGGATGTGGGTTCGTTTCTTTCTATTGAGTTAGGTTCGCCTCTCTTTAGCATTTATATTTTAGAATCAATAGTGACTCTATGTTTAAATTCATAATTTAATTATCAAATTATAGTATTATGCATTTTTAAGTATTATTTATAATTACAATCCTTCTCAATTTTATTTTCATTCTAATGTTGACAACATATTAAATTAAAAGCATGGCTTAAATTGGTTTCTCTCAAACACAAACAAAAAGTGTTTTTTTAAAATTCCCAAAATTTATTTTGATAAACATTGTTATTATATATATATATAAATTTATATAGTTATATAAGTTTTTGTGTGTTTGTGTGTTTGTTTTCACTGAAATTCACATGGGGTTATGTGAATTTCTATAATACAAAGATTGTGTATATCTAAATAAGACTTTATGCTTATAAAAATAAAGGAGAATATTTTAGTATAATTTTGATACTTGTTTTGGTGTCTAGAATAAATTTAAAAAGTGAAATTATTGTGTGATTTCTAAAACATATTTGAAAGGATCACTAAAAACCCTTAAAAATTTATTTGAAATAAGAAAACTCATTATTGGGCATACTCATGAATTATGGAAGGTAAATGATTATTAAAATATTACTTGTGTACTATTCCTATAATGGTTGTATATTGTTTATATGCCTAGATTATTTAAATATAACCTTATTTATAGGGTTTCAAGATGAGAGAAAATGATATATTGGTTTATTTAAATAAAATACTTTTCTTGTATATAATTTTTAGTTTTAAATTTATCACCTCCATTTATATGAAATTTGAATCCTATTTTGTATAAGTGGAAACTCTAGTTACACATTATTCACTATTTTTTAATCATTAACTTACTAGTGGACCTAATATAGACTTTTTTATACTTTTGATATTATGAACCATTTTAATACCAGTGTGGGTAATATCGAGTGTCTAAGCAGGTTGATTTTTATCAAGAACTAATATTTGATTACAATTAATCTATAGAAGTGTAATAAACTGATATTTTATGAATTTTTTTCAAATAAATATAATTTCTTGAATATCATTCTTACACGGAGCACTGAGTCTAAACAAAATGTGACATAAAATTTTAATATTACAATTTAAAAGGACAGTTATCACCTAGCTGTTAGAATGGTGGGTATGAATTTTATTAGTTAAATTTTAAAAATATATTTTGTATATATATATATATATTTAATTATTTTGTTACCAGTTAATTTTAAATGAAATAAAAATAATTTCAAAAAAGACCTATTTTTTTAAAAACATTTTTTTTGCACTCAAACGTGTTTTATATTGATAAATTATATAAATCAAAATTGGTGAATTATGTCAATTAAAATAATTAATTATATATTAAATTAAATTTATTAACATCAATATAATTTGTTTTCTTGGTATGAGATAAAAATAATCCAATTTTACACTTGAAACTAGATTTTTTCCAACAAACTATTTTGTAGAATTTTGAACAAATATTTTATAATAAATTATTACATTAGTAGAAAAATTAATATGAAAAAATTAAATTAATAATTTAAATCGTCATGTAACAATTATCTTAGAGTGAATTTTTGAGTATTGTTTTTAATGATTAAATTTTTAGGAAATTGTAAAAAATGCATGATTTATAAAAATAATGAATTTCATTTAAAGAATGTAAATAAATCCAAATTATTTTATAATATATTTAAAAGTTATATTTTTTCAATTATATATTTTTTAATTAAATATAGATTATTTTTATATTTTTAATATTTACTTTATATATTAAAACATTATATGAACTTGAAAATATTCTCATTGGAAAACTGTCTTCCATCTGGTTTGTGTGATTAATATTAAGAAAAAAATTTCCGCTTATGTGAATTTATTTTGGAAAAATATATTAAATATTTGGAATAATTTTAATTAATATTTTATAATAATGTTGACATTTTTTTAATTGAATAGTTAAAATTGTACAAATTATTTAATATGGTTTATGTTAAAATGGGTTTACCATTATTTTAAATGATTAAGATAATGAGTACAATGACCTAAGAACATTTAAAAATATCATTTTATGGAAATATTTTGATACTATAAAATCTAAAGATTTATAATTACCCAATTTTAATCCTTTTTAAATTTGACAATTGTGCTTACAAATTAATTTGTTCCCAAAATCCATGTCTTCCCTCTCCCCCACTTATAAAATACCACCAATTATCCTCTCTTATTCATACTTTATGAACCATTTTTTTCTCCAATACCAAAATAAACTACTTATTTTTTATCTCCCAACATCCATGAGGATTGATTTTTTTAGTAAACTCTCCTAGTAATGTAGTAGGTGTAAACCTAACATAGTTCTTTGAAGAATATCTAAAATTCTTAACCATGCATTTTGTATTCTTTTTTCATCTTCATCCTCACAATATTATTCATCTAGGATGAAATAATAATAAAAATACATGAAAAATAATGAGAATTTATTTTTAAAATGATATAACATATATTAATCTCTTATTTAATAAAATAAGAAATAAAATTTTCGATCGTGTTTACGGTGAACTGCCACCTCACAATCTGAAGATATTATTTTTCCATCACCACCTTCCACATTTTTTTATAATGATAGATTTAATGTATATATATAATATTTATGATGTTATTAAAATTATTTAATTTTTAATGTCACAAATTTATTTTTCATTTTCACTCTATGGGAATATGATATTGTTGGGCATGTGTATAGTGGACCACCGCCTCATGAAGCGATGTGATTCATTTTTTTCACATAAGATTAACATGTAAGTTAATAGGTATTAATTTAATGAATATATGTAATATATAGAAAATCATAATTAATATTTAAAATTTATATTTTATTTACATTACTCTTATTCCATCCATCAAAAAAATAGAAACAAAGTTCACGCCTATGTATGGCCTACCATCTTTAGGAATGATGTATTTCAGTATATATATATATATATTTTGGGATATGTTAAATAAATATGTAATGAATATATATGATATTTATATCATGGTCAAATTGTATATATTATGGAACCATAACCTAAAAAAGTATGTAATGTATCAAATCAAAAAAATATAAGAAAAACAAATAACTTATTACCAAGAACCTGATAGTAACGACGAATTGTTGATAAATTGGTTATAAATAGACATAGGAAAATCATATATTATATGATATATAAAATTATGGATATTAAATATAAATATAGAAATCTATAATTTTTATAAATTAATTTTGATTGTGAATGAATGAAGTCATTTCTTAAGGTAATGGTTTTTCCCTCAAATTGTCTTCTTTGGGAAATATGTAATGTTATACACCAATATTATTTTATGTTGTCTATATACATTTCCTTTGAGTTATATTTCCATGAATTTATTTATTCTAATTATATTTATTGTTTTATTTAAATTTATCACTTTTTGGGAATTACGATTCCTAATTTATCAAACATGTAATGGATTAATAGTCCCACTTTTATTTTTGCGAGATGTATGACACATTCACAAATAATTTGTTTTTTTACGTGTATATAATTCCTTTGAATATATTTTATTATAATTATTATGAATTTTATGTAGTTTTAAAAATACATATAATATTATTTCTAACATGGGTCATAAAATTAAAATGTTACCAATGTGGTAAATATTTATGTTATAATCTGATATTTTATCAGGATTATTTCTAATTATGAAAAAAATTATGAAATATAATGATATTTCCCTAAATGAACTCATTTATTTTATTTTAATAATTATATTTCCATAGAATGAATTCTTACCTTCCATTTTCTTATTTTAATTTCTCAACATATATAATAAATTATATATAGACCCTGACCCAAGTTATTAGATCCAGTGTCGTATATTAATACATTGGTATGTTTACAAGGATGATGTATCTGAAAGAACCGAATAGTTTAGTTGTTTTTGAAAAAAATATATGTACATAATATGTAAAATATGACTTGAAACTACAAACAACATTTCCACTCTATTGGAAACACCCATAAACTCTTTGATTATTTCTATAATTCATTCAAAATAAAATTCATCTTTACATCCTGGGGAAGTTTAAAACATAATAAATGGTTGATATAAGATGATCAATAATGGTATGTAATGCATTAAATGTTTTCATAAACATAAACAATAGGTATAGTGTGTAAATAAAAACACATGCCTTCAAAAATAATCTATAACATAATATTGTGGAAATTAAAGATGATTACATAAAGTTGTGAAAATTATTACAATATAATGAAACATAACCAGATATATTATACTAGTCGAATAATCACATGGTTTATCAATTAATAGTTTCATAATGAGGGACTTCATGATGTAGTACATCTAAAACATGTTGCCAACGCCTCATCCAAGATGTCTAAAAATACTAGTGTAAGGAATTTTCCAAAAATAAATTTTATTTTGACTCATAAGACCTAATGATACATCGAGGGGCTATAGTGGGCCCCATCCATCACTTACTATGTCCAATTCAATCCTAATATGAATATGGTTAAACAAAAACATCATAGACATATGGAATGTAAATAACATTCCCCAATCTGTGAACAAAATTTCTAACCATCATGATTCGTATATTGTTTGATTTCAAGATAGCACATCCACGGTCAAACTAGTTATAAACCATTTAATAAAATATTTTGGATGATTAACAACATATATTAACCTCATGAAGTGTAACATACCAGGTAAATAAAGAATATGATATTTCATATTTAATAATATTTTCAAATTGAATATTAATTTTACTTTATAGGGGATGCAATGTTTGATGGCATACATGACAAGAAATAATGGGTTTCTCCTAAACCTCATGTTGTACACAAGGATGAGTCATTTTAAAAAATAAAAATATTATATTATTTTAATTGGTAGTTCAAACATAGCCTATTTATTGGAAGGAATGAATATAACTAACTACAATATTATTATACATGTTTGTTAAATGTTTTTTCATTTATCCTACAAAATATATAGGATTAAAATTTGAATGAATCCAATTTAACGAACAAACACTCTAATATTCATTAAAATGTCGATTTACCTACATTTGATGGAGAACCCTTTTTAAATCTTGTTTTATTTATTTTATCTATTATAGTAGACCAAATAAAATTATTCTTTATATTTGGTACATCAAAATTTACTTTTGATGGAATATTGGTATTTTTTCTGATAATGTTCATTTTTTAATGATTAGTGAAAAATATTTCATTTTAATTCAAAACATTCATTGAATATATTTTATTTATATATATATATTGTCTTTTTAATTGGTTTTAAAGTGTATTTAGATTATATTTTTACCATTTAATCCAATGTTGGTTATTAGAAGTAATTTCACATTGAAATTGAATGTCAAAAAGTGTCAATCTTTTGATGGTTTTTATTTCTAAAAAACATGATTTTTGGTTTTGACAATATGATTTAATTTTATATTAATTCCAGCACCTTATGTGTTTTGAATTTGAAAAATTGGATTCCATATTTTGATTCAGGAGGACAAAATTGTGTAAATAGGTATCTTTTATTTTTAGATGTTATGAATATTAACTTCAGTAAATATTTTATTTTACATGGTTAAAGGGTAAATCTGGTAAATAAGGATAAAAAATAATATTATAATAATATTAAATTACCCTAACATGGGTCCTAATACTAATGGATAATACCTGTCCAACCATGGGAATCCTTGGGCGATTTTGGGACCCCAAGGAACCACTTGTAAGTGAAAATGACACTTTATAAAAATTAATTTAACAATATGGAAGATGTAACCTAATAATATATCTCTTAGTAGAACAATATTTATAATGATCTATATAAGTGATATTTTGGACTATAAATAGTAATTTGAAATCTAAATATATTTCCTACATCATGGTTTTTTATTTATAATTTTTAGACATGAAAAGAAATAAATTTATTTATGACACAATGATGATGTAAAGATTACATAATTAATGAATGTTTTAAATAAATGATATTATAAATATTAAAATAAATTTATTTCATAACTTTTTATTCCATAAAAAATATTTATGGATGAGTAGAACATTTTATATTTGAATTAATGTAGGTTATTTAATGAATCATGTTGTTATAGATTTTTTTAAAAGTCTTGATATGAATAGTTTATTAATTGACATAAATGTGTTTTTAAAATGAATAATATTTTATTACGTTATAAAATAATCTAAAAAATCTAATATTTATCCAAATGACATGTATGATGTTTAAAATTTCATTAATGATCCATTTTGGGGTCTCTTGGTATTTAAATGTTAATATATTTCTCATATAGTTTGAATATATAAGAGGACATGGTAAAAGTTAAATTAGTTAAGTAAAGGTTAAAGATAATATATAATGTTACATTTATGCCCTAAACCCCACTGTCTGAAAGGATTTTCAACAATAATCACCTTATCTTATAATTAAATGAGTTTGGGTCCTTTTGAAATCGAAATTAAGTTTATAATAAAATAATATTTTCAAACATTCCTAACGAGCCCCAACTTCCCTTTATAAAAATTCATCAACTCCAAACCTATCTCACACCTCTCATTCCACCTTTTATCTTCCATAATTTTCCCAAATAAGCTCCCAACATCCCTCTCTTCCACATAGATGTTTTAACATAGGCAGAAGGCACTTCAAGAAAGTATTTTGGATCAAACCAAAGGGAGTTACACAATTTAAATGTAATGTCTTCTTTCAAGTTCTTTTCTTTTATTTTCCATATCTAACCCCCTAAAAACTCTTTATTCCATTATTTTATAACAAAAAACAGTATCCTAAATATAATACTATGTTTTTATTAGAAGCATTCTAACTACACTTCTATCTAACGGATACAAACATACTATTTCTGTGGACGATGAACTACTACATCACGAAATTCTGATTGTTCAATTATCTCCTACCACCTCTTATGGTGGCCATTAAGATGGTACTATATTTATATTTGATATAGAATATATTTATATTTTCTCTATTCTTCTTTATTTTTCATTTATATAATACTATTATTGTTTCTATTATAGGTAAATACGATAATTTAATTTGAGGAAGTGTGGACTACCGCACCCTCAATGTGATATGACTCATTCATGTCATATGTGGAATGTATAAAAGATGGAATTACTGAAATTATATTATATATTATATTGGAATTATAATATACCTATGTATCATTTTGTTTTCATTCCATTAAATACGAAATAGAAATGAAAGTAGTGTTAATGTGTATGTATGGATTACCGTCTCCACGAATGGTACATTTCATTTCTTATCTACAATTTTTATGTACTGGTATAAATACATATATATTATAGATATATATGATATATATGGTATCTAAATCATGAATATAATTCTAGAGATAATATAATTTTGACCCCATGGACAACTAGTAATTATAAGAAGATCATTTTTGACTCAAGTATGAAAATATCGATAAAATGACCGTTATTAACATAAATGATTATGTAATGTTGATAATGAAGTAATAATTAATAAAAACGTAATAAAAAACATGAAATAGGTTCTTAATCAAGTATACATTAACTTTAGTTTATTTTTCAGGAAATTAAAGAATGAACGAGTCAACTCGGACTTGAGGTAAGGGACATCGTCTTAATCTCCTTTCAATGAGGCATATTTTGATTTATACACGACATTATTTAATATGTAGTTTAAACCCATTTTAATTTTAATTTCATTAAAAGGGAATCATTTTCTATTTAGCATTTTACTAAATAACAAAGAGAATGTTTCTTTTTAACGTATGTGGTGACAACGACCTTTCTTTCGCCGCAATCATTATTTGATATTTGGTTTCCTTAACAAGACGTAGTGTTTTTAAAAGGAAAATAAATACCATATACTATTTTAAGTATTTCGGTATTGAAAATGGTTTTGATAATGGAGTGATTACATTAATATATTTAAATTATATATTGTGATTGATATGTCAAAATTTTGTCTTTCCTTTGTGTTTGTTTTATGTGTTATGAATATGTTATGGTTCTTGAAAATTGTTTACATATACAGAAGGTTCTATGATAAAACTAGGGTGGGTGATCCTAGAATATCTCTCTAATTCATTGAGTAATGTGGGGGAGGTAAACGTTAATTTTTCTCCTATGATATTTCTTAAATAAATTGTGATGCATATTCCAAATGTAACTCCCTACCAAGCTATGAAAGCTAAAACATAAGTATGTTATAGATGCCAAAATTTAACTTTGTGATTTTTGATTACTATGTGTTAATCAAAATTCATATGATTTCATTAGGTATGTTAAATAACTTATGTTGTGTATGTAATGATATACTAATGGATTCCTTCTTTATTTTAAAACACTTACTCTGACTTTTAATGCACATCCCAAGTTGTTGAAATTTTTTTCATGGGATATAATGTTGAGTGAGAGAAAGGAATAATTCAAAAAGATTTATTTCAAGAAAATAATTATTTTATTCTTTTAAGATTTTTTATTTTAGGAAAAAATAGATACTGAGTAGAAATTTCTACTTTGAAATGTTTGATATGTAATGTAATAGTTATGGCCTAATTCTCTAAAACTCAAGACCTGAAAAGATCATCAATGTGAATTATTAGAATAATTCAATATTATATAATGTTTATAGTCAAGGACTTATTGTATGAAATAAATTTAAACCAAAGTATTGATATATACAAATATACTCTAATAAACACATTAAGTAATTTTGGAGATGATTACAATTTTACTTTGAAATGAATTGTTTTTTTGAAAAATCTTTTCATAAAACCAATAATGAACTGGGGAATTTTGGAAATTATTAAATTAGTGTTTCTATAATACTAATGGTAGATTAAAATATATAATAGAGTGAACTTTATTGTTGGTAATAAATTGGGAACTTCCTTTTAATTGGTCTTGAATTTCGTGAAACATTTAGAAGGGAACCATTTTAAAACAAGAATTTTACAAAAAAAAGATGAAATGATCAGAATAAATTATTTTGGAAAATATATCCAAAATTTATTATTATTATATAAAATAAATGAAAAATTGCATTTTATTGTATATGAATAAAGAACAACCCGAATAAAAATGATGGTTCGGGAAGGAAACCCTTACGTTATGTCCGAAGGAGTTCTGCAGTTGACTTTAACGTCCAGAATAATGAAATTAAATCAATTAATCAATTAATTAAGAACATTTTTTTATTTTTATTTTATTTATTATTATTTTATTATGTTTATTTAATTCTTTATATATGATTTTTAGATTTTAATTTCATTATTCGGGATCATTCATTTTCTTGGTTTTCATGATTAGTTCACTTGTTTATAAGTAATTGAGTTCATGTAAATGGGTATAAATCTAGATATTTTAATTACATTTTGTTAATGAGAATACATAGATGTAAATCATTATATATATATAATATGTTTATATGATATAGGGATAAATCATTCGATAAGACATTTATTAATAATCGTTTAGATTATTATGACAGTATTTTGATCACCATGAACTAGTTTTTTGTATGAATTTGTAGTATGTACATTTATTGGTTCAAATACATTAAATAAAACATCATAAATATTTTATAAACTATATCAACAGTAAAAATTGAATCATGACTATCCATGAAAAGAAAATTAATGAATGAAATTTTATAGTCCACAAAGATTGTAAATTGGTACCTCTAGGAGAATGATTTAACTGTATAAATAAAAGAGATGGAGTAAGGATATTGATGATGGTTTGTCAATTAAAATAATTAAATTTCAGTATATAACTGATACTAGATTTAATATTACCATTTCTACAGAAGAGGTAAGGATAAAATAATAAAATAAAGAACATGAAAAGAAAAATAAAAGGAAATGGAACATGATTTTACATCTTGAATACTCCTCCTGGAGAATGTTTGAGGTGAAGAGGGAAGTGGGGGTGGTTTTTATAGTAGAGGAATGGGGTAATTTCTCATTATTTTATTTATTATTTCATTATTTCTCTCAAGGAAACCAATAGTGTTGATTATTGTGACTACATAGAGTATTATGTGTGTGTGAGTACTAATCAAGGGTTATTACTTCATCCATGGCTTAAGGAATAGTTTATTTTTCTTATAATGTATTTAAACTATAAATTACAACATTTTACTATTCAATAAAAATTACTGTATTTCAGAAAAATCCAACAAATATTTTTTAATCATAAGGTTGTAATTAAATATTTATTATTCATAAAAAATACCAATTCATAATAATTAATTATTAAATATTCACTTAATTACTCCATGATATAATTTTTTCAGTGGTTCATCTATAAATTCCCTAAATATTATTTATAGTTTAATGGCTGTGTTTACTATTCATTATGCCGATTTATTATTCATAAATATCATATAAACATTCCTAATGTCATGTTTCTATTCATAAAAAATGTATTTTGAACCAATCAGACCCTAAATATATTATAGATCAAAATTGTGTATGAGGGTTTTTTGAAATTAAAAACAAAGATGTGAAAAAAATATGGTTAATGGCTAGGACATAATTACAATGTTTTGTTTCCCACAAACTAAGTGTTGTAAGCATTACATTCGATATAAAATTTATTTTTAAATCCTTTATGTGATACATTATTCCCTCCATATAAAATTTTCATCCCAAAAATTTCCATAATGTTACCTTATAAAAGGATTTGGGTAGGTCTTCGTCATAAGATCCCCAGGATCCCATGTGGCCTCTTCAATTTTATGATTTTTCTATAGTACCTTGTCCAACAGAGTCATTTGATTCCAAAACACATGTTCTATAGTGTACAAAATTTGGATAGGCTCTTCACAGAAAGAGAATTCTAGTTCTAATTATATTCCTTCATATGTGAGTACATTTGTTGGGTCAGGCATGCACATCCTTTTAAAAGAGACATGGAACTCATTGTGTTCCTTATAACGGCTTGGTGGCATGGAAAACTGATAGGCCATAGCTCCGGATCTCTCAATAATTTCAAAAGGACCAATATACTTGGGGCTCAATTTACCTTTCTTCCCAAATATTATAAAACCCTTCCATGTAAATACTTTCAAGAAAACCTGACCTCCCACTTGAAATTACAAATCCTTCCTTTGATTATCAGCATATCTCTTTTTTCTACATTGAGCTGCTTTATATGGGTTTGAATAGTCTTTACCTTCACTGCTGTTTCCTCCACAAGCTCTGGGCTTACAATATTCCATTCACCAAAAACATCCCAACATGATGGTTTATGAAATAACTTTCCATAAAATGCTTCATATGGTTCCATTTTAATACAATAATGGAAACAATTTTTGAAAAAATACTACCAAAGTTAAATACTTATCAGACATATCATGGAAATAAAGTTAGCATGATCTCAACATTTCTTCCAATGTTTGGATCATCCTTTCTGAATGCTAGTCAGTATTTGGGTGATAATCAATACTCAAATTAAGTTCAGTATACAATTCTTTCCATATACTTCTATAAAATTTTGATTTAAGCCATGGATAATTATCATACCCAATTGAGAGAGGTGCTCTATGAATAATTATAGCTTCATTTATATAGAGTAGTGAAAGGAACTCTAGTGTAAAATCCTCCCTTATTATAAAGAAATGTGTAGATTTCATAAGTCAGTCAGCAATTACCCATATTTCATCATTCCTTCTTGATTTTTTTGGTAATCTAGTGAAAAAATACATATTGATGTCATCCAATTTCCTTTTATGAATATATAGAGGTCTCATGAATCCTCTGTGATGTTTTCTTTCATCATTTCCATGTTGATATAATAAACATCTTGATACATAATCATAAATATCATGCTTCATATGGTCCCACCAGAAATGTTCATTCAAATATATATACATCTTTGTACTGCCATGGTGTATAGTAAAATTTCAGATCTGGGCATGATCCAATAACACAATTTATTACATCAAGTATAGACGAAACACAATGTCTCCTCCGAAATTTCAAAATTCCATCATCATATATGAAGTATTCCAACTTTCCATCATTCATAGAATTAATTTTATTTTGACGATTCTCATCATGATGATGAGAACATTTAATCCTTTCTAATAAGGATGGTTGGGAAACCATTTCATAGAGTAATTTTGTTTCACCTTCTATGATAATTCCCCTATACATCCTCTCTAGAACTATGTACATAGTGTCTTTGTCAATCCTCATTTGGTTCTGGACACCACGATATTTCCCACTCAACGCATATTCCACCTTATTTTCATCCCTATGATGGTAGTGTATTGAAAAATATTAATTATTGTGTTTCTCAATTCATCACCTTTTCCTCATGTTGATTTATTTCTATGATAAGATATATTTCCACCTCTTTTTATCTGTATATATCTAACATCTTTCACCATAGATATAATCTAACAATATCATCAACGTTAGGATAATAGATTTTAATTCAATATCATGAGTTTGATATTACTATTCATTAATTTTTAAGTTCCTCGATTCACAGTAAATAACTTTATCATTCTACATAAGGACACATCAAAGTAATTTATTTGATGTGTCACTATAAATCACTAATACACCATTTCATGATGGTTTAGCCAATATTGGAGAATTCACTAATATCTTCATCAATTCTTGAAAATATTCTTCACATTATTTTTTTGATACGAACTTTACCCCTTTACAGGAATGCTTTGTTAATGGGTTAGCTCATCGTGAAAAGTTCTGAATGAAACATGGATAATAACCAACTAAACCAATAAAACTACATACCTTGGATATGTTCATTGGAGTTCGCCATTCCTAAACTACATTTTTATTTACATGATCAACTATGATTCTATCCTTAGTGAAAATATGGCCGTGAAAAGAAACTGTTTGATTCTAGAATTCATACTCTCTTAAATACTCATATAACTCGTTTCATTTAAGAGTCTTTGGAATAATGAGTAAGTGATTCTTTTTATCTTTATTTATTTTAGAGTATAGAATGATATCATCAATAAATTACTCAATAAATTAATCAATAAATTCCTTGAAAACTATATTCATTAAATTCATGAATATAGAGGGTTCATTAGTTAATAAAAAAGGAATTACTCTAAAATTGAAATTCCCATCCCTAATTCATAATGTTTTCATTGGAATACCTTCCTTCCTCACACACAACTGATGATAACCTTTTTGAAGGTCAATCATAAAAAAATACAGGGTTTCGTGAATCTGATCAAATAAATCACCAATTCGAGGCTTGGTATACTTTTTATTTATTGTAATAGGATTGATTTCAGTATAGTCAAAGAAAACCCTCAAGGATCCATATTACTTCTCGAAAAAGAGAACACTTCCTCTCTGGATAGAAACAATAGGTATAATAAATCCATTATCAATAAATTTCTCAATCTATTTCTTCAGTTATACTAATTCTTATATGGCCATTCTACAAGGATTCATTGATATAGGCCCTTCACCAGTAGTTAACTCAATATAAAACTATAATTCTCACTCTAGAGGACGTCAAGGTAAATCCTTCAAAAATAAATTAATGTATTCTTTCACAATAGGTACATCCTCAATTTTAATATTTCATTCCCCATCCATAGGTATTGTTTTCTATTCCACTATAAGAAATTAATTCAATAAAGATATTATGGTTTGATCTAGATAAGAATCAAATGAACAGTTTTCTTATCTAACAATAATGTATTATACATTATTCCCAAAAATTATAATTTTATTCTTCTTGAAATAGATGTTTGCATCATTAAATGTAATAAAATGTATTCCAATAATTATATCCAATTAAAACATGGGTATGATGATAAGGTGAAAAAAGAAGCATATTTATGTGTCAAATGTGGGACTGAATGAAACCTGTTTCTTACAATGATATTTCCCTAAGGTGTTTTGAGTGAAAAATCATTTATTAAATCATGTTGGAAGTGTTTAATTTTCTTGGAAAAATGGATTATATAAAAGAATGTGATTTTCCAAAATCAGATAAATTATAGGATAAGTTTGAGTAAATGATTAAAGTACATTCCACCACATAATAAAAAACTTTGACCTTAGTAGTTGTGATAACATAAGCTTGGAATTTCTCCCTTTAAATTATCTGGGTAATGTTTCCTTAACACATAGTAAATAATTTTCATAAATCCACATATATTTAAAATTATATAATTTAACATTGTTATCAACATTATTTCCCTTCAAATCATGAGATTTGTGACCTATTTTCCAGAAATATACAAATTATCTATTCCTTAACAATATTCGAGGAAGTTATTTTATGATTCTCTTAAAATTATAACTTAGGTTTTTTCGCTAATCTATGTTTTTAGAATCTATTTTCCAAGGATTCTACCAAAATTCCTTTGATACAAAATGGAAGGACCCTGATCCTAGTTTCCTGGAGTAAGGGCCATATATTACTACTTTGTTAAGTTTACTAAGATGAAACATCCCAAGGAACTGAATAGTTAGGTTGTTTTGGAAAACCAAATACAAATATAAGGTTTATATTACATGTTGGAAGTAAAAAAACTATATTGAAACTCCATTGGAAGAACAAATAAACTCTTTGATTATTCATGAAACCCATTATATATAATATTTATCTTCTCATCCTATGGAAAAATAAAACTAAATAAAGGGGTAGGATAAGATTCCAAGTAAGGGAAAGTAATACAATAAAATTTATCAAAAGCATAATGTGTAGGCAATATGACTAACTAAAAACACATGAATTTAAAAATAAAAATGAGAATATTATGGTTGGAATGAAAGCTGATTACATAAAGCCATATAAATCATCCTAATATAATTAAATTTAATTAGGGATACTATAATATTTTAGTAATCACATAATTTAACAATTACAAGTTTTATAATAAAGGAATGAATAATTACAAACATCTGAAACATGTTGTTCAGGACACGGCTAAGGCGTTTGAAAATACTTGGGTAAGACCTCTTCAAGAACTCAATATGGGTTTGTCTCATGAGACCTACCGATGAATCAAGGGGATATAGAAATTCACACCCATTACATTTTATTTCCAATTCATTCCTCATTTAAAAGGGCTTAAACATAAACATCGTATACATATTCAATATATATAACTTTCCCCAATCTGTAAACATAATTACTAACCATTCTAATTAGTATTCTGAATGGTACAAAGATAGAAAATCCATATTCAAATTGATCACAAACCATTTATAAAATATATAGGATGATAAAAATAAGTTATAAACCTCAATAAGACATAAAATCCAATAGACTTGTTGAAATAGACAAATATACTCTAATAAAATCATCGATGATTTTATTTACAGAAATAAACATTTACTTTGAAAAGAAGAGTTCTTTCTGAAATATATTTGTATAAAATTGAAATTATATAAGGTATTTTTAACATGATGAAATGAGTGGTTTTATAAAAATAATTGTTTCTTAAAATAGATTATAAAGTGAACTTGAAAATAAGGTAAAAAATATGTATGTTCCCTTTAATTGCGCTTGCTTATAGTGAAGAATTGAAAATGGAACCTTTTTAAAACACGTATTTTCCATGAAAAAAAGATGAACTAATCAGAATAAATGATTTTGATACATATAAACCAAATTTTTACGATTTTTATAAATGAAATGAATCAATACATAGGTTTATAATGTAATAAAGCACAACCCTAATGAAAATGATGTTTGGGGAAAACTTGTACCTAATGCCCGAATGAGTTATGCACCTGACCATAATATTTAGGATAATAAAATTAAATCCATTAATTAATTAATTCAAAAACTTTTTTTATATATTTAATTTATTATAATTTTATTAAGTTCATTAATGTCCTTATTGATGAGTTATAGATATTAATTTCATCATCTGGGAGCATTCGTTTTCTCGGTTTTCATGGATGGTGAACTTTTTTATAAGTAATGAAGTTCATGTAAATTGGTATAATTATAAAGATTTGGAATTAAATATTTTAATGAGTATACAGATGTTCAAATTTTTATATATATCATATGTTCTTATGGTGTGATTATGAATCATTAGATAAGACATTTAGTTATAATCGTTTAGATTATTATCACATTATTTGGATCACCACGACCTAGTCTTTTCGTATGAATTAGTATTATGTATATATACTAGTTATTGTAAATTACATTAGAAATAATATAAATTTTACAATCTGGTTCAACCACAAAAATAGTTTCATCTCAATCCTTGAAGGAGAAATTAAATAACAAAAGTTCATCGTCCATGAAGGTTGTAAATCGGTACCTCCCAAATGATGATTTTGTTTTTAAAATAAAAGATAGGGAGTAATGAAATTGATGATGGTTCATAAATTAACATGATATTATTATAGTATATAAATTATAATATATTTATTATGATCATTTTGAAAGAGGAGGTGAGTAGAGAATAATAAAATAATGAACATGAAAAGAAAAATAAATGGAATTGGAAGAGGATTTTTCCTCTTCAATACTCCTTGAGAATCTCCAAAAAGAGATTTATTATGGACCTTTGATGAGAAAAAAGAGACTGTGAACTTCGGGGGGATCTTAGGAAGAGTATTGGTCAGAAATTATTCAAGTCTCAAGTATTCAATATTGTGAGTGGAAGAGGGAGTGAGGTGTGGTTTTATATAGTGGGCGATATGGGTAATTTCTCATTATGTTATTCATTATTTTATTATTTTTCTCCAGAAAACAAATAGTGTTGATTTATATGATTAATTACATTAATAAGTTCATGTGAGTTAAAAAAAAGGTGATTATGTCATCTATGACTCAAGGAATCGTATATTTAGCTTATAATTTATTTATACTCAAAATTTCAGTATTTTACTATTTAATAAAAATTCATGTATTTCAAAAAAATCCCATAAATTTACTCTATACATTATTTGATGAATAGAATTAAAATATAAATTCAATTTTATGAAAATTATTTTAAAAATATAAGAATTTTAATTTTTAATTAAAAGTATCATTTACTCGACAAATATAGTTTTTAAAATTAATACTGATTTTATGAAACCCGGAAAGATTAACTAATGTCTTATTAAATTATAATAAAATTATATGATAAAAACATTTTTTTATCAATAAATTTTATGAAAATGATTTTCAATTTAAATAAATCTTTTAGTTATATTATTGTAATTAAATATTTATTACTCACAAAATACAAGCAATTAATTTTTAATTTTTAAATATCCACTTACTTATACCATCATATAATTATATTTTTGTTTTTTATATAAGGTTACTTAATAATATTTATAGATTTAGGGGTGAAGATACTATTCATTAGGCTGATTTACTATTAATATGGTTCATATTACTATTCCTAAATACAAGTTATTATTCACCAAAAATGTATGTTTATCCTATCAGACCCTAAATATCTTATTGATCACAACCATATTTGTCTATTTTTTGAAATTCATAACATAGAGGTGTAAAAATTATGTTTAATAGCTAGGTTACAATAATAAGATGTTGTTTTGAAGAGACTCAAGGTTTCAATCATTACCTTCAATATTAAATTTATTTGTAAATACTTGTGGTGTTACAAATTAGTTAATAAAAAAATAAAATTTATTTCTATTTTTTTTCAAACACTACACTTCTTCGATGTCTATGTTTTTTAAAATTATTTAATAAATGGATTTAATATTCTATAATTATTTTTTAAGGAAATTTTACCCTTTTCTTTAATATTTAAATTTTTTTTACAGTTATTCTTCACGTAGTTTTCCAAAAAATTCTTGTGATTCTTTAAAAGAAATTGTGAACCAAATATTTTTTTAATGTGTATTTAATGAATTGAATTTGACATAATGAGGAATAACAAAAAAAATTAAATTACTTATATATTTAAATAGTTATTTTTAACTGAGTGTATTTTCAAAAAATATTTAATTTAGTGTTTTCAAAAAGTAATTTTTAAAGAATGGTCATTTTCATAAGGAAATTTTTAATGATATTTTAGGGAATTTTTATTCATCAATGATAATAAAAATATTTATTTTTTATGTTTTACAGTATGTGTGATAAAATCATAACATACCTACCCTCTCTGTATGTTTTTATGATTATTATGAAGAGGTTTTTAGGATATGTGTTTCTATTCCACACGTTATGCTATTATAAATTGATAAAATTTATATGAAACTCATTTCTTTTCCATGGGTTATGTTATGCTGAAATTTTAATTAAACACATTAATTATTCTTCTAATGAATAATTTTTTATCTTGTGGCATACATAAGAATGATTTTATATATATGAAGGTGGTTATCTTATAACCCCGTACAATTGTTACATTATAACAAATAACAATGGTTAAATTATATCAAATGATCCGTGGACCCATATATCCCTCCAATTCATTGGGCAATGATATTTTATGCATTAACCTAATTTAGTATTCAATGTTTTATGTGTGAACCTTTTTTATGTTAATAGGATTTTGTAATTCCTAATATTATTTCCTTAATGAAATGAGTGAACTTGTTCTATTTAGACAAGATTAAAATGTTATAACCTTCAGTGTATGCCACAATTATTTGTCTTATGACAGGGTCCTAATAACATGCATTTTGTTCTTAGATTAATTTATGATTCATATCGTATAAACTAAAATGATTTATTTCATGGATCAATTTTAAGAACTATGATATGAAGTGTATGGTTTCAAAATTTTAAGATCATATTCCCATTCCCTTATACTCAGGAAATTATTATATGATCATTTATATATCATTGTTTTACCTCTAATAGGAATCTAATATCACTATTTCTTTTGTTTTATCTCTTGGAAATGATTAGAGGTTTTATGTATGATAATTCTTAGGTGTATTATTGATATGAAGGACTTAGTGGGAGAAGATTTAGTTCACCTATGATATAGTTATTTATATTTCCATATTTCTATAGGTAGTAGACCTATAAAATTATGGCATGGATCATTATGTTATGTTGTAAAAATTAATCTATTAATATGTGATATATATGTAAGAAAAATTTGTTTCTCTACTATTTGTATAAGGTCATGGTTTAGTTAATCATTTGAAAGTAGGATTAGTAAAAATTAGTGAGAATTCTTCGGTGAGCCTATGTATAAGAAAAACACACTAAATATTTTTTAAGCAGTAGATTATATGGTTTACCTAACAATAAATCCATATATGGATACTAAAATTGGACTTGGATTGATAATAGTTGTTCCTTGGGGTAAAAACTCTAAAAAATGATACATAGAATGAATTACTTGGTACACAACAAATAGTCTTACTATATACTTGGCGTGACACTCCCTTGGGATATTCTTTGGTTAATTCACATTCACATTATTAACTATAATAAATAATTTCTATTGATGATGACCATGGATAACCTAGGCTAATCCTACAGTGTCATAAATATGAAAATAAGGTGTCATGATTTACACATCATATAAACTATTTTACATGATTATGTTATTTCACACTGTATCTAGTATTCCTTTTACTATGCCTTTGGTTTTAGTAAATTCAAGGAATCGAGTTAATGTTGAACATGATATCCAAGGTTTTATGATAAACCAAATTATTCGATGAATGGAGTGAAGGAAATTGTGATTATGCATACACACTTATAATTATATATTATAATTAAATTTCAACTCAACCAAATCATGTAACTACCAAAGAAGATAAGGATACAGTTCACTGAGACAGATAGGGTGGTAGAGAACATGGAATAAAGAAGAAAATGACTCTAATATTTTTGAATATGGGACTAAGAATTAAAGGGAATGTATCAAAGGGCCAAGAATATGTTTTTTTGAAAAATGGAATAAAGTAAGTAATTTATAAGGATACATTAAATGTTCCATAAATTAAGTGTATGAGAATAATAAATTCCTAAATAAATCATTAACTATTGGATGTTTTAAATTTCAAAACCATATTAAATTATGAAAATAGTGTTATAATGGGGAAATACAAAGAACATTAAAAAATGGTGGTGTGAGTAAATATATTTCCATTTATAATGAAGATACTACAACTGATATATGAAAAGAAGAAGGTATTAGGGAATAAGATGATGAAACCTAGTTAATGGTTTTAGAATGAAATGGGGTAATTGAAGTTTTTATGTTTTGAAATTCAAGAATTATGTTATATAAACAAGGAAATATTTTTATGTTTTTATATATAGATATTTTTTTATTTAAAAAATTAAAGAATATGTTAAGTGGTGTTGATGACCGATAATTTTTATTTAATGGAAGTGAGATAATTTATAGAAAAACAAGATAATTTGAAGGATAACCCTTAATATTTTCTAGATGTTGAGATAAGTATATTTAATCTTCATAAAGAAATAAATGTTATGGTTAATTTAAATTGGATAATATTAAAGGCCATGGAACTGATTAATATAGAAAAGTGGTTTATGTTATCATTTATCGAGTGTACAAAATTTTAGGATTTAAGGAATATATTTAATAACAAAATCCTTTATTAAATGAATAATAAAAAAGAATGACTTCGTTGAGATATACTGGAAAGTCTATTTATTAGTAGGTTTTAGATGGAAATATGACTAAGGTATTCATATATTTTATACATTCCACTTAATAGATACATTAACTTATTATGGGGACTAATGTTAGATGATATTTTGAAATTTAGAGATCATTTTAAAAAAAAATTAATTTCTGGATATTCAAATGAATAACCATTTATGAAATAGTTTATGATGAACATTGGATGAGGTATCAATGATTAATGTATTATTTCACCATATGAAGATTTATGAATATTGAATAACCTATTATAACATTTATTGATGATAAACAAATATAGATGGAATGAATTATCATTATTTTATGGATCTTGTGATTTTTTAGCAAATTAATCAAGAAGAAAATCATCAATATTTCTTCTAAAGTGATATGATGAGGAAGTGGATTAAAGACAAATCAAAGAATGATATTGTTCTTAAAAAATGAAAAGAAATCCAGTTCATATATTTTCCCATGTAATCTATCTTTATGGTAAAATAAAATAACTAAAATTTATGAAAGAAATCTTTAGAAAAAAATGTTGTCCAATTACATTCATTTATATTAAAAAATGGTCCTTTAACAAATAAAATATTTATTGTTTTTTTGTGGTTAAATTTATCATGACCATGTTCTCTATCACATTATATTAATTTATAATAATTACTATTATATTTTATGTCCATATTGTTAATTCCATGAGCTTTTACCCTATTTGGTACTTACTTATCTATCATTCAAGATAACGTTTGGGTTCTCTACTATAACCAATGTTTAACTTTTATATTATTAAATGTTTATCACCCTAAAGTATTTTTAATTTTCTCTGTAATAATAGGGAATGAGAGCATCCTCCCCCACCAAACTAATATGTGTCTTTAGAAGGGAACTCAACCAAGAAAAAAACATCCATTTCCATATTTTTAAGATAAAATACAATCAACTCTATTACGATGTGAGTTTTCCGTAATGGAATTTTCAAATATCAAAACCTCGATTACCAAAATAAAGTTAGTATTATGAGGTAGAAATTCATTTTATGTGGTTTAATGTATTACTGTGGGTTTTTTAAAATTATTTTTATGTCAACTAAATTTAATTTATTCAAAATATTGTGTTTCACCTAACACTATGTTTAGACAAAGCATGGCATAATATTAAAATATTATTATTTAATGTGATAGAAATCACCTAGTCATTATAATGGATGGTATGAATAAGATTAACTAAATTATGAAAATATATGTTTTAAACACACTCATACACACACATATATATAATTAACTATTTGGTTTCCAATTAGTTTAAAATAAAAATAATAACTATTAAAAAATAATTGAAATCAATTTCTAAATGACTATTTTTGTGCACATAAATGTTTTATGTCAATAAATTAAATAAATCATTCTTAATGAGTTATTTTAATAAAAAAATTAATATAGAATATATTTTATTAAATTTTAAAACATTTATCTTAGGGTTTTTCTAGGTTTAAGACAAGAATAAATCTAATTTTATGCTCAAAATTGTATTTTTTATAAAAAAAGATTTGTCTCATTTTGAAATAAGTATTTTAAAATCAAATTTTTTATTATTAGAAAAATCATTTTTATAAAATGATCATAATTGTTTCGATAATAATTTTAAAATTATCAAAAAGTTAATTCATTGGAATTTTCTGAAATGATAAAACTTTCAGTGAATAGTGAAAATATGGGTTTTTATTAATAATTTTCTTATAGTTTAACACACTAAAAAATATTAAAATTGTTTTAATATGGGGTATAATGAAAAAATAGTTTAATTTAATATTTATTAATCCAATATATTCCATTTCAATCTTTTTCATGTTGAATTATTATATTAAAAAATTATCTACTTATGAAAATATTCCCTTTGGAAATAATCTTTTTATCACATCTAAGGGATTAATATTAATTTAAAATTTTCTACTTATTTGAATGGAATTTAAAATTTTGAATTCTAAATTTTTAATAATTGTAATAAATATTACATAGTATTATTAATTTAATTTATGTTCAAAATAAATAGTTAAAATAGTAAAAATCAAGAACCACATTTAAGGTTAAAATATGTTTACTAAAGTTGAAACTAACAATATAAGGGAAAAAATGACCTATAAATTTGTCAACAATAAATTTGGGCCCATATTTTAACCTTATATACTATAATTCTATATAAGTTCATTTTTTTCATTTTAAAATGTTAAAAAATGGCAAAGTTATTTCTTTTGAAAACATTCATCTCTGCCCTCTCCCCCAATTATAAAATCCCACCCCATCTCATCTCCTCTTCACACTTCCAAAACTCTTTATTTCATAAAATAACTACCCAGCTCCTTTATTTAATTACATAATCACAACTTGTTTCCATTATTTTGACTATAATACCCTCCAAATAAGGATTTACGTATAAACCTAATTTGGTTTTGAAAAGAAGAGGTAAAATTATTAAGTTGGTCTTTATTTTATTTATTCCTCAACCTCATTCAAATACTTATAAAAAATTCTGATATAATAACAATATTATACAACATATAATTATATTTTATTATGTTAATTTTATTCTAATATCCATCTCATTTTCAATAATAGGGGAAATGATATTGTTGATAGTGAGTAAGGCGGACTACCGTCTTGTGAACTGATGTTAATAATTTTCATCACCACCTTTCACAGATATACATAATGATATATTTTATGTATATATGAGATATTTATGATATTATTTTCCTTATTAAATAATAATATCAACTACATGTTCTTAATTTTCATTCGGTTGAATAGAATAGCATCACATGTGTGTAGGTTAGACTACCGCCTCATGAAGCGATGTGATTAATTTTTTCACTTATGTTTTAAATTGTGAGTAATATGATACATTTTATGCATATTTTTGGTATATATGAAGTCATAATGGTTATTTAAAATTTATATTTTGTTTATCTTCCTTTAGTTTAATCCATTGTGAAAATGGAAACAACTTCCATGCTTATATACGACCAACCGTCTCCATAAACGATGAATTTCATTTTCTATATCTAACATTTATAGTTTAATCTAGAAAAATGTATCATAAATATATATAATATAATTATCTTATTTTTAAAATTTTATATATGTTTTTTCCATGATCAAAATAAAAGGACTAAAAATACAAAATAAATACCAACATGAAAAAACACCATCATTATTACCTAAATCATGATTTTAACATGAAATAATTAATTAATGGGAAATAAAAGTTAATAAGTAAATAACAGTTTAATTATATATATTATTATTCTTATGGAATATATATCTAATAAACTAATATTTAATATATATTATTTTCTATCACGTTTGATGGAAATCGACGCTTATGGTAATAGATTTTGTCTCAAATAATCTACATTGGGATACATGTTTGATTATGCACCTACATTATTTTATGTGGTGTATATATATACCATATTCCATGTTATATCATAATTTTATTTATTATCAACTGGATTAATGTTCCATTTATATTTATTCATTAATATATATTATGATTCAAAAGTTACCAACGCATTTACAGTATTTGTATTCCCACATTTATTTATGGGATACATGTTCCTTATTCAATAGTTTTCTTTTTTATGTGGTGTATATAATACACATGATTTAATTTTCTATACTTATTATTAAATTTCAGGGGATTTTAAATACCAAATAAAATTATTTTTATCATGGGGCTTATGGTTAAAAGATTTACAAACTGTAAAATATTTTGTATTCTAATCTAATCATTTAGTGGAATTGTATATGATTATGATTCAAATGATGAAATATTTATATATATCAATCAAGAAACTCAGTTATTTTTTTAATATATTGTTATTTATGAAGAACATATTTTTTTCATTTGTTATCCTCTTTTATTACTCAAGAGGAAGAAAGAATATATTTTCCAGAAAAGTGACGTTATTTCTCTCTTAAGTAGAAAACCATTTTTCTTCAATCTCTAAATTTTTTAAAAAAAAATTTAGTCATCCTTGATGATTTATTTATGAAATTATGACCCATGTTATATTTTTTATAACATGGTTTAAAAGTAATGTTCATGTCATTTTCCAAATAAGGTATATTTTTCTTTTAGTGAAATTATGAAAGGAATAATTGTTTTTATATATATGAAAAAAATGAAATTTGCCATTTTCATGAACACTAATTGTTTCAAAGCTTCCTATATAAGTTAAAAATATTATTTTAGATGATTTTTTTCATATTATATCATTGACTTTATAGTTTTAAAATGTTTATCTTCAAATAAAGTATATTTTCATCAAAAAATTATTAATGACCTTTTATGGAAGTTATATTCAATAACAACAAAAATTTTATTATTTTTTTTGTTTTAAAATTGATATAATCATATTGTATCATAATTATTCTTTCTAAATATCATTAATAATTCTGATGAATGGATGTATATGATACTAATTTCTTTTCGGTCTATTACGAAATGAGGAATTATTGAATTTTTTTAAAGCCATTCCATTTCCATGGGATAAGACATGCTGAAATTTCTATAAAACCAATGTATTTTCATGGTTTCTGATATTATGAATTTTTTAAGATCTTCTATCACACGTTTTTATAGTTTACATTATGTTATATTTGGTACATTATAAATAGGGATGGTGGTTACATTATAACTATAGAAGGTGGTCACATTATAACCAAGGATGTGTGGGACCAATATATATCCCTCTAATGAATTGGAAAATGATATGATATATTTTAACATGATTTATCATTCAAACGGTTATGTGTGGATCTATATTAATGTCTATTGGATTTGGTGGGGGCTTCATTTTATGTCCACAAAGACATGAGTTATCCAATTTCTATTTATACAATTTAAAAATGATTAAAACAAATTTGTGTGCCATAAATCTGTTAATCATTCCCAGTTTATGCCCTCGGGGATTATGTATTTTCATCATTTTTGATTCATGTATTATTAACTTCCTAGATATATTCTATGAATTATTCTTTCAATCTTTGATACGTAAGGTATGGTTTAAAAATGTTAAGCCTTTTTTCGTATTTACTTTTGATAATGTTTTTCTTATGTGATTATAGAAATATCCCTCATTTACACTTATTGAGAATCTAATATAACCTTTTATAATTATTTGTTCCCTAGGTTATGAATATATTTTTTATATATAACATCTCTATTTAGGGCGATAGATACGAAGAACTTATTTGGGGAATTTATAATTCACTAATGAACTGATTGTTTATGTCTCCATTTATACAATGACACTAAACCTATATTATTATTTAATGGATCATTATGTTATTTAATTAATATTCATCTATTAAGATATTATATCTATTTATTAATTGTTTGGATCACTATATAAAGTTTTATAGACTCTCTATTAAGCTCTAAGGTTTCCCATGATAATTTTTTTAATTAAACTCTATTGGTAAAATTTACTTATAATTTTGACAATTAGTTCTTTAATTTTCACATTTCGCATATACTACTATTTCTTATAATGTTATTATTTCGTTTTATCTATGATTATTTAAATTATTTTCTTTCTAATTTAAATAAGTGTGTTAATTTATTTTAAAATCTCTTTTAAAACCATTTTTTTTATGAAAAAAATTGGATAAACACCTCATTCCAAATGTTGCAAACTCGATTTTTAAAAAGAATGTTTTAAAATAAATGGGTCAGTATACCACGATTGGCCATAAAACTAAAATTCAAAAAACTATTTCCTATTCTACTATATCTCCAAATCAAAATGAATTGATTATTCTATAAAGTGTTAATTCATTTGGTGTTATTTAATTGGAATTCCCATTGATCTTTGTGATCATGCCAATGTAATAATTTTAGTTTCCAGTTATACTTTCCTTCTAATTCATCACATAGTATATTTAGTTGAGGATGAATGGTGAGATATAGAGTTTCATGAATTATGGGTGAGTGCTTTTTTATTATATTTTGTTTCTTTTTTATTTTTATCATCCAACACAGGTATAGTTTTATATTTTTTTATCTAAAAGTATTTATTTCAAGTAATTTGGATTATTTTTCTAGTTATGCATATTTTTTTATTGTCTTATAAATTTGTGTATGTAATTTTATATATAGAGTGACCATGATAGAAAAATTAGGGGATTCTATATTTTTATTTTATTTTTTTGGTGAAATAATTTACTATAGATCATACTTGATTCCCTTCAAAACTTTTTCCACCCTACAGAAATTGGGAATTCCCCTCTGGGATATCAAAGGCTGGATTTGGTAATCCTTTTTGGGGATGTCAAAGATACTTTATGGTAAAATGGTATCATATGACTAGGTCATTGATAGGGCTTCAGATCATAAGATTCCATTTATTATTTGGGTTATTCATGTTTATTAACAAGATAGGTTTGATAAGTTAGAGCCCCATAAACTCTTATTCCCTCTTAACCTTGATCTTCTATGTGACGTTGTACTTGACATGTAGTAGAGGGTAGTGTCTAGATAAATCATACTCACTATTAACCTATAAATTCCATGGAATGTATTGGTTTAGGACCTATATTAATGTTAATTATACATATCATTGGTTTTTCTATTTATATTTGTGGTATTGGAGATTATTTTGTGTTTTATAGGGAATAAAAAAGCTTTCTATATTTTGGGAGAGGAAAGGTATGGATATAAAATGAAAAAAAATTATTTAACATCCTAGAAAATCATGTGGTGCATTTATGATTGGTTTTTCATCAAATTATGTTATTTTTAACAGATGTGGTATGTTATTACAAACCATTCCATAAAACCATGCCCAACCACTTTCTCACCATATTATGTTTTATTTTTTTGACCTAGATTTTCATTGGGATATCAGTTGATGTAATTTAATATAATTTTAAATATATCATAAATTTGATTTGATGAGATTAAATTTTATTTTTATGGATTATATTTAATGATACATTATTTTGAAAAAATTAATTTTAATAATATGGTTTTTAATTAAACAATGATACGAATTTAAAAGGGTGAATTTTGTTTTATAGCTAATGAACTGGATTTTTGATAATGTTATGGTGTATTTTGAAATTAAATTCTTGTGTTTTAAAATGATAATGTGGTTTTAAAAATGAATAGAATATTTTCACATTAATAAATATTACTTCTAAAATCTTTTGAAATAATAATGATGTCTTAGAATTCAAAAAAAATGATTTCTATGGGGCACTTGAGATAATATCTGTTTATTTTTATGTTATGTAATAAAACTAAAAAAGAAATTTTTTATATGAGGTTTAATAAATTATATTGTGTATGTGTGGGAGCCATGAGAATATTTAAGGTAAATGGATTGTAGAGTTTTAATTTTTTTTTTGAAAACTAAATATAATATTAAAAAATAAGTCACTAAATATTAATTTGTTATAAAATAGAGTTATAGGATTTGAAATTAATTTTTCTTTTTTAGGAAATTACAAATGGGATTTGTAATTTGAATTTATTGTATTGATTTAATGAGAGATTATAATTTTTTTGGTGAAATTGATTTATTACATAAGTTGTTTTCCATAGTATGGGTTATTTTTTATATATGTGATTTACATTTTTTATATCTTTTATCAATTTTCTATTTGTTTTATTATTTGAAGTAAACATCTAAGAGTATATCCAAGAAGTATAATTGTCAGATCCTTAAATATTCCTTCATTTTATTGTTCCCTAGGACTCATGTTTTCAATTTAAAATTATTATTCTACCCATATTATAAGTGTATTGGAAGATCAAATCACAGTGTTTGTTGTTCCCTCTTTATTTTTTATCCCTTCTTGATATTTTTCCTCATGTGTTGGTAAACTCAATCTATTGTGGGTTTTTACGAAAACTATAGTCTATCAGGTTTCAAATATTTCCATTTTCATCTGTTAGTCTAGTGATTCATTATATAGAATCATTTAGAATATCCACATTCTTCCAATCATGGTCTATTTTGGGATCTTATAGTGTTTTTAAGAGTCATTTTGGCTTTGGACCATTAATATGTCTCTAATGGGTTTTCCCTCATTCCCATTTGATTTAGGTAGGTCTTCATAGACGTTTTTAAAATTGGGGCCCAAAGGAGTTTCAGTCAATGATCATGGGATATGGGACTACCTTTGAAATTTGATTTGGGTGACAAAGACTAATGATGAAATGGATGCATTTATGCTCGTACTAAAATAAATTCAAAGATCACCATAAGGGGTGTTTTATTCAAATTGTTCTAGGCTACCTTATCCTTTTTTTATTCTTGGGTTAGAGCCAATGTTATTATAATGTGGTGTGCCTATTTTTTAATTTCTTTCTTATTCATAGGGAAAATGATGTCATTGGATGACTTAAAGCTCATTTCTTTCATTCATTTTATATTTCTTCATGGTTTTTTTTCATTTGAGGGTAGTTTGAAATTTTATTTGAAATTATCTTTACTCTACTCCTTTTCTATTGTCCTCTTTTGTTCCCTTCCATAACATTTTTGTTAGTCATCGATCTATATCTTGTAGTATAATAATGTATGATTGTTTGTATATTCTATAGAGAACTGTTGGATATTTTCACGATATAGTTGATACATATTTTTTGGAGTTCTATTTATGATCCATTTAGTTATAAGAAAGGGTCATGAATTATAATAGTATTTTGATGTTTCCCTTATCTCATTCATCCAAAATGATAGTGTGTTTCTAAAATGTGGAGACACCCATATTAGGGATCCTTCTTAGAATTTATTTTAGATCAGCTAAATGTTTGTTTTGGATTAAATTAGTTTCATTTTGTATGTTTTATAGATTAGAGTCTATGTTAGAGGTGACTTATTTCTTAATGATTAAATCCATTAACTAATTTTTTATTATTCTAAAACTTAGTGATTTTATGGGGGCCAAATGTGTTACTATAGAAAGATTTATCATAGTATGTCCCACACATCCCATTAAATATTATATAATTATTTATTTCATGTCTCGTGTTTAGTTTTAGGTCTATCTAATGTGAAATGTTTTGTTTTGGGGTTGTGATTCAAGGTTTATGGTTAGATCGAATAGTTAGTAGTAGTCATGTGACACCTATGTATATGTATAACGTTTTTAATGAAATAAATTTTCATGGTTAGAGCATTATTTCCTAAACTGAGTGGAAAAACCATTGGTGGTTATAGGTTATTCCATAAATCCTGTAATGGTTGGTGCAAGGTTTCTGAAATCATGAGGCCAACCCACATAATAATCACAAGTTTTAATAAGTTATAATTTTTAATTCTAACCATCTTATATTTTTACCACTAAACCCTTATTTAATATCCCATTCATCTCACATGACTCAAAATGTTCTCTCACATTAATCTATGTTCCACATATGGTAATTGATAACAATTTCATCATATTTTATATCTATAATCTTATGAAAAAGTATCCCCTTTCGTATCCTATCTTCCTTTCCTCATTTTTTTCTCTTTTTTCATCCCTGGCCATGGTCTTAATGACCTATAAAAACATTTAGATCAATTTTTAATTGAATATTTCTTTTTTAGAGCTCATTTTGACCTCTTTGCATTATTTTCTCCAAGATTGATGAAATCATCCTGGTTCCCTTCATTTGAGGTATGAACCTATTTCATTAGCTTTTATATTTAAAATAAATAACTTCCCATGTGTTTAATAAGTTTTATATTTATTTAATCATATTTTAATAAAATTTATAGATTTCTAGTAATGAAAATAATTTTTTCCATGATATTTATTTTAACAATGTGGGTATATCTATTTAAAAATATGGTTTAAATTGGTTTCACTCAACCTCAGGCACATAGCGTTCATTAAAATGCCCAAAAATAATTATCATATATTTTTCAGTGATACACATATATATGGGTATATATATATATGGTTGTGTGTATAAATTGATTTCTAATTATGTGAACAAGTCCATGAAAATTCATATATATATATTCATATTAGTGTATATAAGTTTAATAAAAAAGTTAATAATTTTAGTTTATGCTTGATGTTTTTTTATGTTTCTAAAATAAATTGAGAATGGGGAATTTTATTGTTATTTTAAAACCCAATTTTAAAGGATTAGTGGACCCTTTAAATAGTTCATTAGAATGTATAAACCCATTTTTAGGGATTCCCCTTCAATTATGGATGGAGAATTCTTATTAAAATTGGAAATGTGGACTATTCCAAAAGGAGTTATATATAGTTTATAGGTCATGATTATCGAATAAAGTTATTAATTAAATGTTGTTCATCAGTATGAAAATGAGACTTTAGTTTAATTATTAAATGACTTCTTTATATAAAAGATTGGAATTTGTATTATTCTCACCTTCATTTAGATGTCATATGAATCCTTGAGTAGTTAGTTGAGAACTCTAGGTACACATGTTGTACTAGTTTTGTATCTCACTCTGACTAGTGTTACTAAGATACAATTTTTTTCTTACGTGATTGTTCCCCTTGATTAGACCTGTTAAGAAAATGCCGAGTGTTTGGGAATGTTTATTGTTATCCAGCACTAGTATTTAGTTATTTCGAATTTATAGAAGTGTCCTAGATTGTACCATGAGCTCCAATGATTCCCATGATCACTAGTTTTTAATTAAATTTTATGAGTTAAAATTTATTAGTATTATGATGAATTGTTATTTTATTTTTCTCATTTCACATATACTAATACAACTGCAATTTTGGTTATTTATTTCCATTTTGATTATAATTCTTTTACCACTAAAGGAAAAAGTGTGTTTATTTTTTTTAGGAAATTTCATTGAAAGTATTATATTTATGTTAAATATTTTTTGAAACACCTCATTTATATATTAAAATCTATACATTTTAAAACTAAGTATTTATAGGGAAATGATAAATGCACTATGATTTTATTTTAAACTAAAATTAAAAAATACAAGTTATTACACATTGTAATTCAAAAAAATTGTAAATAAATATTCAATATAAATGAATTTTATTGGGGTGTTTTTTATTTGGTATGCCTAATAATATTCACACTCACAAATACATTATAATTTCTGTTTCATGTCAATGTTCAGTTCAGATCACTCATAGATAAATTATATTTTTAATTAGATAGTCACTTATGAAGGAAAATAGAGATTATATTGGTGTATGTTTTTTATTCTTTTAATAGTTCTCTAAAACAAATTTTTCATCAATTTATATTCGGATATATATCTCTCTTCATTTGTTTATTTTGAGATATTTTAATTTTTTCTGGTTATGCAACTTTTAGTTTTGTGTATCGTCTCAAGCTTTACTGCATATAATATGATATATAGAGTGACTATACTAGAATTATGAGGGTATTTCCCATTTATTATTGTTTTTTTGTGAAATATAACCATCTAAATCATTTCTGATGCACCTGGAAATTTTTTCCACCTCATAGAATTAGGAATGTCCCTTGAAGATGCAATTGGTGGGGTTAGGTTCCATGTCTAATGGTGTTGAAAGTTAGTTCCTAACAAGAAGTATTATCCTTTATTTTTATAACCACCACTACCATGAACATCACCAATATTATCATCACTACCACCACCACAACAACCACAAACACCACTATCATCATCATCATCACCTTCACCACCTCTACTGCCACCATCCTCTTCTCGAGTGTCCTTACCAACATCATCAAAATAAGAAGGATTAGTAGAATAATGAAAACTAAAAGGACCAAATGATACCTAAATAGTTTCCATACAAGAATTTTACTATGATAACATTTCTCTTAAAATTGAAGAGAACATAATCTATAATCTAATACATATACTATTTCATATATATTGTATCTTTTTTTTAATAATCATGCAATAATTTATAGAAAATTAACTCTAGAAAATACTACTAATTTATGTTTTATAATATATTTTTGGGTTAATTTTCATTCCTATACAACATCAAACCCAACTAGGGTGACCATGACCAAAAAATGATGGAAATGATATTCATGAACTAAATGAAAAATTTCTTCTACATCAAGAGCCTCTAATGCTATATGTCAAAATGATTAAAAATAAAACTCTTTAAATTTTATCTTAAATAATATGTTATGATTATAAAATTCATAAAAATGTATACAAATTTAAAACATATACCTTCTTTTAGAAGATTAAAATTAATTATCATATAAAATGTACAAAAAATGTAATAACCATAACTCTAAAACCTTAGACAATGTTTTTTTATTACAATGTTACACAGATCCCAATACCAAGGATCCAAAAAATTTAATTACCTCTAGAAACTAAAAATACATAACTATTTTTAAATACATTAGAAAAAACTAAATCTTCTAAAAACATGAAAACCAGGATTATTATCCACAATATCAATTTTTAATACATAGAACTTTTTTAGGTTTCCTAGGTAAAGGAAAATAATATAAATGGGTGTGATCAGAAAAGAAATATGGATGTAGAATAAATTTGAAGAAATTATATATAAACAATTATGAAATAGATAAATAGACTATGTTTTTTCGTAATAAATATAACTCATATCAAATATAATTTCATGGAAAACATAACAAAGAATAAATTCTTCAATAACAAGAACTCATCATATAGTGACAAGTTTTAAGAATTTTCTACATATAAAACATACCATCATTTACATGGGCCAATACATCATATATAAATGGTAAGGTTACTCTTATTACCCTATCATAGTTGTCAAATAATTTTTACGAAATGAACAACATAAATAATTTTCACAATGTTTCTATATGGAATATCTATAAATATTTTCCCATATAAAAGTAATAATTGTATTGTATGGAAATATATTCCCAAATCAATTAATCAATAAATATTTATAGGTTAAATTCCACTAAATAATAACAAGGGGTTTCAAGATTTACAAATAAACACCCTTAATATGTGGATGATACAATATTGTAATCATTTGGTGTTTATAAGGAATACAATTTCAAGGTGTCCATTTATCCATTTATATGAACTTTCAGTGTTAGTAGAGTATTATTATGATCTATGAATAATTCATAATGGGTTTTAATGATCATATAGATCATCCATGAATATCCTTCAGGAGTGTCAATCCAGGTACAGATTATGGACTCATTCACCATGCACTAGGATAAAGATTGGAATATACACGACCAAATATTTTTATGGTGATAAAATGTATATTCATCTCAAAAAAACTATTTCAACATTTAGTGCCCATACTGTGATTTATTTACATTGAAAACAACACATTCATTACTTCATGACAATTTTAGGATAGTATTATAGTTGAAGGATAGTTTGAGCATTATTAAATTTTCAAAAAAGGATATATTGAGTGTAATTAAGTAATCTATCGTTAAAATTAATTGAAATGGACTATAATAAAATGTAATTAATTTTTTTAGTATATTAAATGGGATATTAATATAAAATATAAAAAGTATATTTCAATATAAAATTTAAAAATATGATTTGGGAAACCCATAACACTCTTGTGATTCTAAGATTAGAGTCGACCCTTCAAACAAACAAAAATATTAAAAATTTAATAAAGAGAAATGTAATAGATCCATTGGTTGGTATATGGTGATTGGAAGTTATGGTTTTTGGGGAGAATTTGAAGATTATGTTGGAATTTATACTTGAGGAGGTGTCATTTTAAGAGATAAAATATTGGGTTTTTAATATAAAATCCAACCACATGCGGTGTAATGAATTATAATTTTTTTTGGAATATTAATGATTCGGTAATGGTGGGTGAATTTATAAATCATGCACAGTTTTAAAATCACCTTCAAACCAACCCATTTATTATACAAAATACAATAATATTTATTTTTCTAAAAAATCCAATTGTTGCTTTCAAAATATAAAGAGTAAATTTATAAATTAACAATTATATATTTAAATTAATTTTTACACTTATTAAATGGATTATTGAATGATTAAAATGTTTCATAAAATTATTCTATCATTCTCACATAAAAATCATGTCATGAAGTCATAGTTCTCATAAAAAAGTAATTTTCATTTTTTCACCAAAAAAACATTGTCATCAAATTAATAAAAATTCATCATAAACTATTTTTTGTTTGAATCCGGAAAGTAAATATTCTTTTATAAAATATATTCCTTAAATATGATAATTTTAACTTTTAAAAGATGTATTTTTATTGAATGTTAATAACTTTTATAACATAATTAGCAATGTAGTTGTATTAAAAATTACATTGGACATAACAATAATATATTATCCAAAAAAAATTATTATTATTTGATTTAATTAATTTTAATTTAAAACATAATAATTTATCACAAATCAAGTTCTTAATATAATATAATAATATTCTCTAATAGTATAATTTCTGTTATAACAATAAATATTCTCGACGGTCACATAATTGTGACTAGATAACCAATAATAATAGTGACTGACTATCTTATGGACTAATGCTCATAATTTCCTTAAACTATAGTTTTCTATAGTATTAAAATAAAATGACCATATTTCATTATAAATATATTACTTAAAACACTTTTATTGAAAAAATCTATAATTTTAACAACACTTCCTTTTCTTTATCTATTTTTTTGGTAGGGGTGGTTTTTTTGGGGGAATTTTAATGTATAGAGTTTAAATTTGTGAATATAATTATCTTCCATGTGTATATCCATACACTATTACTTATTATATAAGTATAAATTAATTCCTGATGTGTAATTTTCTTATGAAATTTAATAGACTTTTTTTGTGTCTACCAATTCTAATAGTGGGAATTTTATTTTATATCATTGTAGCAATCTAAAATAAAGGAATAAAATGTTTTTTGTATAATTTGAATTATATTATACTAAATTACTATGAATGAAAATAAAAAATATATTTTAGAAAAATTAATTTTTGGTCTGTCACATTCAACCCCCTATTAAATTTTTTCCTCAAATTTAAATTTCATACATTATGGGAAAAACAAAAGATGGTACTTTTACTTCATTACGTCTTCAGGCTCACATGTTGTCTTTTCTGACATGTAAATTATCCACAACACTTTCATGAGTAATTTTTTATTCTTCAACAATATTTTATCTCTTTTTTTAAATAATTGAGATAGGATCCTCTTTAAAAGACAAATCAGATTCAATATATAGTGGACATGACTTCCCCTTCTTGAGGTTCCAATGCTGTCTTATCTAACTTATAATTTCCCTACCACAATTTCTTGAGGAATTTTGTCTTGTTCCTCCTTTTATGTTTCTTATCATACATATCCTATTTAAATTCCATGCTTCTTGACAAAAAATAAAAAATTTCAATGTCCATATTATCCCAATAGTTGAGGTTTTTTAAGTCCAAATACTTTATGCTACTATCTGGGTGTATATAGAAGTTTGAGCTATAAACAAAATATTGTAACACACTTCTAAATCATGTTTTAAATTTAAAAAAAATCACATTTCAAATTTTAACTCACCATATTTACATATAAACATCTCCAATTTCTCATCACTTATGGATTTTATTTTTTTCGGAATACCATTTTCATTTTTATGAGACTTCTTAATCAGCTATAGTAAATGTAGTTAGTAAATTACTTGAAAAAGAAATGTTGTTTCCACTTCACTAATAATTTCAATATCAAACAATATCTAATCCTTGAATACATATTTCTTCTCCATCCTCATCATGGATTGGACCACTTTATCATCTTTATTCAATGTTTCTTCCACGTTATTTTCCTTAATGGGGGTTGTAGTGTATTGATAAATCATAGTCACTATGTAATTTTATAAATATCATTTTCTTCATGTTAATATCTTTCTATGTGAATGTATAATTAGTTTTTTTAAAATATATATATTAAAAATATTTATCCATGGAAATATTATTTATATATCTTAAAACAGAATATCATGCTATCTAGCCCAAGATCATGAGTTAGATAGTTATTCTCATGGGTTTTTAATTATCCTAATTCTTGAGGAACAACTATATTATTCTTACAAAGGATACACCTTATCCCTTTATTCAAGTCATAAATATATATAATAAATCCTTCTATTCCTAATGGTAAATTTATAACTCCCTGACCCCAAAAGTGTGAATCTTGTGCACTATTTTATTACATTGATATAATTACAAGGAATGAAATATTGATGAAGCAATTAGTTTACCTGTATTGGAAAAGCCATATTACAAACATGATAACCATAACACATTAGGAAATATAAATTATAAACATAATAAATAATAAAATGAAATAAAATACTTCCTTGAATTCTTATTCATATATTTATTCTCCATTACCTAGAGATATTAAACATAATAAGGGTGAGATCGGCTACTCAGTAAGGGTTAGTAAATCAAAAGCAACAATGAATCAAGGAGAATAAATTAACATGTAATGGAAAATAAATTATGACGCATTCAATTAAAATAACTAGATAAGGAAAAATTAAAATAGAAATGTAAGAAACTAAAACACATTCAATTTATTCTATGAACTGAAAATAAATTTACCCATAAATATATCGAAGAAAAATCTCATTGTTGAATAAAAACTGAAACTAACCGAGGGAAATTCATAATTATTTGAATTTATGTTTGTTGTGAATAATGATACATTACTATAAATACCATTCACAATAAGTTTTGTCTATCGGTTAAAAACCCATCTATTTTGACCATCTACTTCATCTCATGAGACTACCAATGTATCAATGGGCTTTCTTAAATCGTTCCCCAAACTATAGGGCTTACCTTAAATAGTCCCCAACCCATGTATTGCATGTAAAACGAATTCCTAATATATAAAATAAATAAAACAAATGATCAAATGACTATATTGAATAAATAATATAGATGTATCAATAATATCGTAAATTAGGATAAGTAACAATAAGGGTTGTTGACATTAAAACATTCTTGAGTATTATATTTTAACATTCCAATGTGTACCATACCACATTGAATCATTTAATTCATAATTAAAATTTAATTAAATGAAACTTATTATATCATGATAATAATTATATTTATATTGTAACATGAAAAATGGAATTATATGTACAAAATAAATTCGAATTGGTGGGAAAATAAGTCTTAATGGAATATAAATTGATATTAAATCCCCTTACATTAACATTCCTTTTGTTGTGTGGTCTATATCCTCATGCATAGTGGTTTAAAATATGTTACTAACTTATACCATAAACATAATCTTGTTTATAATACCATATATTAAATTTATATAATATATCATTACATGTTTGTTAACACCTTTCATTAATTTCACTATTTTAGGCTTTAATTGCCTAGTTCGATCAACTATATTTTCACTTATTATTTTTCCTCATCACTAATTATATAATTGTTTAATATTCTTAAGAATTTAAATCATAGATTAATTATCATATATAATTATTATATACATATTTATATTAATCCTTTATATTATGAGATTAGATATTATGTTCACTCTCTATGGAGATGGTTGGTCGTACATAGACAAAAACTCTATAGTCATTTAATTATTATATTAAAATATTGAAAAAGAAATGATAAATATGTATATAATAATTCCAACATCATATAAATTTTATATATGTTACATGTCTTTATTAAAACAACCCTTTATATTTTCTATGTATGGTATGAACGAGTCAGATCGCTCTGAGATGGTGGTAGTCCATACTTCCTTGAAAGAAGTAATCATATTTCCACAAGATGGAAAGAAAAAAGGTGTGTTTTAAATAAATATTTATAATTATAAATACATTATAAAAAACATTTATCATTAATAATCAGAATTTACATTTTAATGGACATAAAGAGAATTGGTAAATTAAATATGATCTATCATTTTTTTGTGTAGCAGTAGTTCGATGTACAAAGGAATAATATGTTCATTGCCCATTAGATAGAAGTTTCTATTAGTGTAGGTATAAATATTAACATAAAAATATTGAATTATTTTTAGGATTCATTTTTTTTGTCATATATTCATATAATAATGATATTTGAGGGGTGGAGAATTGAAATGAAACTAAAGAGTTTGAGAGAAGATGTTGCCTCTTTATTGGGTAACAACTTTTCGTTTGAACCCAATGGCTTCCATGGATAGATTTATACCCATATTGAGTCTTCAAGGTCTATTTTGGGGATATTTGGAGATAATTTGTGAAGATGTTGGATGTTCCCATGTAACATGAGAGGTTTGAGGAAGGGGTACAGTTCTTTCTTTTTATAGTGGAGGGGGAGTGGTAATATTATAAATTCTAAAAGGTATTCATTAATGGGAGGTTTACATTACCCAAAGTTCCTAAAAATGGAAAAATAATGGATTAAAGTGGAATCTTTGTTCATTTAGTCCTCCACAACACTCAAATATATAAATTTAAATAATTTGGTTCTTTGACATCTAAGATTCCCAAATTTTATCATTTAAGCTTTTATTAAAGCATCTTGTTTTCTAATCTTATTAATATAAATATTAAGAAAAAAATAAAGTGAGATTTATTAGAAAATATAAAAAAATAATTATTAATATTATATATAATTTATAAAATAAAAATAACATGTCTTTTAAAATTAATTTTAAAACAATTGTGTGTGATGTGTTATAACACTCCTTAATCATGGACCGTGTTAAAAATGATTTTAAAGTATATAGTTCAATATTTCGATAATAAAAGATAATTTTTCCACTGATATACCATATTTAATATTTATTAACACTTAAAAATAACTTGAAAAATATAGTATTTTTATTATTTTTAAATCATTTAATAAAATATCACTTATTGTAAAATAACATCAATGTCAATTTTGACATTATTTTTTAACATTAATTTTAATATTTCAATACAATATTTGAATTGAAATATAATAATTGTGAAGTTATGTAACATAATAAAATCATTTAAAAAATAATCAATAACAATAATTCAATTAATTATCTTTGCATTTATTTTTTATTGCAATATTTTCTTTAGTTAATTAATATCTAAATAATCAGTACATTGGCGTTTCACAATCATATTAAATAACTAAATAATCTCAAAAATTGATAAATTATTATGATAAAAATAACATATTTATATTTCAAAATGATATTTATAACCTAAAATATGTTCGATTTTACATATTTTATTGTTTTATAAATTATGAAGGTAAAGAAAGTCATTTTTTGTCTTTTTCGTTACATAACCTTCTATATTGCATAAATACATTTAATATTATGCCATAAAAGTAATACCAATTGGAGATATTTTATAATTATTATAATCCAACCGCCTTAGGAACAGTATCATTGTCATTTTGTTCCTTAAGATTATGGTTTAGTCTGTTATTAGACTTTATCTTACCTCAATCTTCGCATTAAATTTTAATCATTGTAATAAATTTTAATTACTTTAACCAATTATTTATGAAAAAAATTAAGTGGATTTTATTAGACCACTAATTTTGTACTAATTATAACTATGTATGTATATTTTTTAAAATTCATATCACATAAGTGGGAAAATTATGATTAACTCTAGTCAATTAGTGTGGCGAGAATGAGGGCTTTTAAAGTTACAACGTTCAAAACATCAATAAGTATTGAAATATAAGTTAAAAATAAAAACTTGTTCTAATTACCTAAATTAGATTAATATATAAATAATAAATCTATTGTGACATTAAGAAATGCAAATATAATTCAGCATTATTCATCATTTAAAAAATATTTTTTTAAAATAAATTTTTGTAATTTTTATTATTCATCATGAAATGAAGTTCCTAAAAAAATCCTACAAATTCACCCTAAATTTTTTTTAAAATTTTAAATAAAAAAATGTGGTTTATTTTGGAAAAAAGTATAAATTTTTTTAAATTTAGTTTTAAAATAGGTTCACCATTAAAAGGCTGTAGAATTTAGTTTTCAGTGTAACACACACAATTCAAGAAACTTGTTATTGTTTTTATCATACACTAACTCAGTGTTGTGCATAGTGTATTCTTAAAATGTTATTTCAAATAAAAATAGAAAAAATAATATTTATTCTAAAATGAAAATATTGTAATGTGGTGGGGTGTTAAATTCTCCCTACTATAATTCAATTTTGTTCTCATAATTTAGACATGATGTTTGTAATCAGGTGATTGATATTCGAAGATAAACCATTTTTGACAAACCCACATCATAAATAGGGTTCATAACACATCTTCATAATCAAAGAGAAATCAGAGTACAATAGGGATGTAACTAAGTTACCTAATAGGAGAATATAGGTGGGAAATGGATACATCGATACATAAGAAAAATATAACAATCAAGTTATGATTGAGAGTGTGGGAGAACACCGTATGGAGAAACTAAACAATCAGAAGTCTGTAAATCAAAAATGATCTAATAAGCGATTTGATTCATTTAAATGAAGGTACTAGGACACAATTTTTTATTCCAAACCATTTTTCCTAGAGTTTTCGAATCTATTCACTCTTTATGAATCCATGTAAATATGGATTTCTATTTTATATATAGAATATTGTTCTTTGGTTGAGTCTTCAAACCTTTCCACTTCATATCATTACACAAGAATCTTTATATAGTAAAGTAATACATTAACTTATAAAATATCATCCAATAATCATCCATGCACTAAATTGTTAACTATTCCAAAATATTATGATCTAATACTTTATAAATATATTCATTGAATTTCCGAAATGAAAATATCATTAGCCATTAACCAACACTAATAAGCACCGAATTTTCAAATTCCAATCAAGTGAATAACTTCATCACGTATCATCTTAAAATATGGTAATGAGTAAAATTACCAAAAACCCATATTTGAAACATGAATTATTCCTTATTCCTTAAGTAAGACAGTATTTATTTGAAGTGTTAATTAAATCAAAAAGTGTATTAAACTCTATTATTGATATAATATAACACTTATCGACAAGTCATTAATCAGTTCCAAGGTAATCAATACTTATCTAAATAAATAATTTTTTCATAATTATCTTAATATCATGAACAGAGTAAGGGCTATCTTTCCCTCAACCATATATTTTCATAAAATTAAAACTTACTACTAAATCACATTTCATGGTACAATTTATCATAGGATCTCAAATCCTTAATAAAAAATTATTACAGTACAATCCTCATATAATCCATTATTCTTATAACCAGTACATCTCTAATAAAATATTTAAAAGACATAACTCTTGAATATGAATTTCAATCATCCTAATTTATATATGCAAGTATCATAACTACACCAATATCTAATATCTTCATTTGGGTTATATTCCTTTGATCCTCGATACTTTAATTTTCGTATTTTCCCATCTCCTTGTCTTTTAAGCATTATACATTGGAATATTCTCTCATTCATTTTTAATCACAAAATTGGTGTCCCTTTTCATCACATTTGTAAAAAACTCCCCTTCCCATCAAGCATATAACGAAGTGTTTCTTTCCAAAATTATCACATTTGGTAATATCTTTCTTTCCCTTCATATTTTTTAACTCATTTTGTTTTTCATGGTGCTCAAACGACCTCTTTTTCACTTGTTTTACTTCTATAGGCATAAGACATAGGTTATTATTTAACCATATATTGGTCGCATGATTCTACGTACTCATAATAAAATACTGTTTGGGATATTATTTCCCTCTGAAATATTGTCTTAAGACCATAAAATATTTGATTCTTCTTACTCATTAGATCATGTGCATCGGTGAGGATCAAATTCTTACTACTATGCCCCATTTAAAAATAATGGCATAAACCGGATGAAAACATAACATAATGTCTAATTCCAAATATTTCATAGCACATAAATTTATGCATCATGGATCCTAGAATCAAAAATTTTTCTTACTTTGGGAAATATTAACATCTAAATTCTTCAAAATGGTTTACAAGGAAAATTTTAGTTATCATAAGCATGTCACTTGAGATTTTTAATCTAGGTTCACAGTATAGCCAATTTTCATGTACAAAGTTACACTGATTTTGGCCTGAAACACCTTTCCATAGTTATTACTCTTATGTACATATGTTCCGAACCCACATCCACTTATCGTATCTATAAAATGATTTATTTATAGGAATACCTTCATAATAAATACATTACTAAAATTCAAGGATGTTTTTGTTTACTAATCCTCAATGTCTACATTTGGATAGTGATTCCTAATCTATTTTTTCTAAATATAGTTTCCAAGGTTTCCTCAAGACATCCTTGGATACCAATATTAGCTCTCTAACCCCGGAAGACTATATCTAGTTAATTATTTTATAACACTAGCATGATAATATTGAATCAAATCCATAAGTACCAATCATTTTATTTGTTTTCAAAATCCTGATTACATACATGATACACACAATATATTGTGAAATAGAAATTACAAATATTATACATAATAAAATGAAATAATATGTGTCCTATAAATAATAATCATATATTTATTTTTCTTTTCCTATAGAAATGAACATAATAAGGTTGAGCTCAAATTCACACTAAGGGTATGTAATGTGGGTGAAATAGTGAATCAATGATATTAAATTAACATGGAGTGGTAAATAACTTATGAGATAGTCCATTAAAAAACTAGATATTAAAAAACAATAATAGAAAGGTATTAAACTGAAACACATTCCATTTATTCAAAGAAATGAAATTAAATGTTTCTATAGATATGTCGATGAAAAGTCTCATGGATAAATAATAACTGAAAATAAATGTGGGAAATAAAAAATTATTTGGTACCATGTTTCCTATGTATATGAAACTAGTATCATAATTACCTTTCACAAGATGTTTTGTTTACCTGGTATAACCCCATATATTGTTTTCAACTATTTCTTCTCATGAGAATATATAAGCATCAAGGGGCTTTGATTAGCCCATCCCAAATTCATAGGTCTTACCATAAATGGTCCAAAAACTATATATTTAATGTCCAAAGAATTCATAATATATCCAATTAATAATGCGGACTACAAAATATTTATATTTACTAAATAATACATATTTATCAATGACACCTCAGTATAGAATATGTAGCAATAAGGTTTGTTGACATTAAAACATTATCGATGAAAATTTATATTTAAACATTCTAATGTGTCCCATACCACATTGAACCATTTAAATCACAATTTCACTTGAATTAAATGAAGCATATATAATAATGAAATTAGGTATATTTAATATATAACATGTCAAAAGTTAGTAAAACAAGAAATTAATGTTAATTGGTGCATAAAAAGAATAAGTCTCAATGGAAAGTAAATTAAGACGAAATCCCCATATCTTAACCTTCCTTTTGTTAGGTCTTCCCTATCCTCATTTATAGTGGTTTAAAATTAGTTAATAACTTATAAAAAACTATATTCATGTTTATAATACCATATATTAACTTTTTATAAAATCTCATTATTCATTTCTTTACATATTTTTTCAATTTCACTTTTTTAGGGGTTAGATTCATAGTTTGCTCGAGTAAGTTCTCACTTTTTTTGTTTTTATCATTAATTAGATCATTTTTTAATCTTATTTAGAATGTAACACATGGATTAATTATCATATATAATCATTATATATATATATATATTTATATTAGTCAATTATATTTAGATATTATAAATAAAGTGTGTTGTTCATAGAGACGGTAGGTCGTATGAATGCATGAATGCTACTTTCATTTATTTTTTGAATTAAAAAAATGAAAAATAAGTGATACATATCTATATTATAAATACTATATCATATATATGTTATATATTTTACATAGTTTTATTTAAAAACACCTTTATAAGTTCTAGATATGGTATCAGTGACTCATATCTCATGGAGTGGTCAGTAGTCCACAAATCCTCGAACGAAATTACTATATTTACACAAGAAGGAAATAATAAATGTATCTTCAAAATAAAAATTAAATAATGAAAATAAAATTATAATTATGAAATAAATCATATATAAATATATTTTACATCATAATTTCCTCCATGAGAGGTGGTAAATAAAATATGAACAATCATCTTTTCGTGAGGCAGTAGTTCTTCGTACAAATAAACAGTATGTTCATTACCCGTTAGAAGGAGGTCTGTGTAAGTGTTGGTATAAATATCAATATAAAATTCTAGAATATTTAGTATACTATTGTTTATATATAATTATATAATAGATATATTTTAGGGTGTGGATTATGGAAATGAAACTATAGAGCTTTAGAGAAGACATTTCCACTTAATCGGGTAACTTTTTTTGGTCTGTGCAAAAAGGATTCCTTGGATGGCTTTCTTCCAAAATGGATGTCATGAACCAAGATGGGTTTCAAACCAAACTGGCACACGACCTAGTCCATGGAAAGGCATGAAGGGATTTCCTTATCCCCACGGGATATCATAAGTGTCTGGGTATAATAGACAATGGTTTGGGAATGATTTATCTGAGTTTAGAAACATTAAACATGAAACAATAATAAATAAAGTGAATCTGAAAGATCATATGAAAAAAAATCCTTAAAAAATTAAAAATTGAATTACATAGTTTTATTTAAATCCCAATAAAACCACAACTAAATAGGATCAGCAAGTCTATCTCAAAAATCACCATAGGAAAAGGGGGCATCGCTCTTATTCCATCTCCATGGCACTACACCGACAATGGAAGCAAACATCCTAAACTCTTATCTCCAAGAACCATTCCCTTACTTGTTTCAAACATTACCAATTATTATTACACAAAAGGTGTAAGTATAGTGTGATCATAAGCCCAATAAGATTCCACCCACGAAATTATTCTATGCTATAAAAATTATAAGAAAATTATATTTTATGTTTCCATAAACAATAAATGCTAGTAATAATTTTAAAGGGACGAAACATTAAATATAAGAATTTTTCAAGAGGGAAAAGTTAAAGAATGAAAAAATATAATGAAAACACATATAATTTTGAAATGAGCTCCCAAACACATTGTATTCTAAAGATGAGTACAACACAACCAATAAGCCCTATACTTGGGAAATACCCCTAGGTACTAGTTTAACATGGGACACAAGGTATATTATATCTAGGTAAAATGTGGATTTGGAACCAAAGTGAACTACGTTCTCATACACGATCCACTATTATGGAGCACAACCATATGATAGTGTTATCCAATCAATAATCATTACTTTTTTAGGGTTTTCATCATTGATCTTACTATGTGAAACCGGGACAGGGCTACTTCTAAATCATAAGCAAACTAGTTCAAGTCCACCCACCCCAATACATTGGATTTTCATTTTCACTCAATAAATTTCCACATGTAATAAGATATAATTTTCACATCAAAACACCATTCATAAATCATACAAAAACAAAACAGTACCCCAAACCAATTATGCAGCTTCAATGCAGTTCTTTAATCCCAATAAAAAATTTATAAAACAACTTCAAGAGGGGTTACATGGCACTACATGAAAAATTCATTCAAAACCCCTATTTTAATAAAAAAGAACAAAAAAATACCATACCAAACCAGAATTGGAATCTCTAAAACCTTTTAATGAATCAATTTCAAGAATCATAATATTACCCCAAATGATACAACAGGGAATGCACATGAAAAACACCGAAGTCCATGTTAAAATGTAACTTTAAAATTAGATACTTAATCAATGCTACGAAAAATGATTTTCACACCACAAACAATAGATGAGAAGATTTTAAAATAAGTTAATCAAGAAATATAAATTCCTCAAATAATGTTTACCAATGGAACCACCTACGTTTAATGTCAAAACCCCCCTAAAATTTGTGGAAACATCACCATCACCAAAACCGCACCACAAGCGAGTGAAAACAAACACTTATCAAGAAGATTTAACCAATAAAATAAATATTAAACACTATGGAAAAAACTCTAGCTTCTGTAATTTTAGAACAACTATTATGAGGGAAGAAACCCTAGAGAGAATGAAGGAAAAATTGAAATACTCACTTACTTGAAGAATCTCGACGTTTCCCACACCAAAACCCCTTCAAGATTGGGTTCTAAGGGAGAATGAGGGATTATAGAAGACTTTTTTGGATGAAATGGTCAATTATAGAAATAAATGGTCACATTATGTTTAATTCCAGATAAGAGAAATGGGAATACCAAATTTTTTATGAATTGGATGATATGCACAGTTTGTCCGCATGGGGTAGAAAATTATACAGCCTAACCGTGCACCTAGTTCTTTCAGCCCAAAAATATTCATTTCCCTCCAAATTACAAGTGATAGCCTAGGTGGAGATTATCTAAGAATAGAAGAAAAAATACTAGAAATGAAGGGAATGGATGTGAAAATTCACCGCATTATGAAAACATTCCGCCTTAGAAAGCCAACCGGAAGCTTGATTGGAATACAAGAATGGGCACACCTGCTCAACCCATGACATCAGCTCCCAAATCCCAAGCACATAAATCCTATCCTAACAAAGGACCTGGAAACATAGAATATAAATCCCCAATGTACCTTTGATTTGGAATCCATTATTCATCACTTCCATTCAAACACATATAAATCAGGCTCTATCTCCAACTCTTCCCAATTTGACACATGAGACTCATCTAGATTGTAATTCTTCTATTAAGAGACATCGAATATTCAATGTATATATTTTAACTAAGAAGGAAAATATAACTTTTATTCAACCTTGTTAATCCCCTCAATGATCTCAAAAGTTCTGACATACCTATGCATTAGCTTTCCCTACTTTTCCAAATGAAGATGTCCCAAACGAGAGGCCACCTTCAAAAATACTTGATCACCTAAAGAGAATACATGATCTCAACACCTCTGATCATCATAAGATTTTTGGTGAATTTGAACTTTCAAAAACCTTTGTTTTGTCAACATGACCTTCTTATATGTCTCTTTCACTAGGCTCAGCACCAATAGTGAGGTCTCACCCGCCTCAGCCCAACATTGGGGGGAACCAATAAGGCCGATCATAGATAACCTAAAAAGGATCAATTCAAATAGAGGATTGATAAGTATTCTTATAAGAAAAATCAACCATCCCCCAATGGAAATCCCAAGATCTTCTGAAGTCCAAAGAACATACAAGAATAATGTCCCCTTGAATCTAATTTTCCCACTCCATATGGCTATCTACTTGATGTTGGTTTGTTAGGATCAACTTAATATGTGACCCCAAAACCATCTGAAGACCTTACCAAACCCCATATGTTAAATGAGGTTCTCTATCTGATACAAATGTCAATTGCACACCCTGAAGCCTTCAAACCTCCTAATTATAGAATTGTATCAACTATCCACATTATTTATATCTCTTATTAAAATAAAGTGTGATGATTTGGTTAGACTATCAGTCACTACCCAAATAGTGTTCTACCCTTGAGGTGTATAAGGTATGCCAATAATGAAATCCATGGAGACCCCATTCCACTTTCAGGTAAGAATGGGTAATGGATTCAATCCAGAGTTCCTTTAATGCCTTTCCTTAACCTACTAACATGTATTGCATCTTGAAATGAAATCAGCCTATGTCTCATCTCATACATGGAAACAAGAATATTAGACAAATATGACAATACATTTTTGTAGCCTTGGGATGAACAACCCATTGAGATTGGAGGTTATCATGCATCACCACCTTCTTTAGAGATAATGTCATGACTGAATGACCCTTAAATCATAATATCCCAATAACACGCCTCCACTATGCTCCTTGGTCTCCATGTGAATCTGAGCAAGGAGTCCCATCAGAGTCCACTCATCACTGGACTTCCTCAAAGCCCACACTGGTACATTAATGATCAAGGTATCATCCACCAAGTTACCCTTTTTGAGGTATAGATTACATTAAAGTCAAATCCCTACAAATACTCATTCCAAAGGCACATCCTCAAAATATGATACTTAATTGATAAAATGTAAGATAAGATCTTATGATCGGAGTAGACCAAAAATTTCTCATTGAAGATATAGTGACACCAAGTCATGAAAGAATGCATCACTGTTGGTAACTCTAATTCGTGTTCTAGATAATTCTTTTCATGTGGTCAGAGTTAGTGAGATCCATATGCTACGATGTGATCACCTTGCATAAGCACACACCCAAGACCCATACCCAAAGAATAATTATAAACTACATAGCCCTTTCCAGATTATGGAATGACCAACATAGGGGGCGGTAGTCAACCACTTCTTAAAATCCTTGAAGGATTCTTGGAATTCTATTCCCCATTCAAACTTCAACCGTTTATAGTTAGTGTAATCATTGGTGAAGAAAGCCAACAGACATTCCAAAAAAACCAAATGTAGTAACCTACCAGGCTAAGGATACTCTTGATATCAAAAAACTTCTTCAGCTTCTCCCATGAAATAAATACACTAATCTTTCCGGGTTCCACCAAAACCCCCTGCTCCAAGATGACATTACCCAAAAACATCACTTCCCTAATATAGAAATATTATTTGGAAAACTTTTCATAAAAGTGATAATCCTGTTGAGTGACCAACATGATCTATAAATTATTCTCATGTTCCTCCTCGGATCCTGAGTAAACCAATATGTCTTCCATGAATACCACAGCAATGGAATATTGATATTGGTGGAACACCCTTTTCAATAGTTCCATAAATATTTTTATAGTGTTTTTCAATCCAAAAAGCATGAACAAATACTCAAAGTGGTTGTACCTTCTTAGGAAAGACATTTTCAGGATATCCTCCTCTCTCACCCAAACATGGGGGTAAATATAATGCAAATCTATTTTGGAAAACCAATTTTTCCCCTTTAGCTAATCAAAAAAGTCAATAATTCTGTGAAAAGTATAATTCAGGTTGATGATTACCTTATTAAGCATCTGGTAATCAATGAATAACAAGAGGGATCCATTGGCCTTATTTACAAAATAGATAAGAGTAGCCTGAGGAGAGACACTCGGGTTAATGAATCTTTTCGATTCGAAATCATCTACTTGTACTCATTAATTACCTCAACTCGGTGGGGGCCATACGATGTGAGGGAAAATATATCTGTTGTGTTCCTGGTTCCAAATCAATCAATAATTCTATATCCTACTCCGACAAAATCCTAGAAAATAATTTGGAGATACCTTCAAGAAATCATCTATTACCCAAGGTAATCCATCCTTAAGATCACTACCATCTAACTCTATCATGAGTGAAGACTATTGAAAGAAAATATTTCCCAAATATTGGAGTGGAGGACCCACGTGACATGATTAGGGATCCCATTCCCCATGAAAAAAATGAGGACTCCTATCAGGTGTCATGAAACTCTCATGCTTCCTATAGTAATTGATATGTACATGAAAGTGAATGAGACAATCTATGTTGAGGATTACATCAAAATGTTCTACATCCATGAAAAGGAGATCCCATTCCATCTCAACTCCTAACTTGGAAAGTGCACATGATGGGAACATGGATCCTTGCTCCATATTCTTACCTAAGAGTGTCACCAAATACATCGTAAAAGAAAAAACATTGGTTGGAAAATATAGAAAATTTACAAGATTGGAAGAGCTAAAAGAAGGAGAAGAACTAGTATCAAAGAGAACAATTAGTAGAGAAGATGATATCAAAAATGGTACGTTGAACTCTAAAAGGCCATGAATCTGATCCCACTAGGGCCTAATCCATAGCATGAAGATTCCTGGACTCTTCTTGAGAACAACTGCCCGTATGTGTATCAGCCCTGAACTAGAAATGCCCAGAAGACGAACCAGACCTACCACCATGACTACCACACCAAGATCCCACCATCTTGGATGGCTCTATCTAAACTGAAACTCCCTTATAAGACACAGATCCATCACCACTATTGTATGGGTGCATCACACTGTATATTAACTACACATACACCATAACTCCACATTGATAACATGGCCTATGATGGGACGTACATCTTGGATGGATGTGTCCTGCCTTCCCACCCTAATGGAACACCATAGACCCTGGGTCAGAATATATAGATGAAGACAACCTGAAAGGATATCCTGAACTACCACCTCTTTTCTTCCCATGATCATCCCACTTCCAATTTTTCTTTGAGGAGTAGTCACTACCCATAGCATACACCACCCCATAAACCCAATGTTTCTTTTCAGTTCATTGTCGACCATTCAAGCATGATCAACCACCTCATCTTAGGTTCACAGATTAAACAAGAATACCAGTGATTAAAAATATAGTCGAAGACCCATCTAAATTTTATGATCAATAATATATTCATTGGAAACAATTTCAGGTGTCGACCAAACTAGCTGAACAAAATGGTTTTCATATTCCATCATTAACCGATCTTCCTTGGAATGATCCATGAACTCTTAGGAACTATAATATTCTAGTACCTCTAGACACTAATTCTAGTTGATGATTGTCTTGAAATCCTTCCATATCATCTGCTAATTCTTCCCATCCCGAAGCCCTGATTCCCACCACCTGTGACTGGGACTTTCTAGGAAAAACATTGAAAATTTCACCCTAACCTCCTCAGGAACGTCATGGAATTCAAACATGCTCTCTATCTTCTCAACCCACTCTTATACATCCTAAGGATCTATTATAACTCTAAATACAGGAGGCTTATTCTCGAGAAAATCCTAGGATTAATCATTCATGTTACCAGGTTCGTCTTATCTAATTGGACCAGGACTAGGACCCACTCCATGTACTAGAGCCTGGACATCCCATACCACAGCTTCTAATAACCTATTAACATGCGGTGAGGGAGAAATAACTCTATATTCCTTCAGTGGTTACATGAGAGATTTTTGGGGAGGAATGTTGACACAAAAAAGATACTGTCACAAGAGAAATAATAAGAATAATAGTTCTGAAAAATTTCAGGAAAAACATCTAATATAAATAAATCATAATCTCACAATAATGAAATAAAAAAATACATCACCCCCACAAAATTTCCTTGTGTAGTTTTTTGCTCGTGCATCCCACTTAAAAGAGAATTCAAAGAAAAATCCCAACATCCCATGGGGAATTATAGTCTATCATGGGAGGTGAGGACCAAGAACCATACTCACATCCAGAACTCTGAGCCCCAAATTTCAAAGCACCTGTCTAAGTAGACTCATCCAAAATAATATGACCCAAAGAGCATAACCATGATTTGATACCATTTTGTCATGAACCAAGCCAGATCACCATCCAATATGGCAACCGACCCAATCTTTGGAAAAGCTCTAAGGGTGTTCCCTCTCCCCACATAAATTCACAAGTGTCTGGGTATCATAAAAAATGGTTTGGGAATTATTTACCTAATTTTAGTAACATTAAAAAAACAACAATAATAAATAAACAGAATCTAAAAATTCGCAAAAAACAACCCTTAAACAAATTTCTGAAATGTATTACATAGTTATAATAAAATTACCAGATGGATACAACAAATAATGAGCATCAAGTCTGACTGAAAATCACCACATGACATGGTTTCATAACCCTCAAGCCATATTCACAACACCACACTAATAAGGAAAGCTAACAACCCATAATTCCATCTCTAAATGTCTTTCCCTTACACGTGCCAAACATTACCAAGTCTACTAGCACCCAAATGTGTATGTAGGGTGTGATCCTAATCAGAATAGGATTATTTACAAAAATATATGACATTATATAAACAATATAATAAAATAAACATTCATATTTTAATAAATATGAATTTTTAGTTATAATTTTAAGGGGATGCAACTTTAAATAAAAGTAGTTTTCATAGGGAAATATTAAAGAATTAAAATTTATTAAGAAGACACCAATAAAGTAGAAATTCCCAACCAAACATATGATTTTCTAGGTCTTTTTAAAATGTAACTAATGAGCACTTGTCATGGGAAATACAACTAGGAACTAGTTAACCATGGGAAAATAGTTACATCATATCTTGGATAAATGTGGTATAAAAAGCACAAAGAACTGTGTTCTTGTGCACGAACCACTAGTAGGGGACTCAACCATAACCTCATAGTCTTCGATCGATCATCAATATTTAGTTAGTGTTGTCATCGTTGATCTTCCTAAATGAAACTCGGACAAGGCTACATATGAATAACTAGAATTCTAGTCTTAGTCCTCCCACCAAGAAGCCCAATATTTCTATTTTTGATTGATAAAGTTCTATATTTTATAAAATAACATTTTACCATGAAAACTCCATTTCAAAATCTTAACCACACAAAATAGTACCCCAAACATGATCCTCACACTCAATGTAGATCTTTAAAGCCAATAAATTTTTTTTAAAACAACTCCAAGAGGTGTTATATGGATTTTCACACAAATTTTCTTCCAAACCCCTATTTTAATGAAAAACTCTAAAAAATATCATACCAAACCAGAATTGGAATCCCTAAAACCATTTAATAAATCAATGATAAGAATCATATAAAAACTATTAATTATAAAACAAGGTTTATATATAAAAACACCCAATTCCATGTAGAAATGGAAATTTAAAATTAAACACATAATCAATGATTCTATAAAATGATTTTCAAAATAAAAAAAATAGATGATAGACATGATAAATAAGTTTATCAATAAAGATAAATTAATAAAGAGAATTATTATTCATGGAACCACCTATCTTGAATTTTAAAAACCATAAAATATTTCTAAAAACTCACCAACACCATAATTACACCACAAGAGAGTGAAAATGAACCATAATAAAGTATATTGAACCAATAAACTCAATATGAAACCCTAGAGATAAAACCCCAACAGCTGGAATTTTAGAAAATTAAGGAGGGAGGCAACCCAAGAGAGGAGGTTGAATAAAAAAAATACTCAATTACTTAATGAATCATGAATTTCCCCCACCTAAACCCCTTCTAGAATGAGTTCCAATGGAGGTAGAGAGAGCAATAAATACTTCTATAGATAAAATTTTCGTATGGGGGAATAAATGGATGTATTACGTTTAATTATTTAAGGGAAAACGGGAATACATTTTTTTATGACCTGGACATTATTCATGATTTTTCTACATTGTTTTGTAAACAGTGCACCCAATTATGTCCACATAAAAAATTTCCATTTCTCTATCAAATATAAGGGGGAGCCTAAAAGGAATGGATATGCCATGAATATAAGAGATAATACCTAAAAATAAGGAAATTGATTTAAAAATAGAGGCTTCAAATTCAATGGTAGGGTGTTGGTGGAATACTTGGGAAGATATTGAATGAGAGAAAGTGACTTGAGAGCTGTGAGTAATGGGTGGATTTCATGCCTTTTTATAGTGGATGGGAAGTGTAACTCTTGTAAATATGAAAATGTATTCAGTAATGGAAGGTATAACTTACTTATAGTGCCTAAAAATGAATAAATAATGGAGTAATAAGGAATAATGGTATATTAAAACCTCAACCACTCAAAAATTTTTACATTTTAATTATTTTATTCCTTAACATCCCAAATTCTAAATTTTTATCATTTTGGTTATTATTAAAGTGTCTACTTTTATTATATAATGAATTTAACCCTTAAGAAAAAAATAATGTGAGATTTTATATAAAATATAGATCTACTAAATTATTAATGCGATATAAAATTTATAAAATAAGAATACTCTATGTTTTTGAAATTAATTTTAAAACAAGGACATGTGACGAGTTATAACACTACTTAAACACAAACTATGTTAATAATTATTTTATATTATATAGGTCTATATGTAAATAATAAAAGATTAATTAGTCCTTTAATAGAAAATATTTAAATTTTATTTACAATTAAAAATAACTTTTTAGAATATAACATTTTTATTAATTTCAAATCATTTAATAAAACATAATTTGTTATAAACTAACAATAATGTCAATTTTGACATTATTTATTTAATTTTAATTGAAATTTTAAAAATAATATTTTAATGAAAATATATTAATTTTAATGTATTTAAACATGATATATACATACAAAAATAATAAATAAAGACAGAAATTCAATAAATTCACTTCACTCTTAGTATTAATAGTATCATTTACATTAGTTAATTATTAACTAGATAATCACTACGGTGGCGTTTCACAATAATTTTAGGTAACTAAATCATCTCAAAATATTATTGATAAATTATTATTATAAAAATAACCTATTTATATTTTTAAAGTATATTTATAACAGAAAATATGAAGTTTTGTACATATCTCAATGTTTTATAAATTTTAAAGGTATTTAAAGTTCCCTTTTTTTCTTTTTCATTACATAACATTTTATTTAGGGTACTTATATTTATAATTACCCAATTACCCATAAATTTTGAACTAATTAAAGATATTGTCAATTTTTAGTAGCCAATGGCTTTTGAAAAACTCTCCAGTTCATTTTGGTCCTTAAGATTACGGTTTAGTCTCTTATTAAGGTTAATCATACCTTAATGACTGTAATTAATTTAATCGCTTTCACTAAAATTTTTTGTCAAAAATTAACTTGATCATATTATACCACAAATATTGTTATGATTACTACCATGTATGTTCATTTTTAGAAATTAAAATAACAAAATTGGAAAGAATAAATTTAACTCTAATAATGTAGATGTGGCGAGAATGTGGGGTTTTAATATAAAAATAATAAAAGTAAAATAATGTTGATATCAAATAAAATATCAAAAAGGTTTCAATGAACTACATTGGATTAATATATGAATAATTTAACTATTTTGAAAATAAAAATCAATTTAAAATATAATTTTTTCTATTAATTATTTAAAAAAGGATATTTCTAACAAAATCATAGTAATTTTTACTTTTCTTCCAAAACTGATGTTTTTTAGAAAATCCAAAAAATCCAGCCTATTATAATTTTGACATTCGAAATCCAAAACTGTTGATTTTTTAAGATATAAAATATAAAAAAATGGATTTTTTTTAAGATATATTCTTCATTATAAGGTGGAAAATTTTAGTTTTTTGTAAAATGTAAGCCATTGAAGAAACTTATTGTTGTTTGTGTCACACACTAACTTAGTGTGGTGTGTATCATAATATTAAATTGATGTTACATAAAAATATAGGGCACTAATTTTTATTCTAAAATGAAAATATTTTAAATTTTTTTGGTGTTAAAAATGTCAACATAGATTCATTGATTAGTTTTTTCATTAGTTCCTCAATGATTTCTTCACAATACTAAGATCATAAAAATTTAACCCCTTTACATGTCAACTTGGTTAACTGATTAGATAATTACGAATAATTTTAAATTAATTTTGAATGGTAACCCTTTTTCGAAGGAAAATATGTATCTCAATTATATTCATTGGTGTGGTACATTAACTAACAACTTTTTTCCTAGTGGGGTCAACCAATATTCTATATTTGGAGACAACACCGCCAATAATAAATACTTTTTGAAACTGTCATTTACACTTAATAAATTTTACATATGGTTCTTCCATAGTTAGGGTCTCAAGGATGATTCATGGATGATATATTTGGTCATCATATGAGCTTGATTATATCAATATGTCATCGATGAATAACACAAAAAAATCAAAATAATATTTGAATATTTTGTTCATTATATCCATAAATATAGTTGGTTCATTATTTAACAAAAATGGAATTACTAGAAAATAATAATTTACATACCATTCTCAAAATACCATATTCATTATATCATCTATCATAATTCTTAATTGATGATAACAAAAATAGATATCAGTTTTAGAGAAATATTTGGACCCTTGAAATTTATCAAAGAGATCATCAATGTGAGGAAATATATAATTATTCTTAATATTGATATCATTGATTCCCCTATATTCATTGAATAATCTCATAGAACCATCACTATTAATCACCAAAAAGGATGTTTTCCCTCAGGCTAAATATTAGGGAATATAAACCCTTTACACATTAACTGTAGCAAAAATTTACAATTCTCTATAAACTCCACCGAATTTATCTAGTAGGGAAGCTACGTTTTGGGTTTTCTGTTAAGGATGAGAACATTATAAAATTGAACCCAAAAATAAAGAGTGTATCTTCATAACTCTTCTAGGAATGCGTTCATATATTACCTCAAAAATGATACATCCTCTTTTTGAGGAAAGTGATTCTCATTCATTAAATCATCATCTACGTTTTTATTAAGATGAAACATAGAATGAGGTTCAAAATAAGAATAAATAAATGAAATATGTCCTCTAAAAAAATGTAATTTTATACCATCCTATTATGTTGTAATCTTATTTTCCAAATAATAAATTGTTTCATTACACATTGAAATCATGTCCGTCCCATGGATTATGTCAAATTCTATCATAAGAATGATAATTATATCTACAAATAGTAAATTTACAAGGGTCGAAATCTGGATTTCCTAACATATAATCATTTCTATAATATTTCCAATAGGTTTAATAATTAATAAATTCCTTATTATGTTTCTAGAGATATATTTTATGTTCATAGAAAACAGCGAAGATATAAATGTTTTCAATGTTACTGAATCTATTAAATAATTAGCTAATTTTTAAGTAATGATTAAAATACCTTCCACCACATTTTTAGGAACTAAAACTTCTACATTAGTAATAACAAAATCTCAACATTGATCCATATTCATCTTTCTAGTATATTTCCTTGACAACATGGGAATTTATTTTAATAATGTAACATATTGTTGAAATTACAACATTAGATATTGGTGTCTTCTCTCTTGTGATCTCATTCATGAGCTTTGTCCCCTTTATCTCAACACCTATAATTGATAATCATTCAATTAATTTAAGTTATTGGGTGATTCTGTCCACCTTTATTGCATGTTGGGTGATTTATCATTCATTATTTTTTCATTTATAAATTTCTTCCACCATAATACTCTTCCACCCTATTCTGCACCTGATTCCTCTTGAAAATAGGAGACTCAAAAAATTTATTTTCATTCTTGATAGAAATAGTCACAATCCCTTTATAGGTGGAAAATCTTATATATAGTAGTTATCATCAGATTTTTTATGTTAACCCATTGAATAACAAATAAATCATTCTATCTAGGTTGCGTACATTAAATGTTTTACGTCATGATGACCATATAAAGTTATATTCATACTTAAAAAAAATTCTTAACCCTTTTTCCATACGTTTAGTAAATTTAATTCCATTTATTATCATTGTTAATGATGGAATTACTTTTCAAAAAATATATCTTTAAAACAATTACATTTTATGTAATTTGTTTCTACTTCCTTATTAGTGTTTTTAACCAACGACTGCTACTATTCATCCTCTCTCATGGGTCAATATACCACCATAAAACATTCTCTTTCTCATAAAATCCCAATGAAAGTAATAATGTTTCTAGGGTCCTTTCCTATTATTTATCCATCAATGTATTCGTGGTCACACTGAAAGAGAGATGTTGTTTCAGAAAGAAGTGACCTAAAATTGATAGAACACAGTTGGGGGAAATAGGTTATTCCTTGGGAGAATGGTTGTTATTAATAAACTGGGTAAATTTCATTAATATATCCATTTTTTATGCAATACAACCATAGTTTAATTTAATTTATATAGTGGGGAATCCCAACAATGATTTTGGGTGTCGAAATAGTTGTTCCATCGATTAGGTGTTTTTTAGAAAATATTGTATACAAAATTAATTTATAAATAATACTATCTATTTCATTTATAGAAACATATTTATAATATACTATGGATTTCTAACAATTTTTCATGTTTTAACTATGTTCATCTAAATATATTTGTTGAGGAATCCATTAAACTACCCTATGAAACCAGTTGTGATGACCACAACCCTAAAACCCTAGATCCTATATTTATTTTATTATATAGGTTCCTATATCACAATACATAGGATCCCATAGTTTAATATCCTTATTAAACTAGATACATAAAATATTTTATCATTACATTGGAATAAAATGTATCTTTATAAATTTTAAAACATTATTATTATCCTTGAAATATATTTTTTATATTTAGTACTCTTCTGGGATTCCTGGGGAAAGTGAAAATATAATGGGGTGAGATTAAACACTAATTAAGGGTGTAACATACAATAAACAAATTTATAAATAAAAAAATTATGTCTATAATAAATAAACTGTGTTATTCCATATGAAATAAATCCGAGGAAAAATTAAATCCATGGTCAATATAAAAATGAATAAATATTTGGGTAAAAATAATTGATCATACTCTTATGAGAATGTATAATTTCGTATATCATAAATATATCTTCACGTACTAAATCCAAGACATCTTACATAAAAGGAAATGATGTGTCCATAACCCTAACTTAGTTTTCTCATGAGGCTGACTAGTGTAATGAGGGGATATATAATTTTGGGCCCTAACCACCACATAATAGTCTAGTACATTCAATCATATAATAATATATAACATTGAGAAATGTTCAAGGAATGAAAAACTAAATTATGTTGAAAAATTTATCAATAATGTATATAATACTATGGATTTCTGAATAAATGATATAATTATTTAGTGATTTTATTCCAAATCAAAGAATAAATAAATATATGTTGGAAAAATACCCTAAATATTAACTATGTATTTTACAATGTACATATAAACATTCCTAATAAGTGAAGGATACTAGATTCATCTCATTAGATGTTCACAAGAACTATAGTTTCAAGGGGTCTAGGTATCTAGATACATGAATTATGAAATGGTAGAAGACCAATGAAATTGTAGATAAATACTTAAAAATTATTTATAAATAACATGAAGATAATCCAAAATTATCATTTAGGAGTTTCAATCTTAGAGCGCAATATGTTCCCACTAATTATCCACCAGGATGATGATAAAGATATACCAAACCAACTATTTTTAGGTTTATAACCCAAAGATGCATCTAGTATAACACCACATCCAATTATAGTATCTAAAAAGGAATTTCTCATCATGGAAAACCAGATACACATCACGTGACTAATATTTTAGTAGTGTTTTATAGTTACATTATTGTTCAAGAATTATAAAGTCTTAGAAAAAGTTTATAATAAAATGGATTTAGTGATCTTGCATTGAAAATAATTAAATTTGTTGATAATGAAATGTAATTAAATGAATTTTGATATATTAAATGGATGTTAATAAGACAATATAATAATTGAATTTCAATTAAAAATTAAAAAGGATGATTGGGGGATCTCTTACCTCTCTTTATCTTGTTAGCCTAAAATTAACCCTTTGATCGTGGAAAACTCTTCAATATTGAAAACAAAAAAAATTAGGACACTCCTTGGGGAGTATATAATGACAAAAAATATTATTTTAGTGATCAACAATGAGAAGTGGTAGTTGGTATTTATATTTGAGGAGGGGTTGTTTTAAGGAATTAATTTTTTATTAATATATTATATAATCCAACCATATGTGTGTGAAAAAAATTATAAGATATTTTATGGATAATTAATGAGTGATTGGGGGTTTTTGGATGTTCAATGAATGACCAATTTGGAAATCACCTTCCAACCAACCCATTTAACATAAATAATGAAAAACAAAATACATTGGAAATAAATTTATTCCATTGAAAATGTAATGTATAAATTTAAAGACTAAAATTTACATTTAAAAATTCAATTTTATAAGTATTGAAAGAAATTTTGATTGAATAATATTTTTCATAAATTTAATTTTTCATTCCTGTATAATAGTGATTTCAAGAAATCATATTTCTTGTAAAATAGTAATTTTAACTTATAAACAAAAAAAATCAACATTATCATAAATTTATTAAAATTTAACCCTCAAAGAATTTACATGTGATGAGTCCAAAAAAATTACTTAATCAATATAATCCTCTAAATATTATATTTTAAAATTTTAAATAATTGTTTTTATGAGTTTAAAATAAATAGTTTTTATTGCCTAATTAACATTTTTTCCATTAAAAAATTGAACAGTACTTTGATAAAATATGTTATCATTTAAAAATAATTATATATAATAATTTAATGAAAATAAAATTTATTTAAAATTAATAAATTTATCATAAATTTTTTTCTTTATTGGAATATATGTAGAGTCTTCAATAATACAATTTTATTTATATCAAAAAATAATCCTAAAGGTCACTTAATTTTGTTGGCATAAACAATAATAATAATGAACAATTTTCTAATTGAATATTATTCCTAATGTGTATCATTCATATTTTCATACATTAATAATGGAAAATGACCATATTTATTGATAAGAAGACGATAATTATCAGTTTATTATTAACTACACATCTTATAAATGTTCTTACATAGTAGTTGATAATATATACCATTTTCTTAATGCTTCTATTTTTTTGAAATTTATGGAAGGGGAGACAATTATGGAGGAGTTCAAACAAATATACTTTATTTTAGTGAATTTAATTTCATTCCATGTGCATATTCCATTAATTATCATAGTTTTAATAGTCTATATTTATACATGATGTGTAATGTTCTCATGAAATGTTATATTTTATCCATATTCCAACCTATTATAAGAGTGGATATTTTATTGGATATTATTATAATAGTCTTAAATAATGAAATAATGTGTTTTGTTATTCTAGTATCTTTCTTATATTTTACAATGTTACTAAGAGTGAAAAAATATTATATATATAGAATAAATAAATTTTTGGGTCATTTAAAAAACATTTGGTACAAGGTACCCGATCATTTATATTGAATTCTTTATTCAAAAAATTGCATTTTATCCAGTAAAAAATATAAATTAATATTGGATATGTGAATGTATATATACCTATATAAATAAAAAAATGGAATATTTACCATATTTTTCTCTTGTTTGGGCATACTAGTGCACCTGAGTGTTTGAAAATATTATATCATTTTTAGGTTTTGCATTTCATTCTATGCTAAATGGTACATAAAATATCATTTATATAAATAAAAAAATGTAAACAAAAATATATTTTTAACATAATAATTAAAAATTAATTAATATTATCATAGAAATCCATAATTAATCTAATATATATAAATCAGAATATAATTACTAGAATAATAGTTACTTATTAAAGTAAAACACTCTAGAGAGGTTCCAAGACATTATCTCCACTATTAATATAAATTTTACATATAAAATACGCACTATTCGCATACCTCGAAAATGCGAGAAAGAATCACTTTTTAGCTATTGATAAAAGTGTATCAATGATGCACAGATAAAGTTGTTTATTAAATATAAAAACATATAATGATGTAATATAAAATTATAAATAATATTATCACCCAAATACCTTCCCACGAAATATCTTTGATTACAAAAATCGACTCTACTCTATAAGAGTCTCTAAATTGGAATTATATTGTTGAATCTAACTATTGTTCCTATGGAAATTTTACATTCCATAACATTTCTACCTTTACTTTTCTTATATTTATTGTAGTTATGAATGAATTGTTCATTTATATTCTATAAAATGAATCAGTTTATAGAAATGGTATTTTTTAGAGAATAAGAATCATAATCCAACTAAAATTTGTAAAATTTTGCAACAAAAAGTCACAATAAAAACAAAAAAACTATACTGAGTAATGAAATAACTATTTAAAAAATAAAAGACACAATTGCATCTCCATATCCATAGGATGATCTATATTTCCAACTAACTCTATCTTGGGGGGGAATCTTTTACCCTCATCAGATATTGGAGGAATAGAATGAAGTTGATGATTGGTGGAATTTTTCTATCACAATGGCCCAGGAGTATGAAAAAGTTGAAATTATGATGTCAGGGAAATTGGATAAGAACACTAGGGTTATTAAATACATGATTAATTAAAATTTAAACCAAGGAAACAAGAAGGATATATAGATAGAATTTATAAATCCGGGGGGGGGGGGTTAGGAGACTAGCTAGAGTATATACCTTTGACAATGTGATAGAAGTTGTAGGGGTAGGACCCCACATAACATATGATTCACCCTTGACATAGATCCATGAAATAATATTAACAATTATATATATACATATATATGTATGTATAAGATAAATTCAATAAATTTTTAAAATTTATACTCACATGGATTATCAAAGGTTCCATTTCAACCTCTCTTCAACATTTCTCACCATAAAAAATTGTCCTCCTCATAAATTATTTATGACAAAAAATTATTAGATAAAATTTGTATCATGTATATACGATAACAACTGTTATAAAATTAGAAATTACCTTATTATTGAAAAGTTACATTACTATTTTTTATTTTAATTTTCAAATAAAAAATTAATTAAGATCCAGAGATTTTGTTAGGATGGTTTTATTTTTTAAAACTTAATGAAAATCTTATTAAATTGTTCAATGAAATGATTAAATGTAATAGAAAATGTATTGGGAGAGTTCCAAGTGGTTATGACCTGAAAAGTGAGAAAAATGGGTTATACATTTCATGGAGTAGGTTTGGGGCATGGTTAGTACAATCCATGATCTCAAATCGTTCACCTTGGACATGGGTGGAAGATGGGATGTAAACTACTTATTGGGATTTTAAAAACTACGAGTATTTAGAAACAGATAATATCATGGCCATATATGGTTTCCTAGACCATGTGGGATTCCTAGGAAACGTTGTGTCTTGGTTTCCTCATTGTTAAATGGAAGAATATGGTTTCGATGGGATTTGAAAATTGTGCATCCAAATCATGTGCATATTAAAAATATAACATTTTATAATTTTTTTCGACACCCCTCATTTCACTATGGTGTGTATTTAATATATATTTTCTAATTTGGTCTGGTAAAAATTTTCATATGTATCGAGAATAATGCTTTAAAAGTTTTATTCATTATTGTACTACCCCTAGTTGTGAATGATTATGCGTGGTTGTGCCTAAACCATGAAAAGGGGTATATAATTAGGAGAATGTAGTTTTTCATGGTTAGAGAATAGTTAGTAAAACTATTCCATGCCTTAGGGTAATCATATGGGGTGGGAGTTGGTAAGGTAGTGCCTCATGCATGGTTGGTTCATAGATAAGAAAATAATCCAGCCTAACCATCTGGTTTACCATGTTTTTGAAATTATTTTTTCTTATATTTTAAACCCTAAACCAAAAAAAATATCACTATCTTCTCTCCCTTATTTTGGATCATGACACCCCAACCCTTTCACTCATCTTCTCACATGATTAAGACGAGGGAACTCCCGAAAATATTCATCCCCTCACCTCTTAGATAATAACTACCTGCTCTCCCTCATGTTGCCTACTCCCTATAGCCTCCGATTTATTCATTTTCAACACCTTCAGATCAATATCCCCTATCCAGGTTTCCTTACTCCCCAAAAAAATCTTTGTTAATGGAAATTTTGGGCTGATCTTCAAAGATTGGAGTTTGATCTCATAGGTATTGAATATTCTTACATATCTTCATTGTTTCGTTGTGATTTACACCTCCATGGTCTTATTCATTGGTTCATTTGAACTCTAGGGTTATTGATCATGAGTTTTTTATTTTTTTTATTATTCTAGGGTTTGTATTCTTTCCTTTTTCCTTTTTGGTGTCCTTCATCGAAGGTGATGTGTTATAGCTCATTGTAGCTTGATTTCCTATTGATTTCTTTTGTTCTATGGTAGTTTTTCTTCTACACTCTCCTTTTTTCATGATTTTAATTAGGGATTTTGTGATATTTTATTCCACCATTTTTGTTTTGGGTGTCTTAATGAAATTCAACGGTGACTTACATGTATCTATAAAAATACTGAAAAACATATAAAGACTCCCTTGTACATAATAATGTATGGTAATGATAATATGAACATTGGGGATTGGTTTTATCATATATATGAAGTGTTTATCATTATTTTAAGAAAAAATGGGTGGATTCAAAAGGAAAATTTCAAAGGGGATATTTTTTGAGGTAGTTTATTCTTTTTAATGGAATTAAATTACATTTTAATTTGTTGATAGTTTTAGAATGATTTTTATTTATAATTATTCTTATATGTATGCCCCACGTGGTAATGAGTTGTTTAAAACTATTTTTATACCATATCATGGGGTCGGATCCCATGCCAATTATATTTTTAAAATGAGCAATTTCTTTTTCAATGATTGCTTTTATTTTTATAATAAACCCTTTTATTAATTGGTTTTAAAACCAAGTTCATTGGTTGTTTAGAATGTTTAACATGGGTTGTTTTATTTTAAATGGGCAAGAAACCCTTAGAAATTCTATTTTTTATCCTTTTTTGCTCATTTAATAATTTATAATGTTTTTAAATTAATTTTGGGATTTTAAATGGGTTCAAAAATTGTTTTATACAAAATTTCCCTCAAGGTATATTGAGACAAATTTTTTTAAAATGAAATGGCTTGAAATTATAATAACATTTTAATATGAATTATTATCCATCTTTTATTTGAAATGAGTATTAATAAATGGTGTGATATTTTCTTGAGCCCCTTTATGATTATTTTTTCCCATAGCGGCATGTGATCCCATGTGGGGATATTTACTATGATACATTGTAATTTTTTTTGTTTATTGGTGCGGGGATAATTTTTGGAGCATTTGAGGTTATTCATTTGTTGATTTAAAATGTTTTATCATTTGAGTAAAATAATTCTTTATTGTTACCACATTTATTTTTATGGGTCATGGGAATGCAGTCATCTATGTGGTAGTATCGACATGTGTTATAGTTGGAAGAAGAACACAATTAGTGTCCCATGTATAATGAAATATTAATATATTGGGTGATCTTAATTGAATAGGTGGGTGTAGTCTTGTCAGTTGGACTGAAAGTGGATGTAATATAGGACAGTAGGTAGGTCCGTTGAGTGAAGTCTGGCATTGTATCATATCAGGATCCATGGTAGAGCCCTTGGCACTAGGATGTTTTAGATAATTTTTATGATATTTTTCATTATTATTCAATTAAATCTCATATTTATTGGATTATTTCATGTCCCATATAAAATTTTCATTTGATTCATCTTATTGAATAACATGATCATAGTGTTTCCTGCTTGTGTGATTACTTCCTTTATTATATGGGTTATTTTTAATAATTTTTAAAAATATTATTTAAAAATTATAAGGAATGTGAAAGTATAAAATTATTAATTATTTCAAAATTATTTTATATATTTATGGTTTATAAATGTATTTTCACTCATATAATAAATTAATTTCCTATATCTAGATCTTTATCCAAAGTGGAATAGTTATTCAAAGAAAAAATTCCACTATCTCAGGGAAACAATGTTTTCAACTGGTTGATCATAGAGGAATTGACATAAAAAACTATTTAAATTCGTTAAATAAATGAAGATGAACCTTATGTGGGGACTCATAATTTAGAAATCATAGACTATTTCCATTTATATAATTATATTCATCAGAAGGATCAATGCTAGAACTCATAGTTATTTGGACCCTTCTTACTATCCTGATTTTAAAACCATTTTTCCATGATTATAGTGAATTCTAACTAGTCGGTTAAAAATAATCCATCTTAAAATTATTTTTTTTATAATTGGACATATACTACCCTCATTAACCATTTAAGATCCATGGATACTTTATGTGTCAACAAACTTGCATTTAAAGAGAAAATGGAGTCCTCTCTAGACAATCGTCCCAATGATGTTAAAGAACTGATTAGTAATTTTACCTTCTTCAGCAATCAAGGAACAATTATTTTTGAGTCTACTAACAATGGAGGAAAAAACATTGAATAATCTTAATTCATTATGGTTCATGGGATACCCAATTGTTTGGCCAAGCATTTAAACTGAATATGGAAATCTCCCTTATGATTCTCATTTACATGGAGGATAATGCACACAAGGAAACCCACGAACTCTTTAATGTAGTGAATTGAAATTAATATATACTCATGATGTACATTGTGCGACCAACATTATAATGATCCGGATCACATATTCCTTAGTTTTAAAACTAGTCTTTTGCTATGATTCATTGCCTCTAATATCATTGAGGTATCATTTCCATGGGCAGCCAACATTTAAGACCAACTAATTGATTGCAAAAAGATTCTATTTCTTCATTAGTTTTATCATATATTTATGGATTAAATCATAGAAATTTTCCATGTCAATTTTATATCTTGAAACAAAATTATCCATGATAGTGTTCGTTTATCTTTTCAGTATGGCTTAGTTATGTTTTCATGAATGTAAAAACTGAAAATTTCATTTAAAGAATATTTTTTAAAAATGATATCCATGATTTGACTATGAAAAAGTTATTTGGTATTAGAGTTAATTAATATTCAACCAAAGATACATTTCTGGTTGCATGGATTCACCCAACACTAGGTAAGATCAAATGTAACATGTTGGTTCTTTAAGTGGTAACCACATTCCTTTTAGAAATTGTGTTATTTTTAGAAACAATATTAGTGATGCAATGGGTTTCTATTATGGTCTCTTTGGGATCTCCACGTCTATGGAGGTTGAAATTCATTAGATCAATAATTTTGTTTATATAGAAAATAAATTTTTTTGGTTCAACTTATTTCTAGAGTGTGATTTTACCACTATTTTGCAAGAAATCAGGAATGGTACGATTCGTCATTCTTGAGATCTCACTGCACCATGGAGTAGATTCTTTTATTCAATCTGATCCATGAATTATATAATCAATAATTCCAACTATGAAAAAAATCAAATATCATATTGGGTTTATAAAAAAGGGACATCTATTTCTGAGATTACGTTAACTAATGATGTACCATAGGTTCATTTTTCATTCTTTCAAGGAGAATTTTGTAAAAAAATACATTTTAAATTTGTATGTAGATTGATTGGTTTTAATAGCTTGGAATTTTAATTTTTAACAAGATCTCAACTTCCTCTTACTAGAAATGTGTTTGAAAATATATCTCCTATGAGAAAAGTATTGATGGGTTTTAGGATTTTATATACAGTTTTTATAAATTGTTCATTTCCAAACATGGTTATGAAAATCACGTGGTAAATTGAATAAAATTATGATTTTTAAAAAGTTTATTTTCAAAGTATAGTTTTTAAATTATTTAAATGTGGGGCTTTAAATTTTTTTTTGGACAAGTGGTTTCTTATTCGGGAAGTGATGTTTTCCAAGAGATTTTTTTAATTTATGAAAAATCATAGAAACGTTTTTTTAAAATTTTGATATGTTGTTGATTATCATTTATAACTATATATATATTTTTTACATTTCCATTTTATTTTAGCCTAAAATTCATAGGATCTAATATGAATGCGACTACTTAGTTTTAGCAGGTTTTGGTTTCCTACAAATTAATTTTTTACTCACTCATATATTGTCATCATAGGTATATTGTCCTGGTTCTGTTGATTGGATTATTAAATAGAATTATTTTACCTAGGATTTGAGGATAGTCATTTATTTTATTTAATTAATCCAATTCTTAGTTTATTGGTTTCTAGGGATAGAGGGGAGTTATATTTTATAAAGGGAGGAAACAGGGAAATGGTGTCAGATATGCTTTTCTTTAGACGTGAGGGAGACTAGATTAGTAATGTTTTTAGAAAATGTGTTTCCTGTTTTATTATCTATTTGTTTATTTCTATTTATTTTTTATTCTCCCTAGGAATTTCGATATATTGATGGGACATTCTGGAATTCAATTATATTAACGATTCCACTTTTACTCTGGTTATTTTGTGAATCTAATACCATTTTTGTTCCTATAATTATTAGGAATAAGTTTCCACCATGTGGGGGTCTGAAAACCCCTTTAAGAATATGTAAGGAAAGTTTAGGTTTTCATTGGGGGGATGGATGAGGCTGGTTCATTATAAAATGGTATTAGAGTTTGAGTTTTCATTTTCCAAAGCATCTCTATCCTTTAGAGTTCCCTATTTTATTTGGGGTTATAGGGTAAGATAGAGTAATAGTTTTCATTACAACTTGAGTGGTAAGTACAGATAGAGTCTAGAAAGCTCTTTCATTTCATTTACATTATGTTCCCATGTGAACTATGACATATCACTCGTCTTAGTAGATAATAGTTGATGAAACGGTAGCCACTTATCCCCATGTGCATCTCAACATATGATAGAGTTAGCTGACTATATTTGAGGGTCTACTTGTGTATGGGGGAGGGACTATACCGTAACGATCAGATAAAAACATTGTGGTATAATAAGTAGACAGATAGATGGAGAATAATAAATAAATAACCAAGAGTGGAATAAGTAAAACTTTCAACTATAAAACAAATACTATAATAAAAAATATACAATTTAATTTACAAAATGATGTTGATCATGTCATGATGGTTAAAAAATATTATGGTACATGGGAAGTAGGGGAAATAATCATATACAATATTCTATTAAAAAAACACATTGAGACCCAAAATATATCTCCAGTATAACCACATGAATATGATCTATCCTCTACACCAGTACTCTGTACTCACATGTGAAATAGTGCATCCAAAACTAAAACCTTCCCTTTTTCTCTACCTACAATCATGAATTCAATTCAGGTACAAATCCATAGCACAAACCTATTGTAAGATATACTTAGTAGTCCACCACCAATGGTGTATATAAAAAATCCAATATGTGAATATTAATTGTAGGTATGTGAATTTATAATTGGAATAAAGTTGTATTCCATAAATTTAGAATAATTTTATATGAGAGAAAGGATCAGTTGAAGCCTATGCTGAAATGTTATGTGTTAAGAAAGTATAGAATATGCTGATAAATCATGTATGATACCTAAGAGATCTTATACCTAAGGATAATAACAAATTAATCGTCCTCAATTACATGGATCTCATCTATATTAATCTCTATGTATTTTATACCTACGTATTCTAGGAACCCAAATAACATGTTCATGGTTTCCTCTTTGATTCCATGGATATCATCTTTGGAAAATTCAGTGAAGACTTGGGTGGACACAATGAGCCTGTCTAATGTAGTCTATGTAAGATAGGTCAAATGTAATAGTCCAAGTAATCCATGATATAATATGAAAGTAAATCATTGGTTCCATATTCAATCACCCAATATCAATTAGTTCTATATAATAATTCAATGGGTCATGTTTGTGTCAATTCACTTTATAATTTTAATTTATAATATGATTTCATGAACTATTTCACAAATAGGTTATAATGTGGGGGACATGTTATTGTATATAACTTTAATCAATTCTATTCAATGAATTATAATAGTTATAAAGAGGCCCTGTTGATGTCTGATACCTTTGATCAATTTAATATATCATATTGAATCCTCATTTCACATCCATGTGAAAAGAATTAAGTCAATTTTAGTAACCATGCCACTTAACTAAAAAAATTCATAGTTACAGAAAATATAAGGAATTTCCATTTCATTCCAAAACACCAATTTATTCTATTTAATATAACACTTCATTTATAGTATACAATTTCATAAACATGGCACAAAACCTTTATCAATTAATTTAATTGTAATAAGGATCCATTTAACAAGTGGTGAGATCAACTCACCCCAAGGGTTGCATAAATGTTTTTAATATAAAAACCCCACCAAAAGGGTGGTTTAATTTGAGGTTGAAAACCTCAAACCATGTACATGGCAGAAATAACATGATTAAGTCCTGGTTTGAACATCCAATTTAATAGTATATTAATTGGAAGAGAAATTCTTGTAAAATCCATCATGTGATATAGTGGATCAGTTTAAAAACACCAAATATATTAAGGAAAGTGTATATACCTCCTAAGGTAACTTTTTTGTAGACTCCCTATTTGATATTAGCATTCAATTAAGTACAAAATAGGAGAAAGTGATTAAATAGATGAATTACAAAAAATTATATAAACAAAAGTTGCATAAATTTTTATTCCATATGGTAATATAATTAATGGAGGCTATGGGAAGATTAAATATCTAACTATTACGGATCTAATGTGATCGAAAATAATGGAATCCAAGTTTTATTGGAAGAGATACCTCAATTCCTAACATTAGGTTGAAGGATGAACTCCCAATTATGAGGTCTTTATGTTCACGTGAAATGAGGGGGAAAGTGAGGAAAATTATTTTCAATAAAGGGAGGTAAAATGTTCAGTTTACATAACTTTCAAATGATTCATATTTTGGATACATGGTTTCCCAAACCATTCACTAAATGTGTGACAAAATTGACTAAGGCAAGCACCCTCTCACAAGGTTATGAATACGTTAATAAAAATCATTCATTAATCTTTTCTTTAGTCTATTCTAAAGGTTTATAGAGTTTTCATGATCATGCATATAACCATTCATGGTTTCAAAATATGTGATCCTCCACTTATGTGTCCACATGGTTGAGCTGAATGGTTACTACTAACCATGTGACAACAATCACCATCTTCTTGTTCATCAAAAAAATGAAAGATTTGAGCAAGAAATGAGCCTTGGATTCCACTGAATGAATCCATAAACCATTGATGAAATCCATTAAATAAAAATAAATAAGTTATTACTCAAATTTAAAAGGTCAATACATTAGTAAAATATTGAGACCTTAAAATATTCCCTCCATAAAAACTCATCCTTGGGATTCTCTTCTTAGTGTGGTAATGAATCAATTAAAATTAATGTTTTTCACTAATCATGTGTATCATCCTCTCACAAAAATCTCTTAATATATACACATATATAATGTCATAGAACCCATATAATAGTAACAAACCTACCTTAAATAACCTTCATTATCCAACCAATGATACACAGAATATCCTCCTCAATGGACACATCCATCTCTATCTAATCCACATCATAATGAAGATTATGAGACAAGTATTAGTGATTATGTCAAAGAAGCAAAATGAAGAAAAATGCATTCTTGTATTAGTGCACCTTAGTTAACTACAAATGATAGTCTAATTTCTCGACTCTCTCTAAGATCATGACAGGACTAACATAACAAGGTAATATCTTCCATTTTTTATGAATCCATTTATTCCCTAATCTTGGTGAAACGTGCATGAAGACCAAATCCCTAACCCCAAACTCTTATGGTCATATCTAGTGATTGGAATATAACATATACATAGAATGATCTATAGAAATATTCCTCTTGATATGTTTCAACTACACTAAATTCTCCAGAACAAGATGTGGTCCTTTTATTTTTTTTCTCCTTCCTCTATACATTATAGTGTTGATGAAAAGACTACCATAAAAATACTTATATAGATCCATATTTATAGTCTCTGGAAATCTATTATTGTAAGTGAACTCATTTAATGCCAATTGTTTCTCAAATTAACCTCTAAATTGTAGGACATATGCATGATGAATCTCCTCTAACACCCTTATCATATTCTTGGACTGACCATCAGTTAGTTGGTGATAGAGTTTACTCTACATTACATATGATCCCATTACACTATCCACTTCAGATAAACCACGAAAAAAATTAGTGTATCTGTATAATATAATAGTACATAAAAGTCATCGAACTATTATTATATATGTGTTATATATCTTTCATATATCATCCATGAAAAATATACCCCTAGTAGATAAGAATTGATTATCCTTTTCCAGTCTATTTATAATCACACACACTATTTCACATCCTCAAGGAGACCTAGGTAATCCCATCAAAACTTCCTCAGTGGTGTCGCCCCATTTAAACATAAGGATGGGAAATTATCAAAGAATCCTTTCAAGTCACAGGTGTTCAACTTTCACCAGATGAAAAGTGTGACATTGTGTAATAAAACTATCTATTTATCTTTTTTTCCATGAAAAAAATCTTGGCTGTGTAAATCATAATATTGTTGGAACCATGGTCTTTTATGCACGATGTGGAGTATGGTTTGTGTTTGTTGTCAATAATCAATGGCAGTTCGGATCATGTACCAGCAAAGAGATCATACCGTTCAAGCATACAACAGTATTGAAGGTGGCATCGTTTCCCAGTGTTTGCCAAATTTTTGGGGTCCAGAATCTGGAAGTTGCTGAGCATCGCGAAAAGTGAATTTCCATGAAGATAATAATTAAATATGGAAAAGGAATGAATTTCGCGAATAGAGGATGTACGGTTTGGAAATCGTGAAGACTAGAAGAATGGAGGCGGTGAGTATTCACGATTACGTCAAAGCTTCGCGAACATCAGAGTTGAAGCACATCGCGAGTGTGAAGGGCTTTGCGAGGGAGCTTCGCGGTGAAGGCGCGAAGGAATGATGACGGTGATACTCCGTGACTACGATGAGCTCCGCGAACGGAAAATTTCCGTAGTGCTTCGCGATTTTGAGATATTTTCGGCGGGAAATTCGAAGCTTCGCGATTTGAGCTGACGTGGCATTGACTTCGTGCGGAAGGGTCGAGGGTCGGTGGAATCGCCTATAAATATAGGTCGACCCGCTCAAGAGAAGTAGAGAGAATTTTAGAGAAAGTCCTTTTCTCTCGTTTCACAAAGGTCTCTCGCGAAGGCAGTGTGCTTCACGAAAGAGGAGCTTCGCATCGGCTATTCTAGCTCCGCGAAAGTTGTGTGCCCCGTGTTGGCTTAGTGAGCTTCACGAAGAGGCCGGAGCTCCGCTAAAGACAACCATTGCGAAGTCTGGAGCATCACGAGAGTGCTTCGCGATTGAGCTTCGCGAAAAGGCAGGGGCTCCGCGAAGGCTTGTTTGAGGTTTGAAAAATAGGGAGCCTTGAGAAGTAGGGTACATTATGAAGGCCTTTTCCAAAGGTTGTTTGCCCAGTGGACAAGGGAAAAGTGGGTTTTCATCTGTGGTTGGAATTTGGACTTTAATAGAGCATTAACTCAGGACTCAGATGCAAGCAAAGTCTCATGATGAATAGGAGACAAGGACCTTCATGTCTATCTATTGAAGAGACCTTCACGTATATAAACTGAGTGTGACTTCACCAACAGTTGTGATCCAGGGGGATTCAACGGGAGTGACCCAAGGGAAGCAGTGAGCTATCCCTGAACCTTTATAAAGGCAGTGATCCTAGGACAGAGTGACTATGCATGAACAATTGTAATCTCCTTCTAGTGAAGCATAGTGGATTTTGGTACGACCAACAACTTGTCGGCGTATTCTCCTAGAATGTAGCCCTTAGTGGTGAACCAAGTAAAAAGGGCTTTGTCTTCTCTATGCATGTGCATGTTTTCTTTCTGATCTTCTTCATCATACAGGTTCAACAAGTTCCTACCAACGTGGGAATAAGATCCATCACTTTAAAAAGAAAAATTTGACACCCAGATTCACCCCTCCCCTCTCAGGGTGCCCCGGGGTATTTCAAATATAGCTTTATAAGGCCAATATGTACCATAAAAGAAGGGGAACTATATTCTTAAACAAATTCATCCCATATGTATCTAGGAACCTAAAAATTTTAGGGATTCACAACAAATAAGAATCATAAATGGTCTAACCAGGATGTGGGTCCCTACACAAAACACTCTCATGTAGGACCAATCCCTTGATATTATAAAGTTTCTTTATATTAACTCTATCCAAAAGTGAATATTTCACTGCTAAATATGACAGTAAAATATATCCACGATGTCCTTAAACCTCTAAATTCACCATTGAGAATAATTCTGTCAACATCCACTCACTATTGTTCTCCTGAACATCCAGTGACTGAGTTTTTTGGCTTCGACCATCTGCAACGACATTATCTTTTCTAGGCCTATAAGCATGCATAAAATTCAAATGATTGTAGCTATTAATCCCATCTTCACTACCTCTTATTTAGATCACACTATTTAAATATATATTTGAGGATTTTGATGTGTGTGTGGAATGAAAAATCCCCCTAGTAAGAAATTCCTCCAACAACATAAGGCATAAACCACACCTGCTAACTCAAGATCAGGCATCTACTAATTCCTATTATTTGGAATTAAATAAAGAGACATGTATTTCATGAATCAATCTGCCATTATAAAATAATCCCCCAACCTAATGCTTGATGCATCACAAAAAATAATATAACCTATTCTAGGGTCAGATAAAGTAAGGATTGACACTAAATTCAATCTTAGTTTTGTCTCTTAAAAATATTTATCACACATTAAAACAATATAAACCCTACATATTTATTTTTCAATATTATATGTGGTTCTAGAATATGTGATAAATCCTATATAAAGTTCATGTAATGTCCAACCAACACCAACAAAATTCATATGTCAATGATATTCTTGGGTTAGTAATTGGAAACTATAGATCTGACATTCTCTTGGACACTTGGTAATCCTATATAAGTGATAATGTGACTCAATAAGTGAACCATATCAATCAAACTCTATTATTATGTGATCATATAATACATATGGTTCTCTCATAGTTTGGTCAAAATGAAGTCAAGATGTTAGGTATGTTTGTGTCATGTATGTAAGAACTCCGAGAAGTTATCTATTAAGGATACTATAGATGAATCTAGATATGGGTCTAAAACCCAATTCATCAGGTCCATGAATTTAGATGGATTATTTTTAAGACCAAACATCATAACAAAATACTCATAGAGGATATATCTACTATGGAATTTTCTATGTGGTATATTTGATAGTACAACATGCACATGATGGTCGCTCAACCAAAAATCAATCTCAGAGAAAACCCTTGGTCCATGGAGATGGTCGAATCAGTCAACTATAAATGGAATTGGATTTATATTATTTACCATAATTTGGTTCAATTTTTATAAATCCACAAAATGTCTATTGGTATTTTCTAACATCTTGGTGAGAAGGTCTGGTGAACCTGATGGGCATGTACTAGGTCATAAAAATCCCTTCACATATAATTCCTCCAGTTTCCTCGTGAGATCCTATAACATAGAAGTATAAATTCTATAAGGAGGAATTGATATTGATTCCACTAATATAACATGTTTAATAGTAAACTCTAACTATCTCTCATAATAAATTCTAAAATAATATTGAAGGAAGACAACCTTGAAATGATCTACTATATGAGGAAAATCAGACTGATGTGTTCCTCCATCATCCAAGAAAATGATTAAAATATGGGTTTCACTATATTGATTCTATGATTCTTAAATCTAAATCAACATTCTTAGACATCCCATTAACCCTAGTGAATTTAAATATCACCTTCTAGTGATGTTCAGGATAACGTCTAGTGATAGAAATCTTTATAAGCATGGTAAGGAACAAATTAGTTCATCCTAATATTTATTTCAAATCCTATCATCTTCAAGGTGAATTGGTTTCATAGAAGTTGATACACACCAATATCAAGGGGAAACTACTTTCACTTGAATACACTCTCAAATCAAATACCCTTTGGAGTATTGAGTTTCATAATGCCACATAAATACTCTATCTCATGGACAATACTCACCACAATTTCCAAAGATATAAAAGTAGGAGATTTTTATTTATCAAAGAGATCAGATAGTATCTTAAAGACTACAAAAATAATACTTATAAGAATATCTGGACCAAAACCCTTATTTTTAGGGATCGGTTGTGCTACTTATATATATCACAATTCATATCCTTGAGATATTGCATGACATATCATGGAATTTATCCACTATTTGAAATATAAATATGATGTCCGGCTCCCTTTTCCATGACCACATATTTATCCTACATAGTTGGAAGTTCCCTAGCTCCCTGTCTCATGTGGATCTGTGGATCCATTCCCTATAGGGGGATCTAGTATGGATCCTAATCCACTTTTCATAGGTAGAATATTCTTACTACACCTACATATATGACCCATAATAACACAATCACTGCACTCAATGAGAGTTTTATCTCGTTGTGGAATCATATGACTCTTTTTACCATATTGATTAAAGATCACATGGATACTAAGGATCATGCTTTCTCTACTATTACTTCCAAGGAAAAACAAAATGGGATATTTCCTACTTCTGGTTGGAGATCTTTCTATTCTAGGATATAAAATTAACTATATTACACCAAAAACCTAATAAAAATATGCTCATTAATTAGGGTATGGTCCACTATCTTGGTTAGAGTGGTTAAACAAATCATGTTCACATACGATCGAATGTAATTCTTGAGACCATCAAAAAATTGAATTTCCCTATATAACTCGAATCCTATAATGATTACAATGAAATGATGGAGCTATATTAATTGAGTGGAGTAGTCTATAATAAGTATATCACCATTCTTTATGTGCATACAATCCATTAGTTTTTCATCCCCCAATGCCTCAAGATAGAAATGATTTTCAAAATCCATCTATAAATCCCTCAAATGATATTTCAATGATGATATGAATGTGTAATAACATTCCTCAATCGCATTGTAGAGTATCCTATAATATACATAGTGAGATTCATTTTCCTCTCAGGATGTGTCACAACGTACTCTAAGGTCGACAACATGGCATCTAGACAAGACTTTACAGCCTCTGGGTCACCATCCCATAAAAAGATGCACAGATTTTGTTACATAGATTTCTAAGTAAACATCTTCATTATGGGGACATGTCATGGGGAACCCTTCATAGTCAGGATAATCCATAATAATCTCTCTCAAAACTAAGTCTCAGTTCATTGTACAAGTGTAACAAGAGGTATCTCAAGTGGCAATAAAATAGTTAATACTTGTGGATTAGGTCCCAACCCCTCTGTAATATGGTCATCACCTCTCATAAGGAATTTGACTAAAGAAATTCATGGTGGAATACCTCTATAAAATCAAATAAGTTTCATTAGTATATGTTTTATACTATTTTAAATCACACACATAAGAATTGTACTGGTACAATCCTTCCCATATAAGAGCCAAATCCATATGAATTCTCCTAGGGAAAGGTATGGGTGATACAAAATTCTATAAGGTTCATAAGGGATATCCCCTACTACACAATACATAGGTTGGTTCAAAATAAAGTTCTCTAGTTTATGTTAGGTGTCCCAATACATGGAGTGTCAAATGAAAGTTATCTAAAAAACCCTTTTTCAATTGGAATCATCATTTTGTGATGACCATGTAATTTAATTTTCAATGAATCTATATGTTTATATGTTTATATATATATATATATCCTTCATTTTAAAGTTAGATTTGTTTGTATTCACAATATATAGAGTACTTTAATTATAAACTACGATTTTCATTTTATGTAATTGTAACCAAGATCTAGGATGGATAAATTATCTGGATCACCATTTATAACTTATTTAGGCATACAATATCATTAAATTTAAATTTTAATCCATGTAATTGTAACCAAATAATGTTTCTACAAATTTTACCATTGGTCCATTTCTCAAATATATCATAAGAAGAAACTTATGGTGTCACAAACAAGATATATCAATAATGCCATTTAGGATGACATAGAAAATTTAATTAACCAATTATTTATCTTATTCACCCTTTAGAAATTTTATTTAGATAACAGATATATTGATGAAATCACTAAAGCAGTCTTCTTGAAATGTAAATAGTAAAATTGATATGACATGGCATGTACATCACATGTAAATCCTCAAGTTTCTATCACGATGCATGAGATGAAACCTCATTACCTAATTGATCCCATAATAAATGATAATATACAAAAATAATAATAATGACACCATAAATAATGTGTGTCACCCAATAGAGAAATCGATACAATAGTAAAAAAAGTGATATTAATGGGAAAAATCCCATCTGAGCAAATTTGGATTTTCCCGTAACGTGGTTAGATACTCCTTGAAAAAATGCTCAGTAACAAATTCCACCACATTCCTAGCCTATAGTATAAAAACCCAAATCGTGATATAGAAGAAATAAGGTACTCTAATATAACTTTGTGACCCCCATTCCATGGTCACTCAATAACAGTTTTTGAACTTGTGGCCACATGGCCTCAAGAGAATCTCCCCATACACCAGAGGTTGCCAACTTGTGGTGAGGAATTTTTAGATAACTATGGGGAGACTATACCCTTGTAATTAAAGATAATCACATTTGTATAATAAGAATGAAAACAATGGATTCTTAAAAAATAAATAGAGTACTATAAAGCATAAAACATAAAATTATAAAAGGAGGACTATAATAAACAATATCCAATGAAATATAAAAAATATTTTTGATCATGCCATGATGATAAAAAAGGATGCTGCATTGGAAAATGGGGGGAAAGAAAAAAAAATAACCATCAATGTTAAATTGTATCCAAGTACCCATTGGTAACATGAATAGGGTGTGAGATATAGTTAGTAGGCCACCACAAATGGTGTCTATAAAAAATCTAGCTTTTGCATGTACATTGTGGTAGTGTGCAGTTATAATAGGTATAAATCTATAAAATAAGCGATTTAATACATTCAATATGAATATTATAGCACCCCAAACATCTTATACAGGTATATTACATTTTTATATATCAATATTCATTAAATTTGACAAATTCATGACTACGGAGCATAATTGTTTAGTTCCTATTGAATCATGGAACACAATATTCTAATCTTGGGAAAGATCTTCATTGATTCCAACAAAGATCATACAATTTTGTAATATTTACAGACATACCTTATTTAAAACATTTTCTCATATCCTAGGGAATATAAATATAATAAAGGGTGATCTCTGATGCTCTATAACGATAAAAAAGGGAGATACATAATCATAACATCAGGATAAGGGTTTGGGGACATTGTCGTAACATTTTAAAACCATACCATGTATATCTAGGATAATAAAATAGAATCATTAAAGAAAGATGGAATGTTTATAATAAAGGAATAATATGTAAATAAAAGAACCTAATTCATGAAAGAATAACATTATTATAAGAAAAATAATTTCTTGAATCTTGATAATAATATAAAATCCATTCCATAATAGTAAATGATTGTTTTTGAGACTTATTAGGGAAATAATTCGATAGATAAACCTCATGGGTGGGATACACTAATAACCCCAAATGAAACTCTTTCCTCATAGTTGAATGTATTTAGTCCCCAAAAGAACATAGAAGTCAAGGTTCACTCCCAATACCATCATAGCAAATAAAGTCCATTATTGAACTAAGTTCAAAAAATATCCAATTCTTATTTTTCTCCTGAGAAATAAATCATTAACCAATGCATTAGTGGGTGATATGGTCCCACCCTTTTTTTTATAATGTAAATATCATGATTGGTTATAACATAACCACCTTCCTAGGTTATAATGTAAACAGCGCCACATAATAAGATTTTTACATATATATTCAAAAATATCTTAAAACATTCACAATATCATAAGTCAAGAAATGAAATTGTTTTCATAAACAAGTCATTGTATCATAACCTGTGGAAGAGAGAAAGGTTTCATGATCATTACAAAATTTTATCAAATCTTATCATGCAAAAAGAAATAGTGATCATAAACATTGTATAATGGTATAACCTATGGAAGAGAAACATGTATCACAACCATCTTTCCACCTTAAAATATTTGATTTATAGTATGAATAAGAATTGTTTCATTAGTTCATATACCTAGAAAATAATAGGTTATATCAAAGGATGTAATCTTATAATCATAATGATTTTGAACGAAATATCACTTGGAACATTTCTTGAGGATGATAAATATTCTTTAAAAATCACTTTTTTGAACTATAAATTCATAAAGTATTTTGGAAATAATTTTTCTAAAAAACAAATATTTTAAATTATGATTAAATAATTAAAAATAAATTAAAATATTTCTTTAGGAATAAAGTCTTTATACATTAAAAAATGTTTTAAAACATTTTCAAAATCCCATTTTAGTTTGCAATAAATTATTTGAAAATAAAAATTTCATTAATATTAATGAAAACAATTCTTTGAAAGGAACATTGAAAACATATTTGGTATGTTATAAATATGATATTACTCATGATAGTTATAAATATTGTCCATAAAATGCATGTTAAAACCAATGATTCTTTTCAAAATTGTTATATAATATTAATGGGCATTGTTTGGAAAAGAAGTAAAGATTACACTAAAATAATAATTCATAAACTAAAACATGGGTAAATATTTTTTTAAAAACCACTTGAAAAAGATTAAAAAAACTTTTTTGAAAACATTTTAAGAATACATGGTTTCAAATGAAAATCCAATTCCGACTGAAGAAAGAAATGAAGTATGTTTTTTTAAACATGTTCGGAATTATTTTATGTAAAAAAGAGTGTGAAATAGTAATAATATATTAAAATATAACAAATAACTAATATATAAAAAAATTTATTATCTATTTAAACTATGATATTATATCACAAAAGCTTTACCACTTTGGTATCTTTTAACAATAATCCCCATGATGGTATAATATAAAATGAGACTTAATTAGAAATTAGGATAAATAAATTCAATATATTAAATTTTAAAGGTTCTGTATATACACCTCACAAAATAATGTTGGTGAGTTACACAACATATGTATCAATGATGGAAAATTGAGTCATAAATCTTATACCTTATGTATTAACATCCATCGAACACATTAAAACTATATATATAATTAATATTATTTAATTATAAATATATTATAGAATAATAATTATATATATAATACCATATATTATTTACTTAATTCATTTTATTACTCATTTGTTAACAACTCTATATTAAAGTCATGTTTTCAGAAATAATTGCATTGTCTTATGTGCTTTGGTTTATTATTTTTTCTCTCCTAAATTTACCATTTTTCAATTATCTCCAGAATAATAATCATGAAATAATTAGAATATATATATATAAATTAAACATTTAAGACCAATCATGATTATTATTTTTATAAATGAAGTATGTTTCGACCATGGCTATGGAAGGTTGTACATATGTAAGAGTAACAGTTTCATTTATCACTGGTCATTATATAATAGAGGTAAGAAATATATGATGTTTAATTAAAGATAAAAATATCATAAATAACATATTGTTTCTTTAAACATTCTTATAAATACCATCAATGTAGTGTGGGCATGAAAATACAGTAACATCGCTTCCTAAAGGTAGTAGTCCACACATACTCGAACGACGTTGTCATCTATCAGTGAGTGAAAATGTATTTAAAAAAATTATATTTTATCTTTTAATAATGATGAATATGTGATTAATATTTTTATTTTTTTATTCATATCACATATATTTATCCTTATTATATTCCTTGTTAATCCATTATGAAAAAGTAATCACATCACTTCAAAAGGTGGTAGTCCACCATATACAAAAATAATGTTATAGTATTCCCTAAAAATAAAAAGTAAAGTGATATATAAGATATAATGAATATATAAGAAAAAATATGTTATAAATAACATATATATACTTAATATCCACCTTTATACATATTCATATAGGTGGTGCAAGAAAAAATAATGGAATCAATTCACAAGTTGGAACTATATAGAACACACGAAAAATGATTTTATAACCCATTTGATGGAAGTGGATATGGATGTAGATGATTCCCTTAACATAAAAACATATTATCAATGAAATATACTATCATTTTTATATCATCATGATATAGTAATAATTTATGGAGGTGTAGGATGATATATACAAAAAGGCTCATTGATGAATGTTTCATCTTCCTCAGGAATCCTCTTTAAGTTCTCACTAAAATATTTATCATGTTGGATTGATGTCCCATTTAAAGATTATGTTAATACATGAAGAATGTAGGAATGTTTTATTAGGTATTTTATTATCCATGTTTTTTTTATTAATTTGAATAATAGAGGAGAGTGGGTGACATTTTTAAGTGAGGTGAGTTGGACACATGTAAACTTTTGTAAATTAAAAGGTGTAACAAAATATTTATCATGAAAAAATGATACCAAATGAATTATTATAGATAATTAAATGAATTAGAAAAAAATGTTACTATATAATTGTTTTTCGATATGTTTTGGATCATTTTTAACCCATATTGTATAAATTTAACCTGATGTAAATTCAGTTTTATCTTAAAGGGAGAAAATCATTATTAAATATTTTACTAATCACATGGGTAAAAAATTAATTTGACCTTTTTAGATAAAATAAATTCTGATTTTTACAAATATTTCTTCAGTTTTTTCAATTTAAAATAACATAAGAAGGAAAATTTTGTTTAAAATTAATCCTTTAAACACGATGTAAAAAGTAGTTTTCAAAGACAAAATGTTCAAACTTTTATAAAATTTTTAAATAGTATTTAAATATAAAATTGATTAAAATTACCGAAAATTTATTATTAAATATATAATATAAGTTTTTTAATTCAGAAATTTTCTATAAATTTATTTAACATTATAAATAATTTAAATGAAAATGCAACTTTCAATTAAAATTCAATACCGTCACTATTGATCAAAAAAATTAAACCTAAAAGAAAACCATTAAAAACTACCCTAGGATAATTTTTATATTATTATTTATAAAATTATTTGTAAATTATGAAATAAATTTCTAAAATTGATAAAAATTAATGTCAATGAAAGTGTGCCAAAGGTGAAAAAATGGTTTTTAGATAATTTTATTTTAAGCACAAAATTTCTTGCTTTGGGTTTCTATTTTCTAGAAAATAAAAATAATGAATGTTAATTTTTTTATTGACTATATATTATTTATATTTCATTAAAATAATTAACCAAAATATACTGATTTAATTTATTTAAGTAAAATGATAGTAATTTGGAAAATGATTTCATTTAATTTTAATTTGTTTTTACTTTCATTTTTAATTAATTATACACCAAATAATTCCTTATATATGAACTTCTAAACCATATCTTTTTCATAATTTATTTAATCCTACTTCAAAACTCTATTATAATTGATGTGTGACAACAATCATATTAAATAATAAAATTTTAAGAGTATGTCATGTTTTGTTAAAACTCAGTGTTGGATGTATCCCAAGCTAAAAATGGTGTTCCATGTAATAAAAGACATAATCAGTATTGTATATAATATAAAAAATGAAAAATATTAAATTAATTTGAAAAAATATATTTATCAAAATCTCAGGGTGTTACAAACATGATATCAAAATCAATCCATAAATGATGAATAGTTATATAACAGATAAAGGAATCATATTTAGCCTATGTAGGAATGTTAAGTGCCAAGAAGGTATGGTTAGAGCCCAAGGATAATTTCAAAGTTGTCCAAAGAAATGTAGACCCAAGGTAACAATGTAAGGAATCCACAATTTAATATATAAGATGGTTATTGGTGTCGTAATGTATCAACAAATATTAATGTGTTGGGAATAATAATTCAATAGGACATTTCAGTGTCTATCAACTTTAACATTTGAATTTATCAAAATATTTTCATTAACCATTTCATATAAAATTTAAAAAGTTAGATTCCTTGTTAGTTTATATGCCATTTGTTAATTACAATTAATGAATTATAAAAGTGATTGAGGGTCCATGTTAGTGACCACACCATTTTTTCAATTGAATTTTTCATGTTTAATTATCCATTAAATTCACCAATATATTATAATATGGAATCCAATGGTAGAGTCCATGAATTTTCACTGATCAATTACATTATTATATATAATCGAAGGGATTATCCATTTTATTCCATAAATACCATTTATTCAATTTTATTAAACCATTTTTTTGAAAATTATGTTCTAAACATGGTACTCGAGCTTAAAAATAACTTTGATATATATATATATCACTTTAATAAGATGTTTTGTCAACTAACCACATGGGTGGTGTAAACATGGAAAATATAACAAACCCACATCAAGGGTTTTTCAGTTTGAGGTCGAAACTCTACATCATTAGTTATGGGAGTTATAACAAGTATAAATCATTGATTAACATACAATTTATTATAATATTCATTTATGGACAAATTTATAGAAAGTGCAGTGTGTGGAACTACGGGGAAAGCTAAGACACAAAAAATATTTGGGAAATGGTATAGAAAAACTACCATATCTTGGTATTAGACTCCCTATCTGATATAAGCGTCTTATTCAGTCTAGTAGTGGATGATATGAATAAATTCACAAACTAATTTAAAATATTCTAAAATAAATTTCATGGATTTATATTTCCATACATTAAGATAAACTGATGAAGGTAGCAATAGGATTAAAGTGCATAGTAGTATAGATCCAACATGATTAACAATGAAGGAATCAGAGTTAAATTAAAAGAGATACCTCAATGTATAGCTTGAGGTTGAGGGACAAGATCATAGTATTGAGATATTGTTGTATAATTATTTTTAGGGTGGAAGAGAGGGAAAATAGTTTTATGTAAGGAATCAAAAAATGGTCATTTTACCAAACATTAAAAGGGTCTTGGTTGTGTTGCATGATTGGGAAAAACGTGCACCAGCACTATAAATGGAGCTATACCATTTCATGGTTAGGTTCACTGTTAGAAAAAAAACATGAGATAATTTTAACGTATAAATATTTTTCCAAGAATGGGGCCCACCATACAAATTTTACAAACTGTTCTCTTCCTCTTACAGGGCCACATGGTTGAACCTCATGAAAAGAACTAATCACGAGCCATTCATGTGCCTCTACCCATTCATATAAACACCAGAGTTTTAGACTTTGTAAGAGCCTCAGATGATCCATAACCCTACATGAAAACATTAATCAAATACATTAAATGAAAAAAATGAAATTAATATTAAAATTTAATGGGTTCCCACCTTATTATAAATGATTTACAATTTTTTAGAAAATATGGGATCTTGCCATAAGTGAGTTTGAATTTTGATATTGTTATTGTTATTGTATTTCAATTTGATGTCTATAATAGTTATCTATTGATATTCAGCATAATATTTTAGATTCCATGGGGTTATATTAGACTTTGTGATGTAAAATTAGAAATAATTCAGGACATGAGGTAGGCATGTTGGGTTTGAAAACCCATATGAAAAGAAAATGTTTGATTGTGAAAATATTTTAAGCAACAATTCATATTTGGAATATATACACCAACTATGTGTCTAAGTCATAAAAGGTTCCTCATCTTATATATATTTTTACTCAAACTACTTTTATCTTATATTTCTTTTGTTATTTGGATAGTGGGATAATATCTTTGGTTTATTTTATGATATGTTCGCATAATTGGATTTTTTTTGGTTATATATTGATATAAACCATTATTTTTTGTAAGGTTCATGTGATGTAAAATTAGTTTTGTGTGTGTGAAAAAATAGACTTAATGAGAAATAAGTCTTCTATTTCAAGTCATATCCTCAGGGAATTTTTGTAAAATGATATTGGTTTCATAAAATTATTTCAAATAGATGATTATAATTGAATTTTATTAATTTAATTTTGTGTGATTGGTTTTAAAATTTAGTGCATGGTGTTTTTATTTAAATAATTTTTTTAAAATTTTAAAATTTACCAAGTTAGGTTCTGGTAAAGTTTTTTAATTCTTATAATGGAATCTATTTTTTTAATGAAATAATGCCCAATTTATAGTTGTGCCTTTATTTTTAACATTGGATTTGGGACAAAACATACTTGATTTATTAATATTATTATTTTTTCCCTTGCATGTTTTAGAGCATTTTTTGTGATTTTTTGGACATTACCAACCTAGGGTCTATGTCTCAGGTTATTTGATTTGTGCCCGTCCCCAAAAAATTTCTATTTTAAACATCGATTTTTTGATTTAGAGGGCCCTTCTCATTTTCTTAACACTACACATTCTCTAATTGGTTTGGTAGGTGTGGTTCCCTTCAGGGATTTATGAGCTTTTGATTTATCTCAGGAAGTGTTTATTTAGTCCTTTATTCAGAGATTTTTGAGTCTATTTGTTTATTTCCATGATCTTGGGTTTGCAAGTTAGGTGATAGAGGATCAACTTTTTTGGAGACTTTGATGTGATCTCTAGTCTTGGATGTTTACTTTTTTCTTATTGGTGATGTTTTCAGTTGGGTGGATGATTTGGAATCATTATGAGTAACATTATGGTGTTGGTTTCATCTATTCCATGGGTGGTGTTCCTTTTCTAATCAATTTCTTCTGCATTGTTTGATGGTTGTTGGGACCTTTTGTGGTATACACCATGGTATTACCTTTTTTAAATTTAATCATGGGTTACACCTAGGGTTAATGCTTAAATACATAGGGTGTATTTTTTTGTGGGTGTGATATGGATTCCACTATGTTTTTATTTCTATTAGAGTTACCATCATATGATATTCTAGGATGCTAGATTTAAAAACCATTTTATATTGATTGTGACCCTTAGGCTAACCCCTCATCATTTCCTATCTATTAATGTCTCTAATTTTTAGACCCAAATATTGGATTTCATGGTTTAATGTTTTGTTTTATTACCCTTGTGGATCTTTCAAGTATTATATCTCTCCTTGTGGTTTTGAACCATTATTTTTTTTGGCCTCAGAATCCATTGATGTGTTTTATTCTCATTTGAGATGTTTGAGGTTCATGCCTTCATTTGATGATTTTAGAAAATTTTTTTCATTGGAATTGATGTTTTGAGTTGTTTCACCATCTTAGAATAATATTAAATGGTGGGGAGACCAATGTTTAATCTCTATTTCATTAGTTCATTATTTTGATCTATTGATGATCGGTATTTTTTGAGGTTCATGGATAGTTGCCTTATAATATGTTCCCTTTTCACCTATATATTAATCTATGTCTTTTTTGGGAAATAAATTTTCATAATGGGGAGTTTTAACATCCCCAACCATTTTATAGTGGATTTAATTTTATATTAATATAACTTAATTTAGGATAGCTAATATTTTTTATGTTCATGGAAAAATTATTTAAAAATACATTAAAAAAGATCATTGCACACGGTAAAGAGTAACCACGAGACACCCATGTGTATGGGTTTTTAAATAGAGTATTCCCATTTTTCATGGTTGGATTATGGTTAGTCCAATCCTGTGATTCCTATGGTAACCCATGTGGGGAAGGTTTCATATATCCAGTGCCTCCATCTTGGTTTACACAAGGTTTGAAAACTCATGTGTCATATCTCTATTTTTTACTAGGTTTTTTAAATAAATAGGTTTTATTTTCCACTTTTTTATCTTTTTTAAGAACCCTAAAACTAAAACTCCCCCACCCTCTTCTATCAATGATCACATGACTCCCCTACATCCTCTAATCATGAAACCCCCTAGGATAATTCATTAAAACATTCATGAAACCTCCCCCATCAGTTATCCTCTCCCCCATCACCCTCAAATAGCCTCCTCTCTCTGGAATCTCCTCTAATTCTTACACAATTACATAGATATTAACAACCACAAGCCAATCACCCCTCCCTCTGCTAAACCTTTTTAATTCATGGTAATTTCTTGTGAGATCTTCATTGTTTAGAGTCAGATCACCTAGTTATGGTCTTTTCCCTTTATCTTCCTTGTTTCCTTTCTATTTTCTCCTCCCTATTCTTGTGATTTGGTTCATATGAACCCCAGGGTTATCAAACTTGAACAATTGTGGATTTTTCCTAATTCTAGGATTTCTACGGGTACCCTTTTCTATTTTTGGTATTTTTTATCAAATTTGACATATTCTAACTCACAATAACTTTTATTTTCCTAGATTTCCATTATTCTAGGGTAGGGTTTTTAGCCTTTTCTTTTCACTAAATTCTAATTAGTGATTTTGTGATTTTTAGTTCCCTTTTTTTATTTAGTTTGTCTTGATGTTATTTAAAGGATACTTACATGTATATGAAAATATAGGGATATATATAAGGAAACCCTTGAACATATTTACTCATGGTAATAATTATATTCACATTGGGTCTAGATGTTCTTATATATGAGTGAAGGCACATATGCGTGTAATAATAAATGAGAAAATTCAAGTGGTTATCACCAAAACTGGAATATTTGGTGGTATGTGTTTCTCTGTCATTTCATTCAATTCCATACATTTAATTTTATGATAGTTTAAGAATGAATTTTATTTAATATTATTTATTTGTATGTCCCATGAGGGGCCACATTTTTTAAATAGTTGGTTTATACCTTAGGAAGGGGTGGGATCCCATGTGAACTCTTTTTAAAATTTCCCAATTTGATTAATTAATTAATTATTTTATTTTTATAAGGTATCCTTACATTAATTTATTTTAAAACCAAGTGTTTTGGGTTTTTTTTTAATTATTAATATGGGTAGTGGATTATTAAAGAGGCATGTAATCCCTGGATGATTGTATTTTGAATCCTTTTTGTGGCTTTCAAGATTTTAATTGGTATTTTAATGAAAGTGTGGGATATAAAATTATTTCACTTTTTTATAAAACATTGTATCATGAGTATATTTAGATATATTTTGAAAAATATTAAATGGATTTGAATTAATGTTGTCCTTTAATGTGATGGATTTTTTGGCATTTATTGAAGTGTTTTCATAAATGATGTGATTCTATTGTGATTCCCTTGGTGATTATTTTTTCTTCTAGGTTAATGTGAACTCATGAAGGTATTTATTATTTGATATATTTTATAATTTTTTATGTTATTTGGTTTTGGGGATTCATTATTTAGAGAAGTTAGTGATCCATGTGTTTCTTTAAAATGCTTTATTCATGTGTAAAGGAAAGCTCAATTATGATCACAAACATTTTAATTGGTCATGGGAGCATGGTTATCTAAATATAATTATAGGCTTACGCTTCACATGGGTGTCTCGTAATTATAGTTTCTACTCTATAATGAAATATGATTATATGGGGTGTAACCCTTCGATGAGGATGGTGTAGTTTAGTCTAGTGGGTTTTGAATAGACGCAACATAGACTGAAAGGTTGGTCCCATCAGAAAGTCCAGATGATCTATCTTTAGGGCCTTTGGAAGATCCAATGACACTAGGAACCATTTCAGCAATACGATTTAATTTTCCATGTCTTTCAATTGTATTATATGTATCATGGATAGTTTCTTGGAACAAATGTACTTTTCCTTAATTTGTTGTTATTTTATAACATGAGAATTGTGCTGCCTTCTTGTGTGCTTACAACCTCCTTTATGTGGTTTACTTTTAAATTTTTTTGATACTATTTTATGAAAGGTTTGTAAAGAAATAAGTTTAATTAATTAATTTAAATTTTTTCAATAGATTTTTAAAAATGAGTTTGAAAAGTGTTATCTTGTGATAAAAGAGGAGAAATGGCTTTTTGACCGTTATTGATAGTTTTTATATATGGTTGGTTTTCGAAGAAGTTTTGAAAAATCATGTGGAAAGTAGAATCCTATTATTATTTTTTAAATGTTTATTTAAAATTTTATTGTTTATGATATCGTTTTAATGTGTAACATTAAAAGAGTGTTTTTTCCAAGTTATATTGGATGGGGAAATTTTGTTTTCCAAGTATTTTTTTCATTTTAAAAAAATTTGAAAAAGTGTTTTTACCTCAGTTATGTAATGTTGTTTCTTATTTTGTATAATTTTATAAAAAGACTTATATTTTTATTTTATTTGAAATCTATCATGACTATGATATAATATAAATGTGACTCCTTAGTTTCTAAAGGTAATGGTGGACTATGATGTGCTTTTGTGTTCATTAATATATTGTCATCTAAGTATCAGTTTTATGGTTTAATTGATTGGATAAATATTGCGCATTTTTTACCTATGATTAGATGTTATTCATTTATATTATTTCATTCAACCATGTATGGTATTTCATTTTTTCTATAGAAGAAGGGTAGTTATATTCGAATAAGGGGGAAAAATGGAACTAATAGCAGTTGTAATAGTCATTATATGAGAGGGAGACCAAGGTATATGGGGGTTTTATAGTGTGTTTCTTTTTAATTATATATTTATTTTTGTTTTCTTGTTGAAAAATAACATATAGATATGTCATATCGGATTTTTATTATATTTAACTTTCACTTCTACTCTGATAATTGGGAGATACTATTCCCATGTGTGTTTATACGATACCTAGGAACTAGTTTCTAGCCTATGATGAATGGGAATTCCCATTCAATATTTGGAAGTACGGTTTAGTAATACATTAAAGAGACAACCCATGCTAGTTTATTACATTTTATCTCCTAACCTTAAGGTATTCTTACATGATTTTCATCCTTTTTCTAACACCATATTAAACTATTGCAAAAAAGGGTTCCCACCTCATTCAATGAAATTTCACCTTCGATTTTGGACCATTTGAATAAATGTTAGTTGTGAAAAAAAAATATATGTGTGGGTCTATGATTCATCATTCTTTTATTCTCCATAAGGAAAACCATGCAATTTTTATTTCTCTCCCAAATTTCATAGACCCTGTTTTCGATGGAATTAAAATATTTGGCATTAATGTTTTATTGATCTTGAATTAAGAACCTTGTTTGAGTGAGTAGTTATCAACAACCCTAAGGTTGGTGGTTTATATGATTTCTCCCAATGACATGGGATTATTATTCTAAATTATTTTACAATAATAACTTTTATAAATGAATTTATTATTTACATTGATTAAATATCTCATCAAGTAATGAAGTTATAGAAAACACATGAACTAGTTTGGTTATCTTCAACCACTACATTTTCTATCAAATTTAATATATGATTAATCATTAGAAACCTTGATAATATAGTTTTTATATAGTGATTGTATGATTAGTATATATTAAGAGTTATGATAAAGTCTAATTTATGTAAACAAAGGATGTGATGGCCTTGTCTAATATTATTGAACCAAATGAATCCAACTTAATCGAGAATTTGAGGGAGATTTCATCACTACGATTTTCCCTTTTCAATACCAAAATGAGATTCAACAACAAAAGAAAAAATAAATCTATTTATGTAATATGTTTAATATTGTCGATATCATTGATAAAACTATGTACGCCAAACTAACCATTTAAAATATCATCATCGCGCATTGCACCCTCAGGGAATTTAAAGGGGTAATAAAGGGATATGTATATATAGCATAATGGTATGAATTTTCTATATTATATAGTGACCCAGTACACTCATATATAGATATTACATATTTTTTTATGGTTATTCATTAAATTACACTAACACATACTAGAGTACAATAATATTATGTGACTAGGAAACACAAAACACAATATTCTAACTTGGATAATGATCATCAATTTTTATCACAAAAATATTCCCATTTAGTACTCTTTAAATACATACCTTCTGTAAACTATATCATCATAATCTGGTAAAAAGAGTCATCAAAGAGGGTGAACTCAAAGCCTTTGTAATGGTAAACAAGAAATATATATAAGCATTACATGAGCATCAGGGTGTAAGAAAATGATCATAACATTGAAAAACCATTCCATGTATATCAAATATCATAAATTTGAATCTTGGAAATAATGATTGGTAGTTTATAAGATAAAAATTATACGGAAATCAATGAACATGAGTCATGATAGAATAAAATTTTCAGAAGACATATATTTGTGTGATACATACAAGCATAAAAATTCTTATTTCAAATCTACCCACCAAGAAATTCATTACATCTTAGTATTATACTGACCTCACGTGTACTTGATATGGGCTTGGGATGAAAACTTATATTCCCTCCTTTACAAGATTTGGTTGACCACCCATGTACCCACCTTTATGGGCATAGGATATCAACCCATGTACTCTATAATCTAATATAAAATTTATCATTACCCCAATAAATTTTATGGAGATATAGTTCACACCTAACAAATAATTAAAACCATATTCATGTATATCTCAATATTATAAAAATTGATCATATTATAACCCACAAAATGAAAGAGGTATCATAAACATTTCATCATTTCATAAAATTTGAAAAAATATAGGTTTCATAATAATTTATCCATATAATAACCCATTAAAAGAAGTAGGTTTCATAATATTCATATCATGGTATAACCCATGGAAGATAAAATGGTTTCAGAAGCAATATAAAATAATAATCATAAACCACTAAAATAAAGAATATAAATGGTATCTTTACATTATATCCCAAATAAAACAAAAAATTTATTAATTTATGTCATCTTAGATACAAAAGGACTTCTAAATATTTCATTAAATATGTATTAAGGAAACTAACATTTCATTGAAAATATTTTTCATAAAGCATTTTCAAAATCCAAATATTTTAAAATAACTTGGGAAACATTTTAAAAAATCATTTAAAATTCATTTAAAACCTCTCATAAGAATAATATACTTTCTTATTTGAAAAAAACCTTTCCAAAAACTAAACCATTTAAATAATTATTTTAATATAACCTTAATAACATATAAAAGAAGCTTTAAAATCCATTTAAAACAATTTTTTGTGTAAAACATTTTCAAAATTACATTATTTGAAAATAAACATAGAAAAAAAATCATTCCAATATATTTTAGAAAACAATTTATTTTGAGAATAATCTTAAAATAATATTTTGGAAACATCAATGAATTTAGTTCTCGGGATGATGGTTAATTCAATACAAGACATGAACCTAAATACACAGATTCATTTCACATTGTTGGCAGTAGTCAAAAGTTCCTTATTCAGAAAAAAAGACAAAAAGATTTATTTTAATTGAATCCTTGTCTAGATACTAAAATTTTATGTCACTCTTTCCTAGATGTATATACAGTTAATAACCATGAAACAGGAAAATTGATCTTGAGTAAATCATTAACTGGTTCATGATAAAATGACTTACTACACAACTAGTTTGACACTCCAATGGTATATGATTGGCTAAATTCACAAGTTCATAAAAAATTCACTATTAAGGGAAAAAAATTTGACAGGATTTTATTTTTAGAAATATATTCCTGATAATATAGATTGTAGACATGAAATATATATGTTAAATAATATATGCCATTTATGAGTTATTCTTTTATTTTTAATGTATTCCCATTATTTGTTTTAATGGTTCAAAAATACCCATCACTAATTTTACCTTTTTTTAGTCAATGGCATTAAATTGGAAGAACAAAGACAAAAAAATGTAAAGAACAATGAAATGAATTCCAAATTGAAATTTCCAAACTAATAATATAATAAATTTCAAACATCATAAAAATATTTTCTAAATTTAATCATTTTTAAACCAAATTTTAAATTAGTCGAAACACCCAAACCCCAACGTGATGGATAACGATGCAATTAAGACGTTTATGTGATAAGGGCCTTCGAATTCCAATGGATCTTCTAATACCTTAATAATGGAGTAATGGAATGACTCTATTGGAAATATCTTCTTGTTCCTGTAATGTTTTATAGTAAGAGAAGTTCATACTAGCTATTTACCTCATAGAGGTAGAGGCTTTTGAATGGCAAATATTGGAAAAAGATATTAATCCTGATTAGCAGGTCAATCAGATTAAGTGGAACAAATTATCAAAATATATTTTTGATAAATATTTTCCTTTCACTCTTATATTGTAAATTGATAGGGACTTTCTTAACCTTAAGAAAAATGATGATGAATTCATCATAGAATGTGAGGAAATCTTCATAAGACTATCTGCCTTTATTTGTGTCATTACCGATGAATGTAATGCTATATACTTCTTTACAAGGATGAATACTAGTGTATGAAATTCCATATCCATTTGGGACCTTGAACACTATAAGTATTTTTTATTATGTTCCCTCAAAGTGGAATTTGAGATCAGTTAATCACAAGGTTTTCATAGGGATAAGAAGTAGAAAATACATTTTCATTCTATAAGTATGATTGATAAATATAATGGTGAAAATAAATAACTACATCCCACTTTTCAAAAGTGTGTGAAGAAAAATAAGATAAACATCATATGGGGAGGATTAAATGATTTGAATGTGGGAAGGAAGGGAACCTAGTAAGAGACTACTAAGGGGAAAAACCTTCCATTATAAAGGATGATATGAATGCTCTAGTCAACCATCATCTAAAATTATAGTGTCTCAATATAAAAGTAATTAGGAATTGTGAAATCCAATTCCCTAATATGATGTTTTTTGGAGACAATAAATTCCAAAAACCTCCAATGCATTAGGGGGTGATCTTATTCCCACACAAATGATGTAGTAAATTCTAAAAACAATGTGAATAAAGGTATTTTATTTATTCATTTAAGTATAGATAATGTACTTTTTATTTTGTTTCTATAAATTAATTCAAATATTTTTTGTTTAGAAGAACTATTGAAACACCACCTTAGAGCATGGAAGTATATCTATCAATAAAAATAGAAAATTTTAAAAAAAATTCTTCCTAAGTATATAAATCCTATATTAGAATTTTTGGGCTTAACCTCCCAAGAAAACTATGGACACTCCCTTAATTATAATTTGACATAATTACAGGCATGGAATAACTTTCTTTATATAGGGAAACAATAAATTTTATGGAAATTTAAATCACCCTTTATATCACAAATCACCCTCTGATTCAATTCAGGTTCAATGAGGATGATGCATCCAATTTGATACTAATATATGAATCTTGGATATTATTTCTATGTAATATTTTTTATCTATATAAAATTATTAAGACTAAATAAAATATCATCCTCAATGACATTCCCATTTAGAGGTAATAAACTAATGTGTTTCTGGGATAATTGTTTGGTCTTCCTCTTTACTAAGAGGATTAATTTTGAATCGATTTTATACCCAAATGGTTACCGATATATCAGACTCAAAAAATAATGGTTATTCTTGAAATTGATAATCTAAAGAAAAAACAATAGGATAATATTTATAAATGATTCATATGCACAAGTTCGTCACCATGGGCAGCACATGTCCTCTTCCTGAAGATGAAGGATGGTCCCATTTTCATCTAAGGTGAAAATCATGAGCAAAATAATACCCCAACAAATCAAAAGTACCCTCTGCTATGAATTGATGTCTAGTTAAATTATCTATGTAGAGAAATGTAATTATCTGAGGTGTATTATTTTTTAGGGATATTACCAAGTCAAGTTGAAAAAGGAGGATATCCCCAAGACTACATTTCATGAAAGTCCAGAGGACTATAAATTCATTGTTATTCCATTTGGAAATTTTAATTCGCTCGTAATATTCATAGACATGAGGAATAGATTTTTTTGTGACTACCTTGATCAATTTTATGTAGTCTTTATATATAATATTCTCATATAATCCAAAATAAAGGAGTAAAATTAGGAATATATGAAAACTATTCTAAAGATCATTCAGAAAGAAAATATGGGTAAGAATTATAGTAAATGAAAATTCTTATTAAATAATGTATCATTCCTACGAAATTATAAAACCATCAAAGGGATACCTATCCACCCTACCAAAAATAAAAGGAATTTACGAATAACCCCGACCATCCATTATAACGGATATCCATTGTTTCCTTGGATTAGATAGGTATTATCATTGATTTATGAGAACCTTATCATAATTTCTAGTCCCACTAATCAAGATAACATAGATGGGATAAATTTTATATATATTGAAGAATCAGAGGAAAGTTTTAAAGAGATGAATAAGAGGTTTATCACTACACTTATTCTCTTATTACCAACTAATGGTGATGGATTTGTAATATACATTGATAAATCCAAAATGGTATTAGGGTGTTAATTCATGAAATTTTAAAATTTGATATACTATAATTACCAAAAACATTTTATACATGTGAATAACTACACAAATCAAGATCTAGAATTGTTTGAAGTGATCTTCGTAAAATATATTTTGTGATATTATCTCAAAAGGGAGAAGTGTAACATATACTTGGACCCTAAAAAACTAAATTATATATTCAAACCAAAATATCTTAATATAAATAAACAATTTTGTTTAAACCTAATAAATGATTTTAATTTTTCAATCTATTAACATATTGGAAATGAAGACATAATGGAAAAATATCTAAGTTGAATGGATCATGTAACTCTACCAATGATGATGATTGAAATGGATCCAATATTCTTTCTCTTAATTGGATGGATATAGGAATAATAAAAGGAACTTTATCTAACCATTCTCAAATAACTATGAAACCAACTAATATTTAGTACATCAAGGAGGCCTAGTAATATGTTGAGTTATTACAGAAGAAGCTAGAGAATTTTTTGGTATTCAATTTTTCTAAATATGGAGTTATAAGGTTTGAAATGTGGATATGTGTCCCATAAAAACAAAAACTGAAGAGGGAACTTCTGTATGATTATTATATCTCATCCTTCTCTATTAATCAAGGAATCACTAAGATATATAGAGATCTGAAGAAAAAATTATGTTGGGATAACATGAAGAAGGAGATTGTTATGTTTATATCTAGATTCTTGGCATGCCAACATGTCAAGGTTGAGTGGAAGAATTCTAACTATATTAATCTATAAATTCCCAGACTCATATAGAAAATGGAAAACATAATCATATATTTCATCATGGGACTCCCCATGACATCTAATGAAAATGATATATTTTTGTGGTAGTCATTCTTCTTACTAAATTAGCACTTTTCATTGCCATTAAGAAAGATTTATACCTTTGCCAACATACCATGTTATACATAAGGGAAGTTGTAATACATCATGTAGTTCACTTTACTATTGTTTCCAAAATAGATCATAGATTAACCCTGAGTTTTTGGAGAATCATTCAGAAATCATTAAATATATAACTAATATTTATCACTGATTGTCACACTAAAAAGGATGGTCAGTCTAAAAGATCAATGAAACACATTAGGATTTGTTAATATACTGTTATATTGATTTCCAAGGATGTTTGATCAACACCTTCTCGTTGTGGAGTTATCATATAACAAAAGTTTTCATTCTAGAATTTAAATAGAACCTTATGAGGCTCAAAATGAGAAGATGTTTTGGACTCCAACAAGATGGGATGAAGTTAGAGAGATGAAGATAATGGGACCTAATATTTTTTAAGAAATGAACAAGACATTTTAAACCATTAAATTCCATTTGAAAGATTCACTATGTCGATAGAAAATATATGCAGTCAATCATCAACTTGATGTAGAGTTTTAGGTTAGAGATAATTTTTTCTTTAGAATAGTATCATGGAAAAAAGTCACGACGTTTTGGAATAAGGTATATATTATTCTAAGATACATCATCCACTTTGAGATCCTTGATTAAATCAAAGATTGGACCTATCTAATACCGCTCCCAACTAATCTATATTAGTTACATGATGTATTCCATGTATCACTATTGTAAATTACATACCAAAACCATAACATGCAATGAATCGAGAGGTGGTACCATTAGAGAAAAATATTTCATATATTGAGAATTCAATGAGGATTATAGATCATAGAGATGATGTTCTATAACCCAAGACAACTCACCTAGTCAAAGTGTTGTTCTGAAACAACATTTTTTTAGAAGAAAAAAGGGAAGTTGAAGAGGTGAATTGGTAAATGTACCTTCATATTTATAGGGTATGAAACCAAAAATTAAATTGATAAATTTTTAAAGGGGGCAGTGTAATGACCCAAACTTTTATAACTGAAATTCCCTTTTCAATGATTGAACACCACGTCTTGTAACAATGTGGTTGAAAACACATTCACTACTTTTGTTATATTGGACCATTATATGGTCTTTCAAAATTGATAGACCATTAAAAATTATAACCATAGAAATTATATTTGTTATCTTGTGATCTCATGATTATTATATATTAAGGGTTATGATAAATTCCAATTTAAACAATTAATGGACGTGAGGGCATTGACTAGTTGGATGATTCCCTAAGAAGCCCATTTATCAGAAATTTCAAGGAATATAACATCAAAACCTTTACCAATATCATGTGTTGAATCGATAGATAATGTAGAAATGAAACTATATATGGGTTATGTTCATGTTTATCAAGATCATAACCAAAACCATGTATGTCAAATTACCCCATTAATATCTCACCATAGCATACCTTAACCTTAGGGAATTTGGTGGTGTAATAAAGGGATATGTTTCTAGACCATAATAGTATGAATTTTTTTAGTTTATTTCAATAAAATAATTATTATATTTATCATATTTTAATATTACTTCTTTAATTATTTTATGATATTTTTTATAAAAATTATATTCTGATACGATGAAACATAAATTTTATATTTTTGGTAATCTAAGTTTTTTATCAATACACTTTATTTGACGAATTCAATAATTATTAATAAATTATATGTTAATAAAATATTTTTTTATTTAATATTTAATAAATATAAATTATAATATAATTTTATAAGGTAAAATATAATTTTTATAAGGATTTGAAAATTTTTATTGTCATAAAAAACAAAAAATTTCAATAAATTGGGATTTTTATTTAAAAGTTTACTTTATAATATTTATAAAATATTTTGAAAAATAAATGTTATTTTTGGAATTAGTACTTATAAATTATCTAACAGATCATTTTTCATAATTATTTGAGATAGAAGAATGTTTGGGTAAAAATTAAACACGGTATAAATATATGTGTTTTTAATGGAATTATAATGACCCAAAAGTGACGTGATATAATAAAAAAATGATTACAATAAAAATTTAATGTTTTAAAATCAGTTCCCTGTAAACATCACTCGGTTATAAATCTCAAAGGCTATTATTTTAATTAGATCAATTCATAAACATGTAAAATAATGAATATCTCTCCAATTTGGTAGAAAACATGGGAAATAACCATGATATGGGTTGTGGTTTTGAAAACAATATCATATAGGTTCCAAAACCTACTTTGGAAAAAGTATAAAGTATTATCCTCCCTTTAGTTATATAAACCCATAAAAAATACCATTTTTTCTATACTAAAAACTATTATATCATTATATTACTGTTTTATCCCCTCTTATAATCCCTCCCATGTTTTTCATTAATCTCTTAAAAAGATCCTTCCATGAATTTAGAACTCCCCCTTAAGGTAAGTGGTCCTCTTCTTCTCATATTTATTCAAGGACCACCATTATGTTATGCCTTGTTTCTTCTATTTGTGATGTCATATGTTATCACACATAACATTGACATAACATATGATTTAAATGTGATTAGAAACCCTTTTATCTCTCAATAATATTTCCCATGAACCATTATCTACATCCGTTATGCTGCCAAAATTATCTTATGATTTTCCATTCCATATATTTGTGTAGTAAATACCCATACCCATTTCCACTCTAATATATTCACCTATATATATATAACTATAATTAATTTATTTTGGACCTCTATATATTTAACCCATACTGATTAATCATAGAGTTAAATTTTATTTAACATGATTTTATGATGAATAATATTTTGGAAAATGTGAGAATATACATATTATAATGAGTGCACCCAGATAGCGCTCCAATGAAATGGGTAATATTTTACTCTCATAAGACATAATTTATGGGATTATGCAGTCAACAAAATCTAGCATGGGGATCATTACACCATGTGATTTTAACATGGTATTTATCCTTTTTTATGTTTATGAAATGATTTATATTGTCACCACATCCGCATGTTGACTTTATGTATTCATGTTATATTCATCCTTATTACATCAAGATTATTATTCTATCAATTATTATGTTACCTTGATATATAGTTGTACGACATGTACTACTTTACCCTATTATTTTCATTTTTTAATCCCTTAATACGATTTACTACTCAACCCCTTATTATTTACATCCTTATCTTATCATTTTCAATTTTAGAAAATACAAAGAATATAAGATAATTTATTGGAGCATCAAAATAATATTGATACATTTTTGTGGAAAAAAATTTATATTGTGAACCTAATTCAACAAAAACACTATGCTTCCTGACATTTGGGGTTGTATTATTTGTACCTCTATGTAATAATTCCAGAATTAAGCTGTATTGTGATATGGGTTATCATATATGTGTCTATACCAATGTGCTTCCTTGTTGAAAACACTTTTTGACGACAACTAAAATTAATTTTGGTATTTTTATGGGGGTGTGAAACCCTTCAAAAACATATTTGAGTCTGATGATAATCTTTAGATTAAGCCTATGGCCCCTAATGGGGTGTGTCACACCATTGATAAGGGTGAAATGGGCTATAAATGAATAGATAAAGGGTATTATGATTTTAAACTAATTATATGTGAGGCATTGATTTTAGAAATTTTTTAAAGATCCATTTGTCTTCATGCATGGATTTAATGCTTTATGACGTACTAACAGGAGTAGGGGGGACTGGTTAAAAGGGAATATTCTTGTTGATAATTTTTTTAAATAACAAAAATTGTTATGTTTTATGAATCATTGGTTAAATTAATTTGTTATGATATTTTGATAAATCCATTGAAAATAATGTACCATATAAACAAGGTTGAATTAAAGACTTTAACATTTTATACCACATGCATATTTAATTTTCCGAAGCGTTACACCCTTATTATTTTTTTGATAAAATGGCCAAGTGTTAGACCTTGAAAATTAGTTGTTAATGAAATAGTTATGGGTTTTGGTCATAGTGTTCCACACCATGGTTTTGATGATATTCATGGAGATACACATTGATGAATGAGTGTTGGTCGTGGTGTTCAGCACCATGGAAGTGATGTTGGTAATGGCGCTCCATGTCATAGCTTTGGATCATCGGTCATTGTTTTCTACTTTCCTGATTAAAAAACATGGACTGAATCTTCATATGTAATAATTTGTAACCCATACATTTTAGGGCTCAGACATCAACTATGAGTTAATTTAGTTTTCATGAGAGGGGTTTTATTGTGGAACTCTCGGGCCAATTGGTCTATATGAAAAACGATTCATTATGAAACCCATTTAATCAGATACTTTTTTATGTTTAATTTATACTTAGGAATACACTATTATTGTATAGAATATTGATTTACACACCATTAGTGTTGGCCTAATATGTAATAATCACATGATACATAGGTTGTTGTTTGTACCTGAGTAGATTTCATGGTTACTTGTCGGGATAATGGAAATGGACCTATGATGGATGTCTAAGTTGGGATATGGGGGTGGATCATGGATGAGGGAACTATAATAATATGAGGATCCATTTTGGTTTTTTTAATGTGTTTCATTTTGGGATTCCTTTTCATCTGACACTAGTAGTACATGACATGTTTTTGGTGTTTAGTTTTCTTCATTTACAAATTTTTTAAAATTAATTAGTTGGTTTATGGTTATTAATTTTTCTGTTTTAGTTATTATATTAATTTATTTTACATTATTTTACTACTTTGTTAAAGGGTGTATAATCTCATAGATTAATTATTATACAGAAACATCGAGTTAGAAGATTGTGGAATATGGGGAGGAATGTGTGAGGTTATGTGGTAAACTACCTTGTGGCATAGGTTTTACACTCACCAAGTGTGGGACATTTCAAAGTGGAATCAGAGCCAATTTTATTTTATATTGTGATAATATTTCAGAAATTAATAAAGGATACTAGAATTTTTTATCACTTGTAAATTTTCTCATTCATGGGAGTAGATGACCCATGTATTGGTGAAATCCAATCTAACCAAGGCCTGTTCGATGTTTGTGAAGATCTCTTGTAATAGTTGGATGTTATGTCAACTTTGGTGATAAACATGTGTTGTGATGTTATTTTTTATTGATATTTTTCTCATGGGTTTATATGGAATGAATATCTTATATTGATTCATAATTTGAGGCATTTTGGGAATTTTGTGACAGGAATCATGTAAGGAACACATGAAAAAGAAAGTTACATATGGAATGTGAAAAATGAAAAGGGTTTTTTATTTCATTATTGTTTTAAAGGAAAGTTACCAATAAATATTTTCAATGGTTTAAAATTAAATAAATCAAATTAATGGTTAAAATGGCACCAAATAGTTGTGTTGTAATTATTTTTAAATATTAATTATGTGGAAATTATTTTGAACTAAATGATTGGATTTTGAATGTTTGGATTACACTAAGTAAAACATATACCAATATAGGGATAGATTAGGGTTGTGATAGTGGGATGGTTATGGTTAAACAAATAGTATATTTTGAGTGACATGTTTATGGTAAGCTGTGATCCATCTATCGTACAAACTATAAAAATTATATGCCATGTTTTATGAGAAGTTTGTTTGGTATTGCAGATATATGCCACCATGAAAATGGTTTCTATAATGAGATAATAGAATATTGAAGAGAACATTCCTCTAGTAATGGAACCAAATCCCTGGTTGATTATGCTAGATTGTAAAGAAGGTTAGTTTAATGAGAATTTCAATCATTTAATACATATTATAGATAGTTATCCAAGTTACTTTGCACCAAGTATGTTTGACCTGATGATGGAGTTCCTATTGGATAACCCTTTAATGTTTCCCATAGAGAGTCGACCTGAGGTAGTTGAGTTCCCATTTATGTTTATCCAGATAATTTTCGATCACATAGGGACTCCTCAAGAAAAGTGGGTCATGTTGGATTCATATATTTTATAAGGAAAAATTAATACCTTGTGAGATATTCTGGATTAGTATCAATAATGGGAGGGCTTTGTATTGAAGGACTTCTATGAGAACATCCTAGAAAAGATTTACCCTAAAAAGTTGATGCAATAGAAATCCATATAGCTTATTTTTTTGACCTCATAATTTATATCATGGATGAATTATGCTTACTGCTTCATTGATTAATAGTTATTTACCTCGACATTTGGAAGAGGTGAACCAGCTACGATAAAGAGTTTTCAGGATAGAATTAGATTTGATATAAATCCCGATGTGAATATCATACATTTGAAAAAATCATTGAAGTAGTTGAATGAGAATTTATTTATAAGGGGAACCTAAAGGATGCTTCTAATAGTGTATAGGTATTTTCTACTAGTTGATTAAATGGTATGTATTCCAATTTTAAGACGCATAGTAATGAAAACATTCCTTAAAGAAATGATAAATATTGAAACCAAGTGAATGAACCAACATCTCAAGGAAATTTTTTTGGGTTTGATATCTAAGTGGAATTACATGTCACATTCATTATAGGTGTATTGGAAAACTTGTGGATTCCTAATCTTGTCACAGGATGGGGTAACAGAAGAGGATCTGTAGGAACCCTCTACAAATGAGAAGCGATGGAGGACCCAAGTTGATGTATAGAATTGATAAGGGATCAAATACCCCCTATAAGTTAGGAAGATTATGCTACAATAGAAAATCCATTTCGGGGTGGGGGTTGTGTTAAATTAGGAGAAGATCATCTATATCGACTAGGTAGTGTGATTCCTGGCGCATATACTACAACCAAGGGTAAAGGGGAAGGATAGATACATGTTGTACAACTGACACCCATTGGTAGTGAAGCTAAGACATCAATTATTTAAGGTGAGATTCTTATATATTATAGTATTAATACCATTTTATTCGATACATTAGAATCATATTATTTCATATCTACATAGTTTGTGAATGGTTTGGACCAGACGCTGATGTTTATGTATGGGTTTATGTGAATCAAAATTCTATTGGGGTGTGATCGAATGGTATCCAACATTGTAAAGAGTGTTAACTCTAAGATGGGGGTACCATATTCTTTGGGGATTTTTCATTCCTTACATTTCAAGTTTTTTACTAATAATATTAATGGGTTGGTTGGTTATATAGCAAGATCATATTGACTATTTCCATATGATAGTGAGTTTCATGTCTCTATAAGAAGACTCTTATATACATTGTGGATAATTAAATATGAAAGAAGTTCCTAAAGGGACAATGTATCAGAAATTATGTGATCATAAAACCTATGTAGAAATTACTATTCTTAATAATGGTGGAGTGAATTATGGTGTCTTCCCACCTATATTCAATCGGTTTTAGGATGCGATTCCTAATGAATTTTCTTGTTTACCACCCAAGAGATAGGTTGATGTTATGATTGAGTTAGTACCTATAGATAATCCAAATTTAATTAGGTTTTATATTGTTTCTCTAGTTTATATCAAAGTGATCAAAACATATCTAGAGGATTTGGAGGATAAGGAACTCATCAATATGAGTACATCACCTTATAGATTGCTAATTTTGTTTTATATGAAGGTGGATAAAACCTTCTACTTCTATATCAATTTTTTGAAATTTAATGGAATGAAAATTATGAACTGGTATAAAATTAGATGTATCAGTGATATTTTTATCTAGCTAATGGGTCCTTCTGTGTTCTCCAAAATTTATCATAGATCATGGTTTCATCAGTTGAGAGTGAAAACTTCTGATAAACTACCGAATTCCTTTCGAAGATGGTACTGTTTCTATGAGTTCATAGTTGTTCATTTTTGTCTACTAAATGCACCTATTTTTGTCGTGGATATTTTAAATCAATGTTTCCACCCATATTTAGACCAATTTTTTTCATCAGGGATTGAATCATAGTGTGATTCCATACATGTAATGATCATACTAAACATCTGGTTATCAACTTTAGTACACTGAGAGAGCATCGAATGTATACCGTGTTATGAAAGAGACACACACAGATTTACCTGGTGTATTTATTTTGAAATATCATCTATGATAAAGGTGTGTTAGTTGACCTAAGGAGGGATCAATTAGTGTTTTTTAGTGATCTCCCCAACAATGTTTTTAATATCCAAATATTTTAATGTATGGGGTCATTTTAAGAAATGTTAATTAAATAATTTTCTCACTTGGTATCCCCACTCAAGAGCATGACCAATAAGGGTGTAAATTTTGAGTGCTCTGAGTAATGAGTGTATTCATTCAAAGAGCTATATAGGCATTGAACTACATCACGGATTTTGATCATACCTTCCCTAGGTGTTCTTTATAGTCTTTTTTTGATGTTCCTTGGATCATAAATCAAGAAGTGTTGGTGCATAGAGAATGATTCATGGAATGAAAATCATAGTAGTTGAGGATACATTTGTACAATTATCATATACATGATCTTGAGATGGATGTAGTGGTATATAATTTAATGTGATGGAATTATAATCTTTTCCGTGAAAATTTTAATATTAATGTTGACCATAAGAACCTCCAATACATATTTTTCTATCATTATTTAAATCATATGATGTATATATGGTTTGGGTATATGAATTCTATATTTTTGAGCTTGTATTCATTCTACAATAGATGGATACTATTTAATATTATTTGATTCATAGTATAGATACTCAAATTGTTCAGGAGTGAAGTTCAAAGTGGAAAGTGATGGATTTGTTTGCTAAGATGTACCAAGTTCTATGTAGTAGGTGATGTCTTTGTTTGTTAAGATATGCATCAATATTTAGGAGGAGAAGGAACAGATAGAACTCATATAGTTATCTAACATCCCTCCCTTCATATCCAGGTTGATAGGTGGGAGAATGAGGGCCGTAAATGACTATCTTTGAGGGAAATATTTAATGTTGGTGAGATACCATCTCACTAAATGTCTCATTATTCAAATTTATTATATTAGTGAAGAGTTTATGTGTGTTTTTATTGCCTCAAAGTGTTCAATGCACCCTATTTTTACTAAAATGTATCATAACCCCCATAGATTGTATTGAATTCCATATATTAAAAAGGAGATCATAGTTTTTTTATTTGATGATTCGTTTGTTAGAAGTTGAAGGCTAATGATCAGAAACTGATAGGTATTTTATAACCATTTCCCATTATTGATTTGAATTGGGTTATTGATTATCCACAGAAAAAGGTAGCCCATTTCTCTCATATTTAGAAGAATTATAATGTTGATCAGTTGGGACTAAGTCTTATACAGGATACATCAAAACATGTTCTACTAATTTGGAATAATATTGATACAGCCTAAAGTAAACAAAGTTCATATACAAATCAACGTTATAGAGCTCTATATTTTTTATTGGATGAATAGGGTTTCCTTCGGGTACACTGAGAGTTTCACACCATTGGATTCAAAAACAATGTAAGACGGTTCCCATGTACATGGGGAAATTTGAAATAATAGAGTAGGTCATTTTAGTAGCATATCGATTATCTCTTCCACTATCTTATATAGGTATTCATAATGTTTTTCATGTGTCACAGCTTTGGAAATATCCCCATGACCCATCTTGTACGATCGATGATCTCTTTTCTTTGCAGTATTGTGGTATTCAGAATGTTTTTGATATGTCACAACATCAGAAATGTCACCATATAACATCGCATTTGATAGATATTGATAATGTTGATCTTAAGGATGTTTTTTATTTTGATACAATTTGAAATCATCCCATTAGGATTTCTAAATTTAACTTTTTTCAACATAATAATGTGTTGACTGCCAGAGAATGATTCAAAGCCCATGGATTTTTTTCAATGCTAGAAAAGAAATACTAATGGAGACCTTTATCAGAGCTAAAATAGATAATGGGACCCCTCTACATTCCTTAATAATTTCAGATCAAGCTTCCCTTTGTCAATACATCTTGTTTCACTAATAAAGGAGCATACTATAGTGGTTTGTTAAATTTAAATCATAATGTAGCTCTCGAAACAGCACCAGAAATAGCTTCAAAAAGAGACACAAATAAATATTTTAAATGAAATAAAATTAATAACCAAAAAATAAAAAAAACACTATATTGTTGTTATTTTAAAAACTATTTTATACAATTACCTCAGTGACTACAAGTAATCGCAGACATTCAAAATCATAAATGTTCCTTTGTCTTTATCCCTAACCCCGACTCACACTATTGCTGAGAATTTTTTGGAATAATTATATGATATGGGTTATTGAGTATCAATTGAAAAAATGTATCCCATTTCTCTCATATTCAGTAGAATTATATTTTTGATCAGTTGGGTGAATTGTATGTTCATGAGATAGAAAATTTTAATGGGGTGGCTCTGAGTATTATATTAGATAGATACCCTTTTTATATATCACTTATATCAAGTACTGTAGAATGAACTTTGTAAAATTTTGTTTTCTTGTACAAATTTCATCCCGTAGATAGATGAGTCATGAAAACATACTATCCTGGTATTAGAGGACATGCTAAGAGAATGTGTCCCTGAATTTATGGGGGAACCTACGATGTTAATATCTCTTACTGATTTTCCCTATAAAACCCATTATCAGGTAACATTTATTTGGATCCATACTAGTATATCTAGGATTGTTCATGTATATCACCATTGTAGTTGAAGTAAATGGAATAATCAAGGTTGTTGGGACTAAGTATTATACAAGATCCATTGAAGCATGTTCTGCTGATTTGGAATAATATTGATAAAGCCAAATGTAAACATAGTTTATTAGCTAATCAGCATCATAGAGCTCAAGATTTTTTATTAGTTGAATAGGTGTTCCTTCAGGTACACTGAGATTGGTGCACCATTGAATTCAAAAAGAGGGTAAGCTAGTTCCCAGGTACATGGGGAAATTTAAAATCAGGGAGTAGGTCATTTCAGTATCATATTGATTATCTCTTCCACTACGGTATGTAGGAATTCATGATGTTGTTCATGTGTCATATCATTGGAAATATCCCTATGACCCTTCTTGTAGGATCAATGATCTATTTTATTGAGTATTTTGGTATGCACAATGTTTTTCATGTGTCACAACTTTAGAAATATCACCATGGCACTTCTCATTTGACAGATGTTGATAAAATTGAGCTAGAGTATTTTTTTTTATTTTGATACAATTTGAAATCATCCCATTTTCATTGCTAAATTTTACCTTTTTCAGCATAAAAATTGTTGACTACTAGAGAATGATTCAAAGCCTTTGGATTTTTTTAACACTAGAAGAGAACTACTAATGGGGTCCTTTATCAGAGAAAAAAACATATAAAGGATCCCCCTGATACATGCCTTTAAAATTTCAGATCAGGAATCCCTTTATCAGTACATCTAATAGCACTGATAAAGGAGCATACTATAGTGTTTTGTTATATTTAAAGCATAATGCAGCTCTTGAAACAACCCCAGAAATTGTTTCAAAAGGATGCACAAATAAATATTTTAAATTAAATAAAATTTATAACAAAAAAATAATAAAAACTATATTATCGATATTTTAAAAACTATGTTATACAATTACATCAGTGACTATAAATAATCAAAAACATTAAAAATCATAAATGTTTTGTTCTCTTTATCACCGATCCCCGACTCACTCTATTGCTGACCAAACCACCCCATCTCAAATAAATCATTTCACTTGTATGAGAAAATACTATTTTTTTGAAATAATATAAATTAATAAGTTAAATAGAAGGTGTTAATTTTATCCTAAACATTGAGTCATACTCGGAACAATATGTACCAGATATAGTTGTGGTTGATTCTTTCAAATCACTCTATTTATTATTCAAATTCTGGGATTTTCTCTATAATAATTGATTGAATAATTATATGATAAAAATGATAATGATGTTAATTTTTTAGTATCATATAAAATGATGTGAAAATAATCTTGGGTCATTTTCTCGATTTTGGCGATATGATGCATGCATTAAACTATAATGAAACTTATATATTGAATACATAGACATGGAGTCATAATAGTAAGACCTTACAATGGATTGAGGTGAGTTAATTCCTACATGTTTCAAATTAATTATGGATCATTTTATTAATGTATCAAACTAATTAGAATGTGTTTCCTCAGATTTGATTATGTCACTTTTTTTTTACTAAAATGTTTTTTCAAACTAGAAATCTGACCATTGAGTCATACCTGTCCCTTTATTTTAGAATAACATAAAAACATTGAAAATACCTTATGAATCAATTTATTAAATTATCAAGAAAATATGAGTGTTTTTATTTAGTTTTCTGTGAGTGACACTTTTTGGACTAAAATGTCAATTTTAATAAAAACACAAACACTTTAAAAGATTATATGAACATTTTGTATCAAATTAATGTGTAGATAATTAATATATTTCAAAATTGAATTATGAATAATATTTCTAAAGTATAAAAAAATTAATGTGTTTTCTTTTTTTGATAATGTCAATTGTCGTTTTCAAAAAAATTAAAGTAAATTTTAAACAAGAAGATGAACTATTCAGCATACCAGTCACAAAGTACATCTAATTGATATATGTATGATTCCTACACATAGAAAATGACATATGAATCAGTTTACTAAAGTATCAAAATAGAATGAATGTGGTTTCTTGGTTTTCAGAATGTTAATGGTGTTTTTTTACTAAAAATTCATTTTTAATTGGAAACACACACTTTGACACATATTGGTCACATCATGCATCAATATTACATGAGGATAATTTATACATGTCACAAATGACTTATGAATATTTTTCAAAAATTACCAAGACAGTTTTTGTGTGTTTTTTTTGTTTTTTATTACTGACAATTTTTAAACTGAAATTTCAATTATAAACTAATAATAGTAAATTTGAGTTATTATAAGAACATAATGTTTTGGATTGAGGTGTTTCATATTTCATACAAATCAAAAACCACTTTTATATCTATTTCCTATAGAATCAAAACAATCTGAATGTTTATTCTTAGTTTTGAGTTTATCACATTTCTATTTTACTAAAAATAAGGTCAATTTTAAATTAAATGACATACTTTGGGTCCTAAGAGTCACATATTACATTATATTTTGGTTTGGTTAATTTACACACATAAAAAAGTAATTATAGAACACTTTTGTAAAGTATATAATCAATATGAATGTATATTCTCTACATTTAGATTGTCATTTATCTTCTTTACTGATATTATTGTCAATTTACACTAAAAATACACACATGGACTCGTACCTATCACACCGAGCAATATATTGATGTCTTTATGATTCTTACATTTTAAAAATTATTTATGGATTATTTTAAAAATGTATCAAAATAATATGATTGTTTTTTCTCAATTTTGAGATTTTCAGTTGTCTTTATTACAAAAATATCATTTTAAACTAGAATCAAACACATTAAGTCATAAAATTCACATCATGTTTTATTTTAATGTGAGCCCAATTTCTACGCATCACAAATGACTTATGAATAATTTTCCAAAATTATCAAGACTATCATATCATTTTTTGTTGGTTTTCAATGAGTGACAATTTCTGTACAAAAATGCCAATTTTAAACTAATAAAGGGAACTTTTAGTCATATCAGTCACATAATGTTTCATATTGAGATTAGAATGATTCCTACACATCATAAATTAATTTTGGAGTTTTTTTATAATGTATCAAAATAATCTGAATGCATGTTATCAGATTTTGAGTATGTCACATATATTTTTTATTAAAATTAATTTAAACATTAAATAAAAAGGAACCCTTTATGTCATATAGGTCATTTTATGCATTGGATTGAGGTGATGATGATTCCTATAATTCAGAAATGACTGATTGATAATTTTAATAATGTATAAAAAAATCATAATGATATTTATTTGTTTTAAGAATATCACTAGTGTTTTTACTAAAATGTCATTTTAAACTAGAAATACACACATTGAGTCATATTGGTCACATAATCTATTAAGTAGTTGGGGTTTGGCATAGTGTTAAGCACCTCATAATCCTATAGGAAAAATGGGGATTCAAAACCCATTAGGCGCAGGTACTATAGTAATATAGTGGCGTACTGTAGCAGCGGTGCTAATGTATCCACTGAGGGCACTATAGTGGTGATAGGTCACTATAGCGGTGGTAGGGGTTACTGTAGCAATGGTAGGAACTATGTGGTATTATAGCGGCGTAGGTATTGTTGTAGTATTATTCATAGAATGGGCCTTCGGCCAAAACATTGGGCGTACAAGCAATGTAATGGGTTAAATTCCCACTCGGCCTTCGAGATATATAATGGGTCTACCTCTGCCCAATTAAAAGTGGTATTTTATTTTCTTTAATAATATATGATTCATTCGTCTAAACATTTTCAAAAAATTATGAATATTTTTACTAAATTATCTAGAAAACCTGAGTGCGCTTTATCAGTTTTCAGTGAGTGACACTTTTTGAACCAAAATATTAATTTTAAACTGATAACAAACACCTTGAGTCATAATTGGAACATCATGAATCGTATTAAGGTGAAAATGATTCCTACATGTCAGATATCACATATGGATCATTTTTTTATGTTTTAAAAAAAATAAGAAAGTTTTTTATTGGTAGTGAGTAAGTCAATTTTTTATTTTACTAATTTTTGTCAGTTTTAAATAAAAGGGAACACTTATAGTCATACTGGTCACATCGTACATAATATTGAGGTGAGGCTTATTTATACACATCAAAAAGGACTTATGTATACTTTCATTAAAGCATAAAAACATTATAAATTCATTTTCTAGATTTTGAGTATTTTTTTATCTTCCTTACTAAACTATGATTTTAAAATTGAAACATGCACTTTAATACATTCCAGTCTCACCATATGTTATTTTGTCATGAGACTCATTCCTATAACTAAAAATGACTTCTTAATAGTTTTCCTAAATTATAAAGAAAATCTGAGTGTCTTTTTTTATTTTTCTGTGAGTGAATGTTTTAAAAAAAATGCATATTTTAAACTAATAACTGACACATTGAGTAAAACTATCCACATAATGTATTATATTATGGTGAGGTTTGTTCCTTAATGTTAAAAATGATTATGGTCCATTTTAAAAAAGTTAAAAAAATATATTCAGAATTAATTTTTTCAATGTTGAGTATATAATTTGTCATTTTTACTAAAACCAAGGAAAGTTTTAAATAAAAAATCGATACTTAGAGTTTTACTGGTCACATCATACATCAGATAAAGGTGAAGATGATTCCTACATATAACCAATTTTTAATAGATTATTTTACTAAAGTATCAAACAAATATAAATTTGTTTTCTTATTTTTTATTATTCCACAACTGTTTTTTAGTAAAATTTAATTTTAAAATAGAAACAATCACTTTGAGTTATACAGATCATATCGTGTGTTAGTTTGATGTGACACTAATTCCTACACATCCAAATATTCTTATGAATTGTTTTCCAAAATTATCAAGAAATGTAGAGCATATTTTATTAGTTTTTATTGAGTGATACAAGGGTTTAACTAACATCTAAATTTTAAACTCATAACAGAAACATTGAGACATATTGGGAAAACCAATTATTGAATTGAGGTGTTGATGATTTATACAATTCAAAAATGAAATATGAATCACGATACTAATCATTGTAAAAAATCCAAAGTTATTTTTCTTTTTTTTTGGTATGTCACTTATCCTTTTCAGTAAAATGTCAATTTTAAATAAAAAACACATTGAGTCATATAGAGAACACCGTGCATTAAATTTATGTGTGTATGATTCTTACACATGAAAAATTAATTATGGATCGTTACGCTAATGTATTGAAACAATATTAATTCATTTTCCCAGTTTTGACTATGTCATGTGTATTTTGAACTAACATTTAAATTATAAACTAAAAACATATAGTTGGAGTCATACCAAGAACATTGTTTATCGAATTAATGTAATTTTGATTGAGAATGTGATGTGTTTTTTTTCTTTCAATTATCTAAAAAATTCTAGAAAATTGTGAAAATTTTCTTCCCTCATGGAAGATAAAACCTCATTTTGCCACAAATATTTCAGGATGCACGTGGGTTCCCCTTCCATCCCAAAATAACATGTTCTTTCATTTTTGTCTTGTTCAAGATAGATTAAATAAAAATATGACTTCCCAAATGATCAGTTAAAAATGAAATAAGTCTTAGATGAAATTATATGAAAATTAAATTAAAAAACATATATAAAATTATGTAATATTTAATTCAATTATTATTAGGAATTAACCTTTTCATGAGGGTTATGTAAATTCATAACAAATTTCCTTTTTTTACGTTATCTCAGTTTCATCCTAAAATTACAATATCTCAGAAGCATTATAAGAACTAAACATACCACCCCATACCGAGAAAACGAATCAACTTATACAACAAAACAACAACATAACATTCATATATTACAAAAAATTCCCATAAAAAATTTAATACTTTTGGGTTGTTCTAAAACTCATATGTAAATTTTTTCTTATTATTTTATATATAAAGAATGCATAGAATTTTATATATTACTATATAATACTAAAAATTAGTGTATCCATTTATTTATTCATAGAAAACATTAACCATAAGTGTAATCATATTAGTATTCACGGATTAAACTAAAATAAATATCTACATTTGAGTTTTTATGGAACATAAAAATATATATCTTTCCCTTTCATTGGCATAGAGTGTAAAAACTCCATCATTTAATATTAAATTTATTTGATAGAAAAATCTACAATTTGAACTTGTTTTTATTTTTATAAGACACTAAAATCCATTATAAATTATTTTCAATTTTTTATATTATTAAACATTAGAATTCCCTTTATATAATCTAAATGACACTATAATCTAACACACCTATTGAGTCTTCCTAGATTGGGATGTAGACTTCTATATCCTTTTCAATATTTTTGGTTATGATAAACATAGCATAATATCATCATTATACATTCATTAACATGTTAACATCTCTATTCTCATTATTTTATATTGAGAATTATGATGGGTGTTTTCTTAATGATCATTCGAACATATTCAATTTTACCTAATGAATGTACACAATCATATTAGCGATGAACCAATGGATAAATTTTTTCATTATGATTCTGTGATCAAGTATCTATATAGATAATAAGGATAGGTTAATCACCTATATTCATGCAATTATTATCATATTATATGTGATATAATGGTGGAATTATATAATGTATCATGATATGCTTTCAAAATAATTATTTTTAGTCAAAAAATTTCAATATTGTAAAATTTATTTGTTACTTATATAGATAGAACAATAAATTTGGATATTATATCATGAATTGAATTGATGATTTAATAACCAATATAATTATACTACCCACCCAAGTGAAACTACTGCATTTTTCTTTCTGGTGTCAATTACTACTACCCGTGATGGAACCCTCAAGAGTAAATTACTTTTGTTTTTTGTAAAAATGATAAGAAAACTAATTAAAAAATAGGTATAATTATTATAAAGTTAACTAAATAATTAGTAAGGATTTACCCCATCATGGTATCTATATATACTATAACATCGTGTTTTTTTCCCAATTAAAGTCAAATTAATTTCATCCATTATAATTCTCCTTGATAAATTTATCAAAAATAATATATAAGCATTCTGATAATAATACATCACACCCAAAATGTATTTCTACGGTCATAAATTGTACTAGATTACAACCATATCAGGAAATCATATAAATGTTTTTCAGTAAATATTCTGACCCCATGTGCACTACGAGATCATATCTAAAAATATCACATTTACTTTCCTTTTTGATTTATTTGTTTGTTTGGGATTCTAAATTTTTTGGCTTCCTGTTTTGACATTTGGGCCTCTATGGTGGTAGTTGTGAGGTGTTTGTTTATTCAACCAGGGTAGTCGTTGATGTTGGTGTGATTGTATCATGTTTGGTTGGGGTGATGCAGCTGGATTGACTGGATGGATCAGTCTTAGAGGAAGATTCAGAGCTTGTGTTTCACCATTGTATGGATTTTTGGATTTGGTTGTTTGAGAGTTTATGGCATCAGCCGTGGGATCGGGCATGTGCTTTGACACATGAAATTTTCTTACTGAATTGTCTTGTAATGGTGGAGGGATTCATCATGATCATATGCTATGGTGGGGTTGATCCATGTTGTTATCTTGTCTGTTTTTCTCTCGTTGACCTTCGATTCGTGTGATGTCCTATGTCCATGATGTTCGGGTTCCCCTCTTATTCTCTTAAAATGGGGATTATTTTATAATAAAATTTTTTGAAGGCCTTCGGGCCGTTGGATGAATGGATGAGGGTATTTTAATTATTTATGATTTCACTTATAAATTTTCAAACATATTGCGTAAAATATTTTTCCATTATTGTTATTTAATAACTACAAAAAACGTTCACCAAAATATGTATATTCTTTTGAAAAATATTTTGATAGGTAAAAAAATCTAAATATACCTTAATCTGTTACCATTTAAAGTAATCCATGTTCTTTTTATGTTCAGCAACCAACCACATTCAATTAGTAGGAAAACATTAGTAACCATCCTTTCATAACAAAATTATTGTTAAAACAAATACAAAAACATATAATCCAAAATTTATCTATAAAATATGAAAGGAATTGTATTACAAATTCACATTACACATCATGTGTTGTCAGTTTTTTGGATATCCATGTCTTCGATCCAAACAATAAATATTTGGGGTATCCATATTGAGTGAAATCAAAATCTAGTGATTCCAAAAAAATATAAAAAAAATTATTATTGTAAAAAAATTATGTGATTTGATAGTAGAGTTTTATCCTAGCGTTATAGTGATAAAATATAGTCTATCATCTATTATCGTTTCTCAAATGTATTGTATAGATCTTCCTTCTTCTTATCAATGTCTTTCTTATATAATGAATTTTATTATGAAGAAATTATATAGGTATTAAACATTACAAATAGTTATTTTCTTACTCCTGACTTTATAATGATGTTATATAAATTCCTGTTTAAAAATATGAAAAACATTTAACCTTAATAAACATCTTAGATCACTATATCAAAATATGAATTATGAAAATGTACCTTATATATGTATTTAAAATTCAGAATATTGATTCAAACTTGATAATATCATTTATACTCGCAAGAATAACAACCTATGTATTAAAATTTCCAAATATTTCTTCTTAATATAGACTGTAAGACTTATCTTCATTATTAAATGTTTTATCTATAAGAGGTAATAATGACAATAAATATTGTTGTGGAACTGGCAGGGAGAAGGTACCCCCAAAAGGTCTTTTTAGTTTCTTAGTTGATTCACTAAATTGTCTTCATCTGAACTACTATTTCCACATCACTTTATTTATATATAATAAAATACCTATCATCAGTCCTTTTTAATAAAATATTGTAGTTTTGTCATAAAGAAACTTTTGTTAAATACATACCTCATGTATCATTATAAGATTCTACAGACATGATAAGAGTGTTATAATATTTATAGTTGTAATATCTAGATTATCATGTGGAGCATGTAATTCAGTTGTCGACCCTTGGGATACCTCAATCCATACAGTAAAGTGATATTTTGGGAGTACATTAAGGTATACCTTCTATCTAGGGATATTATACACTATTCCCAAAATAAAAAGTATTTTTATGGGTGTTGAAAAATATATATCACTTACAACATTACCCTATACACATTTAGTAATATAAATTTATTAGAGGTTGATTGATTAAAATTTAGTATAAAAGGTAATTAATAAACAATTACCACGAGTAAGTTATGCGGCTGGGGAAATGACTAACATCAAATCTAGTGGTTCAGTTGGTTCTTCAGGTGTGATTCATTGTTCCAACACTGGTTCCCTTTGGTCCATTCTCATATATTAGTCTTACAAACTAGAAAAGGCACTAATATCTTTTAAATCATCTATTTGTTTCTCCAATCCTTTAATAATATGATATGATTCTTCTTCTTTTTTTATCTCCTTAAAAACATTTGAGGTGACTCTACAAAAACTACTCCTCTACCGTGACCATATTGTTCCAGCCGCTTTAGAGCTACTGAAATTAATTTTTTATTCAGAATGGTAACTAAAAATTCTTATGTCTAAACCATATAAAAACAAATGAACATAAATAGATAATTTTATTTAATTCTATTTTAAAGGGTAAATAATTACTATTATGTCATACTTATATGTGTTTACCATATTACATTTCTATTTTCATCAACTTATTCACCAAATTATTTTCGAGATCCTCTTTCTAATTAACTTAACATGAGATAGAAGTGTCTTCAAATTTGAAATTATCACCATTCATAGAAACAATAGAAAAAATGTTGTTTTAAATCACATAAAATATTAGTGTTGATTTAAAATAAAAACCAATATATTTTCTATGGAACCATACCCCATCCTTGTTTCATGATAAGGGTAAAAAAATTAATTCACATTCTTTATTTCCAGAACACTTTTTGTTTTTCATAAATTAACACGTCTGAATAAAAATGGATTAAAAAAGATAAAAAATATATATATATTATATTATCGATAACAATGTGCCTGAAGTGATTTCTCATCTTGATGACTGGTAAATGTATTCCTTGTTTCTTGTAATATAATGTGTTCATAGTAGACTTGTTGGTGGAGATTAACATACCGCTTAGTATCCCTAAGATATAACATAGTAAGAAGAGTCTGAAAGCCTCTAGGGGATTTTTTTTAGAATCCATCAAGGCCTATTTATTATAGAAATATTATAAAATAATTGAAATCATCATGGAATAATGAAAATTAAATCAGTATTTCATTATATATATTTTTGGTAAAATAGAGAAAGATTATCATATCATTACATTTATATATTCTCAAAGTGTTTTGTTTATTAAAAAAATGAACATGGCACCAAGAATCTGTATCAAACGACATATTAATCCTCATTGGGACCTCAACATTGGTAATAAATATTTACATGTTGGGTTCAATATTTTGTCCATGTGGATTTGATCGAAATTTAAATTTTATACCATTATTTTTTTCTGTGATAATGTTATTCAACACTGTGTTGATACAACGTTTATATTTTTTTCATCAACATGTTTTTTATCCACTAATTATTTTTTTGATTCATCATAAATTGTACAATTGTACCTATGATAGGTAACATCATCACATGCAGAACAAAATTTCTACATGAGTAGTAAAACATTGAATTTATATTATGTTATTGTAGTAGAGAATATATAATATTAGGAGTAAAATCATAGAATATATAAAATCAATTAAAAAATTTCATTGACCACCCCTTTTTAAATTTTTTAATGGATTTTGATCATATATATGGAATCTAAGTCCCCTATTTGTAGCCCTCTCTAATGTATAATACATTTTATACATTTGGACTACCATAAAATTATTGGGATATCCCATTAAAAGGGTCATCTTTGATGGAATATTCATCTATCTCTATAGTATTTTATGTTTCTAGAAGTAAAATTGATCAATTATTTTTTACAGGATCTGTGACAAAAGATAATTTCACTACTTGTGATTCCATTATGACTGGCTTGTCCTTTTCCCATTTCACATTGAAATTCACCTTCATGAAACCCATTTCTTCATCTTTCACAACACTCATATTATCAACCCATTTTCAAGAAAAAATAATCACTAGAAATATTATATAATCCAACTATTATATCACATCAACAATACCAAATTATTATATATTTTCATAAATTGGTTATCAATCCTTGGATCCAGATATGTGTATTACTTTCTCAAGAAGCGTATTGTACTATTTTTCATTATATTTTATTCACATAATGTTTTTCAATAGAATGTATTAAAATTATTTAAAAAACTAGTGTAAGATATAACATTTTCATTTGGTCTAATGGAAATCAATCAAAGTCATTTAAGAATTTCATTTATATATTCATATAACTCTTAAAAATTTTGAATCAGAACCATCCTACAAGATGTGTATTATGTGTATTTGATCTCTATCCTCTACCCCTTGATGGATTCATATATCTATGAATTGTTTTTTGGGATACAAGATATTGATCTACATCATCAATATTTTTAACATGTAAAGTTTCACTTACTCCATCTCTCTGATGGTAATTAAAGGAACATATCTTCCCGAAATCCACTCACCCAAAAGGTTTCTACTGTAAAGTGACTTTTGGAGACCAATGTCGTCAACCTATGATATATAATATATAAAAAAGTCAATATATTCTTGATAAATATATTTTCCAACATTAAAACTTTCTATATGACTTCGATTCTTGATATACCCTTTCATAATATTCATATACCATTTAATAGGGTACATACAACTTTAAGGGAAAAGATCACATAGTTGAACCTCTCTAAACAAGTGAACCATTAGGTGTAACATTATATCAACTAATTATAGTGGGAATGAAATCAATAATTAACTTAATATAAATTCAACCATATATTCATTATTGAAAGCTTCACCAAGTCAATAACATTAATATATAAGGCTTTATAAAAGAAGCGTAGTCTGGTTGATGTATGTTGTACATTTTTTGGAAGAATGAAACATAAAAAAACAACCCATTAATATTTCATCATAACATGAAATCCATGTGATTTTAGTCCCTATAACATCAAATTATTCATTAACATGAAATTATTGATATTTGATATATTCTTCCTTGGTAATATTTACACCATTATAAAAAAATTAAATTTTTTATATGTGGATAGAGTATAAGCTACTGGAGGAAGAAAATCACACCCATTACCCTTCAATAGTGCCAAATAATCCATTTTCCCATGTCAATAATTTACAACATTTCCTTAATTCCATCTTTAAATTTCCTAGGAACATTTTTTAGCAAGCCAATGAAACTAACAAATACATTTTTTTCTATTGAGATGACATCAAAAAAATTGTATGATATACAAGAAATTCCAAATCTGTAATTCAAAGAAAATATATACCTTTTTCTAAATTGTATTTATAAGGTGTTTCAAAAATTATTTACTATAAAAAGCGTCAATATCATTTACATTATTGAACAATTGATCACCCGTTAGTAGAGACAATGTTGTACCTTTTTCAGTCTTCCCATCTAATGATGTCATTCAGGATCAGTATTTATATCATCAACCTAAAAATTACTAATGTACTAGAAATAAATTCTTTTTAGAATCTTTTAACTGAACTAAAATTCTTATTTCTCCATAAATGGGGAACACTATCTTTTATTTAATTTTATATCATGAAAAAATTCCATAAATAGTAAATTCATTTATCATTCCACACAACATGGTACTAAAATTGAATTCTTAACATCTATGAGAATAATAAATAGTAATAACGGTATGCCATGTCAATTTATCTTCAATAAATGGATTCCAATATAATTAAATTTTATTACTGACTTGATTTGGTCCAAATTTATGTATAGAAAAGATAATTTATTTTCTCTATATACATAATAATGGAGAAAAGTTATAATTTACCAATAGGATAGGCCATATACTCTGAGTATTAATCTGTACCCCAAAAGGATTTATACCATATATAGATAACTAAATATGAATTTTTCATGGATCATTTCTAAATTCATGATACTCGTAATAAATTTTCATCCACTAAGTAGAATCTATTGGATGGTACAGGTTCCCATCATTAATTCTCGTATCTGTTTTCCATGTTAGTTTCCATGTGGTTTCCTAACAGCTATATAGTCTTTTGAACCTAGTAATGAAATAAAATCACCATAAATATTTCAAAGGAATTGATTCATTTTTCTTGTACTGATCAATTCCACACATAGGGAATTTTTTGAGTAATTTATGGTCCCTTTGAAAAAATATAAATTCATTTGGACAATAATTTATTTATTTAGATATCATCAACATTAAAAATATCATTCATTTTGCATCATATATTAGTCATGTGAGTTTATTTTATTCTAGGATCATATCATTCCGGGGAACAAGTAGTTCTATAAATCAAGTTTCACTTCATCTATTTCCATCTCTAAAATTATATAACTTCAAAACATCTCACAATATTTTAAACATAGTATAAATTTCATAACATGGTTTCATAGAATGGTTATATAAATTCTCAAAAAACTATGTGCTAACATTGATTTCATCTTCAATATCCATTTTCATTTCGTTCATTTGATCCCCATCATCATTTTCACTACTATTCTTATCAAATCATCCATTATCCCTATTATAATCCTAATCAATGTATGTGTTACGTTTTATCCAATATTTAGTCTAAAAATTATATCTATGATCTATTTAAGTAAAAATAAAATGTTTTTCAAAATATTCTAGGCTAATTTTTCTTTAATAAAAAAGAAAACACATTAATGATTTCAAAAGTGCCATATTATTGATCTATTTAAGATATGATTAACTCTATAACTCCATATTTATAATATTTTGCAATAAGTTTCTCGTGTGTCTATTTTATATTCATATCCAACCTATTTGGTTTATCAAATACTCATTTTTTACTAAAATTAAATAAATAAAATTAAGATTTATATGATCAAATGTGAAAGTTGTTGATAGTTATAATAAAGGGGACCCAACTTTTTTATTGACAAAAATTGTTTTTATTGAAGGAAAAGGGTAATTGAATTTATGAAAATATTTAATCTACTATGGTAGGTGTTCCCATATAAATTAATTCAAAATGATCATTGTTAATCAGTATGGGATGACTACAACTCAAAGATGTTCAAGAAACATAGGTGTATGTCTAGAAAAGATGAGTGATGAGTCTCAAGCAAAGAAAATACAATAATAACTATTCAGGTGATGAATTTTGTTGACTATGATATTTATACCCTTAAATGTAATTGTTCTTGGGCTGGGAGTTTAGGAATCACCAAACAACCTTTCATAGTCAATTTTCTAAAGTTGAGCAGTTTCTTAGGCACATAATGATTTTACAGATCAATTGATCATACAATACAAGTTCATAGTTCCCTTACACTTTTATACACATTTAACCATTACCAATTGGTTGATATGCATTATCAACATGGATTCAGTATCAAAAAACCATTATCCCTAGAATATGAAAATTATTTCACCATTACTACAATATTCTCTCTTAGTTGAAAACTACGCATGATTTTCTAGTCTCGATTATTTTAAACACAATAGTGAGGCTCCTAGTTGTTATAAAAGGGGTAAAACATAGAAATCATAATCCCCATTATAAATGAATGAAAAAGTAGATGACTACAAAATATATTTAGATTATAGAAGATATTAATGAATAAGAAATAAATGATCTTACAACAATGAATATTTTCCGAATTCCATATTGAAACCAACTACTTTACAATACTCTTCAAAAGAGTCCAAAACTATTCAAATTACCACATATGAATTTAAAATTAGAAATATCATCTCAAAACTACTTTCAAATTTCACAAGGCTTCTTTTTAAAATTTTAAAACCCCACTGGAAATATATTTTTTAAAATTCAAAACGAAGAATTACCAATTGTTTTATAAACACATAATAGGAAACGAGCTCCCTCTTCTATAAAAATTGTTAGCATAATATGAAAAAAAATCACAATCAAAATCTAATAAAATATAATTTATTAGATTGAAAATATTTTCATTGGAAGATATAAAATTTGAAAATTATAAACATTTATTGGTTCACTTTGAAATAACATCATGAGTTTTAAAAAAATTTAATCCATGTTAGTTCATTTCAAGGGATAACCCTATTTTTTCATTTCAAAAAAAAACATTAACATTTAAATAAAATTTTTCTTTCAAAAAAATTAAAATAGGAAAGACCATAAAAATGATAAGTTGCCCATCAACCTAAATTACAAAATTATTTTGGAGCATGGTTTGTATAGTCATGTGACAACTTTGTAACATCCTCTAAAGAGATCCCAATACCATACACATGGGTAATGAATTGTTTTCAGACCCTGAAGAAAATATTTTTCATCTAATTGTTCTTCCATAATTACCCAAAAACTCCAAAAACCACTCAAATACCCGATTCAACTAAATGCAGATAAACTTATTACCACCGGATGTCAAAATTCATAAAAAATTGTCAAAATGGAATAAAAATAAAGACATAATCATTATTACTCATATAAACATATTTATTGTCATTAAATATAGTGATAAATTAGTTATAGATATCATATATCATTATTCTTGATGTCTTATCTCCATAGACGTTGACACATAAAAAAAAAGGTCTTTGATACAATTTTGTAATGAATATTCTAAGCTTGACCAGCCAAATCACATACACTATACATCTATAAGATCAGAAGAGTGTTCTTGAATTTCAAGAGATCTGGGAAAGAACAATGATACTAATATATAAATAATTGCGATTGATTTCAGACTTTAATAACATTAAACATGCATTGTAAACCATTCTTATTAGCCATCATGATGTGTCAATACATTAGATATTAATGGATATAAACTAAATAGTTAATAATAAATAATCATATAAAATTATTCATAAGAATAATAAAAAAAATATTTCATTATATAAAATAAAAGAGTAATACATAATTAGGTCTATTTGTAAAAGAAAATAAAATTCAAATTGAAAATTTTTCAATATTTTCCATCAAAAAAACATCCCAAAATATACCAATAACTATGCCACGACTCAAAGAACTCCATGTGACCCATGGTCACTTACCTCCATCAAAATGGACACTAAAGGACTACATGAATAAAATTCAAATTGAGATCATAAACATATAACATATATGAAAACATAATTTCTATATATAACCATATGGGTGTGTATGTATTGATTGAGGTAAACAAGCCTAGTACTATTTCACCAAATGGTCAATTAAATTTCATTTCAAAACCCTTCTCAATTAATTTTCGAAACACGAAATAAAAAATGCTTCAATAAATGAAAGTATAAAGGAATGAAATATCATACATTTATCACTTTTAAAACTCACAAGGTAAAACCATTTGGGAAAATAAATTAAAACCATGATTAAATACATTACATTTATACTCATTTAGATAAACAATAATTTTAAATAATTCTTTTAAAGTCCAATTTTTTCAACCAATGGATGTAATCATATATTTTAAATTGAAAAAACATGAAAATATTAAAATTTTAGTCTTCAGAGCATTTTAAAAATAAAAAAATAAAATTTCACTCATTTAAAACATTTATCCTAACAGATTATTTATTAAAAAAATTAAAATCCACCTTAAATTAAAGATTTCAAATAGATCAAATGGGATCCATTATAACAATGTTCTATTATAATAGTAAACCGAAATAAATTGCATCAATGTTTCCAAGTAATATAAAAATGGATGAAAACAATGTGTTTAGATGGGATCTCTATCCTAATATCATCATAAGAAAAATCATCATTGGAACCTCACTATATACTAGGATGTTAAAATATTAAACATAGACCAGTACAATTCATAACCAAATGGTGTCTATATATAATAACAATATCAAAAAATAAATAAGTTTATCACATCCAAACACTACTGGTTAAGAAATATGGATATTGCATCACTAACATTATGCTAAAAATAATAATAACATCGTGTCTATACACTATAACACACAAATGGTCACTAACATAGTTACCTAGGGATCCCACAGAATAGTAAAAGTGGTAGCGAGAAGTAATACAAACATGGTCTATTTATAAATTGATAATGAAACATATGTAATAAACATCATCTCACCTCCAAAACCATCTCATGAAAAATAAACCTATTACAATATATAGGTTTAATATAATAATTATCAATACACATCTTATAAAAGGGAAAAGTATTATAGAGAAAACTAACCCAAGGGTTCTGTAATAAGGGTGTAATATTCATAATTGAAAATTTTTTATATAGTGACAATGGATCTTTAATAACCAGTTGGATGTTTTTTTAAAAAAACTTCCTAATTATAAACTAAGGATACCATTTATCAATTAAAAAAAGTCTTAAATATCATTATGAAAAACAATGTAATAAATACCATTTAAAAACAAAATAGGTAAAAAAATATTGAAAAAAATCATTCCTCTCATTGGATTCAACTAATAATGATATAAATTATTCTTTCAAAAAAACCATAAAACATTGGTTACATCCTTTGAAACTCAAAATTGGGACCAAACCATTTTATCTCATATTATTAATTTTAAATTTCCTCTAATGATATTGGAAGAAGACATAAAAATTATAAATCAATAGTTTTGTAAATAAGGTTATAATCATATTGAAAACCCCCTTATAGACAACATAGGAATCATAAAAAAACTATTACAAAACCATAACTCATATCAAATATATGAATATATTGATTATAATAGGATTTATATAAATGATGGCTTTCATGACATATTCAAAAAATGATTTGAAATAAATCAATTACCTTAATAAATTGAAGACCAATTTCCTTTATCAGAGAAAGAACACCACCCATAAAAATGAATTCTATATAAAAATGACATAAAGACACAAAATGTAATCAAAACAGCCATTGATTCAACCCTCATAGGAAAATTGTATTTTTAGTGGAAATAAAACCAAGATAAAAATTTTAATTATAGTAGAAGGGTAATGGAGAATAAAATAGTTATTTACATTTGAGAGTCTATTTAAATCAGTGGGAGGAATACATAGAAAAATAGAAAATAATGGTGGAATCGATATGAGATCTCTTATATAATGGTTATGTGATATATAGTATAAGAGAGATCAAAATTGAGATAAATTGTGTGGATGAAATCTGCAAGCATCTTGTAAAGAAGAAGGGAAAGTAGTGCACACATTGAATTAGTAAAATGAAATTGATATTTCAGAAAATGGAACAACAATGGAATAATGGTAATGACTAGCAAGAGAGATTGAAATAAATATTGAAAAAAATAAATTAAAATAGTGAAAATCCTAAATTACCTAACTAGTAGAAAATGTATAGAAAAAACACCTAAAACCTAACCCAATCAAGAAATTAATGAGTAGAGATGAGGAGAAAATAACATTACTTATATTCGAACATTTAGTCATCTGAGAGAAAGTGGGGGAGGAACACCGGTAGTTGGGGAATTACGTGAAATCTTGATAATCGAGACTGAATTAGGTGTGGTCTCGGTTCTATTAAATAGATTATGGGAGATTATTTGTGCTACCAAAAACACATTGATAAAGTGAATATTTATCATTACTAAATTAATAAGATCTGATAAAAATGGTCATTATGAGGTCTTTTTGAGAATTGATAATGATTAAGAATTACCACTCATAAAACCCCACTGATAAAATCCATCTATATTAGTGCTAATGTTTTAATAATCATAGAGATAACATTTTTCCGTGCTTTTTTATATGTAAAAAATATCTATCATTATTATCACTAAAGAAGTGATGATAAAATATTTATATTTATAATTAAAAAAATATGTAAATATATCTATACATATTTTTATATGGTAATAGATGTATTTATATCATTATATATATTTATATAATTATATATATTTACATAATTATAAATATATATCTCTGTTAAATATATTGATTATTTAAATATATTTGCTAAAATTTTATAATTATTTTAATATATAATTATTTATTTATAAATATATGAATACTTTTTTGAAATTATTTATTTTTTATAATTTAAAATATGTAATTTTATAAATATATTATATATATATTACGAGCTTGGGGTATAACTACATTAAACACACACATACCTCATACATAGCCGGAACGATAGACCATAGCACCCCACATGGGATACCCACCCATCAAGTGCAATTTACCTACAAATTTATTTTTTAATTTATTAATTAATATATAATATTAATTTCAAACAAGTTTAAAATTATTGAAATTGAATAATTAAAAATGTGTGAACTTTAAAAATATTGAAAAATGGATATGTTTTTTTAATTAAATATAAATTATTAAAAAAATTAGGATATATATTTAAATAAATATGAATTAATATTGAAAATATGATGACACAGTAAATGAATATAAATAAATAAATATGGAAAAATTATTAAATTCCATAAAATAAAAAAAAGTATTAAAAGTATTATAAATGAATTAATAATACATAATTATAATAAATTTGAAAATAAATTAATAAAATTTAACTATTAAAAAAATAATATATTAAATATATTATTTCATAATGAAATTATAAAATTAATTCTAAAGTTTTATTAAATTACATAAATATTAGGTGTATGTGTTTCTATATATGATTTTACTAATAACATAAATATTTATGAGTGTACATGAATTATATATAAAAATAAATTAATTGTGTATATATATGTTTGAAATAAATGTACCACATGTTTGATATATGTTAAATGGAAAATTATAATGACATTTAATTATCACCATTAATTGATACAATTAGTCAGTGTTTTTAATTAAAATTAATTGTATGTTATAATCCATTAATCAATAAATATATGACTTATTATATGTAATCATAAATATATTTTATTATATAAATAATATAATAACAAATATTATATACATTTATATATATATATATCTGAATATATTTCTATATTAAATGTTTTAACTAATAATTTTTTATAAAAACAACTTAAAATGAATAAGTCATTAATATTATTTTAATTATCACATTTAATTCATTTTCAATATTTACATTTAATATATATTATTTGTTACTATATAAAATAAATAATATATATTGAACATAATGATTTTTATCCATAATTATATCATTATTATATTTTTTAAATGTTTCGTAATTCATTCATTTTTTATAATTTTTTTAGTTATTTCAATTTATTCATTTATTAATTTATTATTATTAAAATTTATTCATTTTAAAAATCTTTTATCAATATATAAAATTTATTAATATTTAAAATATATTTATGTGTATATTAAATTTATTCAATTTTTGAAGAATTATAAAATTAATAAAATGTTTACTATTTGACTTAATTTACTCTTTTTTAATATTCATTTTTAATTATATTATTTTTTTCATTTTACTTATCTATATATTTAATATATAGAAATTATTAATATTTATAATTTATATATGTGAATATTAAATTTATTCATTATTATCAATAGCAGTTAAGGGCTTACACGAGTGGTAATGGTTCCCCGTAATCCTACATCAGATCCGAGATTAAATCAGGGTGGTAGTAAATTTCTGCAAGTATTGTAGCAGTACTGTAGTGGAAATATAGAACTATAGTAGTGTGGGTACTATATCAGGTACCATTGCAGGGTACTACCGTAGTAGTATTATTCATCCTTAATTGGATTTCTAGTAACTCAGCTTTCAATCCATCAAGAGGGCGGTGACATGGGCATGGAATGCATGTGGTGATGTAGGAATTATACAATAGGGGCCTTCAGGCCATCCAATGGTGGGACTATGGTTCATGATGTGGGATTCATGCCCACTAAGCCTTCAGGCCAAAAATATATAATATTATAAAATCGGTTGATTGGGTGGGTTATCCCATAACGAGATATGACTTGTCTTTTAGGACTGTGTGTGTATGTTGTGTGTGAGTTTGTGTGTTAGAATGTAATTCTACCCCCAAAAACCAAATATATCAATAAATATTTAATTAAAAAATATTTTCATATATTCTTTATTTCACCCATTTTTAATTTTATTTGTTTAATTATCTAATTTTATTTGTGACCTTTATTAATGGAAAAACATCACAGAAAATGGAGACCCTTTATTAGTGCTAAAAAATCACGGATAAATATATCCTTTGTTAGTACAAAAAAAATTGATGATAAAGGGTACCTTTTATCAGCACTGCAAACAAATCACTGGAAAAGGTCAGCACTGTTAACAATATGTTTTGTTATAGTGTGAGGAGCATCATATTTTTATTTTGGATCATTATGAGGGGACTATTTGGTTAAAAAAAATCCTTTGGTCTGAGTATTTTGGTATCATCTCCATATTCAGGAGGAAACATGGGAGAGATAAGATGATATATAGGTCCAATGGCCTAGATTTGTTAAACTATGAAATACATTTCAACTACGGTAGAGACATTATCTTATTTAAAGAATACTTTAATGGGCCAAACCATCATTTCCAACACTTACATGTAACAAAAACATACATGTGTATGGAAATATCATGTGATATAAACTCTTAACTAGTTATTTAGAAGGGTGATATATGAAACCACCAATCATCATTCATATATTTGAGTGATACATGAAATCAATCATTAATCAAATAAAAAACAAAACAATGAATGAAAAAAAAATTCATTTATCACATCAAAAAGAGACAATGAAAATAAAAAATCATATACTTTTTAAATGGAATCATATAATAGATACACTCATAATTCTACATATAATAATCAAATGATATTCTCATGGAAAAAATGGGTATCAAAAGATATCGAGTTACTTTCAATAAATACTATTTAATAATGATAATATTTTATGTGTTATTTAAACTTTATAGATAAATATTCTATGATTATGTAAATAATTTCACAAATAAATTGATATATCCAATCTTGGTGAACACCCTTCATTTAGAGGATGATAATGTTGGATTTCAAATGGGAAAAACATGAGAAGATACTTTTATTTATAAATAGTTAATGATTAGACAGGATAAATGTAGTTATGGATCATTCCATAAAAAGATAATTATATTACAAAATCCATCCAGAGAAATATGTTTAGTGGCATCATTTGAATAATTTCCTTGATAGAGAAAAAATTTATGTGAAAGGATTTATATTTAGTTGAAAATCATTTTAGGTGAATTAAGAAAAATCACTTTGGAATTAAAAAAACATCGATAATATTTTGGAAAAAAATTCATTTAGAATGAAATACTTTATTAATAAAGGATAATAATATTTTCCTTTAGAAAACCATTAATTATTAGAAGGTATGTTTCATAGAAAAAAATAAATATGAAACAATGATAAGTTCACATATAAAACACTAAAAAGTGATTGTGTTTAAACATTCATAAAAATGACATGTACGAAAAACATTAAAAAATTATCAAATCATTTTAATGATGGGAAATTTTTATAAAATGGTCTTAATAAAATTTTTATTCGAATATAATGACATTTTCATAATCAACCAATGAACAAGGACATAGAAAAAAGGATGTTCTCAACCAAGAAGAAGAGTAAGGATTAGTTTAATGAACAAGAAACACTTCATGTAAAATATAATTCAAAGGGAATAAATATTTTCAAGAGAAATATAATACCCCATGAATCACCATATAAATTGATTATGGGTTTTTGAAATAAAAAAATACCCAAGATACAGTGTCTTAAAAATATATATATATATTGGAAAATAAATATTGGAAAATAAACCACAACGGTATGACTAAAATTTAGATCAAAACTCTTTAATGAGAACTTCTTTAATATTAAACTTAATATAAAATTAAAAAAATATGATTCATTATATATAATAACATATATATGATATATAGACCTTATAAATGTTATTTTGAGGATAACAATAAACATGACCCATGAATTGGGAATTGAGACAAAGAAACCCTTAAAAGAAGCATAATCTTGTATGTAAGAGTAATTTTATTTTATTTTCATATGATATAATTTAAAACCCTAGAAAATATAAATTAATTAAATTATAAATTATTCATTAGGTATAATAAATCAAGCACCAAATAATATAGTTCAATAAAAAATCATATCAATTAATTGGACGAATTTGTGATACCACAATCACTCACAAACATGGTATACATTCAATCAATTTCAATTTTGATAAATAATAAAAATTTCATATTCAAACATAACCAATTAAATGAATATGGTAGAATAAATTAATTAGTTAGTGACAACAAAACATTAATTATTTTGTGGCACTTTTCTTGGTCCTAATTCATTCTATTCATTCTATTCATTCTCTTAACTTCCTATATAAACAATTAAATTTTTTAAAACATTCATAATAAAAATATTCAAATATATTTAATATTAAAGGGATTATAAATTGTAATATTTTATTTATTTTTTATATATATTTTACTTATATAGTTTACTTGAGGTTGTTGGGTTATTTTTTCTATAACTCATTATGTAAATTTAAAATGGACAAAGATGTTATAAATTTTATTAATAATATCCACATTTATATAGTTGTATTTTCTTTATTATTCAATGATTTAAGAAAATTATTTATATTTGTTTCCAAAAAGTACTCTATGCATGAAAGGTAACTCAAAATGTTCAATTTTGGTGGTTAAATTTACTGTGAAATTTTATTTTTAATATAACTTATATAATTTCTAATATTATTTTTATGGAAACATAAAAAAATACATATTTAGTTAATATTATCTAATATCACCATTGACTATGTTTCTATATTCGTTCATATCAAAAATTATATCATCATTTTAGTTTGTGGTTATACCAACTAAGACATGAACATACTATAATTAATAGATTAGTATGACTATTGGGTGATTTAGTTATAATATAATTATTGTAGAAGTATAATAACATTATATATATATATATTAAGGTTTTTGAATAATATTGTAAAAGAGTTAGACAAATAATAACAGAGTATATTTTATGAAACTCAATACACCACATTCATGGATATAGTTGACATTGCATATGCCTGTATCTATTTTCATTTTTTCATAGAACATGCAGAAGGTTGGAAATGAGTTATAATTTGAGATTATTCAGACTGATATTAAGATATTTTTTATTTGTTAATTACACATTTTGGTTCTTCTATATTCCTTTCACTAGTTTTATCCTATCCTAATCCCAAAAATATTCAATAATAACTCAACTAACCAAAAGGGTTATATGTACCTTCAAAATTGTGATCTAGATTACCCTATGAATCCTTAACAAACATTATAACCCTTGATATACCTTAAACTATATACATTATGACCCTTAATATTCCTTTAACTGATAATATATTTACCCCTAATGTTATCTAAACCCTTCTCATATACCATGTGTAGAGAACTATACATACACTCATGGATCTGGTGTGAAAGCACAATATTTACATATTTTTTTAATACCAATAGTTACTCCCCATCAAGAAAAACTCTTAATTAAAATACGTTAAAATAGTTATTTCATTAAAATACATTCTCCTAATCTATTATGATAATATTTTTAGAGTGTTAGGAAAATTATTTGACTAATTCAACCCATGTTCATTATATCAAGAGGAAAATTTCCCACTATATATGAATATAGATAATCTATAATGATTCCTTATAATATAAGATAAATTATCAGTAAAATAAATCCATTTAGATAAATTATATATAAATATTCCTTTAAAAACCTAGGTAATGTTAAAACATAGGGGGGGGGGCGGATCCCAAATTCATAGTAACGTCAAACAGAAACAAGAGTAATCGAATATTATAAGTGATCGCTAGATGAGAATATGTGTATAATCAATATATATATATATATATATTAAATCCTTTACTCAAAAAATAATAGAGTAAATATTATTGAATATAACTTGTAATGACATAAGTCATGAAACAAAAGTGTGTGGAAACATGGTCCCATAAACATGAGCAGTGAGTGATTGACACAATCATGAGAAATTATAATGATGTGAAACATCTTTCAAATTTGACACAAACAATAGAATATTGAAATATTACTTCCATGAGCCACACTATTACATCCCATGATTGTGAGAAAATTAAACATACAAGCATATACATATCTCCCGATAAATAAACATTTAACCATTATATTATAGTGATATATATGACCATAACCATAATCACTCATCAAAATGAGTACCACTCTAAATAAATCATTCATCATGTTATAAAGAACCCATGGAAAGAAAGAGTTTGTTTCATTTACCATATCACAAGGTTCCCATGAGTGGAAAATTAGTTTATTATACTTTTCAAATGGAATCATATAATTAAATCAATCAAAATTAAATTAGTGTTATTTATGATGTACTTCTGAAACAAAATGGTATCCAAATATATTTAATAACATTTTTTGTATATAACATTAAATTGGGATATACCATACGGTATTTACATTGAATATTTAATGGGTATATGGGTTTTGAAAATATTTCCTGAGTAAATAAATGTATGATATCTAGGTGAACACCCATTAATAATGGTACGAAAATGTAGAGAGATCACTGAGGTGAAAAATTGGAAGATAACTAAAATATATACATAATGGATGATTAGGATTTCCAAAGGTAATGAAGGATAATTCCTCCAAAATACAAGGAAATTACTTAATCAATCTTGAAAAATAAGTTAGGTGGTATCATTTTATAAAATTCCTTCATCAATATTAAGGTATGTCAAAGTATGTAGATTTAGATGAAACCATTTTTATGATCATTAATAAATTCACTTTTGAAATAAAAAAAATAAATGATCCTTTTGAAAATACTTATTTAGATAGAAATATATTATAAATAAAATAGAATGATACTTTTATTTACAACTCATTAAATAATATATTTCATGTTTCTAATAAAATGACAATGAAGGTGGAAATACATGTTCACACAGAAAACATTAAAAAGAGATTCTTTCTACACTTTAATAAAAATAACCCATATGGAAAATGAAAAATATTTATTTGAAATATTATGGCCTCGAATTACATAATGAAATTAATAGGTTATATACGCATAGATAAGGATTTTTATAAAATATTGTAATTAAAAAGGACATTGAAAAAAGTTAGTTCTTGACTGGGAAGAAGAAATAATTTTAGATTCAATTATAGGAAATACTTCATGTAAAATATGATTCAATGGGAAATAAAATTTGGAGGGAACTTATAGAAACCCAGGAATAATAAAATAAATTTTTTAGTGTTTTATAAGTAATATAAATTCCTTATATGTATTATCTTTTAAACATTATCTTGATTTGAACATAAGATAGTAAATGAAAGCCATATGGCTTGAGTAATAATTATATCAAAACCATTAAATTATATATATTTTGAAATTGAATATAAAATACCACCAATAAAATATAATACATGATATAATATTAAATATATTAAATATATATTCCATTTATAATTAATTTGTCATGTAATAATAATCATGCACCATAAATTATGAATTGATACCAAAAAGCCTTTCAAGAAGTATAATCCTTAAGGTAAGATTGATTTCATAATAATTTCATATGGAATAATAATTAAACCCTAAAATTAAGGATGATATAAATTAAAAATTATTATTTTACTATAATGTATCATACATTTAAAAATAGAGTTCAATATGAAATCTTGTGATTTAATGGAAGAGAATTTGGTTATAAAAAATTATTTCCACCTTGGTATCATTTTAATCGATCTCCATTTCAATAAATAATGTAATATTGATCTAAAAACCTATATAATTACATTAATATGGAAAAATAATCTCATTAGTCATTAATAATATCATATTAAATTTTTCATGGAGCACAATAAGTAATACATCTCAAGAATGTAAATTTTAAAAAATAACTCCTTAATATGGTCCTTGTTCATTTTTGACCATGAACATAACATCCTCAATTATCATAATATGTTTTTTAAAAAATATTCTTAATAACCTTATTTGTCTATATTTTATTTGATAAGGTTTATTTATAATTATAAGTTATTTATTTTATATATTGTTTTCTCTTATGTCTTTTACTCAATGTTGTTCATCCAATTTTTCTTTAACTCTTTCCATTTACTGAAAATAGATAAAGTTATAGTGAAATTACATTATCATATTTATAGTTATTAATTTTATTCCACTATTAATCTATTATTTCATAATTCATATGGTTCTATTGGTTTCAAAAATGGACTCTATGTATGAAAGAAAACTTGAAATATTTGTTTTTTACAGTTAAATTTAATATGACATATTATATTTATTATCACTTATTGAATTTCTAATATTATATTTATTGAAACTTAAAATTTATTTATTTATTTTTTTATTATAAAATGTCATTATTAAATATTTTTCTATATTCATTCATGATAGAAATTAATTGCATCGTTCCTGTATATGGATTGACTGACCAAATAATGAATATGATAAAATTAATTTATAAGTATGGTTATGGGGTAATTTAGTTATAATATATTTATAAAATAATTATATGAAAATTATTTATATGTAATTAATATGGTAAATAGAAATTTAAAATTAAAAAAAAAATAAAAGACCATATTGAAAAAATGCATCACATTTTTGGAGGTAGTAGTCCACACATAAGCACATGTAATATTTTATTTTCTTCATATAACCAGAGGAGGATAGGGAATAATTTCTAATTTTAGATATTATAATAAATATTATATTATTTAATTAATTATTGTTTTATGTCCATCCATGACTATTTTTTAATAGAACTAATCCATTTTTTTCGTTAAGTCGGCAGTCCACTTATATGCATGGTGGTGTTTTAATTTTTCACAAAATTGGAATGATTAAAGGTAAATATTAATAATACATTCAAAATAATAAAAATATTGTATATAATATATTAATTCCACAAATCTATAACTATAACCAACCATGAGGGATGGTTATGTATAACAAAAAAACATTGATTCATGAAGCTTTTATTTCGCATGTGTGCCATATTGACATTCGTTCGATTTTATTTTTGATAAAAATAAATAGATAAGGGTTATTCCATTAATATAATAAATTTTTTCAAATAGTTTATAATGGTATAAAATGATGGAATAAAGTGATGGTAAATAATAGTTTTTTAAAAATTACACAAATTAATATTATCATAGTAATAACCAGTGAAATATCAAATATATATGCAACTGTATACAGTTCATTGGAAATAGATTAAACATGATGGGTAGTGGAGAAATAATTATTAGAATATTACCAATTAAACATATAAAGAACATGAAATATACTGGCAATAAATAATGAATAAAAAATTAAAAAAAATGACACATTATTTTTTTATAGTAGTTCGCATCACCATGATCACATATTTACTCATAAATATTCTCTATATAGTAATAAGGTTGGTAAATAATAGAAGAATAATATTTGATATGTAGAGGTAACCCAATTATAAAAGTAACTTTTATCATAAGGTGGAATAAAAAAATTATATATGTACCTTTTTTCCACCTAGTTGTATAACACAATGGACTTTTATAGAAGAGACAACCCAAAACCATATTAACATTTGTTCGGGATTCAAAATTCCTGCTTCTAATTAAATATGAGGAATAACTAAAAAATTATGGTTTTTTGGTAAAAGATTAATCTGTCTATTATGGAACAAACATCAAGTTTAAAAAATATAATTAACCCTAGAATGAAATAAAGAATAGAAATGGATCAGATGATGATGATGAATGTAGATGCATCTCAATAACCTTGATCACTTCAAGAGTATCTAATAAAAAGATGAAGTTATGTCAAGATCAAACATATAAAACAATGTTAATTGTACAATTTTAAAACTTTTCAATACTATTCTGAATCTCATATATTAAAAAAACCATAAAAGTCAATATTTTCAATCAATTTATCATGACCACCAACAATAACTAATTACTTGTTATAAACTCTATGATATTATCAAAAAAGTGGTCTCTTCTAGTGATCAAATCACATTATTTCATGCTAGAAAATAATGAACATAAAAATATACATGTTACCTCTTATTTGAAAAATCATTCTCATTCATAATGAATTATTGTAATCTTTTCTATTGGGGAAAAACATAAAAATACTTTTACTGTGATCACTTTCAATTCTTTGATATATAGGGTAAAGTTTTCTTCCTAGGGGAAAAATTTTATAAACCTGAATGGATAGATTTTTTTATTTTTTAACAAAAATTCATTCCAATAGAAAAAGAACATTAAATTTGAAAATTAAAAATTTTGTAATGAATAGATATGGGATTCCAAGTGCTTCAGACCAATTAGGGCCTAAATTCATAGAAATAACACTACACACACGAATTTTATTAATGATAAAAAATATATTTATACTGTAAAAATTTAACATGAACTTATTAGTGATAGAATCCATGAAACACATAATTCTAAGAATAACGGACAATAATTGAAATACTTACAACATTGGATGTGAAAAACCCTAAATTTTTCTATAAGTATCTAATGCTAATTTACTAGTACAGTTTTTCTTTGTGTTGAATACTTTTCATTTGGTTGTTACCATGGGTTGTGTTTGGGAGAAACATTTTAGAAAAATGGTCGAAAGAGGGTAGTGCATGGTTGGTGCATAGTTTTCCCTAACAATAAGCCTTCACCTTACAAACTATGAAACCCTAGGAAGAGGGGGTTTTCCAAGAAAACACACAGTTTGTTAAAATGTACACCCTGAAAGTGGAAACCATGCACCCCCCTTAAAATAGGTTCTTGGATAAGGAACACTCTTATCGGAAATTATACACCTTTCAGAAGAAAAAAACGCGTAGGGTTTATGTTAACCCAAAAATTATATTTTTAATTACCCTAACCCCCATATTAACACAAAATCATCCCCCACTAAACCCCTAATGTTACATCACAATTTTGGTGTCCTTAGGATTGATTCCAAGCCCTTATAGCCTCTTATCATGGAAATTTGATGCAAGGATTGAAGATCTACATAACCACGGAATAGAGTTTCTTCACATTTAGATATCTCTATCTCCATATCTCCCGCTCTTCTTACTGGAATAAAATAGAGGCATATATGTTGTTAGATCTAGATATAGAACTATTTTTTATATCTTTTTTATCTTGGATTAAGGATTGGGATCTAAATCTCATTCTTCATCATATTCTTGAATGATCTTATTCAATTCGTGTAATTCCATTGGTGATTGATCATCAACAATATTGAGGGAGGTGGTATATAATTCAAATCCCAAAGTCTCTAATTCAATTATGTGTATTTAATTGTAGAATTTATACTACCTATTTAGAAACTATGTTTCATAAATTAAGTTAATTTATTTGGTGAATTAATTAAATTATTTAATTATCAAATTTGGGATATTGGGATTTTCAATTGAATTTTTAATTGTTGAATTAATTATGTGATAGTGGTGATTTTAATTGAATAATTAATTTTTTAATTAATTTTGTGATATTTGAATTTGAAATTCAATAATTAAATGTGTATTTAATTATGGGGATATGGGAATTATGAATTTAATAATTAATTTTAGAATTAATTTTTGGATATTGGGATTGTGAATTTAATAATTAATTTTTGAATTGATTATAGGGATATTGAGATTGTGAATTGAATAATTAATTGTTTTATTAATTATGGGATATTGGGATTGTTAATTGAATAATTAATTTTTGAATCAATTATGGAATATTAGTGTTTTTAATTGGGATAATTAAATGTTAAATTAATTAATGGGTTTGATATACTTAATTAATTAAGGAATTAATTATTAGGGGTGATGTGATAAACTAATTATTGAATTATTAATGGGATAAATGTTTTTAATTAACTGTTTAACTAATTAATTGAATGATATGAGTATGAAATTGTTGAATTTTTTAATTTGGTAAGGAATTAATCAATATTGTATAGTTATATTGTGATATATGTGATATTAAAATGATGAATGGTAAAAATCGAATTCACATGTGATTGGAATGCTGAATTGTAAAAATGGAATTCATATGTGACTTGAAATGGTGAATTGAAATAATGGATTTTACATGTGACTCTAAATAGTGAATGGTAATATTGGAATTCACTTGTGACATGAAATATGAATTGTAATAATAGAATTCAATTATGAAATGATGAATGGTAACAATGGAACTCATTCATATATTATGAAAAATGAATTGAAAAATTGGCACTCAATTATTAAATGATGAGTGGTGATAAATGAATTCAGTCATGTATTATGGAATATGAATGGTTTCTATGTAATTCAAGTATATGATATGGTTGGAGTGTCCTCCAAAACCTTTTGGTGTTATTTTGTTAAATAAAGGTTAATTAGATAATTGATTTCTTTAATTTATTGTTTGTATTTTATTCTTTATACAAATGCATAAACTATTTGACTTGATATTTCTTTAGATGTTGTTGGTGGTGTCCTATTGAGTCGTACTCACTCCCTACACGGGATTTTTGATTGGTACTTGAATAGACTTCTTGATTTCATTGTATGATAAGAGAAAATGACCTATATTAGATGACATATTTGGGATAAAGAATGAGTGAGTGAACTGAATGTTTTTTGGGACATGATTGGGAGTTGTTATTGTCTTTACTTTTTGGTTTTCATTTTGACACATGGAACATACATTTTCTTGGAATATCTGCAGTTCAGTTTTGATATTGTATTTACAATTTTGGTTATCTAGTGGTACTGGTTTTATTTTATTATTTGTTATATCATTTGAATGTTATTTTTTATTTTATATGATATTATTACTCAAATAAATACATTATAGTCTCCACATGATCTATTTTAGACCCTTTATTCTAGTTAGCAGTCTCTGGTGTATAAGAAGGTGAGCCAGAGTTCATGTGACTGATTGGCTCAGGGCATCGACATATGTAAACTAGGTCGGGATGTTAAAAAAATTTATCGGAGGAGGGTTTCCTTTCTTTTCTTTTATTTTGTATTACAATTTGTGAAAGGTAGATTTGAGACTAGGAAGATTTGGGCCTTGGTTATGAGATTGATCATGGGAGTAGCATAACCGTGTGTGGTGGAGAACACAAGTACATGGGATGGGATTATTGTTATTGTTTATTATTGTTACAGTTGAATATTATTTCACCTTAGGTGATTAACATGTTGTGTGATGTGAAAATCATTATGAGATTTTATAATATTTAACTCATGAATCATTAAGGCTTGAGAGTTGAGTTGCATGTGTCATTATAATAACTCATGATTTATTGTGACCTGCATCATATTTTGGAATTCACATGAAAATGGGTTTTTGGTATGTTTTTTTAAATTTATGTTTTTGAATTTGACTTATATTTCCTTTCTTGCAAAATTGAACTACAAATGGTGGCTAATGAGAAATTTAAAAAATTCTAAAATGATTAAACATGAGAAAAAATGGGTTTTTAATGTGAAAGTTCAACAATGAAAATTAGTTTACCCTTTATAACCATGACCTTGATATGGGATGGTTAAGGGTAGTTATAGTACCTAAATTTTGACCATGTGGTGGGAAAGAAAAAAATGATTTTCTATGGATTAATGTGAAAACCCCCTTGTGAAATATGTTAAATTTATTTTATGTGTCATGTGACATGTGTTTTATTTGTAGAGATATTCCTCTATGATGATGCTTGTTGAGTATATTTTTCATGGATATGGATGGAGATGATCCATCAGTAGTTCAAATAGAGGCATCGATAGTTCCTGGTGATGAAGCAACAGAGTTGTTTATGTGAACATTCATAGCTTCATGCAATTCATGGAAAGAGACCTAAAGCATATAATGAAATTTATCTACGACCTTACATGGATGTTTTAATTATAGAACCCTCTAATTTTTACAAGTGAGGGTAGACCAGAGGTAGTGGAGTTCTGGATTGAGTTAATCTAGACTATAGTTTACCATTTAGAGACTTCTACTGAGAATTTGGTCAAGTTGGCGACTTGTATGATGTGAGGACCAGCACAGTGCTAGTGGGATGTTGACACTCTGACAACATATGTTGATGATATGTTCCCGGAGAACTTCTATATAAAGATGTTGAGGGAGGAGAGATCAGTTGAGTTCTTGAGGTTGGATTATCGGAGTTTGTATGTGATGGACTATGCTGGATGGTTTATAGATTTGAAGCGCTTTTCTCCAGCATTGGTAGGGGATGATATTTTACGATGAGGAATTTTTAGGATAGGCCTAAATGTGATATTATGTCCCAATATAAACTTTTTCGGTTAAATATGTTTGGTGAGGTGGTGGACCATTATCTCATAGTTGAGTGGAACCTGAAACAGTCTTCTAGTGTAGGATAGAAGGCTGTTGTTGCACGGAAAGGATGTATGTCTTCTAATAGAAGTAATCATCGCTATGAGAATGTTAGACAAGTTGATAGCAGGAAATTTTCCAATTGTTAGGGGTCTGTTACACATGACCTTACTAGGATTATATGTCACAAGTGTGGTGGGAATATCCAATATCATAGACACTACTCTAGACCACTAGTGGAGTGTCGATTAGGGGAAAATATAGGACATTTATAGAGGTTCTATCAGAAACTGTGACAAATGGGTAGTGATGGGGGGACCTAGAGAGAACCATATTATTGGGTGGGGATCTTCTGTGCGGTATAATTCTATAAGCTGGTGTTCACCTAGCTCTGGTGGTATAAGTAGTGGATGTGGAGATTCAAGGAATGAGTGATCATATAAGAGGAGTGGTGTAGCTCAAGGGACTCAAGATGCATCAAAAATGAGAGGGGAAACACAATTACATTCCATTCATCACAAACTTGTGGATATCGAGGAAAGACCATCAATAATGAGAAGTATTATTCTTATAACTTCTAAATTAACAAGGGAATTATTTGATATTGATGCCACTCTTTCCTTTATGTTTTTTAAAAAATTGAATGGTTTGATCGTAGAATTTGATTTCATGAGTGGGGTTTTGATAATAGATACCCCATTCGAATTATGGTTGACAGACATATGGGTGTTTTTTTGAAAAGGTTGAGACATTGCCTCTTTTATTGAAAAAAATATACAAAGCAAGGAACTAGATAGGGAGCGGTAATACAACACAAACTGACTAAAGAATAAACTCGATTTACCAAAATTTTTCCTCAGTCTTTCCCATAGGTATGGACTAGTTAGTAGCATACCCATCCCATATTTCTTATTACCGTAGGAGAGTAACTTTTATGGATCTTGAGGGTGGAAATTTTATTAAAATTGGAGAGTGGGATATTAAGGTCGAACATGCAGGGCTAGATAAAAAGAAACTATGGGATCATACCACCCATGTTTTAAATTTGTTGCCGGATGATGGAGGTTTAAAGATAGATAATATTCCACATATAGTAGACTTGTTTTAGGATGTGTTTCCTAAAATTTTCATAGGTCTTAAGCCAAAGAATGATTTGTCTTTTACAATTGATCTCATGATGGGGGTGATCCATTTTATATTACACCATAAAAACTAACACAGACATAGATTCATGATATTAAGACTCATCTATTTGACTTGGAGGAGAAGGATTTCATATTCCCAAGTACTTCACCTTGGAGTTATCCTATGTTTTTTAAAGAAGGCCAATGGGATTTTATGGTTGTGGGTCAATAAAAATATTTTAACCAGATTAAATTGAAGAACTGATATCCACTTCTTTATATAGATGATCTATTTTACCAGCTAAGTGGATCATGTTTTTCTCCAACATTGACATTGGATCAGGGTACCATCAGTTGAGAGTACAACCTTCTAATATACTAAACACTATTTTCAGGTGCAGGTATGTCCGATATAAATTATTCATAATGTTGTTTGTGTGGGTGTACTTAAAGACACATAATGATCATTCCCAACACCTTGACATCATCATTAGTACACTAATAGAGCATCTTCTATATTCCAAAAAATCTATGTCTTAATTTTGTATTGATCAAGTACACTTCATGGGTCACATAATCTCATCATATGGTGTGTCTATAAACTGAGAGAGGGTTAAGGTAGTTGTATCATGGGACCATCCTCGGAACGTGTTTGATACCCATAGATTTCTGAATAACTTTTATGGTGTTTTGTTTAAATTTTTTTTATTTGTTGATAACTAATATTTTTGTTGAAGAATGATTTTGAGTTATAGAAATTTGAAGTTGCTGGTTGCTGATGTTTTTCTTAAAGAAGATTTTGTTGAAGAATGAGAAGTCAGCAGTTAAGAAAGTGTCTCAAACTTTTTTAATCAAATCAGATGATACTTTTCTGATCTTATTGTTATCACACATTATGAAAAGTTTCATGATAAAAGCTGTTGAAGAAATGGTGAAGAGGATTGAGATCTTTTTCTAAGGAAAATTCTGAGGAAATTCAGAACCTGTTTTTCAGAACCTGTTTTCCGGAACTAGTTCTTCTGAACCTATTTTTTAGAGCCTACCTGAGCCAGAAAATAACAGTTTACCCAAGATAGAAGATCGGAGTGTATTTCCTGAACCAATATTCGGAGTGGACTTCCTAAACCAAAAATTCAGAGTGGGCTTCATGAACCAGAAATTCAGAATGACAATCATGAGCCAGAAATTCGGAATGACAATCCTGAGCCAGAAATTCGGAATGACAATTCTGAACTAGTTTTCCTGAACCTGTTTTCTTGAGCTATTTTTCCTGAACCAGTTTTCATGAACCAGTTTTCCTGAACTAGTTTTCTTGAACCAATTTTCCTGAACCAATTTTCCTGAACCAGTTTTCCTGAACCAGTTTTTTCCTTAACCAGTTTTCCTGAACCATTTTTCCTGAACCAGTTTTCCTGAACCAGTTTTCCTGAACTAGTTTTCCTGAAACAGTTTTCCTGAACAAGTTTTCCTGAACCAGTTTTCCTGAACCAGTTTTCCTGAACCAGTTTTCCTGAACCAGTTTTCCTGAACTAATTTTCCTGAACCAGTTTTCCTAAACCAGTTTTTCTGAACCAGTTTTCCTGAACCAGTTTTCCTGAACCAGTTTTTCTTGAACCAGTTTTCCTGAACCAGTTTTCCTAAACCAATTTTTCTGAACCAGTTTTCCTGAACCAGTTTTCCTGAACCAGTTTTCCTGAAGCAGTTTTTCTGAACCAGTTTTCCTGAACCAGTTTTCCTGAACCTGTTTTCCTAAACCAGTTTTCTTGAAACTAAAATCATAACCAAGATATAGCCTTATCATTTTGAGGAAGATATGAAGAGTTCATGAAAACCCGTACTACAAATGTGCATAAATCTCAGAGAAATTAAAGTAGATTTGAATAAGTCAAATATTGAAGATTAAATGTGAGAGATTTGCGGAGTTTTTGAGATTTGAGGAAGCGGGAATGTTTTTCAAGATTCTTGCATATGTTTTCTGAGTTGCCTATAAATATGTGCTCAGATTATTCACTCAAATACAATATTTTACACATGCGTTAAAGGCGAATTTCTGGAGAATTTGGAGTGAGATTTTGAGATGTGTCATCTTTTCTTTTCTGAGAGAACCGGATTCAAGACATACGTACTGAGTTTTCAAAGTGAGAATTTTTGCAGAATCATTATTAACTTGCTGAGAAATTCGGATTCAGAAGATCGGATTCAGGGAATTCAGATTGAGTATTCAGAGTGGGTATTTCTGCTGAGTCACAGTTTTCTTACTGAGAAGACCTGTTTCAGATAACTAGATTCAAGAAATCCGGATTGAAGATTCGGAGTGAGCTTTGCTGGAGTTATAGTTTTCTGGCTGAGAAGTTCAGTTTCAGAAAATCGAATCCAAGAAATGGGATTGAATATACAGAGTGAGAATTTGTGGAGCAGCTTGACAAAGTCTTTTTCTTATTTTTGGCTCAATTTTTGTTTAAGGAAACATTGTAAACTGACGGGAGTCAGTATAATTGTTCCTATCAGGAGATAGAAGGTGTCCAATGGGAGTTGGCACAAGTTGTATTCACTTCTTCATTATAGTGGATTTTCATAGACCCATGGGAGTGGCTATAGATAGTACGTAGGTTCCCTTATTGAGGCCGAACCTTGTAATTATTGTGTGCTTTTCTTGCTTTTCCATTCTCACTTGCTTGGGTTACTTACTAAAGGTTTATAAGGAAGTAAATATTAACAGATCGTAAGGGTTAAGTTTCATAAAGGATTGAAACTTATAAAAAGATATCAACTGATTCAACCCCCCCCCCCTTCTCAGTTGACATTCGATCCTTGGAAATTCAATTTTTTGTGTTATTTGGATATTATCATAGGAACATTCATGGATTTTTCCATTTGGGAGAACCACATTCAGACTTGACCAAAAAGGGAGTAAATTTGGAATTTTTATAATATTTTTATATTTCCTTCTAGTAATTGAATAATCACATGACATCAATATCAATGTTGATACTACCCTAGACATGTGAAGAGTATATGGTTTTTTTTTATTATTATGGGATCAAACATGGATATGTTTTTATGAAAGGATATCATGTTGTGGTGTGTGATTCTTAGTATTTTAGGCCTCATAAATGTAACTACCCTACACATAATCATGATAATGAAATAATTATTAATTCTTTGAAGTGTTGGAAACATTTTTTTTAGTTTAAAATTTTATGGTTTATACTGGTGACAATAGTTTAAAGTACATCATTTGGAAAATATATTTCATTTTTCAGTAGAGAATGGGGGTTATAGAATATATATATTTTTTTATTTTAATATATCTTATACACCAAATAAAAGAAATAGTTTTTTTGATGCCTTAATCAAGAAACGTAAGACATAGTCTATTCTTGAGTCTAGTGCTGAGTGGAAGATGATGGCTTTAGTGGTTGACACACATGTAGTGGTTCAGAAAAATTAGGAGATGATAACTATTGTATTTGTTTTTGTAGAGTATATTCTCTTGAGTAGGACTAGAGATAGTAAGTATGAGGATAAAAAGTGTTTATCCAGGAGGGGAATCCTTGAAGGTGGGGAATCACCTTCCAATTGGAGCATAGATGAGGATGAGATCATCTATGTTAAGAATCAGGTAATTATGCCAATGAGTATGTAGGAAGAGATAATACAACAATTTCATGCTTCAATGTGGGAAGTGCATCCAGGTGTGAAAAAATAGACTGTGACCTATGTATACGTTTTTTATGGTCATGCATTAAAAGGTAGATAGTCGGGTTTTGTACATAATGCTACACCTCTCAGCAAGTGAAAGCTAAGAATAAATAGACTGGTGGTTTGGTATAAACATTACCCATTCCGGAATTGATGTGGGGTGACATTACCTGGGAATTTGTGGTGGTAATCCTAAGGATGACTTAGAATAATGAGGAAATTTGGGTGATCATTAATAGACTAATGAAGGTAGTGAATTTCTCTTCTATACAGGATACTTTGTAAAGACTTGGTTTTTAATGTATTTTTTTAAATATATAGAATTATTATGAGTCTGAAAAAATTGACAGTGCGTGATTCTGAGGCCCGGTGTGCCTAGAATGAATTTCTGAACACTTTTTAAGGTGATTTCAGAGAATGCGTGGGTGGAATTTTCTATCTTTTGAACATGTGCCCTGATTAAAAAATTGAGGGCATTTTTCAATCCACAGTTTTGGGATTCTCTTGAGGGAGGATTCACTTCGACTATAGTAGGTCAGGTGAAAAAGTTAATTTTGATGACTTTTGAAAGATTAATAAAAATAACATGTAATGTTATTTAATTTCTTTTCCTCTTTTTATTTTCCTCCAACAGACATGGGCGGTTGTAGGACCAACGACATTTCATGCAATTAGTTGTATAGACTCCTCCTTGTCTGTAACTGAACTGTTGGAATTTAGGAGGTTTGTTAATTAAATAAACCTCATAAATTCCATGAGACGTTTACCACCACTCCCCATCCTATTTATATGGAGCCTGGGGAGGGGTGTTGGCCAACCTTCACTAAGCGATGAAGAGCTGGAAAAGTATCGTGACACCAAACACTTAGAGGATGAGACCGGTTCCAGCAAGCGGTGATAAGCGCCAGTGAATCACGAACAGAAGACGTTGATGAATGAGGTTATATCGATAGTTGTCAGCAGACATATAATCCATATAGGGGGTTTATTTGAATTTTACATTTATGAGTTAATTTCACTTTTTATTATTATCATGTAACGTAGAGGGTGTGGGCCAAACAAATAAGTCCCAGACCCACAGCCACTTCATTCTTGATGTTAACTTTGGGGAAAACTTTTTCAAACTCGACTGCAACGAGAAATATCAAATCACTCTTTGAAGGTCTTATCCAAGAAGAGTCGTAGGAGAAGATGACATCAAAAAAGACCGTTGTAGCTCTTTAGGAGGCCCACAGAATAAACCACTAGAGACCTATGTCGGAAGTGGCAGGGGATGGATGGAGGAGACCCATGGCGACTGGCTGTGGGTGGTGGAAAGTGGTGTGTCACGGTGGCCAAGAGTGGTCGGCCCAAGTCATCCATGAAAGACAAAGGGAGACACCTACCGGTGTCGTCAGTGGCCACAGCTATGGCCGAACGCCAAGCCGTGTTGGCAGAACCCAGTCAGCCAAATGACAGACCGTTCCTGCGGTGGGGCAGCGCCCCACTGGCTGGTGAAATAGCCCTGCTTCTGCGGGGCAAGCAGGAAAAAATGATGCAAATTCAAGAAGACCGATCCAGAGGCATGCCGCCCATGCATGACAGACTAGAACCGCCAGTGGGCTGGGTGGGACCCTCCCAGTGGGCCAGACCTGCCAGTGAGACAAGCCGGACCCGCAGCCCGGTGGGCCAGCGCGGCTGGACCGAGCCCAACCCGGCAGGCCGAGCTAACTGCAGCCCAGGCCTGTGAATAGAAGTAGGCCAACCACAATTGGTCGGACCGAGAGAACTAGGACGAACCATAATGGTTTGGATCTAGGTGAGGTCAGGTAGACCCCGAGACCCATTGTGTCGGGCCGGTCAGACCGAGTCTGACCAGGCCCAAACCCAATCGGTCCCCAAATAAAGAAAAGCCAGTAACTGAAAAACTAGGTGTATGTTCGACACATGATCAGTGGCATTGGGATCCCTTTTAGGAATTTGTTCCTTTTCCATATTCCGGTGGGCCCGACAAAGATAGGTCCGACTGAGGTGTGATCACCCCTGTTTCAGAGAAGGGATGTAACTAATAGACCGGGCATCTGATCAATATATCGTCTCTGGAATAAGAACCCTTGTGAAAAGGAGTTCCATTGGAGATACTCCAAGTGAGTTTTGGAGGAGTTTGAAGTATGACTCGGGTTGGATCAGACATGACTCCAAATGGGCCCATTTATCAAAAGCACACATATCTCACAGGCCGAGCATCTGATCGATGCATCGTTTGTCACGTTGGGACCCCTATGATGGGGCGGTCCCATGGGTATTACTTTTGTGGGAATTTGTACTATTTTAAATATGACCGATATCTTGATGATCCATTCTCCGAGAATCCAGATTAATAGGATTAGGAATACAGTTTGTGGATATTTCTTTAAGAAGAATAGTGACCAATGCGGGTCAGCATCCGAAACTCCAGAATGGGATGATCTAGCTGTACGACTAATCATCCCTACCTCTATACTAGAGACCTTGTGTGGATAAACATCTATCAACCTGGTGTTGGTCAACAACATAGCGATAGTAGAACAAATTGTTTTGGATAAGTTGTAGAACTTCTAGTTGAATATGACGATATAGCTTATGACTAATCATCTATATTCCTAATCTTTGAGTTGTATAACTGGTGTGAGAAAACTATTTTTTCCTGATTTGTTTTGTGGTATATTTTTTGGTTTTTCCTTTTTGAAACACCGAGAAGCCATTCGGAGCCTCAGGTTCCCTACTGAGTATTGTTATACTCACCGCCGCATGAGCTTTTCACTCACCTTATTGTGTCTTGTACAGATGCCAAGCAACAGGGTTGAGACTTGAGGGAGCCTGGACAAGGTTGTACATGATGGAGACAGACTGACGTGGAGTTTTGTGGAGATGATCTGTACCTACCCATCAGGTAGGATCCTCAATGGATGATCCAAGAGTTATTTGGTCTTTTCAGTTGTACTTGTACTTCTCATTTGGGCTTGTATTCCGACCCCTTAAATTTCAATACACTTTTTACTACAGTAATTTAATTCACCATTGCCTCTTGTTGTTTTCTTGGATTGTGTGTATATAGATGTTTAAAGGAAACTACTTCAATTTATAAGGAAATTACTTTTTGGTTCTAGTCACAAACCCCTGTCCTATGGAATATGGGTGTGGGGTATTCACAACACAGGCCCCGGGGGACGAGTCCTGACATTGTGGTATCTGAGGAGTTTGTTATACCGAAGAACTAGGACTCTGATCTTTTAAATGTGCAATAATATTAAGTATTTTATGTATGGTTTTTTGTTTTGGTAGTCCAGTGTTGGTGCGGCGGTAGACATATCCATACACCATGACCCTAAATTTGGATTTCTGACTCGGTGTACGAAAACACTGATTTTGTGTGTTTTAGAAGTGTTTTATTCTTTTATCTCTTTGAGTCAGCTCACCAAGTATAACTTATTGACCATGGTGCACCTATTTTCATTTTGGATTTTTCCACATAGACATCCATCCTAGATTCCCAAGATAGTACACGATGACATCCCACTGATCGATAAGGCTTTGTTGCAGGGCCCTCTTACGGCAATGTTTACATCGAGTGGTGCACTAGTAGCACCACCACCCATTGGGAAGTAGATTCCACCAACCCCACCAACAGATGGTGCATGTAATCTATGTGCGTTGCAGGAGTTTTAGTGGAAAAGGCCTCATAGTTTTTGAGGTGAGACAGATCTACAAGCGGCTGAGGACTGGCAGGAGGCTATGGCCAGAGTTTTTCGCCTAGTTGGGACATCATTCGACCAGATGGTGATCCTAGCTACCAATAATTTCCAAGGATCCATAGGGAGACAGTGGAGCCTAATGATCCAGATACATGATGAGGAAACCCTCAATTGGTCAAATTTTGAGGGCCACTTCAGGGGAGATTTCATTCCAGTGGCCCTATGCTCTGTGCATATACAGGAGCTGCTACACTTGTAGCAGGGCAGTCTGACTGTGGCCCAGTACTCGGTGAGGTTCGCCGACCTCTCGTGCTACTCCACCGACATGTTGTGGGTCCCTTTCTTTAAGAAATAGATCTTCAATATGGGACTCAGATGGGGGATCAGATATTCAAAGGTATCTCACAACATTATGACACTTGCTAGAGTACTAGAGAGGGAACTCTAGGTGGATTGTTTCCTTACTGAGCATACAACAATAACGAGACCCACCACCGTGCAACAAGAAGTAGAGGAACATGTGGTTGGAAGTAGGAAGATGATACAAAGGTCTAACTAGATCAGTCCTTCTGGTGGATGACCCTGAGATGTATGGTCAGAGCTGTGAGGCTCACAAGGTAGAGCAAGCCAGCAGACGAGCAGACCGTGCTTCACGTGCAGCGGGCAGGGACATATGGCTCGACACTGCCCCGACCAGATGCACTTATGATCCACAGATGGCTGAGGGACCGACAAGGTAGATATTTATGTTAAGAGTTCCGTAGGGAGGCAGATTTAGTAGAGGAGCAGGTCATGCAATAGGTGGTGCATGACGGTTCGAAGTTCTACCTCCACCACTTCCAGGTGGTCCACCATGACCACATGGAGCAGGTGGACAAGGATGCGCTCAGCTCCAAGTAGCTAAGGCCAATGACCACGAAGCTACGGAGATTATTCAAGGTCCAATCTATACCTAATACACCTTAGATGAAGTGCTTATAAACACAGGTTCTAGTCACTCTTGCATTGCCTTGACTCTCATTCGGAGCTCAGTGATTCTGATAGAAGTGTTGGCTGGATCCTTGCGATTAGAGACTCCTATGGAAGAAGATTCTCTGATTACACACTGGTGTCGATAGTGTGATCATACTCTAGGAGATGAGAGTTTTAGATGGGATCTTCTAGTAGCGATGTCGAGGCATTAGGATTTCATCTTGTGTATGGACTGGTTATCCACAGTCCATGCTCATATTTACTATTTTATGTTAAATGTGTGGTGTGTCCGTGAGGATAGGACCAGGTTTTCCTTCAATGGCAAGAAGGGAACCTTTTCAGCCTAGTATGGACTTACCTCGATGATGGTGCAGCTGATCACACATCAGTTGGCTATCCTTACTCTCAGAGTAGTTTATGTTGAGAGTTTGAGCTATCTTGTAGTGGTGGACCAATATGCTGATGTCCTCCCTGATGATGTTCCGGGACTAACTCCTCACAAATAGGTGGCCTTCTACAACAACATGTACTCTGGGATGGCACCGATACCTACACCAACATATCATATAGCTCCCACAGAACTTTGTGAGTTATGGGTACAGCTCAAGGACTAGTAGAGTAAAGGGTTCATAAGGCCCAGTGTTTCCCCATGGAAGCACCAATTTTGTTCGCCAAGAAGGGATTTGAGAGTTTGAGGCTCTTCATGGATTATCTATGCATAAACTAGGTGAACGTGAAGAACATGAATCCATATCCAAGGATTGATGATCTCTTCGACCATCTGAAGGGAGCTCATTGGTTTTTGAAGATATACCTCAGATTAAACGATCATCAACTTACAGTACAAGATGAGGATGTGCAGAAGACAGTCATTTCATGTCGGTATGGAAACAATGAGTTCTTTTTTATTCCATTCTTTGTGACAAATTCCCTTATAATGTTCATGGGATTCATGAATAGGATCTTTCATCCATACCTCGATTGCTTTTTGGTGGTCTTCATCAATGACATCTTGATATACACAGCGTCGGATGAGGAGCATACTTATCATCTAAAGATATTACTGGATACACTCCGAGAGCACCAGCTTTATGGTAAGCTCCTGAAGTGCTAGTTCAGGATACATGAGGTCCACTTTCTGGGACACGTTATCTCAGAGGTTGGAGTTGTACTGGATCGAATAGTGATGGAGGTTGTGAAATCTTGGGAGCCACCCATGAGTGTGACTGAGGTTTGGAGTTTCCTGGGGTTGGATAAGTACTACCGAAGATTAGTATCTAACTTTCTAGAGTTGAGACACACTTCTAAGCATTGACAAAGAATGGATAACCCTTCATGTGGATGGAGAGATGCCTACATTGTTTTCAAAAGCTGAGGTAGAGACTGAAGAATTCCCCCATCTTAAGGCTACCTGAAGAGGGTGTTGGGAATGTAGTCTACTTTGACGCATCAGGGACCAGACATGGATGTTTCCTCCTGCATGAGTGAGTAGTGATCACTTATGGTTTACGATGGATGAGACAAAATGAGCAGAAATATGATATCCATGACCTACAATTAGCAACAATGGTCTTTTCTTTGAAGATGAGGCGACACTACTTGAAGGGTGAACATTTTACAATTTACTCTGATCACAAGAGTCTCAGGTATATCTTCTCATAGAAGTTCCTAAACCTGAGATAACGATGTTGGATAGAGTTCCTCTAGGTCTAAGACCTTGAGATTGTCTATAACCCTGGGAAGGGAATTGTAGTAGCAGATGCACTTAGCAGGAGGTCTGTTCTACAGTTGTTGGGTGAGGTGGCGAAGTGGCTAGTCGTGTTATATATATCCTTTTGTGGATAGAGATAGAATATATTACCTCCAGTCTATGATGGTCACTCCCCCACTACTTAAGCGAGTTCAGGAGGCACATATTGGGGACATTGACTGTGAGGCTCAACATGTTCAGATATTCTCAGGACTGGCAGCTGATGGATTTTCTGATAGTCGGGAGAACGTCATCATTTTTAAAGGATGCACCATGGTACCAGTGGAACTACGAGAGAATGTTTTTAGAGAGTTTCATATGTCCCATTTGGTGGTACATCCTTATGTGGTGAAGATGTACCAGGACCTCCAATGTAAGCACTGGTGGTCAAGGATGAAGAAACTAGTAGTAGAGTTAAATTCACGATAAGTCACTTGTCAGCAAGTGAAGTCTGAGTATCAGGTTCCAGCAGGATTAGCGCAACCATTAGAGTTACCACAGTGTAAGTGGGATGGTATTTCCATGTATTTTGAGATAGGGCTACTATGTACATTCAAGGGCTACGATTCCATTTTGGTGATTATTGGCCGACTCACAATGTTGGCCCACTTCCTACCCGTCTGAGAGCAGGGATCATTAGAGGGCTTGGGATGCCTCAATGTCCAGAAGATTGTACACCTCAATAGGGTTCCATCGACGATCATCTCAGACTATGAAACACCTTTTACATCCTGGTTGTTAAAGAAATTACAGGAGGCATTCAGGACTCAGATACATTTGAGCACTGCCTTTCATCTTAAAACAGATGTTTAAACAGAGAGAACCATTTGGACTCTTGAGGGACATGCTTCATGGTTGTGTCCTAGATTTGGGCCATAGCTGGGAGGAACACCTGCCCCTGATGGAGTTTGCATACAACAATAGGTATCACTCCATCATCGGTATGGCACTATTTTAGTCCTTCTACGATTGACCATGCAGATCACATCTATGATGGATAGAACCATGGGAGTAAGCACCTATGGGTCGAGAGTGGGTATGGGATACCACTGAGAAGGTGCATATCTTCAAGGAGAAGATAAATACTGCACATAATAAAAAGAATTCGTATGATGATAGGACACAGAAACCTTTAGAGTTTGAGGAGGGAGACAATTTCTTCCTATAGGTCTCACCTCGACGAGGTTTGTGAAGATTTGGCTGGGGAGCCAAGTTGTCTCTGAGGTTCATTATACCAATTTAGGTTCTTTGTAGAGTTGGAAAGGTGGCGTATCTCCTAACTCTACCCCCATAGATGCATCAGGTGAATGACATTTTCCATGTGTCACAGATGAGGAAGTACGTGCATGATCCTTTGTATGTTATTGACTTGGGAGATTTTGACATTGATGATTGGGTGATATTTACAGAGGTTCCGGTGGAGATTGATGATTGACATGAGAGGGTCCTTCATGGATGATGGATTACTCTGGTGCATGTTCACTGGCAGCACGAGAACCTCTAGGAGAGAAAATGGGAGCGGGAGGCTCATATTCATGATCCATACCCCAATTTTTTACGTTACTATATATTGTGGCTTTCGGGGATGAAAATACCAAAGGTGGGGAGAATGTAAAGTCCCAGATTTTCCATGTAATGATGTTTAAAATATATGGAATTAATATGAGTCTGTGAAAATTGACGGCGCGTGATTCTGAAGACGGTGTGCCCAGAATGAATTAATGAACATTTTTTAAGGTACGTCCAATAGATGTGCAGGTGGTGTTTTCTATCATTTGAAATGGTGCTCAGATTAAAAATATGTGCGCACTATTGAAACTGCAGTGACAAAATTTTCTTAAAGGAGGCATCAGTTTGACCGCAATAGGTCGGGTGAAAAAAGTTAATTTTGCATACTTTTGAAAGATTATTAAAAATAACATGTTATGTTATTTAATTTTATTCATCTTTTTCTTTTTCTCCAATGGAAAAGTAGTGGTGGCGGGAATGAAGACACGTTAAGCCATTAATTGGCTTGAATCCTCTTTGTTTGTAACCGTACCATTGGAATTTCAGAGGTTCGTTAATTAAATGAACCTCATAAATTCCACTAGAGGTTAACCACCACTCCCAATCCTATTTATACAGAGTGTGGGGAGTGTTGTTTGAATGGATTCACCAAGAGATGAAGCTCTGTAAAAGTGTCATGATTCCAACCACTTGGAGGATGAGAATAGTTTTAGTGAGTGATGACGAGTGCCAGAGAATCAAGAACCATTGACAATGACGATGGAGGTTTTTTCGATTGTCTATAGAGGATATCTAATCTAGGTAGGGTGTTTATTTGATGTTGTCTTTGAAGAGTTAATTTCTCTTCCTCTTGTTATCATGTAACGTGGAGGGCGCAGACCAAACAAACAAGGCCTGGACACTTCACCACTTCATTCATGATGTAAAATTTAGGGAACAATTTTTCCAACTCAATGGAAATGTGAAATAGCTATCCACGCTATGATTGCAGTATCCAGGAAGAGCCGTAGGTGCAGAAGACATCATAAAAAGTCCGTCAGAGCGCGTCCAGTACCTGCGGAAGAAACCCCTTAAGCGCCATGTTGGGGGTGGCCTGCGGGGGCTGGAGGAGACCCACAGCGACCGATCGTGGGCGGTGTAAAGAGGCATGCAGTTGCAAGCTGCAGAGGCCAAGGGCAGTTGGGACGAGACAGATGCATGGGACAAGGGGCGGCACCCGCATGTGGTGTGTCCCCGTACAGTTCTGCGTTGGTGGAACCCGGTCGGCCAAATGGACGACCATTTGTGTGATGGGGCAAAACCCCACCTTCTTGGGAAACGGCCCCCAAACTGCAGGGCCAGCGGGACACAATGGTCTTCCTTCGAAAAAGACCAAGCCGGACGCGGGCCATCCATACGGGCCTAACCCACCCAGCGGATCAGATCTGCTAGTGGTCTAGGACAGACCCGCCCTGTGTGTTGGACCTCTCTGGGGGCTAGGCAGGACCCATGGTGCGGCAGACCAATGCGGGTGGGTCGATCCCCACCTGGATGGTTGGGCCAACCGCAGATCGGGTCAGCGAACCGATTCAGGCCGAACCTTACAGGCCGGACCTAGTGAACTGGGATGATCTTTAATAGGTCGGACCCGGGCGAGGTCAGGTAGACCCCAGGACCCATTGCGTCTGGCCGGTCTGACTGATTTAGACCGGGCCCAAACCCAACAGATCCCCAAATAAAGAAATTTATGTAACTGAAGAAATGGGTGTCTATCCAACACAACATTAGTGGTGTTGTAATACCTTTGGGGAAGTGGTCCCTTTGGCATATTCTGGCGGGCCCGACCGAGTTCGGCCGGACCGAGGTGCGATCACCCTCATTTCATGGAAGGGATGTAACAAACAGACTGGGCATCCAATCGATGTAATGTATGTTGCATAAGGACCCTTGTGACAAGTAGTTACTTTGGAAATACTCTAAGTAAGTTTTTTTAAATCTTGACATATGACTCGGGTTGGATTAGACTTAAATTAAACTAGGGCCTTTTTACAAAATCTACCATATCTCATAGACTCGGCGTCTGATCGATGATCCATCTGTCACGTAGGTACCCCTATGATAGGGTGGTCCCCTAGGTATGATTTTTATGTGACATAATACTAGTTGAAATATGACTGATGGCTTGAGGAGTAGTTCTCCCAGAATCACGCATGATAAGAACGTGAATCCAGTGTCTGGCTGTGACTTGGAGAAGAAGAGCGACCAATGTGGGTCAGCATCAAAAACTCCGGAGTGGGATGTTAGATCTGTATGACTAATCATCCCTACATATATACTAGTGACCCTATGTGGATCAGTATCTAGAGACCTTGTGTGGATCAACAACATGGATACCTTGTGTGGATCTGCATCAGAGAGACCCTATGTGGACCACTATTCTGGTATCCCTGTGTGGATTAACAACTTGTGACCCTGTGTGGATTAGATATAGCATGACCTAATGATGACCTACCTTATAGTGGAATGTCATGGAATAGTAACTTACATCCAAGAGTAGATCGATAGCAGAACAACTTTTTTTGTATTAGTTGTGGAACTTCTATTGGATTAGGATGATATATATTATGACTAATCATCTATATTTATGAACTCAGAGTTGTATACCTGGTGTAAGCTAACTATTTCATCGTGATTTGTATTTGAGGTATTTATTTTTTGTTTTTTGTAATTCCCTAACCCCAATTACCTAGAGTATGTGCATTATTACATAACATTGGAATGATCACAAAAGATAAAGTCTCGAATGAATGATTAGTTTAGTAGCCTTGGAAGTACTAGATACATTCATAAGTTTTAAATTACATTATAAATTGATAATATACAACAACATTGTCTCCATAGGCCACACTCATATACCTTAGATTATCCCTGTAGGTCATTCATAATATACATCTTCACATCCTGTGAAAAATAATACATAAAAAGGGGTGGGCTCAGATGCTCAACAATGATAACAATATAGAGAAAATGTTCATAAATAAGTATAAACATTTAAGGAAATGTATAAGACTAAAAAAAACCATTTAAAATTTAACATCAGTATAATATAGAAAAGATAAAACCGTATAATTATATTTACTTATTCACATGGATGTTCTACTAGTCTAATAATCACATGCATTATCAATTTCCACTTCCATAATGATGGAATGCATAATGTCAAACCTCATAACCACATAGTCATGGCCTTGTGCCAAGACTAAAAATAATATTTCATCAAGGACTTATGCCAAAAAAATATTTTGTCACATGAGACATACTGATGCATCGAGGGGTTATAACGGGCTCCACCTATCACTTACTAAGTCCAATGCATTCCTCATATGAAAAGGTTTTAACATAACATAAACATTCATATTAAAACTAGCATACAAAATATTAATACTATATCCATAAACCATGAATGGTGTAAAAATAACACATCCACTGTCAAACATATCTCAAAACCTTCAATACAAGGTGGATGTTTTGTACCATAAAAAGTCAACATCAAATAATCTTAAAATACATCAAAGGATGTTGACATAGAATAAATCAAAACATTTTTTACAGAAATATCTCTTTATATTTTGAAGTCATTTAAAATCCATATAATTATAAAAGAAAAAAAATTATTTTGAAAATATTCATATAATCTTGTAAGGGAAGCTATGACGATATTATAATGGTGTAAAATAGCTGCACCCGCTTTATTAGTTAAATAACATTCTTACTTCTATTTTGTCGAAAAATTCAAAACGTACATTGTTTGGAAAACGACGGAAAGATTCCTTTAAAAAAAATATAAGGTTAAATTATGGTATATATGAAATTAACGCATTGTCTATTAAATAGTAAAGATGTTTTGAAAAACATTTTTACGAAACATATATGTGGATGATAAAGAGGTCCCAGTAGATACTCACAAATAAAATAACCCCGAATAATAAAGAGGTTGTGAAAATAACCCTTACCTTGTACATTTCCTTTTTCAAAGGTAGGTTAAACTATTGTATAATAGTAAAATAATTGTTATTAAATTATAAAATAACCATATACATTAATATTATATCTTATATGATCTTCTAATATTTATTTGTTAATGATATTTCAGAAGTATCATCGTTTCAGGTGTTAACTTATTCGATTTTCTTTATATGATTTTTTATATAAGTAATGTTTGTTATTGATAGGATGTATCTTATTCATGTTCTGAATGATATCTAGTACTTAAAAATTATTTTTAATCATCAAATAAAAATTATCCTTTAATGAATACTATGGGGAATGAATCACATTGGGTTCATGGAGACGGTAATCCTTATATACGCACGAGTAAACAATATCATTTTTTTGATATTAAAATCTTATATACAGGGATGGTATATCATATATAAAGAATAATTATCATGTTGGATTTATTATTTATATCAGTTATACTCATTATTATACCCATCCAAATGATGAAGTGTTTTAATAACAAACTACACCACAACATGGAGACGATAATCTGTAGGTACGCACGTATGGTGACTTTGTCATTTATAGGATGGATAGAATCATGAATATGGTTGTACCATTTTTATAATAACATAATATTATATAGAAGACACTAGAGTTATTATTTTAGAATGTAAACAACAAAGAAAGATGAAGTGGAAGAAGAAAAGAACTTGAAAGAGGTTATGAAATATTTACATCTTCTTCAGGTTCTTACTTTTGATTTGATCAATAGGGCTCCTTAGCATAGATTTATGACTAAAGGAAGGCCTATAGTACGAAATGAGGACATTTGAGAGGATATTTGTGGAAGTTTTGGCTGATCCAAATGGCTTTGAATATGTGAATTTGATATAAGGGGAAGTACCATTTTATAAGAGGGGTGAGGGGCACCTTAGGAAAATTAAAATATTTTTTTATAGTAAAATAATTTTCAGTTTATAGTGGATCCAAAAGTGAATTATTTTTAGTAGAAGGTAGGGATGGGTAGAAAAACACACAACCAATAAGTTTTAGATAGTATTGTGTCACTATATTAACCTTATCTTTTAGATTTAACTCTCAGTTAAATAATTTGACATTTACCCTGTCTCTTTGTATTTTTATATTATATGGTTAATAAAAATACTATAAACTTCAAAGAAATGTAAACTACTTCATTAATGAGATATATAATATTATTTAATCTCCTTGGATGAACCTTATATTTTTAGGAATATAATATAAATTAATAATATAATATTTGTTTTAAAAACACTTTTACGTTAATTTTGACACTATTTGGTTTTTTTGTTATATTCATAAAATAATTATTAATTCGAAAAAAAAAATTCATTTAATCAACCCTATAATGACATATTAACCTATAAAATTAGTGTAATTCATTATAAGTCTCAAATTAGATATATGTGGATATTTATAGAATCAATTATTTTAATCTTTCATTAATAAAGTAATTACTACATCATCATTGTCTCATAAGTAAATTTAAGTATTTAATATCTAAAAATAATGAATAAAATACCATTATATAGGAAATCATTTTATATTTCTAATGAATATTTATAGTCTAATTAATCTTATGTATAACTATGTAATAAAAATGGATTCGTTATTAAACAATGATTTTAACTCTTTTAACACTTCTATAAATAAAATAATAATAAATGAACTAATCTAATCCAAGTGGCCCAAATGAGATGATATTTTATTCCTAATGTTTTTTGTCTAATTATACTTATCCAATATAATTATGACTTTTTTTAGGGAAATCATGATATCATTTTAACCCTTAATTACCATATTTACTATTAACTGTGGTAAATAAAAGTCAACAGTTACTATTCAACAAAAAAATTATTTTCATCATATTAAACCACATTTTACTTAATGATATTAACCATGTCTCTCTGATTTTTGAAATTCAAATAAAATAAGTGGTAAAATTAATTTTTAAACAAATTTTCAAATGCTCCTAAGAGGTGGGTAAAAAACAGTACAAAGTTTGATAAAATTTTATATATCTAAACTTATTATAAAATGACTACAATGAATTGAGTTGAATATACATAAATATTCTATATCCATTTTTACCTTAAATTAATTAAAATAAAATAACTAATTATTTAAATAAAAAGTCTATTTTAACCAATAACACATTGTTTTTTCACTATTCATCAAAAATAGAAAGTTTTCTGAAAAATACCAAAAATTCACCCTAAGATAATTTTGATATTAAGAATCCAAAAATGAAGCCAATTTTGAAAGATAAAATTTATAATATTTCAAAAATTGGGTATTACTATTCATAATGGTTGGTTTGATTAGTCGTGGTTTGTTAAAACTCCAAGTAGTGTACAACGCAAGCTATTGCATTATTCAAAGGGAAACATACCGTGGAAGATTCCGGTGTTACATTTTTCCTTTTTGAACTCTAGGAGACCATCAGGGGTCTCAGGGTCCCTACTGATTATTGTTATACTCAACCCTGCATAGGCTTTGTCCGCACCTTGTTGTGTCTTTTGCAGACGACGAGTAGCTGGGATGAGACTTGAGGGAGGCAGGACTATGTGATACACAGAGGAGATAGGCTGACATGGAGTGTTTTAGAGATTATTAGTACCAACCCTTTAGGTTGGATCCTGAGTGGATGATCCAAGATTTGTTTTCTCCTTTCAGTTGTACTTGTACTTTTCAGTTATGCTTGTATTCTTGCCCCTTTACCTTCAGTAGACTTTTTACTATAGTAGTTTCCTTTTTAGTTTCTTCCTGTATCATTCTTGGATTGTGTGTTTTACATGTTTAATGAAATTCCTTCCTGTTATAGGGATATGCCTTTTCGGTGCTAGTTTCCAAACCCATGCATATGGAAGGTGGGCCTAGGGTAGTCACGATACGGGCCCTTGGGGATGGGTCATGACAAAATTTCTCAATAGAGTAGTTTGGAGAATTACAAATTCAGAATATAGTCTATCTTCATGATCTACCATAGAATATTGTTTATAACTTTGATTCATGTTATAGTTTTTCCTCTATCCAAGTCTTATAGAAGGAATTTGGTACATAGGTTTTACCAAGTATGACATTCCACACATAGACAAATGGGTATTCTGAGTGTACTATTCGGGTGCTTGAGAATATTTTATGAGCATGTGTTCTTTAATTTGGTGGGTCTTGTGAGAAGAACCCAAATTTTTTGGAGTTCTACTATTGAAATAGTAATTAGGGTACGACGTAGATTGAAGAATACGAGGCTATTTATGTTTGTTCATGAATATTACCTCCATGATGGATGGTGGAAGGTGGGTCGGATTTTTTGGGACAAACTCCTATGTCTGAGATGTTGGAACCAGTGCAGTTTATTTGAAAGTATATGGTTATGGATTAGAATAAAAATAATTAATATGCTGATAGACGATGATAGACCCTCTAGTTTTCAATGGTTGATCATGTATTCCTTTAGGTGTAACCATGATTTGGTCACCACATGATATAAAGACAGCGCAGGATGGTGCCCAGGGTCATTTGACCATTTGAGGTTGTGTAGAGAATTGGGCGGGTGGCATCTCGATTAGCTTTTTTATACAGATAATGTGTTATGCATTATTTTTTTCAGGTTCCACAAATTCATCGGTATCACCCTGGCCCATTTTCTTTTGATCTATGTGGATGATGTTGAACTTCTGATAGACACTTCCTTTGAGAAGCATCAGATACATGTGTTCAATTATAGTGATAAAGTGTTGTGGGGAAAGACAGTGTTGATAGTTTGTGTACTATTGAAACATGACCGTATTTAGGAGGTGACATGGGAGATGTCACATTCTCATTTATAAGTACTCATTTACTTTTTTTGAGTACTTTTTTTATTTGGTTCATAACTTGGGATGTGTTTTGGTGAAAACATTGGGAAAATTGACCAAATGGGGTAGTTTACAGTTGGCGCACGGTTTTTCCTAACATTGAACAACATCCCATCAAACTGTGAAACCCTGAAGAGAGAGGGTTTCCCTGGTAAGATCATAGTTTGTCAAATAATAAACCCAAAAAGAAGAAACATTCACCCCCTAAAATTGGTTCATAATTAAGATGCAAGGTTAGGGGAAACTGTGTGCCTCTACCGGGAAAACAATGTCCAGGATGTATGTTAGCATGAAAATTAGATTTTTATTTACCCAAACCCCAATATTTACACAAAATCAACCCCAACTCATACACTGATGATACTTCCCAATTTTTTATGGTCTTGGATAGATTACAAGACTTCTCGACCTCTCTTCATGGCAATTCAAAGCCCAATTGATGATATTCACAACATAGGAATGCATGTTCTTCTGTTTTAGATCTCTCTCTCTCCTACTCATATAAACAGATAAAAAGAGAGGTGAATATGGTATTGGATATATATAAATCTATCTAGATATTGTTTTGTTATATATTGATTCATTTGATCTTGTATATTTTATTTTCATCTCAATCTCAATCCCCGTCATGTTCTTGATTGATCTGATTCAATTTGGGAATTTTTTTTGGCAAGTGTTCTTCGTCAACTTTGTGTTAGGTGGTCTACAATTCAAATCCCAAAGTATCAATTTTAATTACATGTATGTAATTATATAATTTTTACTAGATTTTTAGAAATTGAGTTTCCTTTATTGAGTTAATTTATTTGGTGCACTAAATAATTGAGTGAATTTTGAAATTGGGGATGTTGGGTTTGTGAATTGAATAATTAATTGTGGAATTAATTATGCTATATTGGGATTGTGAATTGAATAAATAATTATTTAATAATAATTAAGTTTTTAATTAATTATGGGATGTTTGTATAATGGATTTAATAGTTAATTATTTAATTAATTATGGGGATATTGTGATTTTGAATTAAATAATTAATTGTTAAATTAATTATCGGATATTGGTATTGTGAATTCAATTTTTAATTGTTAAATTAGTTGGCAGGATATTGGGATAAAGAATTAAATAATTAATTATTCACCTTATTATGGTATATTGGGATTTGGAATTGAATAATCAATTATTGAATTATTTATTGGATATTGGTGTTGTGGATTGGGATGACTAATTATTGAATTAATTAATTGGATTGATGTTATTAATTTATTTTTAAATTAATTAAATGGATTGATGTGATAAAGTAATTTTTGAATTAGTAATGAGATAGATGTGATTAACTTTCTATTAATCTAGTTAATGGAAGAATGTGATTATGAAATAGTTGAATTTGATTAATTAATTTTTTAATTAACTAATCATTTATTGTGAAATTGTGATATACTTCATATTGAAATGATGAATGATAACAATGGAATTCATGTCTCATTGAAATGGAGAATTGTGAAAATTAAATTTACAAGTGGCTTGAAATGGTGAATGATAATAATGGAATTCACATGTGACTCGAAATGGTGAATTGTATCAATTGAATTCACAAGTGGAATGAAATATAGACTGTAAAAATGGCATTAAATTTATGAAATGATTAATGGTAACATTGACATTCAGTCATGTATTATGAAATATAAATAGAAACATCGGAATCTAGACATATATTATAGAATATGAATGGTTATAATGGAATTTAGATATATGATATGGTCTGGGTGACCTTAGGAACCCAAGAATGTTATGTTGTTAAATATAGAGTAACTGGATAAATGAAATTTTTTTACTTTTTTTATTGTATTGTATTATTTATAAAAATGTATAAACTATTTGAATAGATGTTTTTCAGATTCCATTGGTGGTGGCCTACTGCGTTTTACTCACACCATAATTGGGATATATAATTTATACTCAGATAGACTACATGTTTATAGGATATGATAAGGGGAAATGCCCTAGATTAGATGGATGATTTGGCAGAGAGAATGGACAAGGGAACCAGATGTGGTTTGGGACCTGCTTTGGATTTTTCGGTGTTTTTACTTTGGGATTTTCATTTTTGATATTGTATATCTAGTTTTGGTCCTCTTGTGGTACTAGTTTTGTTTTCATATTGATTATATCATTTGATTAATTTTGTTTATTTTCCATTGTCTTATTACTTTGATAAAGATTGTATAATCTCCCCATGATCGATATTCGACCCTCACTGTTAGTTGATATACTTTGGTATTTGGGGAGGTGTGTTTGATGTTATGTAACCTACATGTTTGGGGCAACAACATGTTGCACCTGGGTCAAGATGTTACTGGAAGTGAGGGTATTCTCATTTTATTCTCCTGTATATTCCATCTAGAATATTGTGCATATCTTTTAACTCATGTGAAGGAAAGGTATCACATAAATGGCATCACGTATTCATCGATTAGGAACACTTCCACTCATATTTTCGAGGAAGGATGTTGTTAAGACTCCCCCATATGGTTTACACAAGTGGAATACATAGAGCGTAGATGGCTAGAATTCATGATCTCTAAAGGTGGTGAAACACACCAATGGTAGGTGTTTCTAAATAAAATAGAACAAGAACTGAACCAAGGTATGTTCTTCGAATGAACTGAAGAGACTGACAGAGAGGGCTGATGAAATCCCATAACAATAAAAATCCATCGAAAAAAACATGACAAGCCAGAGGGTTCCACTGGGACCTGCCAAATAAGCAATGAAATATTGTACTCGAGCCACTCTAGATAAGGGGAGGGTGAAGATATAATGGTTATAGAGTCTAATTGATGGATAGAAACAAATATATAATGGATCTGTTACTCAGTAGGTGCAATCCAACAGAAGGAACAAGTTGGTTGAATGCAATGGACCCCAACCATAGGCCAATGGGAAGACCAATACCTAAAAGTTCTATTATATAAAACTATTTGGAGCATATAAAATAATTTCAACATTTTTTCATGAATCTATTATAAATGGATGATTAATAAAATAGAAAATTTCAATATAAAAACACATAATTTCAAAAATCTCCTCAATTTTCAATTAAAATTTCTAATTTTTTTACACCAAAGTATATTGAAGGGGAACCAAATTGAATCTATTTAACGGTATTTAAATTTTTATTATACTACAGATCTAGTCAAACTGTCAACTGGGTTATTATCAATATGTATCTTATTTATAGATATAGTTCAATATTCAATAACATCTCAAATAAAGTGTTATTTAATATCTAAGTCTTTGGATTTACCATGGATTACATGATTTTTCCATAATTTTCAAGTATATTGGCTATCACAATATACTGTAATATCATAATCATAAATGTTATGTTTAGAATAAAAACCATATGCAATAAGACATCCGTGATTTCCTCATTCAGTCTAATATATTCTAATTCTATAATTAATAGAGAAAAGACATGTGGCATATTACAATTCTAAGATATGGAACCTCCATAAGTTGTGAATACATACCTGAATAATGAATTTACAGTGTCCATGTTACATACATAGTCAGTATGTATATATTCAATAATTACATTATCAGTATAAACATTTTTCCCATAACCATAAAATATGTTTGGAGTATATGATAGCTACTAGAGAAGAAAATTTAGGGCATCCCAATGAAGATTACTTGGAATATCCAAAAATCATATATGGGTGAAAATTGAAAAAACTACATCTGGTCCAGTGCATATCATATAGTACATGACACAACCAATAATATTGGCATTGGTTATTTGAAACATGAACTCAAAATCAATAGCATTAATGAGTTATTATGTAAAAGAAATCTTAAAATTATATAAAAATGGTAGATTTAGATGTTTTTAAGATTTAAATTGGTACATTTTAATAACTTTTAAAACATAAGAATATTGGGAAATGTACAATATTTTATTTTTTATATCCCCTAAAATTTCAACACAACATATTTTTTTGGATACCCCTAAGTCCATTTTTTCAAAAACACATGTTAATTGATATTTAACAACAATGATAAGCATTATTTTATTGAATATAATAAATATATCATCTACATATAATAGAATGTATATCATGTTTTTTAATTTACTTGAAATAAAAACAAGTATCATATTGTATCCCATTGAAATGGTTATTAATAATAAAAGAATTACATTTCCTATACCATTTCCCATAAGATTGTTTTAAGCCATAAAACGATTTATTTAAAATGAAATTTTAGTTATATTTATTTTCATCAGAATAACCATTAAGAGGTTCCATATACAATTTCTCATTAACATTTCCATGATAAAAAGAATATTCCATATCAAGTTATTCTATTTTATAGTCATTATAATCAGAGAAATCAATCATCAGTCTTATAGCAGAATACTTTACCAATTATAGAAATATTTTAGAATAGTAAACTACCTCCCTTTAGATAAACCCCTTATTGAAAAATCTATCTTTAAAATTTGATTTTCTTTTCATCAATGTTATCCTCCTTTAATTTACAAATCCACTTACAACAAGTTACTTTAGTATTGTGTGGTTTATCAATGATATACCAAGTATTATTTTTATTTAAGGAGTTAATTTATATATCCATTGTAGTTAACCACTACTTGGAATATCTATAATTATTTTATTTCATATAAATTTTATGATCATAATCTATAATATCATTGGAAAAATTAAAGAAAAATGAAGCCATTTCTTATTGATTAAGATGAGCAGGATGTTTGGGGACCATTCTAACTATACCACTGGTCCAATGGTAATCAAAATTTTCATTATGAGGTTAATTTGTTGAATCTAAATAAAAAATAGATGTATATTTAGTTTATATTATAGGATTAGGAGTTGGTGTACATGATTAATAGTATCCTCAAATTTGGTTGATTGTTTAATATCAATAACACCATTAATGGTTTCATCATCGATATATTGTGTGATAGGTTACAATTTTGGGGAATGTGATTTATGAAACACCCCAACTATAACAATTATGGGTTTTTTGGGTAATTTGGATTATCAAACCACACATTATAACTATTTATGCCCTTGGGGTGACCTAAAAAAATAACTTTTGATATCAAGGTTCAAGATTATTCTTCTTCACATGGTAATATAAAGTGAATATGAAGACTCTTAGGTGATTATATAACGGCGTTTTATTAATCCATGGTTCTTATATAGCATTAAATTTTCTAGAAGAGGGTGGGAATATATTTTTAAGGGAAACTTTGTTATTGGTAGCTACTAAAAAATGTTTTTAGAAGACCAAAGCATGAAATCGTGCTTTAGAATATTTTAAGAATAGTCATATTCATTATTTCAGCAAGTTTATTCTATTTGAGGGTTTCACTAATATTCTGGTGTCTTACAATGACATTAGGTTGGAAGAAATTAATGATATAATTGTAGTGTTATTCTAATCCATTATTACTTCTCATGGTTTTGATTTTCTTTCAATCCTAAATTCCACAATGTTTATTCTATATTTTAAATGTTTTATAAACATCATATTTGATCTTGAGTAAGTAAATTGAAACCTTCCTAGAGATTTCATTAATAAATGAAATAAAATGTTATTCACCACTATTTTTGGTAGTATGTGATGGTTCGTAAAAATTATGATGAATATATTATAATTTTTTACTTTCTTTAAAATTATATCTATTAAAGAAGAATCTATTAGATTTACACATTACACAATCATCAAAAAAGGTAATATTACTTGGAATAATAGTTGTTAACAACCCTATTTAATTAAGTTCCATAAGACACTTGAAGCTTATATGTCCCAATATCCTATAACATAAAAATGTATGATTATTATAAGTTACATACACACTACCCAAGTGTCTAAACCGGGTCTTTCTGTTGAAGACATACATCCAATTAACTGGGGAACCCTTGCTGATAGTTCTAGGTCCATTGATAATTATTACACAACCTGATACAAGCCTAAACATGAATCCCATTGATCTTGAATTCCTAAAGAAATAGTGTAATTAGGGAGGTTATAAACCCACTAGAAATAAAAAAAATCAATGACATAATGTTCATATAATTCAATTAAACACAACCTCTATACATGACTTGACCCTTCTTATTATTTCTGAAAGAAAAAATATATCCTTCAACTCTTTTTAACAAATCAAGGAATGAACCCTAGAGGGACATGTATGTACTGATCACCATAAATCAAAAACAAACTCATCAGTGAGTTTATATATGGACACATTCAACACTTTAATAGTTTCATAACCAAAATCCAAAAAAACAGGCTAGTCGATGGGTTATTTAGTTATACTGTTTTGTTTTATATTTAAACACTGGAGTTTAGTGTCCTTATACTTACCATAGTGGAAGAAAAAAAATCCATTCCAAATAATTGGGTTATTTATTTATTTTTAAATATTAAATTTTTTATTTTATTTCCTCTTATCCCTGTTTTTTGGCATACCCCTTCCCAAAAGACTGTCAACCTCACATTTAACTGAAGTTTTAGAGTTTGATTCTAGGAGAGAAGGTAATTTTATTCCTATTCTGGGTTTCTATATTCATGACCATACAAAATTTTCTCAACTACTTTGTTGTAGGAATTAGCTAAACAGATTAAAAGAAACACCACTAGACCCTTATCATCAATAGTCACATATTTGTTATCCAAATCAAGCATGGTTTTATTGAATTCATATAATTAAAAATTAAATGAAACTCAAAATTTACTTTCAATTTTAAAAATGTGATATTTCATATTATGGATTATTATAAGGTATGCTTTATTTTACAATTTCTATACTTCAATCTATATATCAGAAGCGTTTTTTAAAAAATAAACTTTTCAAATCACTTTTTCTCCTAATGAAATTTGTAGAGAACCGTGGGCCATTGCAAGAATATTAGAAGATAAATCTTGATAAAAATTAGAGGTATTCCAATTGGAGGTATTGTTATCAATAGATTTCTCAGGAGTATATAGGTCATGAATTAAACATTTCTATACAAGAATGGAACTCGTATTAATTTTCCAGAAATTGAAATCATTACCCCCTTAAATGTTTTTCAATTTCGAACAATTTTATGTCATGTTTACTGGAAGTATCATATACCTATTTATTGGTTGAAACGTTAAGACTACATCCCAAAGATATATCCAAAATCAAAGGGAATCAATAAGTATAAAATTAGGTATTTGAATTCTAATAGTATTTGAGGTTATAGTGATTGCAATTGTAAACAGAATAGGTTAGTGTAAAATTAAGATGATATTGTAAAGAAGTATTTTAAAAGATGAATTATAATAAGAATCATATTTGAAAATTAAATGTAAACCAAATTTTTCTACAATCCCACATTGTAGGTGATAGTATGATACCTTGGGGATAGTCCCCATGAACCCAAAATGACCGGTTTGGGTATTTTGTTAACAAAAATTGAATCCAATGGAATTTGAAAATTCATGATGCGAAAGTGATAAAATAGTAAATAATGGATACTTGATTGATAATACTTATGTTGCATTAGGGATTATTATCATTTTAATAAAACTACCCACACATAGTATTTATTTATTCTAAAAAACAAGATTTACAGCATACATCATTAGTAAGAAAGGAACATCAAGAGAATCCTTGAAACACATAATGCTGGTAACAAAAAATGGAAATAAAACACTCAAAACACTATATCTGAGGGTTTAGTCATCTCATTCTCTTAATGTTTTTAATCGTGAAGATAGTGTAAAAAATTAATCTCCCATGAAAGAAAGGTGCTACCTGAATGGTTTCATCTATTCTTGGATAAACATTACAACTACATATCTTCACAATGAAGGATGATTTCAAAACTCCACCATAGGATTCACACCATAGGTACACATGATGGTATGTGGGATCGAATGTATGATATCTGAAGATGATGAATCACCCAAGAGGAAAGGTTTTCTAGAGTAAATAGTATGACAAACAGACCAGGGAAAATGCTTTCAATGAATCTATGTGACTAAGCCTCAGGGGTTATGAAATCCCCAAACAACCATAACCCCTTAGAGAAACCCTGACCAACCAGCAAGCACCATGGATCCAATCCAAATAGAAAAATAAAATGGTGTAGTAAAGTTAATCTTGATTAGTGTAGTGAATATATGTAATGGGAAGTGATTTTATCCCATAGGTATAAAAAACACACAATTGTAAATTTATGACTCAACATGCATTGGATGATGGAAGGCACAGAAAAGATGAATGCAATTTCCATAACCAGATTTCCATGCAGAATCCCAATGAAGAAAATGTCCCACAAATAAAAATAATATGAGAATATAAATAATTCTTGGATTTCTCCTGTATTTATTTTAAAAGTTTATAAAGATAAAATAAATTGTATACTAATTTTTTTAATATAAAAACTGCTAAAATAGGATGAATTTCATTTTTCATATTCAACTCAAATAATGGTTTCCGAAAATACATAAATATGATTTGAAATCCTATTATAGATTTATGTGTCATTTTACTAAAATAAAACACATGAAACCAATCATAGTAAACTTTAGTAAATAAAAATATCAAAAGTAGTGAAATATAATATATAAAAAACGTATCTCTCTTGCATACTAAATGGGTATTTTTACTTCTTTATAAGGTAAATACTAGATTCCCAGGATATTTCTGTTGTATTTTTAATGTACATGTGTACTGAACATGTTTATAATCAATTTTCGACTAATGGAAATAACAAGATTGAATATTTTCATGAATTCATAACAATAAAGGAACGATTATAGAATGGATTTCAACATAATATAATAATATAATGAGAATTTACATACTAAAATCAGGAGAAGATACTTATATTCATGTGTTCTAATAATGAAAAACAACTCACAATATTGTGTTTCTTATAATTAGGTCAGTTTGATGTTTTTTAATATAATTATTTGAAATCAACCTTAAAATAAAAATAGGTTAATTTTGTAAAAAAAATATTATCCACAAATTCATTCGCCACCATAATGAATTTCAAATTTATCTAGAAGGAATTAATGTAAGTAAATTCTTTTCTATATTGATGAAATTATAAGATTGACAAATGTATTATCACCTAAAAAAATATTTTACCATTTTTTGGAAAAATGTGTTTGAGGAGAAAATATATTTTTTTAAAAAAGGAAAAATATGTTTTAAGCATTATTTATTTTCACCCCACCCTATTTAAAATCCCACCACATCGACCCACACACACACACTCCATTAACTCAATTTTTCCCCCCACCCTCTAAACATCATTTCTATCTCTATATGTTTTTCCCTTTTTTTCTCCCATGAATGGGAACATTTTATGGCGTTAAATGAGTGCATGATTTTTGAAGAATCATTTAAATTTATTTTCTCTAATTGATTTTCAAGGAAATTATTTGTTTAGTTGATTAGTTTTAAGATTTCATTAATTATTTTATTTACATAGTTGTTTAGATAATTAGATATAATTTATAAATAATTGTTAATAATAGTATGTATATTATTATTATTTAATTTTGACTATTAGTAATTAATTTATAAATATCCTTACTAATGTAATTATTTTTATAAAATAATTATTATTTAGTATTACATTGTTGTTTTTAAATATTAGTGACATAATTATTTATTGATTGACATGTTATGAAGTAAACATTATGATCATAAAATTTCCTAATAATTAACTAATTTTTTTTAAAAAAATAATTATTAACTAATATTAAATATATGATGAATAAATATTTATGAAATAATGACTATATATTAATTAATTAATAATTAACTATTAAAAAACGAATAATTAAGAAATTACTCACAACTAATTAATGAATGATTATCGAATGTTTATGTTTTGATTAACTTAGGATTTAATAATGATTAACTAATGACGGAACAATGATTAAAAACTAATTGGACAATACTGAAATATTAATTAAATAATGATTAACCAATATTTAATTAATGATTAAATAATAAATAGCTATTAAATTAATTGTAAATTTACAACTTAATAACTACTAAATATATAATTATTAAATAGTTATTAAATAATGATAATGTAATGATGAAGTATTGATTAACTAATGATCAACTTAGGAATAAATAATGATTATATAATAACTCTAAAATGGTGTGTTGGTCATTAACTCAATCAATAGATTTTTCATGACAAAGAGGTATTATTTACACTCTTTATTTGATACTATAGTGGATATTTTTTAGATGATTAAAATTCAATTTACAAACTGCTAAACATACATTTTAGAGTATTAAGATTTAGACGATGAAACATTATTGTATTCATTGAGGATATAAGAAAAAAATTTACAACTTTCAGTAAATATATTGTGGTTATCCGACTAATGGAAAAAATATATGTATACTACTAGTGGATATAGATATGACATAGTTATACCTTTGGGTAATAATCTAGAAATGGGCACATTGGGAATTTTCTCAATCGTCACCTGTTCCATGAAAATTAAGAATTGTTTCATTCGTAGTTTGATACTCCATGGGAATGTGATTTAGATGATCCACATTCTCTATATAAAATAAAGAATATACAATCATTAATATTAGTATTTAGAAAATGAAACATTATTTTTATCATTGAGGATATAATAAAACATTCTAAAATTTTAATAATGTAAAGACTATGTGGATATATTAAAAATTAAAACCCAATCATGATATTAAAAGGGGAATGGCTAGTGAAAAATTGTACCTTGGGGTAATAAACCAGAAAGGTGATCATTGGAGTTGTGAGAAACCATTCTAGGTTTCCATTAAACCTAACACTTGGTACAACCCAATGCATGGCCCAAAGGGAATTCCATTTCCTAGTGGGCAAGAAATTGATACTTTTAAATCGATGAAATCCTCTGGGAACAATTTTCCCTTAATAAAAAAAATAAAAAACTATATCCAACAACATTATAAAAAAAAAATTTAAGCATCATATCAATTATAAATTTTAATTATAAAAAGGATCATATAAAATTTTCATGTAAAAGTTTATATTTATATCCAAAAACCAAAATGTAATAAAGGGGAGAGGACCAAAAAGAGAAACATAATCCTTATTATATAATAATGGATAAAAACAAACATGTAACCACTAAAACTACCTGCTAAAATAGAATACCACTAATAATAATACCCATCACCACCTCCAAAAAAAGACTTTCCTCCACTTGAGTCAGAAAAATAAAGGTTCATGTATACTATTGGCGCATATGTAGGGTGTGGGATCGCTTTCCCAGTATGATACCACCAACTGTACCATGTATACCCGTTAATGAAATATAAACATTAAAGTGTTGAAATAAATAAATCCATTTAATATTAAAATATTCTTTAACTATGAAATAAAGATGAGAGACATAAAAATAAATGGAAATAGATAAATACACTACATAAAGTCAATTGAAAATACCTATGTAGTTAATGTAAGAGGGAATATAAGATCATCATACTCTGAGTTATGAACCATCCATGTGAGGTTTCATTATCATGATAAATTCATCCATTACACATCTTCATTTTTTAAATAGTGTTGTAATGTAATCATTCTGGGAAGGGAAACTCATACCTTGTTCATTAATCCTATTCTTTCCTCCTAAGTACACATGATTGCCATATGCATCAACCAATATATCAAAACATGAAAATCAACTTTTTCAAAAACCAGGACATCAAATTCCAAAGTTTTCCATTATCAACCATAACCATAGGCGAAACTAATTCCATGAACCTTACATAAACCAACACCTTTGAAACCACCAATTTTCAAAAACAACATAGATTGGGAAGCAATTAAATATAGAGTCAAGCACCTTTAAATTGTCAAATTATTAAACAAAATGGAACCACCTTACATTATTCTTGACACAACCAAAATCTAGTTGGAAACCATAATTCGAAAAGAGTGGAGATCCTATGAAAGAAATAATACCAAATAACATAAAACCCAATCAAGTTAATATAGATTCAAGACAATTTATGTTATAATGACAATAGTATAGAAGAAAACCTATGAAAGAAAGGATAAGAGAATAAATAGATCATAAAATATATAATTACTAGATGTTTTCTTGGGGAAATGATATCAAATAAAAAAAATCTAATAAGTAGGTGGAGAATAAGGGAGGATCGCCAAGGAAGTAGAAAATTGAATGGGGTAATTTGTGGTCATTTGGGTGAAAATTATGGAGGGGAAAACTGAAATTTCAAATCATATAAATTATATTAAGACACAATATTTGGACACACATCATTTTAGACCTTGAAAAATCCATTTAGGATTCTATGTTATAATGTGTGGATACCACACAATTTTGGTTTCAAAGTTTCACAAACTATGCACCTAATTATGTGGCAATTATGGTTTTAATGTCAAAGATGTTCAGTTTTCCTAGGTTAGCACACAGTTTCTAATCCCTATGTTCCCATAATGTGCCACCCAATATCTCCCCAAGATATCCATTTTTAAATAAAATAAAAAAATAAATATAAAAAGGAAAGGGAAAGAATGAAAAATTCTTGTAAATAATATTATGGAAGAAAAAATTCTCCCCAACACGACACATTGTTTCCTTATAATGTCAACCCATAATCTATTAAAATAATAATTATGGCTACTATTAATCTTCCCAAGACTTCTCTCCTGATATCTAATGCTCGTCAGTCCCATTATTCGATAGGAATCAATCAAAAAGAATATAGTTTCCTTAGACAAAATTACCTATGGAATCCATAATTTGAACTCACTCCTAAGTCACTAACATATAATGTTTCAACATAATATATTCCTAATTATGAATGTGAGAAGGGTATGGATTATATATATTTAACTAATATATGTGTAAAACATCATCAATTTACATCAACTAAGAAATAAATTTCAAGTAGTTTATAAACTTACTGATTATCATAGTAATCTCAAAATGTCTGATATTCATCAATGTAACCATCCACTTCTTCCGGATATAGTGATAAACCAATCTTGGTATCACCTATATAATCACATTTTAATCCACTAAGACTTCCAAAAATCATTGTTAATGATTGTAATATGACTTTTAATGGCTCTAATGTCACAAAAAAATACTTCCTGATCATCTGAATCGTAATGTTCTTCTTTTGCTTGATAATTGGTCCCACTAAGGATGTTTCCCTAAATTCCATCAATCATATATGTGATATATATTTTCAAATATATAGTGAATTTAAGGGACCCATCCTAAAAAATATTGATAACTATTATTGCGATAGAATCACACCAATCCAAGGTGGTTTTCCCTCAAGCCACTAAAGTCTAACACGCTGGTGTGAAGTATGTATTCTTGCATTCGATTTTTCCTACTCTATCAAACCACCCATTGGAGAATAGTATGTCTTGAAGATCCTAATAATTTACCCCATTTACTTATGGATTTCATCCCCATAATGAGAGGTTAAATGGGGGTCCCTATCATAAACTATAGTTGAGAGAACAACGTGAAACCTCAAGATCTATTGGATATAGTCTTACCAAATCTTTCACTTTATGAGTACCCTTGATCGGGATAAAATAAAATAATTTTTTTTAGATGATATGTTAAAACAAAAAATGTGTCATCTATCAGGGTGTACATATTAACCTAATAATAAAATCCATGGCTACCTCGTCGCACATTAATATAAGAATAAAAATGGGTTCTAGTAATCCTAAGGGTTTTTGGTGTACATATTTAATCTACAAACATGTGAAACATACATATCTAATGTCATATATATTATGAGTCTTAACTAAAAAACAGAACCAGTGACACACATCATAGAAATGTTTGGTGGTATCAAGATGAATAACCAACTAATAATGACAGAAATCTTGTATCATGATGTTTAAAAAAGGCAATGACAAAACCACATTAACAATGAATAAATAAATACATTCAAAAGATTGGGACCATTCTTTTAGCACCATGCTATTATTTAATAAAATACTAGATCACCTAAATGACTCATAATTAGGATTTTCATCCCGAATCATATCTAGAAGAAAATTTTCCAACTAAAAGATATCCAAGAACATACATCCACTCTATTCCTTAGACAATGGTGGTATAAACCCATATATTCGCATCAATTCCCACTAATTATTGGAATATATTAGATCCTAGGTTGGAAAATTCTTACTCATAGAAAGAGGGACCACATTTCCCTTTCTTATGGTGTAGACAATGTAAAATTTTATCCCCTGATGGTACTCAATCCATCATCACTACCTCGTGTTCTAATATTTATGGGTGATGATATAGATCAATATTTTTGTGGTTTGACTAGACCATTGAATTCTTCCAATAAAGTTATTGACAATATGATTCAAGGAAATATGTTATTTAAGGGAATATGTTATTTACTCAATCGTACATATATATCAATAACTAGATCAACATGATGGGGGACATATGTAATGAGGGAAAAGATATCAGATATGTCTCTGGTGCCAAATCGATGGTGAACTCCACATCCTGTTCATGATGTAGACTTGAAAAACATTCAGGGAATAACTTGGGAAACTCACTCACTACAAAAGTAAATCCACTCTACAGGCCTTCCCCTATCATCCTCCAATAAGAGGAAAGATACCCAGAAAAGGGATTCCATGAACCACAAGTTTTGGTCTAGCATATCCTAATTAAAGAACTCATTGTCCATGAAAAAATGGAGTTCTCCCAGTTGGGGAAGAAAAATTAAACTATCTACGATAGCATACAATGTGGGTATTGAAGTGAATCATTTAATATATCCCAAAGTTCACTTAAAATTTATCATCTCCTAGAAAAGGAAATACCATTTCAGCTCAAACTATAATAAGGATACAACACATGATGTGAATCAGAATCCCTGTTCATTCCTTATACCAATAGGTGTAACTATCTCTATGGCACACAAAATATGCTCAATAGAGAGTTTCAAAAAAACCACAATGTGAGAAGAAATGAATGAGTGGGAATCCCCTATAAAGAATAATGAAATCATAATGGACGTTGAAACAAGGATTTTACTTCATACTATCACAAGGACTATATTATATTCTATCAGTTCCAATTCCAAAACCTAAATTTTTTTACTCTCTGTTTATGCATGTGGTTGGATATAGATCCACAGCTCTTTCTTATGTTGAATATTCCTAGAGGAAGATCCATATTTTCCACCATGTCCACTGGTGAGTCCCAAAAAATATTGATGTATCAAACTGGGTTTTTTCACCCCTAAAAGATGTAGATAAAAAACCACTTTGAGTTGGAGGGCCACTCTTGTTGAACCATTGCAGATGTACTATACATACATAAAGGGAGTATCCCCTTGGTGGAGCTGAACTAATACACTTCATGTTCATGAATATCCTATACTAATGGAATTTGCATGTTTCAACACCGATATCTACTATTGAAGGGGGTATTAGTGGATAAAATTAGATACCGTCACCCTTATTACCATTCTTATCGAACTACCTCCTCTTCTCAAACAAGACACTACCGCTCTAGCCCAACTTTGTAAGCTTCCCAAAAAATCCTGAAATACCCTCCTGCAAAATATCTAAGATCAAATATCAGTCAACCACCTTAGCATACATTGTCAACATAAACCAGAATAACTGAGATTTAATATTTAGTCACAACCCCATTCCAATCCATTGGGATTTCACCTTCTTAGTGGTAACCGAATCATGAGAAAATCATGCCATCTCTTAAAGTCGTTTTCATATTCAATTACAAAACATTTTCCCTAATGGTGTTGTGGGAACTCATCGAGCATGTTGAGGACCAAAGTATCAAGTTAGTGTTAGTTATTGAATATGACCTTAAATCCCGTCCATCCCATCTAGTCATGATTCCCTTCTTAAACCATTATCTCCCACCACCTTTCATTCGGGCCATCCAATAAATACTCAACACACATTAAATTATCAAATTTAGGATCCCTAAGGAACACAAGGTTCCTATCAATATTATCTTTCAAATCATCACAGTCATTGGTTTCAGTCCATCCTTGGAAGGAAGGAATCCTAAACCTAAGGAACTCCAGAGCTCGATCTTTTTTGAATCCCAACTTCACTTACTTAATCATGGAAGGACAAGATACCACTCTCAGATATAGGACTTAGATAGCCCAAACCACATCCTATAGTAATTTCAAATTAACTGGTTATGGGGAAATCTGTTTAACCTCATCCCATAGTTGAACATGAGGTCTCAAATGAGGCATATTACTATAATGGTAAAAAAACATAGTGAAGAAACTATTAATAAATTTACACATATATAATAAATTAAATACAATAAAATACTCATATATTTCTTAGTATAATCCCAAAAAATAAATCAACATTTCAAACCACTCAGCCCTACCTCAGGGCCCATGCCTAGTCTATAGCCAATGCATTGCACTTTAAGGAGGAGTCAAACCAAATCTATGATATCTGATGTTTACCTAAGGCATGATAGGAGGTGTGTTAGCTAGAAACCCCTCTTATAATTCTAACATAAAGCCCTGATAGTCCAATCTCATGTCTATCTATACTCCCCAAAATTTAATTCCAATAAGAAAAGGGAAAACACTAATTGGATACCATTTTTCCTGAATCATTCTTGGATTTCATCCAACCTGACACCCAACCATGCTTAGGTCATGGGAAAAGGGTGTTTTTGGTCCCCATTGGTTGGAAAATAGTACCTATGAATCAATGAACTCCTTTTGGAATTATGTTCCCATAAGAACAATAATAAAAATCCATATATAATATCATTAGAACATTTACATAAATCATCATAACCATCATCCCTTAAAACAATACAAAAAAGAGAACATACAAGTTTCAAGTTTATGTTTGCATTTTTTACCAAAAACTAAAATATACCCAATGGGAGGATACCAAAAATAAAAACAAAATTATTCTCATGGAATGGGGTACAACACTGACCATGTCACCACCATCACCAACTAAAAAAAAGAAAACACCACTATCTAGTATATCTACCACCATATCCATGGAAATCCTTACCTTAACCAAACTCAGACAAAACAAGGTCACCATACATCCATGGAGTGTATGTAGGGTTTGATCAAACATTAATAGTAGGATCCTACCAAGTATTATAAGTATAATAATTAAGTACAAATAAACATGCTAGTTTTGAAATAAATAAATTAGTATAATTTAAAAAAATGTTTAGAATTTGAAAGAAATATAAGATTTGGTGGAATAAATAGATACAAGTAAAAATAGTATAATAACCATGGGTAATTCCAAAGTATCTAGGGTTTTTTTTGACATGAGAACCTTATACTCTTAGTGATCAATAATGGACATGAAGGATTCTTCTCCTATTCGATCAAAAAAAACCCCATAATCATAGTTTAGTTAGCTTCATGATGTAGTCCTTCATGTTAGGGCATGTCATGAATATTTTACTTGTCTTATTCTTCCCGCCTAGGTTCTCAATATTCCCATGTACTTCACCCCATTTAACAAAACATGAAAATAATTTTTTTTTCAAAACCAAAGCATATAATTACTAACTAGATACATTGTTTGAAAACCATTTCAAGAACCTTACATGCACCAACACCTTTGAAATAACCCTTTTAAACACGCAACAAAATTTTGGTAGAAATTTGAGTAGTGGAAAAAACATTTAAAACATCGAATAATGAAACAATATAGAGCATCCTACCTTTCTTCTTGAGATGAACAAATCATGTTGGAAACCACTATCCAAGAGTAGTAGAGACACTATGGAAGTAAGAAAACTCCAAAAATATTATAACCCCAAAATTACAATCTAGATTCATCCAACCCTATCATACCAATACCACTATAGGGAACAAAAATATTAGAAATAAGGGAAAAGAGACTAAGAAAAGATAATAGAAGACACTTACTTACAGTTTCCATGAAGAAATAATCTATAATAACAAAAATATTGATTCCAAGAGGGAGATATAGAAGATGGGGAACTCTTTAGGCTAGGAGGAATGAATGGGGTTAAGGATTGGTTGAAATTGGTTAAGATCCGGGAAGGGAAAATTGAATTTCAAAACATTTAAAAACTAAGAAGGATTCCTAGTATTTCATATCATCCACCAACCATGTGGGTGCTTTTGTGCTAGAAAGTGGAGGTCACATTGTTTTGGTAAAATGTTTTCTCAAATCGCGTGCCTAGTCATATTTGATTTCTCATTCCACTATCCAATCTTCATGGTTTACTAGTATTGTTTCACAGTTTCTACCAACCATGATCCACCTTCTATCTCCCCAAAATATGATTTTTCTAGGAAATACCTCCTAAAAAATATATGAAAACATGGAAAGACCAAAAATAAATGAAAAATACCAAAAAAATAACATCATGGTTGTGAATGTAATTGACTCGATCATCACCTGGTGCATAAAAAATATTCCCAATTTTACTCTTGGTTAGAAACATCTATGGGATATTCTTTTGATGATTCAAATTATCAATATATTGTATTAAAAATTAATTTAATAATATTATAATTTGGAAAATGAATCATTAGTTTTATCATTGAGAATATAAGAAAATATTATGAATTTTTTAAAAGTTATGTTTGTGTGGTTATCTAAGCAATTAAATAATTTTCATGATACTAAAATGGATGTGGTTCTAGAAGAGTTTCACCTTATGGGAATAACCTCAAAATGGGTGAATTGGTAAAGGACTCATTCATCACCCGGTGCACAATAAAGAGGTCTTCTTGCACACCTTTTTGACACTCATGAGGGATATTCATGAGATTATTTACATTTTATTTATAAACTATAGTATTTTCCTTTAGAAATATTTACATTTGTACTACAAAAATGTTGTGACATAATTTATAATATATGAAAACATTTTGAAATTTTTATATATTAAATATTATGTTGTAAAAACTACTCGGTTTTTACTCATTATAAATTTTATTTATAATATTGAAATCATTATCAAAAATTCGGATTCATATAGGCAATAATTTTTAAATTTAGATACCACTATATGGAACTTATTCAAACTTATCAAGGAGCTTCATATAGTAAACAATCTATAGTAATGGTTAGGTCATCTAATTTTGATAAATTAAAAGAACAACAAGAAATAATTCATGGTCGGTTAAATATGATACATGATCATTATGTTTAATATATTAACTATATAAATTTCCAATTATCATATAGGAAATGGAATCTAACTTATCCATTGGCTGATGATGATGATCGAGTTTAAGAAACAAATATATTTTACTAATAGTCTAATAATGCCTTGATGGAGTTATATGCGGATTTTTATACTACCTAGTAGAAATGTGAAATTTTACAATGACATAAGCATTCAAGACTTGTTATATAAGACACCTATTAGGAATATGAATCTATTCACTATCATGTGGAGGAAGACAACCAAACTGATCACCCGGATATTCTACAAGAGTATTTTAATGGTGAGTAAGTGTCTAAAGATGGAATTTATAGAGGAAATAGTGTTTATGTGGAAGAAAATATTTAAGTTAGGGAGGATATTACTAGAAATTTAGTATTTTTACATCAGCCTCAACACAAAATAATAAATCCACTACTCTTCTCATATTGGTCGGAAGATAAGACATAGTTTCTTGAATTGTACTGGAATATTATCACACCTTTAACTGATTTTTCTAGTGTTGTATATGATATATTTGGTGAAATGAAAAAAAAATACATTGGAATATATTTTCGAAGTAATGATTCCTTGAAAAATACACTGAAAAGGTTTTATATTGAAAAACATTCTATATATTTAGGTCTAGAGTCAAACTGAACTAAATACATCATACATTGTGAAAACTTTGGCGGTGACTATATATTTCCCTTGAGGGAGATTCATAAAATTTCTCTTGGAGGGTATATATTTTCTAACATTGAGGCATCTAATACTTTCATACAGAAAAACTTGACACAAGATCATATGTCATTTTATGCTAAATTTGTGTCTTCTACTATTTTTTAAATTATCATGACATTCTAATATGTGCATGTAGATCTAATTTTAGAATGAGATATAACAAAAATTTGGTTAAATATTTAATATGTAAAATCATGGTTGGAAAAAGAGAAGGCAATTTTCATTTTGTACAGTGATTGTGATGACTCGTATCAGGTGCTTACACAATTTTTATTCGTACTGGGATGAAAAATAACTGGTCTTCAACCTTGATTTGAAAGAACATGTGTCTTAATACAATTGACTTGATCAATCTCATGTCAAATTTTTAAAAAATTTCATGGAATTAATTCCATTTATTACCGCATTTTGTTTCTAAAAATAGTTAAAGTATTTTAGATGGATGTTTATATATGTAATGTAACCTAGTGTATTAATGATTATGTCACCCCAATATGGTAAATGTTCAGCTATCATACATTCATTTTCCATTGCATAAAATGATATTTATGAATTATGGAGTTGGTGTTTGGCATGTATTAGAAACCATTTCACAGACATTTGTGGTACATGTTATATATTTGATCAATATTATGAAATTAATGATTCAATTAATGTAGATCATGATATGTGGAGATGCCCAAATTCACATTATCAGTATTGCATTCGATACATTTCCAGTAACCTATGAAAGACTCATAAAGATGATTATTTGAGGAATCATACCAAAAAACTTGGTATACAATCTATTTTTTATTTTTTAATATGTTAACGTGATGATAAAACTAACATATATGAAATGTGATCATTTTTTGTATATCATATGAGGTAAATCAACGATGATTTGATAAGAGATTAGAATGAATTTAAGGGATAATTAGAGATTATATGAGTAGATGTTTCATATTAAAAAAGTTAAATTTTTATAGGAATATTAATGATGGAAAAGGTATGGACACATGACACAAACATTGTGGATTATATCAATTGTATCTTCAAGGGCTTCAAAAGTTACCTATAACTATTCTAGTTCTGTAGGAATTTTATCATTGTGTATAATACTTAATAGAAAGAGGAAAACAGATTGCATAAGGTATTCAACAAGGGTTATTGTGTAGATGAGAATTTCAATTAGATATTGACTAGAACATTTAAGAATATTATTATTATCAAGTGAATCTTTACGCTAAGAAGAAAAACGATTTTATCTGATAGTGTTTCAAGACCCCATCAAGGATATCAGTGTTCATGTACTTACTGTATTACTAGACATGAGCCATTGTAAATGTGGAAACATCTAAAAATTTTGGATTTGAAGAACACACTACATTATTCCATGTGATGTTTTTAAAATATAATGGGAACTATTTTTTGATCCAGTGATCATGATTGACACCATTTCTATATATTATGGTTTACCACGGGAACCTCTTAGAGAGTTTTAGAATTTCACACTACCTAAACACTAACCAACATTGATACATAACATCAATATTTTGTATCCATGAGGGAGAACTATGTCCAATAAGATTTGGAATGAGATTGAAAAGCCAATAGAATGAAGAAAACATTTTAGATGCAACATATGTCATATGGAAGGTCATAACTGGGATTGATAACCAAACATTTCTAGAATTAATTCTCACTCTCATCTATGATGATGTATTTCTAGAAAATAATTTATTGTTCAATGTCTTTAGAATTAATGATCTATGTATCAGTAATTGGAAACAATCTTTTGTTATAGAAAATAGGATTATATAAACATGTAAACTGTTTAAAATGACTCGTAAACAAGTTCAATAGAAAATTGTTATCTAATATGATGCATGTTCATTTTATTGTTCATGTGGTTATATGGATTTCAATTTGTGGTCTCTTTAACACATTCACATAAATCTCAAACGTTTACTTTTATAAAACATGAAATTAATTAGTAAAGTAAAAAACACGATATATGGTAATTAAAATAAGGATTTTTCAAGTAACACATAAAAGAGTATAGAATTCAGTTTTCAAGAATAATGCAGATGAATGTATCTAAAATAAACTATATGATGAAAAATTGAAAATCCATTCTATAAAATATAGAAATATAAAAGGTCGTTAGTATAATTTTTGTATCTTATATTATAATAGTTATAAAATTCTAATAACCATAACATTATATTTACATTTCAAATATACATAAGGTTTATTTTATTTTTATACAAAGAGATATACGATACTACTCTAGTCACTAAGCCGTATAGGAATTTTTCAAATATGGTACTAGAAATATGTGATGTTGGATGGATTAGGGTGATTAGAGCACACTATTACCATCACATTACACCTATAGTTGATATTATACAATACCTACACTGTGATGGCTTCAACATCATCAATGTATCTATTTATAAATTCATTGATCATCACATCCTTACTTCCCTCACAAAGTGATAAAGACCAAAGACCCGCACATTCCACTTAATTGTGGGATATATATCCATCGCCCTTAAAGATGTTACAGTTATGATCTATCACCCAATCAAGGGTGTTATAGTTATAGAACTCCACAATAAAGACTGGCCTAATCTTTTACACTGATTGTCGATCTCAACATTATAGGGGATAATAGTATAGTGGATAATAATTCTCCATCTGTGATCTTTTTGGACATGCACTTCACACATTTACCCATTGATGATGACATGTAGACAATCATGTATCATGCCCATGTATATATTTTGTGGATCATTTGAGAGATGTTTTGTGCTGATCACTCTGGAATACATGTCTACATGATGTATTTGGGAGTACAATAGGAATTTTATTAAGCTGGGAGATACAACTAGGAATCAATTTTTTTAGAACACATGAATAGAGAAGTCTGAGTGGAATGACTATTAGAACATAATGATTGAGGGGATGTCATCCTCTTTTAGATGTAGTCATGGGAGAACATCCATCCCCTATTATCTATTATTGATGATCCAGAGCATCATATATAGGTGTTGTATAATTCTCCACATGAACACTTGTTTGATAACTCAACTATATTGTATTCTATTTCTAATATGAGTTATTATATTTAATTTCTAATTTTTTTTACTTTTAATGTTGCAAGATATAGGTGGAGTCAGAAAAACCTATTCTATAGGACTCTGAGACATAATATTGTGTATTCATTATCATTATGGATATTATACTACCCAATGATGTAGCATATAAATTAATCTATTAACTAATCAATTTCATAAAATTATCATTTTTTGAAATTAGTTACAAAGTGTTTTATCAAATGTTAAATGTCATTTAAGATTTCAGGGCATCCATACTAAGACCGATTAGACCTTCATCGCATATAGAACATTGATGGGAATTACTAGTGTGTTTATTTTACATTTTATTAATTAAATTTAAAGATATTTATAAACTAATTGAGTATAGAATATTATCAACATGCCCAATATAGGGGAAAGATATGTACTCAGATAGGTAGAATACTTTATTGCAGTGTAGAAGATTATACCAGTTTATCATGTTCTACAAGATTGTATCTTTGAAAATCCACATTAGGGAGATGATGTTCCTTTATAGGGATATGAGGTTAATACTCAGGAACCTCCTCCATAAACTATTTATATTGATGAGACACAATTATGATTATGTGAACCATGTAATGTTGTGCATGCGGCCACACTTATTCCCTCAAAATAGGATTCACCTCTATTATTATGGCCTTATTTGATTTCCTATGTGCACTATAAGGCATGGTATCCATTTATACTATTATCATATACATATTTTTATGATCTTATAGATGATCCACGGTCGTATTAGGAGTTATTTACAATGCCTACATCTTTTGTGACTAAACCTTCAAATGCTGTATGGTTCCCCCTTCAGATGGAAATTCATTCCAGTTACACAGTGGGTGAAGGATCAGGTGAAGACCAAAAAATATCAATGACACCACCTCCTAAGGATTTATAACTATAGTATCAACCATTTGAGGTTTCTACACATGAGGATGAAATCCCATCTAAACACATCCCACAATAGTATAGAGGTCGGTGATCTCAATACGGGCATCCCATTCACAGACCAAATTGTGGGATGATACCCCATCATACGCATTGGTTATAATAGTATATCTTTTCATTTGGGATTTGAAACAATAATGATTTCTATCATATATATTATTGTATTTCTATTATATTTATGAAATGATTTTTTATATTCAAGTATTTTTAATATGTTTAAATAGTGTTTCAATTTTCAATTATTTTGTACCTATACTTTATATTTTATATACTTTCAAAGATAGCTACTTGAAATAAATGAAATGTAGTTTTATTTCACTTTGGTAAATGTAAAAGATTATAAAATATAAAAAAATGAATTATAATTAAAACATAGAACATATCCTAAACATCTAAAACAAAATTAAAAGTAAGAATCTTTTCATCAACATAATATTTCATAATTAATTTACATCACTCCGACATTATTGATTTAAAATACAATATTTATAAATTAAAAAATATATGAAAATTAAATATAGAATGAATAAAATATAATAAAAATATAACATTCACTAAACATAAAAAACTAATTTTAAATTAGAGTAATTCCAAAATAAATATTTTAATACAAATATAATGTTTTAAAAAAACAAAATTGTGTTCCAATAAAATATCTTTTCATTATTTTTTTTTGAAAATTATTTTTATTTTAATTTATTTTTTATAGTTTTATTAAGTGTGTCAAATTTCAACTAAATTGTATTTATATTTCATAATTTATTGGTTTTGAAAGTCACCTATTAGAAACATTTTTAGTTTTCATGTTAGTGACTGTAAATTCAAAAAAATTATAAACTGTAAAAAAATTCAAAATAAAATTTGATAAACTGAATAAACATGAAAAAAATAATTGAAAATATAAATTATTTCATTTTTTCTCTCCTATCTTCTACCTCTTCCATCACATGGTGTTTTTCCCATTACAATATCTCCTCTAAATGGATTGAACTTAGGGGAATATAAATTATTTGACCTTTTCATTACCCTTATCCCCTCTGCTCTAGGATTACCTCACACCCTATGGATAGACATTTATTAATAAATCAGGTTAATTTATAGTTAACTATGGGTAATTGTTGTTAATTGTGGATAATCGTGGTTATGGGTGTTTAACTATGTCTAATTGTGTCTAATTGTTGAAACATGTGGCTAATTATTGTTAATTACCACTAATTTTTAATAATTAGTGATAATTTTTACATACTATCTTTAATTGCTACATATTTTTTAAATTTATCTCTAATTATATCTAATTATCTCAAATAATTGTTAATTTTTTCTAATTGACAATAACTTTAAAATTTTAACTAATTACAACTAATTAAATCTAATTATTTGTAATTTTTTTATATTTAATACTTATTAAATGTAGTTTTTACAAATTACCTCTAATATTTCTTAATTATTACAAATATTTACTAATTTCCACTTACCCTTACTAATTAACACTAATATTTACTAAATACCAATAAATTTTACTAATTACAACTAATTTTTACTCCTTACAAATGAATTTTAAAAATTATCACTAATTACTGGTATTTGTTACTAAATGTCACGAATTAAATATAATGGTTTTCTAGTAAATGGTAATTTTTACTAATTATCCTGAATTTTTACTAATTATCACTAATTTTTACTAATTTATACTAATTCTTAAAATCACCGCTAATTTATGATAATTTTAACTCATTACTGCAAAATTTTACTAATTACCACTAATGTTTTCTAATTACTACTAATTTTTATTAATTAACGCTAATTTTTACTAATCACCATTATATAACAAAAATTCACACTAATTATTACTAATTACCACTAACTTTTACCAATTACAGCTTATATTTAACAATTAATGCAAATTTCTACCAATTTAAACTATCTTTTAACAATTAGAACAAAATATTTCCAATTATTGATAATTATTTCTAATAACATTACTTTTTTTTTAAATAGATTTACTTTATTCTAATTACTGATAATTTATTCTAATTACTAACAATTTTTTTAATTACTACTATTTTTTTCTAATCACAACTATGTTTTCTAGTTATAGCTATTTTTCCTAATTACACCTACTTTTTTTAATTATATCTTATGCTTTCTAATTTTTATTATTTTCTGTTTATTATTGATAATTATTACTAATTAATGCTAAATATTATAAATTTTTACCAATTATCAATTAACTTATATTATAAAATAAATTTATGAAATTATCATTTAAATATATAAAATTAAGTACCTCAAAAATTGGGGTTTATCATAACGTTGTGTCACTAATATATTAGGTCTCTAGAAAACAAAAAATAATAATTGAGAGTGAAAACATTGAGAGATGACAGATATGAGTGCATGGAATGAAGTGGAAGGAGAGTGCTGAAAAAATCGACCACGGACCATATATATAGGTTATTTTAGTCGCGAGGGATTATTTGTGATGGGTTCCATTGCAAACATCACTATCTAGAAATACCTATGCTAATGATAAAAACTGTTGGTGATTGGTTCCATCGCAAATAGAACCATCCATAAATATATATGGTTTTTGATGTGCCCATATTTGCGTCATATCACAAAGAGGGGGTAGGTGAATGAGTGATCTATATTTTCATTTTAAAATTTGATTCTCATCAATTAAACATCTATGGGTGGATAAATCCTTCATCCACTATTTTTTTTCCCTTTTATATACCTCAAAAAAATTAAAAAATTCAAAGGCATAACATATAAGGATTTACAAAGTCGATAAAAAGAATTACACCTTTCCAGATTGGTTATTCCCTGAACACAGATTCTCTAATATAATCATATTTCATTGATTAAAATGGTCGATAAATATTGACACTATAACTCTCTTAAATCCACGCATTATTTTCTTTATACTGCATCCCACGGTGTTACCAAAATCCATACTAGCCTCCTCCTGAGTCTGAACAACTGAATTATGGTCGTGATTCACACAAGGGACTTCTTCTCCCTGATCAAAAAGTGATACTTCATTCTTTCTTCAAACCATGATCCATTTTCAGTTAATTTTTTGATATTCCTACACTATCTTGATATATCCCACTTTCCCATATACCTTTCATGTATATTCAATAGATATTGGTTGAGTTTTTCTGTCTTCCTTAATCAATTTTGATCACTTGTATCTGATCAGTATTCTCAGTGCAACAGATGCCCGAGCTATTCTACCTTCTGATGAAGCCCCAATATCACTAATACGTGCATAGGTGATGTACTCAATTTCTTCAAAAATATTTAAGTTCAATAATGATATTTTTATAATGTCAACTTAGTCTTTCTTCTTGAATTCATAAACATTGTAAACTCAAACTTAAGGGATTCTGATAATCTTACTAGATTCAGTCCGAAATTAAGAACACTTCATGCATGGATATCATGGAATCTGAAACCTTATTTTTGATGTGATTTCTAAGAATGTTTCTGGTATCCAAACATCTCAAAATATTTTTCATGTCTTCAAGTCCCCATGCACTGTCCATTGTCAAGCCATAGTGACATGAGAACAAACTCGAATGTGTATATATTTAACCTTCTCTTTAATTTACTTACTGTAAGAAAGCACTTCTTCCTCCCTTCTTCAATATTTTATTTGAAGCATGTTATTTATTCAAGATAATACGAATAGAATGATCGGTTCACAATCATGTGAATTGCATGATTTGGTCACTTCTTTCACACAATTTATGTGCGGTTTAAGTGGTCTCCTCCTTTAAGCACCCTTGTTCTTGTGAAATCTATGAATGTCTTTCTAATGAAACTATTACATTGTGTGAGGTGATCACAAAATTATACTTACTAATTTACAAGACCCGGTGTGGCTCATGCAAACCATATATCCTCACTAACACTACATTCACATATCTTTGGGTATGTAGGCAGGTGTCTCCTTAGATTCACAAGTCATGGATGTCTCATGGATTTCTCCTTCATGGGACTATCTCAAACATCTTCATTGAATCAAAGGATGTTACTCTAGTTCCATTAAGTGATAATGTTTATTGTATGTATCTAGAACCTCTATTTCTTAACAATACCTAGTGTCTCTTGATTTTAGGTTTTCAATAAAATGTTTTATGTCTATTTAAGACTTCTAAAATAACTTTGCAAGATTAGATGTCTCATAGAAATATCCTTCATATTAATGGATCATGTAAGAACACATTTCCTTTATGTAAAGGAATTATGTGGATGTTATTTTCCATTTATAGGGAATCTATATCACATGTTCTCTCGATATTTTAATAACCATTGTCCTTTAACAATCCCTGGTTTATATAAGAATTGGTTCTTTGTATTTTATGACATGTTAAGGACTTATTAAACTGCTTATGAGGATCTCAATAAATTCTTTAATGGCAATGGATTTTGGCATATCCATATATTGATGATTGTATTATGAAAGATTCATGAATTATACTTCTTCTTTTCATGGTCGTTCCATTAATCAAATAATTTCCATATTCAAAATCATAAAAAAATAAAAAACTTCCCACAAACAATTCATGTAAATGACGGGATCTCTCAAGATCGTTTATCTTCATGTGATGGATTTAGGGTTTTCTAATTGTTATCACTATATTATCATTGTGATATCTCATGTTCTTGATAAAAGTCACTCCAACCAATCACATGATCTTAAGATAATCTTGTGAAAGAATCTTTCTATATCCTCTTGTTCTTGCAACATCTTATTAACCATCATTCACATCCATGATGATTTTTCAGGATTTCTTATGTTTTTTATTCTCTGTCTAGAGCCTCTGATAAGTTGAGTGAGATCAATTGTCTCAATGCCTTATGGTGTTTGGTTTTTGCGAACACACGTGAATAGATTCTTGATTGAAAGGTGGAAGGAGATTGTGCTACTTGAATTTGTTGCTACACAGGAGACCAACATTGTATCATTTTCAGAATTTGCACATCATGGGATTAAAAAAATCGTGCATATCGATGTAATCAGATAGGCACCATATATCCATATGTATTTTAAACACATAATCATTGCACTTGATATTTTTACCACATCAAATTTACCATTGTTCTGGGGAATGTTTTTTCAATCAATCAATCCCACTGAGAAGCTATAAATCCCAATCCCCCTTTGGAACTACCCTATGTCATCTCTATTCCATCATGTCGGCCTACACAGTGGCTCATGTGCAACCTTGTTCCTCTCTATGAGTGTATTTCTTCCTCCTTTCTACCATGATGTCACATATGAGGTTGAACAACCCAATCATTAGTTGTTGTAGGTCCCCCATGTCAGCTAGTTTTGTTGGCCCTAATTTTTTATATGAGTCTACAATTAAAATATTTAAAATAATTTATTTGCAATAAAGAAATTTAAATCCATCCTTAAAAATTTCCAACATACTCAAACAGTCTTCTCTTATTCACATATTCAACATGAAACATAAAAAATAATATTTTTTAATGGCCTTCAATTTAAATTATCTTTTATTCTTTAATTCATGGAAGATGAAATTCATATTTCATGGCCTTCTTTCAAATTCCAACTTTTATTTTAAATGTCGAGTTCCTTTGGAAGACAAGTATAGGACATTTAAGATCAACACAAAAAATAGTTAGATTACCAATGAGAATTTTACATCTATGAAATCAAATCCATTAGATTAATCCATACAATTCTATAGGCTTATCCACTACATATACTAACACATATTCACTTATTGGAAAAAAAATTAAACCTAACCTCATTAATCTCCTCCTTTTTATTTTTTTTCAACATTACCACGTAACCTATGTACATATGTTGTTCCATGTTTTCTCCCAAAAACTTACAGTCAATATGCAAAGACATAATTGGTTCTTCTCAAATCTTCTTTCTTATAAAAAGAATGATTATCTCCATTATGAAAATTTCACAACCATTTCTATGAGAGGTATGACTGAGAATGTTTATCTTCAAAAATATCCTTTATTTTATCAACTCTGTAACAATGTGGGATTAACTAATATATAAAATAATCGATATAAAACAATGGATGTATAAGAAATCCAAAAACTTTATTCATGTGAAATCCCACTTAGAAATTCTAAATTCTAATTAAAGGGATTAGAAATAATCTGATTTGCAAATATAATGAAAATAATTCACTTTATTCAATAAACACATCATAAATTTCATGTGTAATGCATATATATCCCCATTTGTTTTATCATGTCATCAACCAATAACTCTCCCTTTAATTGATATAGTGAATATAATTAGAAAAATGGGATTAATATGTGAATGGAATAACAAATCTGATAGGAAGTTCCACATTCATTAGGTAGTGAATATTTAGTTACTTCATCTCATCAATTATCCCCTCAATTTATGCATCCGTCTACTTTATTTACCTACATGTTAGTATAAAATAATTCATATAAAAGGGAATAAAGAAAACCCTATTGATTTATGATAAATAAAATTTAGACTAACAACTTCCTCTCAATCTAGCCTGCTTCTTCCTTTTAGATTCATTAAAAGGTGTGGTTGATCATTACTGATCAGTAGAAACTTATAGTTTCGATGTAATTTCCTTCTCATTATCATATTCATTATTATTTACATGGAAAAACTTTTTATAATTTCATTTCGGGATAACTAATTTTCATACAGTGTTGTTCATCAAGCCTATTTTTCCCAACTTTCACACTTATTTATTCAAAAGTCGTAATGTGTAGATGAATTCTTGTTATAATTAATGTGTTCAATGGTCTCCGTTTAATCTCATTTTCACTCAAGAAGTTTTGTATCTTTCAATATATTTTTATCCCTGGAAACATTGTTAGCATATATTACTAAACATTGTTTTTTAATGTTCTCAGATGTTTTGAGTTTCTCACATAATAAACTAGTGATTTTTACTTCCCTCTCTAATTTTATTCCCTTTATATTTATATTTTTTGAAATTTCACTTGTTGATATAAACAATCATTATGAATCATTATGACCTTCTTGCACCACATTCTCCATAAACTTCCTTCAAGAATAATAAGTTTCTCTTCGGTGATAGTTCGGATGGTTTCTCAGTCACAAGTATCTCTTTTTGATAATCTGATCTTATTTTTTCATCATTTCTCCCCCCTCATTCATGCATTGTTCCTAATTTTGAAATGTTATAAAAAAATGAAAAAGAATTATAGCAAAATAGTCCACAACACCAATAGTATCTTCTAAACCATGATCTTCAAGACTGATAGTAACAATTATTTGAAGATTTTTTCTTTATTTTCACAAATTAATGGTGTTTATTCAATTCTAGGAATATTCTAGATGAATTATTCCAATATTGCATTATGATTTTTTTTCTCATTTTTTTCTTTTGGTCTGTCGATGTTCATTATTGTCTCTCAAACATCCATTTTAAAAAATAGAAAATACACATTGATGTTCATTAGGTTTTTATGGATCCAATTTCAATGGACCTTTCTTCTTATCAAATTTTGATGTTTATCCGTTAACATAAATATCATTGGTGAAATATTCTTTCTCCTTATTCAACTCACTTTGAGATGAATGAAACAAAGACCATGTCTGATAAAATTATTCCTCATTCCCAAAATATTTTTCTTCAAAATTATTCACCATATTATCATGTTAAACTATCTTCGACCTGTTTCATTTTCTCTCTCCAGTGAAAATAGTATCATAATTCTTGAATTTCATTCCACCTGGTGAATCTTTTAGTTCTCTATCTAGATCATCTAACATCATAATGTATACTATTATATTATTATGATATATCAATTCTTTAATGACATATTTTCCATTTTATTTTATTAATTTTATTATATTCTCTTTAAGAATAATTTCATTTTTAAGAGTAGCTTCAAAATTATATTTCAAGTGATATTCTAGGTCAGTTCAATCTTCACCATTTCTCCATCATATGTGTCGTGCTATTTTTTTCAGGTAAAGAACATTTGATTTCTAGAAGGTTGTAAAACTTCTATCCCATTTCTTGATGATGAAGATTCATCAAATTATTTTATTATCATATTTATACTATTTTTCTTTGATTACATGTTATATTTTCTATCATAGTAAACTTTTTCATATTTTATAGAAATTTTATTGAAGTAATATTTTCCATCTTCAATTTTTGGGACATTTTCTCTATACTTTTGATTGTCATATGTCAAATGTGAAAACAAATGAAAGATGAATAACTTAAGTGGATTATTTCCTTTTTATATTATTTCTCTATTATACATTATTGTAAAAAAGGACCCAATTTTATTATAGTCTTCTTCAGCTTCCTGATCCCTAGAATCACTAGATTAAAGTTTCTCAATAATTATAGTTTTAACTTTAATCACTAATATAAAATCTAACTCATATTTTTCATTCTTCCTAAAATCAAGTATTGTTATAATATTATATGATAATAGAATGTTATAAAGTTCATCTAGTGATATATCTTCTCAATATTCTATTTTAGAAATTTTTTTAGTCAAATCTATATAGATAGTTTCTCATCATCTTTTTCTCTATGGTTGAATCATACACCTTCCCACCAAAAACTTTTGATGCTACTAACAACATCATTTACTACTAAAAATTTGTCGTTCGTACTTTTATAATCACCCATTTTGTTATATTCAAATCTAATTATCCATATTTTTATTATAGCTTGTTTCACTTTAAGGTTACCTTCACTACTAATTCTATGTTTTTCCAAGATTTCAATGGTGGGTTGGTGACCCATCAAATTAGTGTATAAATTTTCTAAAAAAATACATAAATATTTAATTTTTATCCTTTCTATATATCTCCAATTTCTAATTATCTTCAAAATTCATAGGATCAATATTAATATTTGGTTGATATCCCACTATAACTACATCTCTCTCTTCTAACCCAAGTGATAGGTGATATAGTGTCATATTCTCTTTCCATTCGTGATAGTTATCATCATTAATTATGGGAATGCCATTTAATTTTACATAATTTATATTCTCCATCCACCAAATTCTAGTGGACCTTTCATAGGTTACGTTCACTCTAAAACCAATTATAGTGATCATATCAGTTTGAGATCTCTGAGAGGGGAGGGGTGAATTATTGATCTCTTTTTCATTTTACAATTTGATTCTTCACAATTAAACAATTGTGTCCAGTTAAATCCTTAATCAACCCTTCTTATTTCTCATGTCCTTACTTAAAATAATTTATTAAATTTTAGGCACATAATACAAGCCTTTACAAGATTTAGTATAATGGAAAATTCATTTTTTTGTTGGTCAACCCCCCCAAAAAATCTACAAAATAATATTCTTTCAGTGATTACAATGTTTGATATAGATTCACATTTTATCTCTCCTAAATCCAAACATGAGGTTCTTTATACTGCATCCCCCGTCATTACCATAATCCACACTAGCCTACTCAAGAATCCTTACTAGAAACTTATATTCCTAAGTAATATAATTGACTTCTTCTCCTGAATTCACATGGGAAAATTCCTACTTTATTATATGATTTACCACTATTTATTTATATATTGATCTCATCCCAGATATTATTAGATAACACTTTATTGTGTACCTTTTATGTATCATTAACATATACTGCTTGAGACTTTTGGTCCTTTTCAATCAATTTTGATCACCTATATCTGATAAGCTTCATTAGTAAAACAATTTATCAATCTATAATTACTTCTAATTAAGTCTATAACTCACTAAACTGTGAAAAAGTGGTGAAAACATTTCTACAAGAACATTTAGGTTGTAGATAAATCTTCAATAATGTTAGCATAGTCTAGCTTCTTAAATTATCAAACACTATAAACTCAGATGTAAGAACTTCTAATAGTCTCTCTGGTTTCAATCTAATATTAGAAAAAGTTAATTCATGGATTTCAAGGAATCCAAATCCCTTTAATTTTATGTGATATTTAATTAAAATTTAGGTATCTCAACATACCAAGATATTGTTCACATGTGCATGTGCACATGCACTATCCACGTACAACCTTTAGTGACGTGAATAGCAAATTGAATGGGTGTATACTTATACGTCAATTTTATTAAAATAATGAATGTATTAACATATTCCTCCATTATTCATTATTTCATATGATGCGCGTGATTTGTTCAAGGTCATGCGAAGTGCTTGATCTGTTCACGTTCATACAAAGCATGTGATTATTTATCTACCTTCACGTGATCGAAGTTTGGTTCATGGGATCTTCTCCTTGAAGCATCCTTGTTCTATTTAATGCTTGGAAATGTTTTCTTATACTTGTCCTCCTTTGTTTGAATTTATCATGCAAAGATACAAAATAATTTATATAACTAATTTATGATCACGAGAACCATACGTACTCAAGCACACTACCTTTGCATATCGAGGGAGTTTTCATGTGGGTGGATCCACATATTTGTAAGACATGGATGTTTCATGGGTAACTCCTTTTTTAGAATGTATCAATATTCTTCGTATAAACAATGTATGTTCCTCCAGTTCCTTCATAAGATGTAAGGTGTTTTCTTTGTCTCCATGTTTCGTTGATTTGCAAGGCCAGATTTCTCCTAGGTTTCACCATCATAGGAAAATGGTTGTTTTCTAAAGATTCCATATAAAAATAATTTATCAGATTAGATCTCTCATTTATATCTTTGTCATTTGATTGGATCACACAGGAACACACTACCTATACATAAAGGAATTACCGAGATAATAAGTGATTTATTCGAGGGAGTTTTTTAATATATATTTTTTGGTAAAAAAATAAAAAGGATTAGGTTAAAAAAATGTCTTCTAAAGGCAACAACCTCATTGATATTTTTCTTCTAAAAGAAATTTTTTACTATTTTTTTTAACATTTTTTTTATTTTTTTGTTTATATATATAACATAATTATTCAACCGAATTTATTTACTATTTAATATCCCACAGTATAGTCATTACAGTAGTCTGGATTTTGATAGAAGCTCTAATATAGGGATCCCTTTTATAAGAGGGCTAGCCATATAAATCCTTCTTCATTTCTGGTGTGGGATTCTGGTTCACCCTTTCTTGTACAGATAATTATGAATTTCAGATTTGGGATTTAGAACTATTTCAATTTCGTGGATTTGAAATACTATAAAATATAAACTATAAGGCCAATATAAATGAAACATAAAACATGGATTAAACATATAATAAAAAGTTGAAAATAAAAATAATTTACAAAAATGTTCATGAAAAATAATTTATAAGCTTTCAAAGGAACCTACTTGAAACATAAAAATGTTTCAACTGTGTGACTTTGAAATATTATAAAATATAAACATTAAGACAAATGTAAATGAATCTTTAAAGATGGATTATACCTATATGAAATATTTGAAAATAAATATAATTTCGTAATAAATGTTGATGAAAAATAATTTTTATGCTTTCAAATACACCAACATGAAACATGAAAATGTTTCTAGTATGTGAAATTGAATTACTGTAAAATATAAACAATAATACCAATGTAAATGAAAATTAAAACATGGATTAAACATATAGAAAATAGAATAAAATAAAAAAAATTCATAAATATTGTTGATGAAAAAAATTTATAAGATTTCAAAACAACCTATTTAAAACATAAAAATGTTTCAAATATATTGTTTTATATGACTATAAAATATAAAAAAACAGCTGAATAAAAATGAAACATAACACATGGATTAAATAGGTAATAAAAGGTTAAAAATGAATTAGTTTTTGTAAAAAAATGTTGATGAAAAAAAATTATATGATTTCAAAACCACCTACTTGAAACATAAAAATATTTCAAGTCTGTGGCTTTAAATGACTGTACAATATAAACTATATGGAAAATATAAATGGAACTTAATACAAGGTTTAAACATATAAGAAATAGTAAATAATTTATTAGTTAATTAGTGAAATAATTATTAATTGTTAATTGTTAATAATATAATTAATTTGTTAATTTGTAAAATGAATATTAATTATATGATGATTAATTAGTAATATAGTTATTAATTATATAATTATTAATTATATAATAATTTATTATTTACATAGTAATATAATTTTTAGTTATACAATAGTTAGCTAGTTAATTAGTATTATAAATACGTATTATAATTATTCATTATAATTTTTAATTATTAATTAATAATAATTTATTATATAAAAATTAATTTGTTAATTAGTAATATAATTTTTATTTATAATTGTTCATTAATCATTATATAATTATTAATTATATTATCAATTAACTAATTAATTATTATAAAATAAATAATAAATAATTATATTACAAATTAACTAATTAATTGTTATATAATTAATAATTAATAACTAATAATTAACAATTATTAATTATAATTAATAGTTATATTACTTAATAACTACTTAATATATACTTAATAAATATATTTCTAATTAACTAATTTATTATTATATAATTAAAAATTATTTTACTAATTAACTAATTAATTATTAGTTATTAAGTATGTTACCAATTATCTAATTAATTTTTATATAATTAATCATTTTATTACTAAATACCTAATTAATTATTTTATAATTAATAATTATATTACTAATTATATAATTAATTTTTATAAATAAAAATTATACTACTAATCAACTAATTATTTATTATATAATTAATAATTATATTACTAATTATATTATTAATTATTTTTTAATTAATTATTAATAATGATTAATGAATAATTATAATGAATAATTATTAATTAATAGTTATAATTAATAATTACTAATTACTAATTATATTTAATAATTATTATTAATAATGATATTACTAAATAACTAATTAATTATATTATAATAAATAATGATATTAACAATTAACTTATTAAATGTTATATAATAATTAATTAAATTACTAATTTACTATTTAATTATTATATAATTAATAATTGTATTAATAATTATAATTAATAATTATATTACTAATTAAATAATTAAGATTTATATAAAAAATAACTACTAATTATATAATTAATAATTATATTACTAATTAACTAATTAATTAATATATAATTAAAAAAATTTATAACTAATTAACTAATTAATTATTAATTATTATTTATATTACAAATTAACTAATTAATTATTATATAATTAATAATTATATTATTATTAAATAATTATTATATAATAAATAATTATATTACTAAAAAACAAATTAATTGTTATAAATAAAAATTATATTACTAATTGACTAATTAATTATTATATAATTTATAATTATATTACTAATTAACTAATTAATTAACTAATAAATTTTTTATTAATTAATAATTATAATTAATAATTATATTACTTATTAACTAATGAACTATTTTATAATTAAAAATTATATTACTAATTAACTAATTAATGAGTATATAATAAATAATTATATGACTAATTAACTAATTAATTATTATATAATTAATAATTATCTTACAAATTAACAAATTAATTATTATATAATTAATTATTATATTACAAATTAATGATTATATAATTAATAATGATATTACAAATTAAAAAAAATTACATAATTAATAATTAATAATTATATTACACATTAATTAATTCATTATTATATAATAAATTATTATATAACGAAAAATTATATTATTATATAATTAATTTTGATATTACTAAATAATTAACTAATTATATAATTAATAATTAATAATTATATTATTGATTAAATAATTAATTATTACATAATTAATAATTATATTACTGATTATCTAATTAATCTTCATCTTTTTATTATATGTTTAATATATGTTTTATATTTCATTTATATTTGTCTTATTGATTATATTTTATAGTCTTTCAAAGACACATATTTGAAATATTATTAAGTTTTAAATAGGTGGTTTTGAACGATTATAAATTATTTTTCATCAACAATTTTAATGAAATTCTTTTCATTTTCAAGTATTTCTTATATATTTAAACCATGTTTTAATTTTTATTTACATTTCACTTATAGGGTATATTTTATAGTTTCTTAATTTCACATACCTGAAACATTTTGATGTTTCATGTTGGTGGATTTGAAAGCTTCTAATTTTTTATCATCAACATTTTTTATGAAATTTATTTTTTTGAATATTTTTTTATGTTTGATCCATGTTTTTATGTTTCATTTATATTGGTCTTATAGTTTATATTTTATAGGCATTCAAAGATGCATACTTGAAACATTTTTATGTTTCATTTTGGTGACTTTGAAAGCTTATAAATTGTTTTTCATCAGCATTTTTTTATGAAATTATTTATTTTCAATCAATTATTATATGTCTAATCCATGTTTTATGTTTCATTTATATTGGTCTTATATTATATATCTTATAGTCTTTCAAATCCACATACTTGAAATAGTTTTAAATCCCACATCAGAAATGCAATAGGATTTCTAGGGCACGCCCTCTTATAAAAGAGGGCCATGGGTGAGAGATTCTATTAGAATCCAGACAGTAGTAATTATAGTACTAATGGATATTAAATATATAATAAATTCTCCAGAAATTTATATATATATATAGAAATAAAACTAAACAAAAAACTAAAATATTAATATAGTAAAAAATCGTTGATCTTCATACCATGGCTTCATTGTTTTTCTATGGGTTCTCACTACACATTATTTGATATGTGGCATGTTCTTGTGACAAGTATCTTGAATCTAATATATGATCTTAATATCATCATATGAATGAATCTTATGATTTTCACTTATTCTTGTGATATATTCCAAATAATCATTCACATTCAATATTAATTTTCATTCTTGATTTTGTTTGTTCTTCTTTGTCTCGAGCCTCCAACTTGTCAAGTGAGATCAGAGTTCTCGATATCATAGAGTGTATGGTTTTCATGAGCTCATTCAAAGAGTTACTCTAACAATAGGATTAATATGGTAGTTCTTTTTCAAATGTTCCCTGTACAGGAGATCAATGAGATGCCATATTTTAAGTTTACATAGCATAGGATTGACCAGAAAGTGAAGATAAGATAAATCGGAAAGATGTGATATGTTTTTAAGTTATTAAAATGTGGAAATATTAGCCTGCATATCTCTCACACAACAATTTCCTTGTTATTTTGGGGTTCATTTTATCAATAAACTTATCCCATTAACCAACTAGAAATCATGATCCCCCTCCGAAACTAACCCATGATTTTCCCTTACTATTGTGCCACACAGAACGGTGGCGAATGTGCTCCCCTTCTCCTCTTTGTGGGAACACTTTTCACTCTTTTCCGCCATTATGTCCAAACTGAGGTTGATCAACCCCCCTCCGCAAAGGCTTTAGGTCCATTATGCAAGAAACTGTTTTTGGTCCTTATTTTAAAAATGATTTTACCATACAAATATTTAATATAATTTCTAATCAACAAGAAAATTCAATGTAATCTATAAAACATTAACAAACTCAAACCCTCTTCTCTTCTAATAATTATCATGAAAATTTTATATATATTTTTCTTTAAATGCCTTAAATTTAAATCTTTTTTACTCTTCCTCACTTCTTGAAATATGAAATTCATATTTTATTTCTTTTTTTTTCTTCAAATCATTATTGTAAATGATGTGATCATTCATAATGCATGCCTTTGAAATTTATGATCAGCATAATAAATCATCATATTACAAAAGATAATTTTCCAATCATTACATACCATCCCATTAGAAGAATCTATAACAATTCTCTAGGAATATCCACTTCCTATACTAACACATATTGATTTCTTGATAACAAAGTAAACCAAAGATCAACATTGGTGATATAAAACTACTCACAATGGGTCACATCGCAGAAAATATCTTATTAGAAATGGATCTCATTGTAAAACCTAAATATTCATTCTGCCCAACATTGCTAATAACTATGGAATTAATGAATACATCATGTATATAATAAATTATTTTCATTCAGTGATCACCTCTATTTCTAATAACCCTTTCCATGGAATGGAGAACATTTGGGCGAAATGTATTTACAATAGAGGTGAATTCCCATCATAACTTAAAAGTGAAAAAAATTATTTTGGTGGGAAATTAATTCCCATTACAAGTAAGTGAATATCAAAGAATATTTTTGATGGGACCCTAACCCATCACAAATAACCAATTTTCTCATCATATGTTATATAAAATTATTCTATTCAGGGAAAAGAAAAGCATTTATTCTCATTTCATCAAATTTGTTTCTGCAATCAAATCAAATCAATTTTTTCTATAAATGTTTTACACAAAAATACCCAACAAAAGATAAAAAAATTAGAATATTTTTTTAAAAAAAATACATAAATTGAGCCTACAAAATAACTAATAATGGATATCAAAATAAATCCAAATTTAAAACTAATAATGCAACATATTTCTAAGATTCACTTACTTTTAAATTTTTAAATGATAACTCAGTACTAAAACAATAATGTTATTGAATACAGTAAATCTAAATTAATTAATAAAAAAACTAAAATAAATTAACACAACATCAAAATTATTAATAATTACTATAGATTTATTAAATTAAAAGAATAAAAATGTCAAATTCCATCTAATTTAAGAATACATTTAAAATACAGAATCATTAAGGATCCTCATAAGTAAAATATAAAAGGATAAATAATATGGATGAATAAAATTTAATTTTCAAAATTATGTGACTTCAGAATAATTGAACAAATTTTAAAAATAGTGAAAGAGTTTCAAGTTAAAATATAATTAAAAATAATCTATTATGGATTAATCAAACAGCCATGTTAAATTATATTGAAGGAACATAAATAAAATTTTCAACGAAATAAGCATAACTAATTCTAGTATATGCCAGTAAAAGTAATGACATGCAGTTAAAATAGTAATGAATATAGACTAAATCAAATATAAATATATTAGATCATATACCTAAAAACAAGACATCTAACCATGAAGGAATTTGTATGTCAATTAGAAGAAAAACTTACATGAGTATGTTAAATGGTTTAGGATCTAATTAATTCTTCTAAAAGACTATGGAAACCAAATTTAAATGATCTTTAGAAGCATTATAACTCATTCTAAAATGAGAACTAAATGTATTTTTTACAACTAAGATGTTATCAAATACCTGAAAATCCAATCAGAAGAATAATTCCCTAATTAGCTACATTTAAACAGAGTAATTTATGAATATGATCATTTTCTCTTAATAAATGATCATAATAATTATTAAAATAAAAATATTTCTTTAGATAATCATTTTACACTTATTTAACTCCCATTGGATTTTTCGAAATAGTTTGTTTCCTTTAGAATTTATCGAAATCATTTTCCAATTTCAGATTCTATTTTTTAGAAAATTATGAACCATCAAAATCATTCACATAAATATATGATGTTGTAACAATTATACATTAATTTATGTTTTTATGATACATACATTGATCCTCTTATTTTAAAATATCATCCAACATCAAATCAAACAAAATTTCCTGATCTTCATTAATTTTTTAATGAAATTATGTGATCCTTTATATATAATCTTAAAATTTCTCACTCTCCTTTTGAAAAATCACTATATGTTAAAAAAAACTTTTCATTTTACCTTAAAGTAGAATTTATTATATTTTTTTTCATCCATTTAATTATTATATTCAACTTTAAGTTACAAAATCTCAAAATCAACATTCATTAATTTCATATCTTTGAGAGATAGATTATTTTTCTTTTCTAGATTGGTTTTATATTTATGACTGAGTGAAATATGTATAATAGTCATTTTGTCTATTGTTTAATATCAACCACACATTTCTTTTGGTTCTTCATTTCAATAATTTTTATTTCCAAAATTATCAAAATAGTGGGTAATATAATTATAATTAGAATAAGAATAAGAATTTATTTTATTAATATCATTCGATTTGGAATAGAAGAACACATTACCGTATTATTTATTCTATAATGATGTTAAACTAGAGGTTTAAATATATTTTGAATTACTCATATGAGTGTTTTTGAAGATTATTTTCCTTCCTAGAAAATATGGTCTCAAAGTCTTGGTTACCTATATTCCTAACACGCATTCCCTCTTTGGTAAACAAGCGATGCCTATGATTTCATTCTTTGAATCGTTGAATTTTTTCTAGATATCAAAAAAACAATTTTCTCTATGGATACTTTAAATTATAGATAAAAATAATAGATTCAATGAAATAAATAAAATATTCAAAAAAGAATATATATATATATATATATCTAAAGAGTTCTCTCTGATACCAATTGATAGGTCATAGTGCGATTACATGATGGAATAGAAGGGGTTGAATAGTAATTTTTTAAAAAATTAATAAAATAAATATTATGTAAGTAATAACCAGTGATGCTTCAAATATAAATTTATATATATAATTTGATCATGTAATACATATAACAAGTTATGTAGTGGAGAAAAAAATGATATAGATATTATGAATAAATAAAATTAAGAATAACAATTTAATAATAACAAATATTATAGCTGAAAAGTAAATAAATAATAGATTATAGTTTTATAATAGTTTATATCACCACGATATTACATATACTCTAAAATCCTTCCTACTTGGAGAGAATATTGGTACCCACTAATAGATTCACTTTTGATAATAAGTTATTTTCTAATTACTTGTGAAAGTTTTTCTCACACTACTATATAACTCACTAAATTTATTACTAACTTTTATTAGTATTAGTAAAAATTGATGACAAAGGGTGCGCTTTAATCAGTTGAAGTGAAAAATCATTGATAGTGATTTTATCAATACTAAACAAAAAACACTAATAAATCCACCCATTATCGGTGATTTTATATATTGTTGGTACATGATTTATTTATCAGTGATAAGAAACACTGATAAATAACCACTTTATTAACGCTCAAAAGAAATGAGGAAAAATGGTGCATTTTTCAGAACATTACTTTTAGTGACTATAAATTCACCCTTTAGCAGCACTTCTTTCTTGGGTTAATAAAGGGTATAATAAATAAAAATATTATATATTAATAAAAATCTTATATTAATATATAAATATATTTATATTGATAGAAATGTAATACATTTTATTAAATATGATTTTTATAAAACTAAATATCCATTTATAGATAATATATAATAATTTATTTGGAAATTTATTATAAAACAATTTTATAAAAATTAATTAATAATTTCCAAAATATTAACATGAAATAGTCTATTTATAAGAATTCAAGGACATAAAAATTCAATAAATTGTCAAACGATAATAGATAAGATGAAATCATGAATTAATCTTCAAACAATCATAACTTTTTATTTAGATCTCATCTTGGGATCTACCATATATCAAATCAATTTATGTGAAGATATCAACACCTATTTGACCTTAAAGGGATCCCAATCATTGTTTTTAATGGTTAGAAGCCATGAAAGGCACACCAAAACTGAGTTTTCAATTATGATACCCTATTTTTTTTAATATTCGAAAAGATTTCACCATGGTTTCAGAGGGGATTCTAGTATTTTATATAGGATATTGAATTTATTTACAATAAAGGCATTTGTAGAGAAGTTATTGATCTGAAATTTTATAGGTTTTCCAATTATAATTTTATTTATAATTATATATACACATATTTTCTTATATTTACAAATAATAAATTATTTGGAAAAATATATATTTTAAAAAAAAATCATAATAATTTAATTTTAAATAGTTAAAAAATATAGAAATGAATATTTTTAATTCCTTTTATTACAATAAAAAAGTTGTAAATTTATCATCCTTATAAAAAAATCATTAATTTATATACCTATACAATTAATGATTATATTTAAATATGTGTGTGTCAATAAACAAATATATATATATATATATATTCTAATATATGTATATAAATACATGTATCTAAATTTTTGTGTGTACATTTATAAAGTATTAATGTGTGTGTGTGTAATTATGAATGCATATGTCTGTGTCAATATTTTGTAAATTCATCATATATTAATGTATTTTTATAAATATATCATTATCACTAAATATAGTTTTCATGCGTATTTATGATAAATATTTCTAAATATATTATAAAAATATTTATATCGAAATATACAATTATATATAAATATGTATAAATATATATATATATATATATACATATACATATATATATATATATGTTATTTATCTACTTTATACCTAAATATATACAATATATACATATTTTTATAACATATTTAAAAATAATTATATAAATCATATGGAAACAATTATTTACCATAAAATGGTATCTAACAAATTTTTTACAATTATATAAGATTATATATGTATATATATATACCTATACAAATGCATATATATTTTTTATATATACATTGGTGTCAATTAATAAATAGATATATATTTATATTTATATTGTAATGTATATAAATGAATACTAATAAATAATACATTTAATTAAATATAATTGTTTGTTAATATATCTATATATATATTGTACACACACAAACATATATTTTATAAATGTATTTAAAAATAATTATATATATATATATATGACAATATGAATAATAAATATGCATGTAAATACATGTAAATAAATAGAAATATCATTAAATATAGAACAAAAAAATATTAGGGTAGTTGTAAATGGATCAGAAATGCATAAGGGTGATCAAAGGATCAATTCCATGCACCCGATCAAGTGAAAAAAGTACATGGGAAATAGAAAATCAATAAAAAAGGGGTGTTGTGGGCACATAGAAAGAGGGTGTGAGGGGTGAAGAGCACTAAAAATTAAATTTTAAAAATTAAAATTCCTTTCGCTCAGGATGATGAAGGGGGACTTTATCAATATATATTTATCGGTGAGAAATGGAGATTTTAGTAGTTCTAAAAAAGTGATAATAAATGTTTCCTTTTTGAGTGATTAAAAAAGTACTCATAATGAACAAATCCTTTAATGATGCTTTTCTTAAAAACACTTTTTGTGAAATGATAAATCCAATTCTAGTTCTTTTAAAATCATGATCTATGGTAGTGTCACCTGGCGGAATGACCCAATTATAGATATTCCTTTTCTTACCTTGTGGTATAACCCAACTAACTTTTACAAGATTCAAAATCCACTATCATCATAACTTTTGTTTGGAATCATAAAACAACCTTCCATTTAAATTAGTGAATTATCCTTGTATGATATGTTTTGGATAGTAAAATCATAAATATTCTCTTAAACCATAGTTGAAAAATATGAAGAAAAAAATACTACAATGAATCCCAATAACAACATAAGAACAAAAATGGAGATCATGCTGAATGTATATGTAGCTCGGGAACATTGATCATTGTATCCGTAGATAATCAAAAAATAATCTTCCTTTATAATCACACCAATAAATCATTAATTTTCATAGTATTTCATTACTTCACAATTCTTATTCAAATCTTTTATATCTTGAAAACAATATGATTCATTATTTTTAATCAAGTTCTCAAGATCACCCTCTAGTGGATAATCACTTGTTATAAATTCAAAGATATTATTGATCATGTGAGCTCTAGTTCTGAGCAAATAACACAGTTTCACATTTGGAAATAATAAATACATATGTGTGTGTGTGTTACATATTATTTAAACTATTATGTTAAATATCGAATAATTAACACAACTATTTATTTTTACAAGAAAAAACATCAAAAGAATTCAAATATGACCATTAATAATTATGTGATGTTTTTTGTAAATCAATATAATAATTAAAAAAATTATATAATAATTATAGTAATATTAAACACTAATAACACAAATTATGTTGAAGTGCATACATAACTCAGATAATGATTTCTACAAAAAATAACATAAAAACACTTTTCACGCCATTATTAGTTGAAATTTTTTATGATGAATATAATAAAACACCCAAACCCATCATAATAATCTTCAATAAAAAAATAATTAAATGTACTGAAAAATATAGTATAAAAACTTATCTATCTTACAAACTGTATAAGTATTTCTAATTCTTAAAGTTAAGTGGAACGATGAGCTTCATGTGATAATTATCTTTTATTCGTAAAATATAAGTGTACTGCATATGGTGACACATAATGCATCAATAATATCTTTTAATGTATTTCATATTATTCACATGTATAAGAGAATAAATTATTGTATTTCAAGTAGTAGTGAACTAGTAGACTAGAAAGATTGTGATTTAATGATCACTAAATAAAATCCAAATGTAGAATTCCACAATTTGTATCATCACATTTTTTTACTACAAACACAACAACACATGAAATTTTCGTATGTTATCACCCTGACTCATTTTTTCCACTCTAAAAGTGCTCAGACTAGTTGAATATTTGGTCTTAGGAACGCCTCACCATATTCCAAAGGTTATTGATTTGCAACGATGGTTTAATGAGGTTATAGTAGGTATTTTATACCATCTAGTGGTGACAATAATAGTGGTATATGTGTATATTACATATCATAAGATAGACCATAAAATATAGGTCTAGTAACCCTCCAAAGTGGAAGAAACAACATTTAATGTCATAAGCATAAACTAAAAGCAGTAGTAATTGAAGAAATGATCGACATACCATTTGTAGAATAAAAACACCATTTTTTAAATCATGAATAAAAGTATAGTCATACATTACAATAATAAAAAGGGTTTCCAATGGGTGACCATAGTACATTAATATAATAATCTTGCTGATACAACAAAAGGAGATTCAAAATTAAACTCCAACAGATGTGGGGGAACCTCTATTGTCCCTTCCCATCCATCCCATGATAATGGTCTGACATGATCAAAACGGTCATTCTCCCGATCCAAAACCTCTTATGTGATCACAAGAGCATTAAGTCTACACACATCCTAAGGTTCACACATAGGGTGGGATAATAATCTCAGTTGGACATGACCAATGTGTGCCTAACTTTTATATATTATGAAGTAGGTGTATCTAAATAAAAATAAAACATCACATACCATCATATAAATAAACTACTTCTCATGTGCTCAACATCAAAAAGAAAGTAACTACCTTCTTCAACTGTCATTGAAATAATGGTATTATAAGGATCCATGGAATAAATCTTGTTTAATCCATTGTAGAAGAATCAACCCAGATGAAGCCTTAGGTTACACCTCCAAATATATCACTAAAACCACGTACCATTAATTATATAACCTGGTGCCTATAAAACATTCTCAATGAACTCATTATCATGACATGTCAAATTGATTGTGTTTTTAATGTTTATTTATATTATAGGGAATATCACATGTTATCTCTCAAGGATGTTTTATAGTTCTTGAGTGTTTACTTTTAATAAAATTTAAAAAAATATAGGGGTGGTTTTAAAAACATTTTTATGAAAGTAAATTAATTTTAAGTGTTTAATAGTTAAAAAAATAGATTTTAAAAAATATAAGATAAAAGGGTCATTCTGATTTCCTACGAAAATTTTAATTTCATTTTTCTTAGTGATTCATATTTCTTTTGTTGAAATTAATTTGAATCCCGATTAATTCTGATGCTTTTATATCAATGCTTGAAGAACCATTCATGGACCTAAAAATTATATTTCCAAGGTCTAGAACATATCGATGGAATAAGAGAATCCAAAATATATCTAAATCTCAAAAAAGTGGTTAAGAAAAGGATTCTTGTGTTGTCCAATCAGAGAAACACAAGTCAAACACTCAATACCTCACACTAGTCGGTTATAAATTAAGATCATGTCAATCATAAACATCAAAACAAATATTCAGATATGAAATAATGTAATATACATGGAATGAAATGTTTTAAAACTAAAATTACTCAAAAAATTGCTAATATATCCATCATAACTCCATTTATATATGTGTAGCTCTCTCAAAATGAGAACCAACTCATTAGCCCGACATCAAGAAGATGAGGAAGCTCGGGTGGATCTCTTTCTTCATCCTTCATAACCATATAAGGATAGGGGAATCAAGAAATTCATTGATAAGGAGAGGACTCATATGGAGACCCAAAATAGAAGCACTTCACTCCTTAGTCAGACATGAAAATGGGGTTCCAAAGGTACTCTTTTATAGGAAAGGTTGATGGTTGTTTTGGACACCCAGATTTCAAGATAGCATTTTGCCCTTGGTTTTGATATGGTAGAAAGCCTTATATCACTTTGCAGAAAACTATAACTTTGTTTCCCCGCCTCTTTAATATCTCCATCTAATGTTTGGAATCATTTGGAGTCTGAAAAATCTTGATATGGTAGAAATATAGAACATACCTTTTGATTTTTTAATATTTGTTATAATGGAAATATCAGTTTTTTAGGCCGCATGTTTGATGAATTGGTATTTAATGTCTTTATAATAGTTATATCCAAAAACATTGGACCAGGCCAAAAACATTCTACCCAAATTGATGCAAGAAGTAGTATCAGTGTGTGGCCCAGTCAAAATATGCTACTATATTCCTGTGTAATCATTTCCATTTTTCTTCAACTTTTTCTGGGACATCCAAATCACATAGAACCACAATGAAAAAATAAAAATAGTGAAATTAACCTTTTTTACAGTGATTAAAATATAATAATTGAATCAAACATGAAGTTAAATTTATTATTAAAATTTTTATTTATTTTAAAAAATCAATTTATCACAATTCTATAATGGTTGAAATGAATAGTGAATCACTATGTGATCATACCCCCACACCTAAACATTTTCACTATAAGGAAAAGTTACATTTCCAAAAATGATGCGTGTATATATTACCAAATTCATTAAGATTTACAATTAAATGAAAATTTAATCTATGATAAAAATTTTATCAAATCAGAAATCACACCAAGGAGTTATTCATAGTGATTGTGGAAAAATATGTCACATATATTATATCAAAATGAAATTCTAAGAGATGCATGATACCAATCTGGAAAAATATTACATAATTTAACCATTTTAATAATTATCCACATTTGTGTGACAGCCATTTAATGTTATTCATTCCACTTTCTATTTAGTAAATATAGATTATTTTAATATTATCGTACTTAAATGATTTGATCAACTGAACCTTCCCTACATCCATTAAAATAAAAGTTCAGGACCCACTCACTTAATCATTATCAGATGTCAAACATTAATCCCCCAACCTAAATATCCCAATTTGTTTTAAATTTCACCACCCTCCTCATTTAATATTATTATAGTTTTTCTTGAAAGTTAAACTTGGAAAAAATATCACACTCATCAATCAACCCTTCATTGACCTCCCCACAACACTAATTGAAATTGTTATTACAAGATCAACAGTTGAGTAAGAGTGGGTTTTTACCTTCCGAAAACACAAACCATGTTTTTTGTTTTTGTTTTTTTATTATTAATATTATTAATATTATTATTTTTGGTTCTTTAGGGTGCAGAAAATTTGAATAACTTGTACATATGCGTAAGTCAATCACATACAGTATGAAAGCAGATTAGATAATGAAAAAACATATGGAAAAAAGTTTTGAGAGATGATTAATATTACCCAAACATATTTTTACCTTCTATTAAGTAAGAAATATTTACTCTGCATGGATTGGTTCAAAATTGTTTGGAGAAATTATGTGGCATAATTTTCCATAAACATTTCATTCAATTGATATCATTGTCCAAAAATGTTTCAATGTGATATAACAAATTTATAACATCAAAAGAAACCAATTTTCAATAAACATTCACACACAAATGTGAAATTCATGTTAAAAAATACATTGCATCATTGAAATAATTTATTATAATTTTTAAACAACATGAAATAGTTAAATCCTCATGGGTCTTCAATAACATCCTTGATTAAGTGGGAAAAATTTACATGATTATGTGGGAATAATTTTCAATGATAAAGTGGATATAAAAATTAATATTCCACCCCAATGTTATCTAATTGGGTCAGCACAAGTCACAAACATAAAATTGTATTGGAAATCCAAAATAGTATCTAATATATGAATCAAAACCCCCATTAAATGTGTATATCTCCCTCGCAATTAACACCCACTATTTAGTATGATGTTGAGATGAGGAGGAAGATCGGGTGGATCCCCTTCTTCATCCTTGACACCCCCTATGGGGATAGGGACCTCTAAAACTTCTTGAACAAGGATGGGACTCCTTTATAACTATAAAATAGATGAAATTAACTCCTTAATGTCATATTCAAACTACAACAGACATTTTATCACTTAAAAAAATTTAAAAGATAAAACTAAATGAAATAGGGAAATTAATCATAAATTTTCAATATCTTTCTTGATTTTGGGTGCATAATTTCCATGATTATTTGGGAATAAATTTCTATGATTATGTTGGCATAAAAAATTAATATTCCGGCACAAAAGTTTTGGGGGATGGGAGAGTAAAAATACTGTTCCTCAATCTAAAAATATAAGAAATAATAAAGATGATGAAAATAATAATGAACTCAATAAGGAGTAGAAAATTAAAATACTTTTCATCAAGAGAAAAGGATAAAAGGATGAAAGATGGTGAAAATTAATATCTAACATAGGAATGTACCCATCACCCCACACCTAGAGCGTAAAATTTCCACACATTGATAAAAGCGACTGTGTGAAGGATGGATACAACCTAGAGGGTTTCATTCTTAGGTTTCTTCTTGATATTGGAGTTCCTCCATCGGGGACTCGAGAAGGGCTTAATGAAAGTGATTTAACCGTTTCCAATTAACAATGAAGGGTTGTTTTGTTTCTTCATTTTTAACATAAAAACAACTAATTTTTAAACATTTGTAATAATGTATGGACCAAACCAGTAGTAATTAATATTACCTGGATGAAACTTAATTCTTTCATTATAATGGAGGACCATATAACCAATGTGAAATTGATGATGAAGGGTGAGATAATCAATGGAAGTCTTGGTTCATTCCATAAATACATGGGGGTTCTCATAAGAATCTCTACTCAATTCCTCTAGCTCCTAAATCTATAACATCCTATGATAACCTACACCAAAAAGATTTGAAAATCATTTATTAAAAAATCATTTGGCCTAGGGAACTATCTCAACAAGGATGTGACAACTCTTTCCATAAACTAGCTGATTTTTGGATGTACAACTGGAGTTTTGACGGTTATACTGTAATCCCACAATGAATCATCAGGTCTAATACTCTAATCTTTTCTATTAGGTTAAACATCTTTTTCATGAATTTTTTTTACCTCTATATTCGACATGTTCACTTAATCATTGTTTTATGGGTGATATGTAGTAGACACTCGATGGACGACCCCATACCGATGAAAACTATATTGCAGTGTTTAGTTATAGAAATGAGACACTTGGTCACTCATGATGAACCCAGGTAATCAAATCCTATAAAACATTTGGCTTCCCAAAATATCTACAACTATCTTGGAATTAATTTTCATCATCAATCATGCCTATACCCATTTGGACATATAATCAACTTCAAAATGAATGTTCAAGTTTCTAAATGAAGTGTTAAATATACCCATAAAGCTAATTCCCCAAACATTGAAAATTTCATGGAATATCAAGGGTTTATGTGGTATTTCATTTATTTTAGATAAATTCACCATTCCTTGAAAGAGATGACAATTATTACATAAATAATGAACATCCAAAAAAAATTATGTCCAATAGAGACTTGAATAATGGGCCTTGCAAGCATTTTATTTATGTCCAAAGTGGCCCCCAAAATTAAGAGTGTGGTAGAACCTAAAGACATATTTAAAATTACTATCATGAACACAATTAAATATTCCTTGTTCACTACATTTGCACCAAAGGTAAGAATTATCCCCAATGTACCATTGTGACTCATTGTTCATATTGTTGGCTTAATTTTTGTTGAAATTGGAAGGAATGCAGAATGATTCAAAATTATTTAAAATTTTAGCATACCAAGTAAAAATAATAATTCACCCAATTCAATTTCTCATGGTAAACATGTAATTTTTGGGAATACAAGGGAATGAGTTAATCTATGTTCATGGAAGGATCCCCCTAATATGATCATCCACCACATTCTCTACTCATTTTTTATCCCTAATTTATAAATTGAATTCATGATGTATGAGCATCCAATGAAGAAGACATTGTTTGGAATCCTATTTCTTAAGGAGATACTAGAGGTATATGGTTTGAGAACAAAATAAATTTTGCCCCAAAAAGGTAGGACCAAAATTTATCTAAGGAAAACACAATGGTATGGAATTCATATTTAGTTGCTATGTAGTTTTCATGGGTAGGTTCCAGTGTGTATGAGGTATTGGAAATGAAATGTGTATCTTGATCAACCCATTATGATAAGACATCCCAAACATCATAGTTAGAGGCATCACACATGATCTAAAAGAATAAATCCCACTGAGGCGATTGAATTAATAGGGGTGTGGTCAGACTCTATTTCAATTTATTAAAATCTAAATCAGATTCTATGTTGAAAAAAACTTATTTTTCTTTTTGGATCAATCATGTGAGGGTAGTGAAATATTACAAAAGAAATTAAAGAAATGATACATCCTGAACAAAGAAAGACTACACATCCCACACATTCAAGGGGAGTGGTAGGGAAGAAATGACATCCACATTTGATTTATCTACTTTGATACCATTCCAAAAAATGGCATGTCCAGGTACTATACCTTATCTCACCATGAAATTGAATTTCTCATAATTTAAGATGAGATTTATTTCAACAAAATAACATAGGATAAAACAAATAATACTCATACACTGATTAAAATTGGGATCATATACAATTAAATAATCCATGAATACTTCCATGAAATCAGACATGTAATTTGAAAAAATACCAATCGTTCATCGTTTGATTGTACCTGGAGCATTGCATACACGAAATTGTATCCTCATATATGAAAATGTTACAAAGGGGAAAGTAAATGTTGACTTCTCTATATAATCGGGGAAAATATGGATCTTAATTTATCCAGAATACTCATCAATAAAATAGTAATGCAACTTCCCCACTATCCGCTCTATAATCTGGTCAATGAATGACAATAGGAAATTGTCATTCTGAGTGTGTTTGTTTATTCAGTGATAATCTATAAAAATACGCCAACTATTATGTACATGGGTTGGAATCAATTCATTATTTTCATTTTTAATAATAGTAATCCTTATCTTAATGGGAAATAAATACACTGGACTAACCTATTATCCATCATAGATGGGGTAAATTATTCTTGTAGAAATTAATTTTGTTAACTATTTTTTAGCAACATCTAGTAGTTTTGGGTTCATTTGACTTTATTATTTCCTTAATAGTTTATCCTCACCATTTAACAATATATAATGTGTACGAATTAGTTCACCAATAATAGGAATTTCAAAAATTTTCTATCCCAATTATTGTTTATACTCCCTCAAAATTTAAAGTTGTCACAACTCATTATATATAGGGAGTGAATTAGTAGTGATGATGAGAATCCAGTTTCCATTCACAACATATAAATATTTTAAATTTCAATGTCATGGTTCCACATCCAATTTAATGGGATTTTGGATTGATGGGAGTGATTGTGAAAGTGAGAGGTCACGGATCTCATATAACAGCTTAGTGGAAACATCCTTAGAAGAGGAATGATAGTTTACAAGATTAGCAGAATTATTGACTATTATGGGATCCTCGGTGCTCAAAAAATGGTCAACTAGAAAACATGGTAGGCATTTTGCTAACATTTATAACATTAAATGAATGATTCATTTCCTATAATTTCTATCAATTATAAAAACTCCAAAAGGGGATTTGGGGAAATAAAAGAAGTTTATGAGGGTAAGGGAGTACATCAATATAATTAAATTAAAGTGAGGAATGTAATATTAAGAAATGATTCATTGAATCAAGGATGTTGAAGTTGAAAATTTCACAATCAAACTCCATAGATAACATACCATTATTGAAATTAATTTTGGTTTTGGTAGTTTTCACGAAAGGCCTCCCCAATATAATTAGGTCATGTTCATTCATCCAATCATTTTCCATTTCTAGAATACGAAAATCAAAAGGAAAAATTAAAATTTTTAGTATCATAAGAACATCCTCTTAAACACCAGAAGGTTTTGTGGTAGTATAGATTTTAATTTGAACAAAAACTATCATTGTCTTCTACTACATGAACTAAAATGATGTGAAAATGGAGTGGGTAATCACAGTTATAACAGCACCAAAATCAATCATACCATTAGAAAAGAAATACTCACTTATGGTGAATGGAATAGAGAATGTTCTCAGATTATTTAATTGGGTGGGAAGTGATGGATCTATCAATTATAAGACATACCACCCCACGATGATCTTCACATCACCTCAAAGTCACCTTTGTTTTGTACACATTTCCTTTATAAATGTGGTGTATCATGGAATTTTCATTAAGACGTCAATAAAGGGGATGTTAACCAGAAACTTTTTAATGTTTCCATGATTTGATTATCAATTTCATTTTCATTCTTTCTTGGTTGTGTGTCCCTTCATGGAAATTGGATATGAATGGTTGGGCTATGTAACTCATCAAAATATATACAAATTCCTTATGGGGATTATTCCCTAGACATGGATTTTCCTTTCGTAGATCATTCTCAGTGGATTTTATTGTGGTTTCCTTATGATGGTGTGACTATGATAGATGGTTTATTTTCATTTAAGTTGTTTTCCACTCCTATAATTGATGGAATAGACATTTACTGTAGCCTTATGGTTGACTAGGGTCTAGGAGGGAAGTTTACTCAACCAAGGATTTTGAATTTCTCCCATAGAGTAGAAAAGTTATCCAAATTGATTCTTAGGTATTGTTTGGTAGCTAGGGTGGTCTATGGGAATTATGTATTATTTAAATATATATATTTTATCATATCTTCTAGACTAACCTCTAGTTTTGGAGGGTGTTGTGGGAAATGATTTTTTGGTGGATAAGGATTTTTGGTTGGTGGTGGCGGATGAATACTCTACCCTAGTTAGTTCCATAGTTGATATGGGTGGTTTTAATACACCGTCTCATATCTTTTTGGTTTTCATTACTCCTAGGTTTGGATGGATAGTAAGTTTTTTTCCTCAAGGGTTGGTTATAGGGGAGGCCTAGAAAGCTTTCCTCACAACTCTCACTTATTTCTCTCAATTGAGGATATTGGTCATAATAGTGGGTTTTGAAAGAACATATACCACAATGGATGGAAGGAGGAGATTTAAATTTCCCATATGAAAGTGAATGTTTTCAAAAAAAAGGTTACTTACCTCTTCAAACTTCAACTATATCATCTTCTCAAATTCATCAGTTTTCACCTCATAGACACCACGAATGGGAACCCGATACCTTAAACAGAATTGTTGAGTTTTATCCACCATGTTACCAATGAGGGTCCTTATAGAGATTAGGGATTTTAAAACTAGTGAAACACACGTAACATCATCAATCGTGTTTCAATCAATAGGAATTAAACCTTCACAAAAATAATATATTAAATGTTGATCACTTATTTGGGGGTGTGGATAACTTGAATGAGGCCTTTTAAATATTTCCAAGTATTTATGAAGTGTTTCCACCCATGATTTGATTTTTCCAAAAATTTATTTCCTTATAGTTTAATTTCGATAGGTTGGGATTTTTTTTTCAAGGAAAATGAGTTTCATGTCCACCTAGCCACTTATTGGGGAATTAACATAATATAACCAATCATTTTATATTTCTTTTAAATATAATCCTAATTCCCTAATCTTTAATTTTTATTCATTCAAATTATAATTTTTTAATGATCAACATGTATTATGAAATTATTTTAACTAATTATGTGGGTCTTCTCCAACGATACAATGAAATCTTGGAAATAAGTGAATTATGTCATATTTCAGTTCAATGTTTGATGCTTCATCTTACATTTTAATATAAGTGAGTTGGATATCAAAATCATGTGAGGTGGGTTATTTTAGTGTTAAATTATTTTTATCGATATTATTCATGTTATGTTCAGTGTCTAGTTTGGTTCCATAACTAGATGAGTTTAGAAAAGTATTAAGGTGTGGTGTGTCCTCCTTTTTGGGTTCTCTTATGTGCCTTGGGGTTGCTGGCATAGCATCCACTTCAGTTCGGGTTCAAAAAGAGGTATGTTTCAAGGGGAATAATGTTTCATTCATAATTCATTTAAAATAAATAAATCCAAAAACAAAAATATATGTAAATGTATAAGATAAAACAAATAAATATTTAAAAAATTTACAATAATATTATAAACACACACACACTAAAAACCAAATCACCCCTGAAAATGATGCCAATATTTTATAGTGTTTCCATGACACATCAAATGTATTATGTTATTAAAGTTTATTTTTAGTGTAGTAAAAACCCAAGGTCATATCTTAAGGATTATAAATAGTTTTAGAGTGTTCAATTTTAATAAAAAGTACTAAAAGAGGTGGTGGTTTTGAAAATAGTTTTAAAAAGTAAATAAATTTAAAATGTTTAATAGTTGAAAATCCAAATGGATTTTGAAAAATATGAGATAAAGGTTCATTGTGATTTCACTATAAAAATTTCAATTTCATTTTTTTGTAGATTCATTCTGGTTTTGAGTAATTATTTCATTTAAATTAATTTGAATAATGATTGATTCCTATGATTTTATATCATTGCATAAAAAACCAATCATTGATATAACAATTGTATTTAAAAGGTCTAGAACATACTAATGGAACAAGATCTTCCAATGAAAATTGGAATCTCAAGAATGTGAGTAATAAAAGGATTTCAGTGTTGTCAGAACAAAAAAACACAAGTCATGCGCTCAAAACCCCACACCAATCAGTTAGAAATTAACAGCATACCAGTCACATGAATCAAAAAAAATATTCATATATAAAATAAATAAATATGAATGGAATGAAATTTTTTAACACCAATATTACTACAAAATAGTATTTAATATATGCATTGGAGGTCCCTTTACATGTGTTTCTCTCCCTCACAATGAAATGCCACCATTTATCCCAACAACAATAGGAGGAGGAAGCATGGTTGGATATCCTTCTTCAACCTTGACCCCCCCTATGAGGATAGGTTCCTATAGAACATATAGTATTAGGATAGGAAACCTAATTATATCTATGCTGAAAGAAATTCACTCGTTTTTTGAAATTGAATATGGGGTACCCATGGTGATATTTTATAGGCAATGTGAATGGTGGTTTTGGGCCCCCAGATGTCACAAAACACTTGGCCCATGGTTTGGGTTAGGAATTAAGCTTTTTCTATACTTGAATAGGAATAAATAAAATTCGACACATATTTAATATATCCATTAAAAGTCTAGAATATTTTTTAGGAGATAAATAACAATATTCCCAAAATACAGAACAAAAATTTTGACTTTGTGATGATTCGGTGTCTGGGATAGATCAGTACATTTGGGCTTCTTAATTGACAAATTAGAATTTGGTAGCTTTAGAGTAGCTGTAGAACACCATATTTAGGAACATACCACAAAATTCATCCCAATTGGACGCATATATTAGTATAAATGAGTGGTTCAGACAACATATGTTCTTCTATTTTTACATAAGGTTTCCAATTTTTATTCAACATCATATGGTTTCCCAAATCACCTCCACCTACAATGAAAAAAATCCAAACATGTGAAATTAACCTTTTAAAAATTGATTGACACCAAAAATTGAATCAAACATGAAGTATAGTTTGTTATTTAATTTGGAATTTATGATACAAAATCAATTTAACATGGTGGTATAAGGGTGGAAAATAATAGTTAATCGCTTCGTAGTCACCCAAAAATATTTTCCTAGTCCCTCAAACCCCATATTAGAAGCTCTTGTTAGCTTGAATCTCGACATCATGAGGCATAGTGATATCTTCCATCTATGTAATAATAATTTTAGTCTCAAAATTAGACATCCTAAAGAGTGGAGACATCCATCCTCCTACATAGTCCTCGCCCAATGACCTCAAATATGGAAAGCCACATCCCCCAACCGATGGTCTCAACACTATCAACTGAGGGATTCTGACTATCCCAACAGATATTTATGGAATGAACCTCCAACCTCCCTAGTAGTCAACATGAAATTAATCCATATATAATGAATGCTTCTCCCCTTATTAGTGGCCAACACCACCTCATCATCTGATTCCTTTCTGTGTGCACATGACTATAATAGTGCATTGGACAATCATGGTAACTGGAAATCAGAAGAAAATACCTACACCACATTATCTTGGATCCTCATTACCCTATGATCATGTATTTCATCTAGATGGTAAAAAAGATATCAAAGTACATAGACATTCCATCAATCATGAATACCTTGTCATCTCAATCAAGTTACTTAGACTCCTAAATTGTTATCAACATCAGTAATAGTATCCAAGAATTTCCTAACCTGATGAACCTTCTCACGACATCTAGATACTCAAGGCAATATAAATCCTAATACCAATACAATAATGTTCTCCATGAACCATTAGAATCATCCTAAAAAATTTAATTTCAATAAATAAACACCTTGTCCTAATCTACTTATGGTATGAAGCCTAACACCAGGATCATTCTTTTTGTAATTAGGTGAAATAATTCCCATATACATCTCTAATGATCAATAAATTAATTTCAATGAAAGGATTTATTTAAATAGGGTCTCACTAAAATACTTAACGGAATGATCAATAAACTGTCCCAAACAAAAGGAAAAATCATATAGAATTCAAGGCACCACCTACCTCATGTTTTTAGATGTATGCTCATTAGATATCAGCCTCTAACTAAAGTCGGTTGAGAAGAAATTCGCATTTTTGATGAATTCCTTGAAAAAAAGGGGAAATGGTCAGAAGTTATTTATAACTCTATATATAAATAGAAAAGTAGAAAATAAGTATGCGGATACAATCCCTTACTGATATGATTCCAACATAGCTAACTATGATCGAATCGGAGCTTAGATGTGAATGATTGGCCAATGCATAAGGAGGAGTAAGGAGGAGCTCCCAATGGCCTGGAGGTGATGCACACAAGAAATGTTGAATAAATGGGAGGAAATAAATAATTATAAGATGAGGTTATAATGGAAATTTTCAATTTTTAAGGAGGCAGATGGTTATATCACGTTGTGTGGCTAATCATATTCTAAGCATGCAACACCCACTATCTAGGAACCCCACCTCATAGGATGAAGGTGTGCAGTTTCCCCAATCATGCATAGACCGTGTGTGAGCCTATTCTAAAAACTATACAACCCCCCCCCCCATATGACTAGGTGACCCTCATGAATAGTTTTTTGACATGTGCATAGTGAAGGAGGGTTTCACAGTTACACCAGGGAGGTCGTATAGTTTCTCAAAACTCTGCACCATTCTCTATGCACTCTGAAAAGTTGGGTTTTGGGTCTTCACACACACTAAAATCAATCAAAATCCAGAACCAAAAATACAAAATTAAGAACATTCTAAAACAAATTAATGGATCAAATAAACTCTTTGAATTATTTTCTGAAGATCAATAAAGAATTTGGACTCATCAGAAGTCCCCCAAAATTGAAAAGGGTTTTTGAATTCACCTCCCTTCAAAAACCTAAGATATTAAAGTCTCCCCACCTTAAAATTTCTTGTCTCTAAGATTAAAATAAGTACTCAGACATGGTACTGAATGTATCCATTAAAATAATCCCAATATAATAGGATCACAAATCCATAGGTAAAATCTTGGATGGTACTCCCCACCTTTAAATTTAGCTACATTATTTTTTCCTGACCAAAAACTCAAATAAAATTGTGGTCCAATGACCATCACTGGACTCATAACTACTCCTGTGATGCATTGTCACTCTAAAAACCTCATCAGGTGAACAAATCATGCACATGTAACATATAAAACCCATAAAGTACCATATCACATTAGAATCCCACCACGTGACCATGTTTCACATGTCATCCATACGGTCTTTCATCTCTTCATATGCCCAAAATCAATCATGGTGCCTGATAACTCACATGAAAAACACATTAAATCAATATTCAGATTCCTACAAACCTCATATAACTCATGTAACCATTGATGCCCATAATTAATTATGGTGTCACACACCTCATATATATATATCATTTGTATGAGTTGATTCCAACATACTAGAAAATATTTGGGTTGTCTGAAAACAACTTGTACACATCATGGTCAAAAACCAAACATGTAAACAATATGGGACATGGAAATATATAAAAAACTCTCATTCACACCATCAATGTACCTGCAACTATAGTTATCTCATCTATCTTCTCTAAACCTAGTAGATCTGCATCATTCACCTGTCCCAGAGCTTGAATACTAGTTCCATGGTCTCCCTTTGGAGTTGCAACAACTACCATCCATTAAAACGCTTCCGGGGAAAACTATCTTTTCCATTCCCTCCACCTGCAGTTGAATCCTTGCCACCCGCTCCTAGTACTAATATTTATCCAACCTCATATTCATGATCCTAATCTGGTCCCAAACTGTTTATTGTCTAAGAATTCTTCTTATAGATGATCTAGAGTTGATCTACCTGACCACTTACTCAGAACTCAGTCATATCTCGGTCAGACTACATCAGCAGATGACCTGGTTACCAACACTGGAAGAACACCGTCGACATCCCACTCCTCAGTGTTATATATAAGCCTATTTTCTAAATTCTGTATTGAGACTCCTCCTAGCCTCACTTCATAATATTGGAAGTATTTCTATTTTAATCACATGAAGATGTTTCCCGAATTGAATATGAGCAGTCCTTCAAATTTTCTTCATCTATCAGCACTTGATTCACCACCTTAGAGAATGAGGCCAACCTGAAGATGATTATCTTCAACTTAAGGGAGTGATTTAATACATCCCCAAAACTCCTCACACTATAGGTTTCATCACCCAGAATACCTATTGAAAAAGATATAAGTTGGTGAACATAACTTCATTTTCCATAAAGGAAAAGTCTCCCTACTATAGTCTAAAGAACATCTAATCTCCCTCTTCCCTAAGTTTATCAATAAATAAATGACCGAAGAAGCCAGTATCAAATTAATTCCATGATAGATCCTCCTGTACGACCACCTGAATAAGTACAACACACTTATTCTTTTCTAGTCCTCTAAGCTTGTACATCACTGGTTTCACCCTCTATCCCGGGGGTGTTTCATGCTGCTCAAAGATGGTCTAAACTGACTCTATTTATTTATCCACCACCTGTGGTCCATAGTAACCCTAAAATAGTGGTGTATGTTGTCCCTAGAACTATTTAGTCTAGTATTCCATCAAAGGCTCATTTTTATAAGCTCCCATGTCAATCACTTAGATGACACGAACCAAGATCAACATTTTCTTATCATCATGAAACAACCCATAATCTATCAAATATAGTGCCTACCCTATCTATACTCGATCATGTACCTATGCATGTACCAATGTATCGTGATATTATTTACACTTAGGGCCTCATCCTAACCGTCAGGGGTCTCAATATGTGCACTCTCAAGATGCACTAATTCACTACCCTCATGATGCTCCACCAGATCCTGTCTAGGTGGAATCCAGCTGAATACCAATTCCATGGTGAAAAAGTGATAATATATATATATAGAAATATCCAACATCCAAACTAATCTCATCAACCTTACACTCCCCCATCACAACCATTTCAGTTGACATCTATCCTATTAGCCCCTTACACTCCTGTATCAGAGCTGGGTATCACATTTAAATCTAGCCTCATGGCCCCTCACGTACCCACATGGGATTTGGTCATCCCATATATCATGGCCCCATGGAACCTCTCCAACCAACATTAGAGTTAGGTGTCACGTACCAATACTAGGTAACTTGTTAAGATTCCACCAAAGAGGCTAATCAATAAAATTTTGTTATCTTCATTGTTAAAATTTTAAACAGATCACCCCTTATAATCATCCCTACCTAATCTTATTGGTTCCAGGGTCATATAAAAATATATCAAATAACAATTAGAATCACACACATACTTAATTTGAACCACATGCCTTGGCTAGCTGAGTATAATTCCACCAAAGAGAGGCTAAGTAGGAAAACACATTTTAACTTCCTTTGTTGAAACTTTAAATAATCTAACCACTATAAGCACAATCCATGTTCCTAATGATAATATCAAGAAATTTATCACATGAACACACACACACACAAACATATATATATATATATATATATATATCAATTGCCTATGTGCCATCAGGAAAGCAAAATAAAATCCCTTTTTCTTTTCAATGTCTAGGGTCTAAAATCCTCCATTAGAATATCAGGACAAAGGTCGCATATCAGAAAATAATAATCACATACAAGTTTACCACTTGAGGTAAAAAACATATCAACTTTAAAAGAACATAGAAAAACTGTAATTTCCTACCCCTGGTAACATGGTATGTTTCTTGTGTTTGGGGTACATGCACCCAAACACTGGACCTATACCCTATTTTGAAAATATACTAGTCTCCATACTACTATAAAAAAAATAGTAAGACCAAATAAGAAAAGGAAATTAATTGAAACCATTAGTAACCAGAAAAATGTTGTTACAAATTCCCATTAATGAATAGATACCACTTGTAGTGCCCCAACCTATTATTCCACTCAAACAATTCACAAGTATAGTTGACCATATGGCCTTAGGTTCGCCTTACTGTACACCAAAGGATGCTGATTATCAATGAGGGTGTAAAGATTTCAAAGTGGGGAGACTATACCCTCTGCTTATGATAATAATAATGGTCTATATAACATAGAAGAAGACATACCATAAAATAGTAGACCGATAACCAACCATACAGGATGCCACAACATGAAACAATAGAAGCATAAATAGAAAGACCTAATAATGGACAACATGATCAACATACAATTTAAATAATAAAACACCATTTATAAAATCATGAAAAACAATTTGGTCATAATTGTGAATAATAAAAAGGGTCTCTTGTGGATGACCTCAATACATAAAAAAATTATTCTATTACAAGAGATAGAAGACTCAAAAGTAAACTCCAGCTAATGTAGGGGAAACACCAAGGTCCCTTTCCATACATACCATTAAAAAACGATGACACGATCACTAGGTTATAGCTCATATTATAAAACACTTACATGGTTTCAATAGAATGAATTATACATGTGTCTCGAGTGGCCCATGTAGCGTGTGTCGATAATCTCAATAGGCCACCCCCAATGTGGGTCTAACAAACATATATGGTAATTTATGTGTATCTAAATATAAATAAAACATCAAATTAAAATCATAAAAATAACAAGGTTCCCTTATGTTTAGAAGCCATATGGAAGAAATCACATTCTTTGACCATCACTGGTATAACTTAAGTATGATGATCCTTAGAATAATGGACAAGGAATCCACTAATGAAGAATCATACATTGTGAACCCTCATATTCCACCTCTAGAATATGTCACCAGAACCATGTTACATCAACCATGTCACCTGGTACCAATATGGAATACCCAATAATAAGTAAATAGAACCTAAAACCACATATCAGAAGCTCCCATCAGATTAAAGAATGATGTTGCATGTCATATAGATTTTTTCCCTCCAAATAACAAACCATATCTTCCCAACAATTGAATTCCCAAGGAATGGAGATATCATTCCTCCAATATTATCTCAGCCCCACAGCCTCAAATATGGTGAGCCTTATCCTCCAAAAGATGGTCTAAACACCATCAACCGATTATTCCTCACCGTCCATGTGGATTTCTATGGAAAACACTACCAACTTCACAATCAACACAAACATAAGCTACATGTAATGGAGGCATGTACCCACATTAGTGGTAAAACACACCTAATAATAAGAGTCCTATATTTGTGCACAAGACTCCAATAGTTTGTCTTCAAATCAAAAATAGTGTAAATCACCAATAAAGAACGTAGTCCACATCATCCCATCACCTCATTCCCCTATAACAGTGTCGCACATCCTAATGGTCAACACCATCTCAAATTCCAATTTCATAACCTCAATATCGTCACCTCAATCGAAAAACCATGTCACCTAACCTAGGATCAACATCACCTATAATATATGAGCGCCACCCAAACTGATGAACCAACTCAGCTAATCTGTATGGTAAACACCATCTTAATCCTATGTCCAAACCCACCACATTTTCATAGTACCATAATAAGCCTAAAAAATTAATTTTAAAAATTGAACACCTCGGCCTAATCTTCTTAAGGTATAAATCGTCTCACCCAGATCATACAATTTTTAATCAGGTGAAATCATGCCCATAGTAATATCTTGAAATTGTTTAATTAATCTAAAATTAAGTAATTAATTAAATAGTATCTCTATCAAATTACATATCATCGCACTCAACAATTCACCCCCTCCCAAAATGGGAACAAATCAAATAGAAATAAAGAAACATCCAACCTTGTGTTGGAAGATGTATGCTCATCCAATATAGGCCTCTTACTTGAGATGGTTTGGAAGAAAATGGAATTCTAGACAAACATATTAAACGTAGGGTAAAACAACTCCCATGGATTTAGATCTCTATATGGAGAGATCAAAGGATAAAATATGCAAGAGGATAAAATTTCTTATAGATGTGATTCTAAAAAACCCAACATTGATCGAATCAAAGCTCAGATATGGAAGATAGGCCAAAGACTAAGGAGGATGAATGAGGAGTTCCTTATGGCATAGAAGTGAAAAATGAGTTAAATGAAGAATGAAGAGGAGTACAGAAATAAATATAGAGGATAGAAGAAATGTAATTTATAATTTATTTCATGAGGTGCACATTTAGTTACCATGGATTTTCTAACCATTCCTCAATCATGCGACACCCACTGTCTAGACACTACACCTTTCATGGTCAAGAAGAATTGTTTCCAAATCCATTCACAAACTATGCATGAGCCTCTTCTAAAAACTAAAAAACACCCTACATAGTCATTCACCCCCTCCAGCATGATTTTTCTAACCGTGAATGGTAAGTATGGTCCCATGTTAGCACTTGGTATGTCGCATGGTTTTTCCAAACAATGTGCCTCTTTATACACACATTCAAAAGTTGGGGTTTCAAGATTTGATGCACATGAACCCCACTCAAATCCCTAGGGAACCTACTGATCTTTCACGGACTTAAAAAATTAATGCCTTGGATCAAAGAAAATCATGGAATTAATTTTATGATATTAATAAAAAATGTTTTTCAGACATCCAAACCCAAAAAATTCAAATGGGTTCAGGAATTACACTAACTCCAAAAAAATAGGATGCTATATTTGGGTTGGAAGAAAATCAGTCCTAGGATCATCATTCCATTACAACATGATAATTTTCAATATCATTAATGTAAATGAAGTAAAAAAAATACATAAAAAATATGGCCACATATTTTGACTTTTGAAAACCCTGCAATTGGGAGGATTAATAAAAAATGAGTAGACTCTAAGATATTCCACTATGAATCAGAGAGTAAAAAATCCAACTAAATCCCAATACATGAATTGAAAATAAAGTGTAGAGAATCCTTTGTGAATATACACACCCGTATATGCCTCCATCACCTCTCTACCAATAGTATCTTGAAAATTAATCACCCATATGAGATAAAAAGTGAACATTCAGTGTCCTTGAAGTACCTCACTACACAAATAGAGTTTCCTACTACTCGTTGTTGCAGACACCCATCAAATTGTTTTATCCAACCTTCCCACCACATATTTACATTCCTCGTACTGTAATTTGATCGTGTACCACTACACACCCTTTTTTTGCATCATTATTTTCACTTATAGGCTCTTGGGTGAATCTCATCCAATTAAAAAAATAATATATAATGACATATATTATATCTCCCATATCACTTTTATAAAAAACACCTCAAATTATAATTTTAAAACTGAAATCTTCAAGAAAACAAAAAACCCACGAACGATGCTGGTTAAACCTGATCAATCTATCCCACTAGCCCAAAAAAGAATAATAAGAAATAAAATCAACATTGTTGGAAATAAAAATGGCCAGTATCATACCAACCATCATCTTCTATAGGAAATATGACTTCCCTCTTCTATAACTCTATATGAAACTTGAAGACTCCACCTATAAAAGAAATCCAAATGACAAATTATTCATCAAACCTATATCTGCACTACCCTTCTAAAAAAGGCTAGATCCAACATTTATATCACCCATAAATGTTATTGGAACATAATCTTGAGTACATTTAGGAATTATTTTCTATGTTTTCTCAACATCCTTCGAGCAGTCTGAAACTCTAAACACATTACCCTGATCTTTGATTTTAATTCTTTCTTCACTAGTGGCTCGACCTATGGAGAAAATAACTTTATGTAACACCTAAAACACTTAGGTTGAAATGATTCATCCTCCAAACCCTCTTTGACTTTGTCTATGTATTTTTAATCATTTTTAATGATCTCCTTTGTTGAAAGTATGATTAAGTCCTCTACCCAACTGCATTTGTTACATCACCACATGCCTTTACGTCCATCCTATAAAGCATGTCATCCTTTCTTCCTTTCACATAAACCATTGATAATCGTGAAAATTTATATCTTTCATTATTAATAGAACTCTTGATTCCAATTTATCAATACTATAGAAAGGTGAAAATTTATGGCGTATATCTGATACATGTCACACATCCCTCAATGTCAGCATGCAACTTGAATTTGTAGTGATAAAAATATTACCAAAACCAATGAAATCACCAGAATATCCAATTACCATATTCAATATACCAAAATTTTCATCTTCTTAAGAAGAAAATAATTCCCTCTTCATTGTAATATTGATTGATGTTGCTGAATCTACCACCCATTCGGTGTACAGATCTACCCACGATAATCAATGACAACTAAAAGTAAATCATCCTCAGGCTGTATAAGGTATATGTCTGTACCCTCATAAATAGCATCATGAAAATTGTTTTTCTACATAATATTTATTATGACCTGAGGTGGCGTGTGTACACGCATTTGTGGAAAAATGAAAAATGGTCTGATGGGTGATAATCATTTTTCTATTATTATAGGGATTTGTATCGTTATATTTGTTTTGGCCAGATCTATGTCATTATAATTTAGGGGGAATTGGATGGAGACTGTAGGGATTGGGAAGTTTATCAATTTTTCATTACGAAGGAGGTTCCATGGTCAAATGGTCTCAGCGGGCAATCGTAAGGGGTTATGTATTTTTGAAATCAGTCCTCGTAGGATATGATTCCCTGGGTTTGTCTCAAACAGAATTATTTGTAGATCTAGAAACACCCCAGGGACCTATTATCCAAGATTCGGGGACCTTTATTCCAAATGAATATGCTCATTGGATGTTGATTCGGACAACGATATTTCATAACTCCATTGGTTGGGAGGATGGGAGGTCGGGTTAATCAGACCCTTTAGGGGGGATTATTTACTACTCGTGGACTCTATTATAGATTTAATCCATGTTCATATGTTCATTAATACTCCTTTTATTCATGAAACATGTATCCAAGGGCTACCTCTGGGATGCAGGATCATCATGAATATACTAGGATTTGATTCTACGGCAACAAGGATGACTTAATCGATGAAATGAGGTTCTCTAGAGTTTACCATCACCCATAAGAGACGGAATTTTGTTTGATGTTGGGGTCATACCCATAACATGGGATTCCTATATATCCACATGAGAGGAATCAGAGATCATGTAGTTCGGTTAGCATGGGGCCAATACCTACGACGAGGCCCATTCATTGGGGCCATAATTGAGTGAATATTTTTGGAAGGGTGACACTTTGAGCTCAGTCCTTCATGAAGGTGTCCTACATATCCTAGTTTGAATAGTAATTAGGGTTCTCTTATTTCATTTCTAGTTTATGGATTACGTACAGATGTTTTCCACTTGAGCGGGACATGGCTGGATGAACCCTTTCAGAAGGGCACCCTTTTTAAGATCAGGACTTAAAGAAGGAATCCTATGCATCCTAGTTAGAATAGGAATAAGAGTTATCATAGTTGATTCTTTGGTTGGGGCATTCACACGAAAGCTTCCCACTTGATGGGGACATGACTAGGTGAACCCTTTCTGAAGGGAACCCCTTTTGAGCTCAGACTTCCATGCAGCTGTCCTACATATCATACTTTGAAAAGGAATTGGAGTTCTTATTGTTCAAGACTGGGTTGGCTGTGTGGATGTTATGATCATCAAAAACCTATAATCATGCATGAGTCACACTCAGTGTGAGAAATAGGATGTTGTGATATATTTAGCAAACCACTCATCCTCACTCCCACTAATGGAAGAGGTTGGTCGTACAACGAAGAAGTCAAGGTTATGGTGGGTGATGTCACGGACCGGGGAACCTTTAATTATGGCATAAACATGGAGGTTATGTGGCTCATATATCCTAAAGTTAGGGACTTAGTTTAATGGACCGTGGTTTTGGGGTCCATTGCATGGTGAACATCCGATGTTTGGGGTGTTCTGGGTGGTCTATAAGGCTATCCCAGCTTCTCGGTGATGCTTAAGTCTCCTAGTGGTGGCCTTGGCCTACCGGTAGTCACGACCTATCGGTGGCCTCATCCTACCGGTAGCCCGGTGGCCTTGGCCTACTGGTGGCCTCGGCCTACCGTTAGCCTCGGCCAACCGGTATCTTGGTCTACTGGTAGACCTAGCCTACCGGTGACCTTGGGGTACCAGTAGCTCTCCACGGGTTTTCCAGTAGTGCCTTCTTTTTGCGCAAATTGGTATTTAAACCATGTTTTGACCCCATTAAGCCTGTTTTAAAGCCCATTTATGGAATTTAATTAAATTATTGGGGAGGTACCCTCCTTAATGGGAAAAACCCATGCGTTCAGGTCACGCCTTAAACAACGTTTTCAGAAACGCCTATAGCGCATCCTATGAGGAGTCCTACCTTGGTTACGGAGGTTTGCATCAGTTTTAATAGCTCTGAAGAGTGGGGACCTTTTATGTTGGACATGTGTGGTGGCCCAGCTGGATGGTCAACCCATGATCCCGCTTCATCCATGATTTCCAGTTTTTTCTCCATATCTTAACCATCCCGGTAATGTTGTATCTCATCCTTTATAACCAAAAGGATTCCCTTCTCCCTGGGTTTCTTTTTTTCTATCACCCTACACTCAGAGTACCCTTCCTCCTGAATATTTTTACCGCTGTTGTGACATTTTCCTTGATCTTGTTCCGTGGAGTTCCTGCTACTCATGATTTCCAGTTTCCATGCGATGACTTAACGTCAATCCTTAATCAATCAAGTAGGGATCTTACCTTTTCCTCTCCTCCTTGTGTATCATGCGTGGTGGGTGTTCTATGGTTCGCACGAGGAAGTTAATCATTTCATTAATGAAGATAATAATCAGTTAATGAACAAGGATGAGGAATATTGTTAATTTTGTTACATGTTCTTACCCATACATTCCCTATGATGTTGTTAGGAATTGAATGGCATTAGGCCTACTGAAAATCACGACTGTTGGGGGCCTTTGTTTTCACACCTATTTTTTTCAATATTTTAATCCATTTATGGTGAATGGGAATCATGTATGATGTAGTTAACACTTAAACTTGGTTGTTGAATATGAATTCCCATAAACTTATGTGATCACCCCAGTTGAACTAAATAATATAAGAGAATGAATTATGAACGTTGGGATGGTTCAAATATGAAATGGGTGAACAACGGGGATGTGAATGTTGTGGTTGGAATGGCATGAGTTGTTGTGTGGATGTGGTGGTGTTTGGAAGTAGGGATACAGGTTCCAATTCTTTGAGGGATCCCACTGATCCCACTTTGATGTTATTATTTATAAGAGAACCGGGTGTGAATGCTTAAATTTCCCGATAGTTTTCCTTCCTACTTTAATTGTTGTTTCATCTGTGGTTGTGCCAGTTATTTGCCTAGTAGTGAAGGGATTAACTCATATTTAACTGTTATGAAATGGTACTTGAATAGGAAAACTGGGAACTGTTTATTGTGTGCTTGTTTTTAGAGGTAGCAGTGCTTGGGAACCTTCTTGCATCTGTTTGAGGAGACATAGGTTGGGATATATGTTGGTATATATGTGTGTGATTATATGTTTTGTGTTTATTCTCACCCCATCCACATTGGGAACTTAGTGTCGGACACCCCATCTTATGGGGAAGGGCGTTTCCCCTAGTTACTCTCCTTCCTTCTCCCTCTTCCCTAGGCTGTGATGACTGGAGGTGACCTTACACCCAAGCCTCTTTGGGTAGGTTTCGATTTGTGTGTTGTTAGCCCAGGACTCTTTGGGATGGTTGTTTTCTCATGTGTCTTTGGGATGAGGCACTCGTGTGTGCGGGCAGAGATGTGTGGTTATGAGGCCCAGGTGTGTGCAGGTAGGGATGCGGATGGTTTTGAGGCCCAGGTGTGTGCGCGCAGGGAGAGTGTGGTAGCGTCAGGACGTTTTCCATTAGGGATGAGCAGTTATCTATTGGGGTAAATGGTGGTGCGGGGTACCCAAATGTTTTTTTATTTACTACTACCTTACTGATTGTGTTATTTGGTGAGCATGGAAAGTGAGGTGGGATGGATAGATTCATTGATAGATGATGTTTCTTATGCTTATCATGGGACTTTAGGAAGTCTCCCCTCTTGTGAACAAGAGCTTTAGGTTTTCCTACTGAGTATACTTTGTATGCTCACCCAACATTTACTTTTAGGTTTCTAATAGGGCTTCAGAGTCCGTGTGGGGCCTTAATAGTCTGGACGTTGGAGTTGTTGTTGGTCGTTGTTGGATTTCTCTTAGCCTTTTACTTTCTTGTTTGGTATTTTACTTTTGAGTTATTGTACTTTGTTCAGTTTTATTATTAAAACATGCATGTAGTTTGGTTTTACATTGAGTTTTCCATACATGGTGGTATTTGGTGTTGACTCATTCTTTCTCCCAATCCTAGTTAAAAAAAGGGTAATGTCTCCCATTTTGTGAAAATTTTATAACCTTGGTGCTAGTCACCACTCTAGGGCCTACTGGAGGTGGGAATCAGGGTTATTATCTCGTCTTCGGCTAGAGGAAGGGAGGGGACCTTTTCCTCCCCTTACATCATCTTGCAGAAGGTACATCGTGACAGAATGGTACGAAAGGTAGGTTGATGGATAGAATGGAGTATGGAGTCAGGCATAGTGAGGATTGCATTGGATGGTAGCGCAACAATGTTAGGTGATCTTGGTACGTGAAATAGACCAGGGTGGATCGGCTAGGACATGGGATTTTAGGTCCCCCCCGTGATCCGATTCAAGAACTCTAAGCCTATCAAATGAACAAGTGAGACTACATTTAGTGTAGGGTAGTGACCCTAGGGAAGGTACAAACATCATACTGATTGTGTTTTTAAATGACTTGGGGTATCTTGGGGGGGAATATTTAATAATAATACTAAAGAGACAAAAAACCAAACAAAAAAAATTACATTGCTACTCTGAGGGTCATTCCTTGTTTACCTTGCAGCTATGGAACCCGGACGTTATCCATGAGCGACTCAGGTGGTTGAGGCCCAGCGGATCGAGGTAATTGACCAGTAGAGGGTTGAACGAGATGAGGAGGATGACTTGTTGGAGAGGACTCTGTGCTCCTTCTAGTGAAAAACCCTCGAGAAGTACGAGGGAAGTGTTTCTGACTTAGTGACAGAGGGATGGCTCAAGGAGGTAGCCATCACCTTCTATTTGATCCATACTCCGAGGGAGTACTGGGTTCCATTGGCTGTCAGTCAGCTGAGAGGAGAAGTGCGTTAGTGGTGGACACTTTTCCTCGGAGAGAAGACAGAGGCATAGGTTTCATGGGCTAGTATCAAGAAGGAATTTCGTGAGGAGTTCCTCTCCTCTACGGAGAATTCTGAGAAGAGACAGGAGTTGCTCTCCCTTTAACAGGGAAGCATGTCAGTGAGGGATCTGGGGATCAAGTTCAAAGATCCCTTATGCTTATCCCTGTATCTCTTTCTGGATGAGGAGTCTTGGGAAAGATGGTTAGATGAGGCACTCTGTCCTTCTCTTAAGTACGCTTTCACTCCCTTCATCCTTCTGACGTACCTAGTAGTACAGAAGAATGTCAATATAGTAGAGAGGATTCACTTGAAGGGAGGCATTCCATGAGAGGGGAACCAGCTGGGTTTATCAATGGGGAAGGCTCTCAGCATTAGGTCTCCAGTGACAAGGCCTTACATGTTTTGACAAGCAGGGAGTAGGCCCCATCAGTTCTAGTTCCAAGATGTTGGCCCTCTCCCATTTTCCAAAGGGCCAGGACCGAAGTGTTTCTCTTACGGAGTTTTGGGGAACATCCAATGTAGTTGTCCAACTCAAGATCTACATGGTGGAGGTGGGCAGTTTTAGTACCCACCACAGTAGCATCTATTTCCGGTGAGGCCTCTCTAGTAGCAGTAGCAGGCCCCTGGACCTCCGAGGGACGACTTTGTGGGAGGAGACAAACACCAGGTTTCTCCTCAAGGACCTCGACTAGGGCATGGTTGGGGAGGTGGTCGACAGCAGCGAGGCAGATGAGCTGGGCATGGACAATTGCACGCCGCAGAGTCAGTAACTCCGGCAGGACTAGAGGTTGTTCGATGTACGATCAGTTTGTTCAACACTCTTGTTTCTTCCTTGTTTGATTCAGGAGCTTTGAACTCCTTTGTTACGCCCAAATTATCCCATTCTCTGGGTTTGGATACCGAGATACTTTTTGTGCCCCTAGTTTTGGGAGCACCATTTGGGGGTCAGACCATTGTGTCATTCTTTTTTCGGGGACGTAGACTGATGTTGTGACTGCATCAGTCTAGTGGAGACATTATTTCATTGGAGATGTAGTTGTACGATGTCATTCTAGGCATCGACTATATATTCTCCATGCATTACATCATATACTAATATCATAGAAGGATTGAATTCTCCAACGAGGATGGATGGCATGTGGCTTTTGTTGGGGAGTAGAGTTATCAGGTGGGGAGTCGACATGTGGAGCCACTCCTTTCTATGCTGGATGGGGTGTCAGTGGAGTCGGCGAATGCAGGAATTATGGATGTCCCATAGGTTGTAAGATAATTCCCTGATGTCTTTCCCAATGAGGTTGTGACTCTGCCCCCTCGACATGATGTTGAGTTTGGGATAGACTTACAGCCTGGTTCCTGGCCTATCTCGATGGATCCTTATTGGATGGCACCTTCTGAGTTACGAGAATTGCGGATTCAGATTAACGATCTGATGGTGAAGGGCTTTGTTCAACCTAGCGTTTCGTCGTGGGGTACTCCAGTTTTGTTCGTAAAGAAAGAAGATGGTAGTATACGACTGTACATAGACTACCAGAGGTTGAATCATGTGACAGTCAAGAATCATTACCCCCTCCCAAGGATAGAAAATCTATTTGACCAGCTGAGGGGAGAAGGTTGGTTCTCTATGATCGATCTGTGGTCTGGATACCAGTAGTTGAGAGTGAAGGATGGTGATATCTCGAAGATGGCTTTCAGGTGAATATATGGCCAATTTGAGTTCGTGGTCATGCCGTTTGGTGTTACGAACGCACCAGCTATGTTCATGAACCTCATGAACTATTTCGTCCGAGAGTTTCAGGACCAGTTCGTTGTGGTGTTCATCGACGACATCCTTATCTACTCAAGATCTAAGTAAGAGCATGTTGAGAATTTTATGGTAGTTATGGGAGTCCTTCGACACCTCCATATTTATGGGAAACTATCTAAGTGCAAGTTCTTGATGTGAGAAGTACATTTTCGAGGACACGTAGTGTCTCATAAGGGAATAACAGCAGATCCGTTGAAGGTAGAGGCAGTCGCTTCATGGGCAGCACCCAAGAATGTTGTAGAATTTCGTAGTTTCGTAGGTTTGGAAGGATATTACTGGAGTTTTTTGCCCGAATTCTCTTGATTTGTAGCTCCATTGACAACTTTGACTAGGAAGGACTAGGCCTTCGTGTGGAGCGACCAGTGCCAAACAGATTTTGGATACCTAAATGAGAAGCTGGTTAGTGCTCCAGTACTCAGATTACCAGAGGAAGGGGTGTTGTTTGAAGTGTTCTATGATGCTTCTATCCTTGGGTTGGGATCTGTGTTGATGAAGCAGTAAGGAGTGTTCTCTTATGGGTCTAAGAAGTTACCTCCTCATGAATGTAACTATTCCACCCACAATCTAGAGGTTGTAGCTATGGTGCTCGCATTAAATTTGTGGCGGCATTATCTCATCGAAGAGCACTTTGTGGTCTTCTCGGATAAAAGGAGCTTGAGTAATGTCTTTTCCCAGTGGGATCTGAACTTGCGGCAGCAGAGATGGGCTAAGATCCTCCAAGACTACGACTTCTAGATCTCTTATACTGAGGGAAAGGTTAATGTTATGGCTGATGCCCTATGCCGGAAATCACAAAAGGAAGTAGTTTTGGAATATGTAGATGCATGGAGAGCAATGGAAGAGTTAGTGGCCTTGCATTTGGATGTAAGGGTGGATGGTGGAAAAGGATATCTATTTCAGATGACTATAGTTTCCTCTTTAGTGGTGCAAGTGGAAGAGTCTCAGTGGGGGGACTCGGAGGTAGAAGTGATTCAAGATCATGTTTATCAAGGAAATGCTCTTGAGGGATGGTTTGAGGATTGTCAGCATCGGATGATTTTCTATGGAAGGCTATTTGTTCTAGAGATGATGCGTAAATGAGTTCTCCGTGAGTTCCATGGCTCTACTTTATCGATATATCTTGTGGTCTCAAAGATGTACCAAGGCATGAGGGGACAATTTTGGTGGCCCGGGTTAAAGCGGGAGGTGGTATAGTTTGGGCTAAGTTCCTAGTGTGTCAGCAAGTGAAGGATCAACACCATATTCATGGAGGGTTGTTACAACCTTTAGATGTTCCCGAGTGGAAGTGGGAAGACATCTCGATGGACTTCATCATAGGGATACCCAAGGATCAGGGAGGCTATGATGCCATCTGGGTAGTGGTGGATTAGTTGAAAAACTCAGCTCACTTCTTGGTGATTAAGGAGTCGAGCCCGATGAGTACCTTAGCCTAGTGGTACGTCGATGAAGTGGTGCAGTTGCACAGGATTCCAAGGTCTACTGTCTCCGATCGAGACATGCGGTTTACCTCACAAGTCTGGATGGGATTACAGCATGCCTTTGGCACCCAGCTTCGCCTTAGAACTTCTTTCCAACCTCAGACAGGTGGGTAGACATAACGAATGATCCAGATGTTGGAAGACATGGTGCGGGAATGTGTTCTAGATTTTGGGGGATCGTGGGTATGACACTTTCCTCTAGTGGAGTTTTCATATAACAATATCTTCCACTCTACTATCAGAATGACACTGTTTGAGGCCTTGTATGGAAGGCCATATCGTTCACCCGTTTGCTGGAAATATATTGGGGAAGCAGCTGTTCTTGGGCCAGAAGTGGTGTAGGGCACCACTAAGAAGGTTTATCTCATGTGTTAGAGGATAAAGGCCGCCCAGGACTGGTAGAAGTCTTATTCCAATCGTAGAAGGAGGCCCTTGGAGTTTGAGGTTAAAAATCATGTGTTCTTGAAGGTTTTCCCTAAACCTGGGCAGAGAATGTTTGGGAAGGGGAGTAAGCTCTCCCCTAGGTTCATTGGACCTTTCGAGGTGTTGGGACGAGTTGGTGAGGTGGCGTATCAACTAGTGTCGCCACCCTAGTTGGAGAAAGTTCACAACGTCTTTCACATCTCCCAGCTTCGTCAATATCTACATGAAGACTCCCATGTCATCTATTGGGGAGAGTTAGATGTCAAAAACTATGCGACCTTCATAGAACGATCAATCAAGATAGAGGATCATAAAGAGAAAGTGCTCTGTGAATCAACCATCCCGTTCATTCGTGTGTTGTGGAGGCATGGTGGCCTCGAGGAGAGCACTTGGGTGCGGGAGGCCCAGTTAGGTGTTCAGTATCCAGAGATTTTTTGAATACCTTGTTGTTTTTGTTCTAAGTTTTGTTGAGATGTTTTTCCTTGTTCTTTAATATATGAAATGATTTTTTTTTCTTAGCAATTAGATGATCTATTCCCTTTCCTCTGTGTGTCCGAATGTGTGATGATGGGAAAATCTGACTGCTAATCAGGATGTATTAATATGGATGTGATTAACCCTATGTGGGAGAGTCAGTGCCGTCCAAAGTGGATAATATCCTGACATGTAGGAAGGGAATCCCTGACTCATATGTTAGATAGTGCGATCCTTGTTCTTGTTGTGGATTTTTGTGGTTGATAACTCTTGGGGGAGTATTCTTGGATGTGTAGGGGGTTCTGTTCCAGATTCCGAACAACTCAGGGGTTTTCCCCAGAGAAGTATCTTTAGAGGGTGGTTGTTTGGACCCGTATTTTTATCCTTTATGGATTGTTCTCATATTATCAGGGATGAGAATAGTTTGAGAAGTATCTGATGTAATGGACCGGGATATTGGGGTCCATTACATGGTAAAAATCTGATGTTTGCGGTGTTCTGGGTGGTCTGAAAGGTCGTCCCAGCTTCTCAGTGATGCTTAAGACTCCTAGCGGTAGACGTGGCATACCGGTAGCCTCGTCCTGCCAGTGGCCCCAGCCTACCAGTGGCTTCGGCTGACTGGTATCCCGATGGCCTTGGCCTACTGGTGGCCTTGGCCTACCTGTAGCCTTAGCCAACCGGTAGCTTGGTCTACTAGTAGACCTAGCTTATCAGTGACCTTGGGGTACTGGTAGCTCTCCACGAGTTTTCCAGTAGCACCTCCTTTTTGCACAAATAGGTTTTTAAACCATTTTTTGACCCCTTTAAGATTGTTTTAAATCCCATTAATGGCGTTTAATTAAATTATTTGTGAGGTACCCTCCTGAAATGGAAAAAAACTATGCATTTTGGTCACGCCTTAAACCGCGTTTTCATAAACGCTTCTAGCGCATCCTATGAGGAGTCCTTCCTTGGTTAAGGAGGTTCACAGCAGTTTTAAATGCCCCGAAGGGTGGGGACCTTTTAAGTTGGACATGTGGGGTGGCCTAATCACATGGTCAACCCATGATCCTGCTTCTTCTACAATTTCCAGTTTTTTCTCCATATTTTAACCATCTCGGGAATGTTGTATCTCATACTTTATAACCTAAAGGATTCCCTTCTCCCTGGGTTTCATTTTTTCTATCACCCTGCGCTTGGAGTACCTTTCCTCCCAATGAGTTGTACCCCCATTGCGAAGTTTTCCTTGATCACGTTCTGTGGAGTTCCTGCTACTCCTGATTTCCAGTTTCCACGCGAGGACTTAACGTCGATACTTGATTGATCAAGTAGGGATCTTACCTTTGTCTCTCCTCCTTGTGTATCATGCGGGGTGGGTGTTCTATGGTTCCCATGAGGCAGTTGATCATTTCATTAATGAAGATAAAAACCGGTTAAAGAATAGGGATGAGGAAGTTTGTTAATGTTGTTACATGTTTTTACCCATGCTTTCCCTATGATGTTGATATGAATTGAATGGGATTAGTCTTACTATAAATCACGGATATTAGGGTCTTTGTTTGCGCACCTATGCTATTCTCTGTTTTACGCCTTGTCTGGTGAATGGTAATATTTTATGAATCAGTTAAACACTAAAACTCTGCTGTTGAATATGAATGGCCATAACCTTGTGTGATCACCCCAGTTGAACTATATAATATAAGAGTATGAATAATGAACATTGGGATGGTTCAGTTATGAAATGGGTGAACAGTGGGGCTGTGTTTTGTTATGGATGGGTGAAAAGTGGGGCTGCGAATGGTGTGGTTGTAATTTCATGAGTTGTTGTGTGGTTGTGGTGGTGTTTGGCAGTAGGGCTGTAGGATCCAGTTCTTCGAGGGATCCCACTGATCCCACTTTGATGTTATTATTTACAAGAGAACCGGGTGTGAATGCTTAAATTTTCCAACTGTTTTCCTTCCTTCTTTGATTATTGGTTCATCAATGGTTGTGCCTGTTAGTTTCCCAGTAGTGAAGGGATTAACTCATATTGAACTGTTATGAAATAATCCTTGAATAGGGAAACTGGGAACTGTTTGTTGTGTGCCTATTTTCTGAGGCTGCTGTGCATGGGAACTTACTTGTATCTATTTGAGGAGCCACAGGTTGGGCTATGTGTTGGTATAAATATGTGTAACCGTATTCTTTGTGTTTAGTTGCACCCCACCCGCGTTGGGCACTTAGTGTTTGACACCCCATCTCATGGTGAAGGGTGATTCCCCATAGTTACTCTCCTTAAGGAACCCTCTTCCCTTGGTTGTGATGGGTGGAGGCGACCTTACACACAATGCTCTTTGGGTAGGTTTTGATTGGTGTGTTGTTATCCCAGGACTCTTCGGGCAGGTTTTTTTCCTAGGTGTCTTCGGGATGAGGCCTATGTGTGTGCGAGAAGGGATATGTGGTTGTGAGGCCCAAGTGTGTGCGGGCAGGGATATGGATGGTTGTGAGGCCCAGGTTTGTGCAGGCAGGAAGAGCGTGGTAGCGTCATCACATTTTCTGTTAGGGATGAGCAACTAACTAGTGGTGGAAATGGTGGTGTGGGGTACCCAAATGTTTTTTATTTACTATTACCTTACTGCTTGTGTTATTTGGTGAGCATGGCCAGTGATGAGGGATGGATAGATTCCTTGATAGATGATGTTTCTTTTGATTATCACAAGACATTTGGATGTCTCCCCACTTGTTCACGATAGATTTAGGTTTTTCTACTGAGTATACTTTGTATGCTCACCCTACGTTTACTTTCTGGATTCCAAGAGGGCTTCGGAGGCCGTGTGGGACCTTATAATCCTGGACGTTGGAGTTGTTGTTGGTCATTGTTGTATTTTTCTTAGCCTTTTACTTTCATGTTTGGTATTTTACTTTGGAGGTCTTGTACTTTGTTCAGTTTTATTTTTAAAACATGCATTTAGTTTGGTTTTACATTGGGTTTTCTATACATGGTGGTGTATGGTGTTGACTCATTATTTCCCCCAATCCTGGTCAACAAAAAAACCAGGGTAATGCCTTCCATATTGTGAAAATGTCATACCCTTGGTGCTAGTCACCACTCCGGGGCCTACTGGAGGCGGGAATCAGGGGTCATTATCTCGTCTTTGACTAGAGGAAGGAAGGGCCGGGACCTTTTCCGCCCCTTCCATCATCTTGATGAAGGTGGGTCATGACACTTACCTTTGTGGGAGTTCCACAAAATGAATTTTGGGAAAGGGTAAGAATTTTACTTCACGTAGGAAGGAAAAATGATTATGAATCCTTTTATTGATCATCGTTCCACATTGAATGGAAATGTATGTGATCACCCTTGTTACCTAGAACAGGTTGGTTCATGTCAGCATCCCAAGGTTGGAATCTAGGTTACAAAGGAAATGTAGACTTATAGGCAGTCTAGGATTCCAAAAAGTTGTTTGGAAAGCCTTCATGACTCCACTTACCATTGGTATGTAGACTCATAGGGGTGTCATGATGTCCCTGATGATCTGATCATATAGGTCCAGCGGATTTTGATGAGTCTTTGGCATAAATCAAGTGGACTGGTTCACAGAGGAGCTATTGAGGACTGGATGGTAATAGAGGGGCACAATTATAACTGAAGGGAAGGACACCTGAAGAAAAATCATTTTGAATACTATTTTCTCATGTGGGATAGGGGAAACCCTATGTAGCACAATGCTATGTGGGTAGAGGGGTCATCCGCTTGCCAAATAAGTATACGAACATGGGTATGGAACACCGCGTACCAGAGTATTATGCGATCTAGGATTTGGTTCACTACGCTATTTGGGTTCCATCAGTATACCTGTGCAGTACGCAATATGAGGATTGATCCACATAGCAATGCACTGCGTGGAGTGCTATATTAATGGAGGGTCCAGGAACCTATGGTTTGTGTGGAGTTCATCCATGAGGATTTTATGGTTCGTAATGAAAAAATTAGGTTCACAGTTTACAAATTATTATTAAGTTCCTTATTTTTTTATGTTTTGTGGCAAGTTATACAAGTGGAAAAGTGGTTCGTGATTCACACTTCATTAATGATTCGAAGAAAAAATCATCCTCGTATCAGATACTCTCTTCCACCCATCTCCACTCTTTCTTCTCATTTTTCCCCAATCCCTCTTGTACTCATTTTATATAGTACTGGGGAAATAATATATGTGTCCATGTGGCACAATTTTCAGAATCCCATGAAGACGTATCTCAACTCATGGAAGACTAGGTATACTAGGGTTTGTGGAGGCTATGTTTTACAAGACATCGTTAGCGGAACTGTGTTAGCTTGATTTGTTCACAAAATGATATGTTTGAGAGAAGGTATTTGGATGGCCTCTGGGTGCTTGATTCCTCCAACAACGTAGTTTGTGGCTTCCTAGGTTTTGTTGTACATCGCTCCATGGGGCAACGCCTCGTTGGGCTTCTAGGTACTGGTGGTTCTTGATTCATGCATTCTTCGAACCATTCCTGGTGATGGTACACGAGTAACATAAAACTATTTAGGAATCTGATTTCTTCAAGTTTCCTCTCAAATTTGCAATTCAATTTGCATCCATTTTCCTTTTTGGGCTCATAGGAATGTTTTCTTTCTTTTTCAGTGCACTTATGGGGGTATTTACTTCCCTTTGTGAATTTTTGAGGACCCTAGAAATTCCCCCATCAGAATAGTGTTTGTTTTGAACCAAGAAGAGGAAATTCTGATGTAGCAACAGTCTTGAATTGAATTGGTTTGTGGTAGAATAGATTCATCTAGTTGGAGGGGACCATGCCTATTTGAAGGGGCCCATGTCATTTTTCCATTACTGTTTATCATAGTGAAAAGTTCTCTCAGCCTTCCCTTAGCTTCTTTTGTGCATGTTTACCACCTCATTCATGAACTCCGTATTCACAAACCACTTTGTATGTCTCGCGAACCTAACTCTTCACAGTTTCTTCTACCCACAAACCAAATTTTGGGTTTCAAAAACTACACTGTTGGATTTATAACTCATTTTAGGACATATTCATAGGATAATGGTACATGTTTTTCATGTTCTCCACACCGAACATTAAATAAGAAAATTGAACATTAAACCTTATTGAACAAAACATAAAATCATAATCAGAAAACATTAAATGTCATCATAACGAGGCCTTGGTTTTCCGTTTCTCCATTCCGAGAACCACTTAGCTTGCTGGTCCACACTCCGTGGGCCAGGGCATCAGGGATTTTAACACTCCATGAATATATGTGTGATATTTCTCCAGCGTACTAATGCAGTATGCAGGAAATGGTTTCCACATACCGTTTCTAGGAGCAGTACATAGAACCCCATAGAGACTCTCTTTTTATGTCCCATTTCCACTTTTTGTCCCTAATACAATAATTTTCTCATTGGACTGGCTTTTCAGTTGTATTTTCGATCATTACAACAAATAAGATCTATACCAACAGTTTTGGGAAAATCATTGGTATAGTTCACTTATATGGACCTATACCAACGGTTTTGGCCAAACCATTGGTATAAGTGAGTAAATTAGGATCTATACAAAATGTTTTGGACAAACCATTGGTATAGGGGGCACCTATACCAATAGTGTTTCCAAACCCATTTGAATAGGTCACAAAATCAAAGAATCTATGCAAATAGTTCTCAAAACCATTGGTATATGTCTATACAAATGGTATTGAGAACCGTAGGTATAGTAAAAAGTATTTTTTTAAAATATTCTTATAGAGAACATTAAATAAATCATAATTTAATATATTTATGACAATAAATATATATATTTATGAAATTATGTTAAAAAAATTCATGTTAGGTTAGTGCTTAGGTCGTTCAATCATAAACTGGATGTACTGGGATAAAAACCAATAGAATGCTTCTATTTTGAAATACATATACCAACTGTTTTATGGAACTGTTGGTATAGATATTTCATAATACTTATACCAATGGTTTTGAAAACTGTTGGTATAGGTCTATAACAACAATGTTTCAAAAACTATTGATATTGAACTATCCCCATGGATTACCAATGGTTTGGAGGCCTATACCGATGGTTTTAAACTATTGGTATAGGGTATTTTTTAAGTAGTGAATCTTTCTATGCAAACTTTAATGGATCTTCTACAGACCGTGATGAAATCGACCGAGATAAGGGCAACCAAGATCGAGGAAACTAAGGACCATCTTTAATTCTAAATTTCTCATTAGTAGGGTTTCTAAAAATATATTCTTAAACCGGATCTTATAGCTTACCCATTATATGTGCAATTGCTGCTATATAGATTTGGTCTTTCTGATGATGTCCCTTTGCCATTAGCTGACCATAATACTCACTTCATTCACCTGGAAGAACCCCAAGGGAATATTTGAGCCAATATTTCTTCAATTGGATAATTCATAACTACTCCGATTCAAGAGAATGTGTTTATAATAAAATACTCAGCCTGGACTCAGAGCGATGACAGTTGTCTCTCCACTTCTTTAAGACTAGACCCCCAGGAATACACATTTGTTATCAAATTTTCTTGACAAAACACTAATTGTGATTGGATCACCAAATGGGACCAACAGGATAGAGGATGCTTCTCTGATGAATTATCCTAGTCATTCTGGGTACATCAAACATGTTTAGAGTCCCCTGATCATTTGGAAGCGGTGAACTTGTGCCTGGTAGCTTGGGTCTCCCAGTTCAAAGCTTTATCTCCAAGTGAAATCTTTCCAGAACTATTGATTTTTGGTGTTCAAGCACCAACACTTTCTATTTATCACATGAAGTGTTGGGGATCATCTTATGGGACATCCACCAAATCATAGGACTCCACATCCTTGGAAACATATATGGAAAATTTCTTCCAACCACTGCTACTTGGGACAATACCAACCATGTGTCCCCATTAACAAGGAGTCTACTGTACTAGGCAGAGGGATTGCATGATCACCCCCTCTAGTCTCACTCTCTTATCCCATTTGAGGATTGGATATGGTCATTTATTCATGTGAATGAGGCTAGTCCAAGGTCCCATTACAGTCTAACTCATCCAACCCATCAGTCTCGACAATTTCCAGGGTCATGTTGCACCACCCTCAAAGCGGGACAATATACTACATAGGGATATGATCTTTGACTGTAGGTTCCACCTAAGCTTATATTATCAAGATTCCTTTCTATTTTTTTCAGTGGACGACTCTTCCCATCGCCAGACTTATATACCAGAGTCATAGTTTGTACTCTGATGATGACAGCTACACTGGCAGAGGGCCAACTAATTATTCTGATCGTTCCTACTCTTGCTCGACTTTATGAGTTGATGGGGAATATAAAATAAGGTAGAGCTCCACATCAAATTAGTGGAATATTTCAATTTATATAAGGGTGTATAGAAGAACATTTCCCCAATTATGAATATCGAAACACTATAAGGGTTCCTTAATTGGATATTCACCCCACCCTTCTTAACATCATTGTTGTTTATCCTATTACTATAAGAATTAGTGATGATTATGGGCTTCAAAATGATACTTCATACTTCTCTTTTTCACTATTCCATACCCTTCATCAGTAAATAATGGGGGACAGAGGCTGTTCTTTAAATGAATGGTCATAAATCATTGTACTTCGAGACGAGATGCTAACAACTCACATAAATTGAGTGGTTGTCTGGGATCTCTATCTCCACTACCGGTTTTCTAGGAAATTAAGGTGCCTTCAATAGACTGTGCTTCCTCCCATTTTCCAGAATAGGGAAGAATCTCATCTTTCTATTCGTCACCATTTATGGCTTATAATGATGTAGGAAGGTGCCACTATGGAGGTCATCATCCCCAATATGATGGGATCCACATTTTTATCACTGGAGTACTCCCAACTGTGGTTGGACTATTACCATAAAGAGGTGATGGGAAGACCAATTTGATGGGTCCAAAACCCATTAAATTTACTTCTCCCCAATGTGACCATGACATCCATTCAATTTATTCCTCCCATGTGATGATCATGATGTCCAGGCCATCTATTTCTTACCCTATAGTGAGAAGGTTCTCTATCCCCCATTAGATGAATCTGAAAGGGGTTCATCTATGTATCCCATTTTAGTAGAGATTTATTTGATGTTCTCCCCACTGTGGATACTATTCATGTTCCTAATGAGGCTATCCCCAGCAGAGTGTCACCGGATACCCTGGAAATCATGTCCAGCCCCCCATGTCCAGCTCCATAGGCCAAAACATATGTGGGGAGGGAGAGCTCCCCAGCCTGGTTAACCTATCATAGTTCCCTTCCTACTACTATAATGATGTTTTCTACCTATATAACCATTGAATTGGGGGAATAATAAGGCCATGATGCTGTGAAGAGGCATCAAGTGGTTCTAAAATAGACATGGCATCAGTAATGCTTTCTCACTGTGGAATCACCTCTAGCTAGCTTTACTGATGAAAAGGAAAACATCTGATGGTTATTTTCTAAACTGGGTTCAGGTGTATTTGATTATTAGCATTTACACATTCCATATTGTCATATCTTGTTATGACCTCACTTCTTGTGAGGTAAAACATTCCAAATTCAATTCTTCACATACTTTGGACATGACCCTCTGAGATGTTTTTGAGGAACTTGACCACCTTTCGGCTGAGGAAGAAAAGTCTCATGATTTTGTGATCACCCAAAAAGATGAGTTATGAGAATTTAAGGCTCACATAATGAGGTTGAAGGCTCAAATAGCCTAATTGGGTTCCAATTATGACGATATCAAGAATAAAGGGTGGGATCTTGAAGCCGTTATGGAACGTTGCACCCAATGGTCAAAGATGAGGAAGAAGACATAGCTACTTAAGAAAAAACTCTTGATGGAACGTGGTAGTCCTTTGTCATTATTCTTGAAATGGAAAGTCGATTCTTAGTATAGTTTTTACAAATCATGATGTAATGGCTTTGTTTTGATACTATGGAGAGACTCCGGAATGTGGATGTTCCTCCATTTTTTGATGAACTTGATGAAAATAATATTCCATAAAATACTTATTCCTTTCATTTTATTGTTATTTAAACTGATCAAAATCAACCATATAAACATTATTTTGATCAGGTATTAATTCTAAATTGTGATTTGAAACCAGTAAATTGAAACACTCGAATCCATCTCTAAATTTTTCCCGAGTCACTGGACTAAACGAGCATAGTTTGACTTTTGTTGTGGTTATATAGAAAGCCTCATGAACATTTTTTCCATTGTTCTATTATTAACTAATTTTTTTCTAATCCAGTTTTGTATGGCCTTAGCAGGTTTCAATTTGACTTTTTATTAGGCCGACCTTTGTGGGTTTTCGACCTAACAAGTTTTATGTTTCTTTTTTGTATTTGAAAGCTTAAAATTTTGTTCCTAAACCATGAATAATACAGGTTTAACGATATGGTACTCATGTTTTATCCATGTGGGCCCTCTGTGGGTTTTCACACTGGTGAGTATTGCATCTTTTTCATTGTCAGCTTATATTATTTCCAGTCAGACTTATTACTGATGTTTTATGTTGAACAGTCATTGACCCAAATTTATGGGGAGGGACCCCAATTTGGGATTCATCAGCAGGGAATTACCAAATAACTCTCACACAAGAATGATGGATTTTCCATGACCCTAACTTTGTGAGTTTTGGATTTATATGGGGCTTGGGAGCTATTTGAGTCATAAAGAGGTTGGATAAGACTCTATTGAGGACTAATTTTCCATTTGTTGATGGTCATTTTGTAGGAAACATATCCAGTTCCACTGAGGAATGTTGTTCACAGTCAAACAAAGATGTATGCAGGACACTATCCATCCACTTCCGGTGGCCTTTGAGATTTGTAACACTTTGGATTTTTCTTGAGTGGGGACCATAGTTGGTGTCTTATCCAAGGGTTTATCTTTAAAATATTAAGGACATTTGTAATATATTTTAATGAGAGACCACTCGCACACAAATATTAATTTTGTAGGGGAGAGCTAGTAAATAGTACAGTTTAACATCATATAACTAGGACACTTAGAAAATATTATGGGAGATCATTTTACTCTAACCAAGGGAGAGTAAATTATTCCTAAATTAAATTAGAAACTATCTTCATATTTATGAATTTGAAAGAGGAAAATTATGTAAACTATAATCCAGGGGGTGTCCAAATCTGGGGAGTGAGATGGTACATAAATGTCATCCTGGTGTACAAAAACGTGAAAGGACTCTCTCGAGGAATAATTTTCCTTTTCATGGTGGTTGTTTTATAGGTGGAATATGAAGCATCATTGGGGCATGATGTGTATATTCAAAAAAAAGGTGTTCACAAAAAACTGGCCTTCCATCTCTGATGGCTATGAAGGAATATGGAAATTGGGATCTTTCTGGACACGACGTATAGCTTATGGAAAAGGGTGTGCCCAAACATGAAAGGGGAACATATTCAGCTAAAAATTACTAAGAGAACTATACATAATTGGTGGAATTTTGTTCATTCATATGTGGATCAACTTCACAAATAGGTATGGGGCATCATTATTTTGTAAGAGCCTTAAATGAGACTAGAGGCGAATCAAGCTAGGATGTTCTGATATATCCAAAAATGTGGGTATGAAATATACTGTAAACCATGACTTTAAGAATTCCTGAATTATGAGGTATTTCATGAGGCTTTGAATCCATTAGGCGTACCGAGGTAGGAGAGGACTCTCCTGAGGATGAATTTTCCTTTGGTTTTTGTCCGTTTATAGGCCACATATGTAGAGTCACTGAGGCATTATGTGAATCATCAAACAAAGGTGTTCATAGGACACTAGTCTTCCAACTCCGATGGCCAGGTAAGTTCATGGTGATTCAAGATTACTCAAATCACAGAGTTTGATGTATGGAATGAGTGTATCTAAATACATTAGAAATGTCTAGGCGGTGATTCACCCATGGGATCAAGTGATCCCCTAGATAGATCTAGCTCATACATATGGTACGGCATTTGTCCCATATTTGGATTACCCATCAGTTTATTGTCTTATGGCTAGGACCTGGGGATCCTTATAGGGAAGGGAACCATAAAATGCCTTTTTGGGTTGTGCTTCTAGGACCAAAATCCTAAACTTATTTTCTATGATGTCATGTCAGATCTCCTATAATGGTCCTTAAGATCATGTGAGCAATGCCTGATGTGAGAAATAAGGGATTACAAGGATTTTGTGTCACCACTGAATAATGGAAGAATCAATAGTAGGGAGCATTTTATTCTTAGTCCAATACTATGCAGTTTTACATCGTGCATTTAAGATGAATTCCATACAATTTATCACCATGTTGGGTGGACTTAGGGTAAATCTAATGTGGAAGAAGGTAAATATGATTACTCTTAATAACCCCTTTAGATATGAATTTTATCGAGATTCTTTTCATTGACACAATTCATGCCTAGAGAAGGAGTATCTCAATACATTTTGTTTCTGAGTCTGTATCGTAGGATTTAGGACTACCACACATCTCCATAGTGGGAAACGAGGTTACATAGGACACCTAATGAAAATTCCTCCTGGTGGTCTTGCCCATATGCAAGAAATAAATGTATTTGTCTGAGGAGGTTGAGCCAAGATAAGAATATATTCATTTACATTACGTGTTTCAGTTTAATTTCATGCAACCGGGACCATTCTGGCCTTACAGTTTAGTGTCGTGTTGGAAGGACATTGGCAGCACGGTTTACCAGCATGTTTCAGAGAAAACATGTCACAAAGACCTTGAATATCTTTGATTTAATCATGTTCGAGATATTCTAGAATTCCTTAGACATGAGGTATGATAGAAGGTGTAAACCATTTTCTTAGGGATTCCTTGGATCAGGAGGAATGACATGGGGCTTGAAATCCATTGGGTGTACATAAATAAAAAAGGACTCTCCAAATGATGAATTTTCCGTTGGTTGATGTCCATTTTTTAGGAAAAATAAGCAGAGCCACTGGGGCATGATGTGCATAGTCAATCAAAGGTGTTTTAAGGACATTGGATTTCAATCTCTGATGGCTGTGAATGTTTATAGGGACCTAATATTTCTTGGATTATAGTGTTTGACAAATGGGAATGAGGTGTTTGGGAATGTAATAAATATACGAACCTTTATTAGTCATGAACTACTAAAGTTTCCACATATATCATACTCATATGTTGGGCGAAGCATGATCTTTTGACTCCTTATGGGTGTCGGAATTAAAACTTGTAATGTTTGTCATCTCTTTTAACTTTATTATGTAGGGAATTGGGTGAATTTTTTGGATTTCATAATATCGAGAACTAGTCCACACATATTTCGTGAGGAACCTTGTAGTTTAATGTCATGTAGTTTGGACCTTGTGGATTTCCCTGTGCGAGTCAGACATATACACAGAGGAAGGGGAATTTATTGATTGGGTGGATGAACCAGGATGGATGACCGGTGTGTCACTATGTATCCTTACAGGGAATTAATTAGTCTATACGTAGTTATGGAATATAATTCACCACATAGGTCTATCCCATTTTTAGGGAAAAGGGGAAAAAAATTGTTGGTGGATTCACAAAGATCTTTGGTCAAGGTATCACTATGTATCCTATAATAGTTGGAATCAAGCCACATTTAGTTTTTTAAGTTCCCTACAGAGGTTTGTTCCTCATATATGCAATCAGGAGGGAATTTTCTTCATTAGTGGATGGGGAAGGATTGTTAAATTTGGGAATGACTATGTAACTTTCAAGGGAAGGAATCAATCCACAATTAGTTCTGCAACTTCCTATCCTGTATTGGTCTAGTCCATACATAGGGGGTGAACTTTGGTTTTATCCCCCATAGGTCTTGGTCTTATTATAGTCCTCTGTGACTTTTTCACATAAGGGATACCTTACCACTGATCCTATGATCACATGAGTTATACTCGATGTGAGAAATATGGAGTGACAAGGATTTACTTCATAGTATGGGTGGTATAGGATATAATAGGGGTATTCTATTCCATGTGATGGATGGGACAAGATCGAGGGTCAAGTCATCTCTATGTATCCTAGGGATGAATGGGAATCAATCCATATGTAGTTATTTGGGAAAATGTGTTGTTTAACATCTGGCAGAAAGAAAAAACTCTATACAGTTTAATGTCTTGTGTTTGGGATGATTTTATCATGCAATTTATTATCATATGATTTGGACGAAGATGTTATGTGGTTTAACATCTTGTAGCTAGGATGCATTGGTTGTGGTTATGCGAAATATTTCTTCAGAAACCATCCATTGGTGGGAGTCGTGATGAGTTGTTTATCCATTGATATTAAGGAATATGCCCCCATTAGAGTAGACCCTATGTATGGCATATGGTCCCTCCCACTATGGATCATGCTTTTGGGGATTCTTCCTGAGTTTCATTAGGGTTATGAGGACCAATACCATATCTCCTTCATGGAAAGATTGAAGGCGATCTTTTTTGTTGAAGTCTCATACAATCCAATTTTGGTAGACTTCCAAATGGTGAAAAGTGTGAAACCTTTTCTCATCCAGCTACTCTAACACATCAAACTATTTATAAGATTTCTAATTCATGGATAGTTGATCACAAATGGAAACAATGAGTTGTTTCACTTGAACTTCAATGGGAAAACCCACTTTGCCCTGTATACTAGTGAGTAGAGGGTTACCCGGTAGTCAGTGCGCATCATGGTCTGATAAGCCCATAATGCTTGAAAGATCTTGTCTGGACATGATTTCTATCCTTTTCCACTATCTTCTAGAGTATATTTGGTATATTTTTTTTAAATCCTCTATATGCCTATTAGCCACTACATGGAGGCTGGATGAATAGTTGTATTTGATTCCAGACTCCTGTTATAACTTGTCCAACTCATCAGAGAAGAAGTTAGTGCCATATTTTTTCTGTATTGTATGAGGGATAGCAAATCTGGTAATGATGTTGTCCTTCACAAATCTAACAATTCATTTTTCATCGACATCTTTAAGGGGTGTGGCTTCAGCCCATTTTGAGAAGAAGTAAGTTATTGTGAGAATAAACATAAATTGTCTAGCTGTGGTGGGAGGATACAATACCATAACATACACCCACCATATAGAAAATGGCTCAGAGTACATATCTGTTTGAAGTAGATATGGGGGTCAGTGATTATAATTTTCATGAACATGGAAGGAGTGTACATTCTTGTACAGTATGGTGAAATATTGTATAATAGTGGGCCAATAGTATCCAATCCATCAAATTTGATGGTAGAGCATGGAAATTTATTGGTGTTCTCCACAAGTTTTGTTATGTACTTATTTCTTGATGGCCTCAGTCTCTCCATCATCTATTCACATGAAATGACCGCATTAGGGCCTCGTTTGTAGAGAACCTTTTCTTTGCATACACCATTGTATAAGATGAAATTTACTACCCACCTTGGGATATGTTATATTCCATCCCTATTATGTGGGATTTCCCCCATTTGGAGGTAATATACAATGATATTCGTCCATCCGGTGGTGGGATCGTGACGCTCCAAAACATGGTTAATCTCATCAAATTTTTTTCATGTTGTTTAGGATGAATGGAGAGACCATACAGTAGTGGGAAATGCTAATGAATTTTTCATCTTGGTCTGTATCATCTATGGTTGTGGCTTCATTTTCCAATGCACTGGATCGAGCATTTTGTGACTGGAGGACATAATTCAGTGTTTGTTCTGATGGGAATTCTGCTATCTTCTCTCAGACATCGTTCATCAGAGGTTTCAATACTTATTTCTCAATGTAATAGTCGCCATTGACATACTGGATAACTAGCTCTAAATCACCTTTTACCTTCAAGTGTTCATCTTGTGCATGATGTGCTATCTCTAGGCTTACAATGATGGCTTGGTATTTTGCTTTATTGTTTGTCCACCCATCTAAAAGAAATAAAGAATAAGGTAAGATGGTATTTTATAGAGATATGAGTATAACTACCATCCCTACTTTGTTGACCTTGGGATCGTCCATCCTTTTCCATGTCAGGCTTCTGGAGGCATTGTGGAAGTAAATTTCTCATTCCTGTGGGATTTCATGGACATTGAATACTTCTTCGTTAGGAAGTTTAGTATCCAATGGGGTCATTTATCCCAAAGGGTGATTCACTCGGAAATATGCTAACACCTGGATCATGATGGATTTTTGGGGGACGTACCATATGTAGTGCTATAGCAGGATTACTTCCCATTGTGATAGGTGCCCAGTTAGCATAGGATGGGTGATGATATATTTGAGTGTGTTGTAGTGGGAGACTATATAGACCTTATTATGATACACGTAATGCCTGAATTTATAAACCATGATTATTAGGGATAGGTGGTTCTTATCAACTCATTAATATCGAGTGTCATCATTGATCATTATTCATATGAGGTAATCAAGATTTTTCTTTCTTCCAAAATCATTATTCTATGCATGGAAATCACCCAACGACCATTCCATGGAGGTTACATACAATATGAGTGGTCTTCCATCCACTATCGGCATCAACACCAGTGGGATTTGGATATAACTCTTGATATTTTGGAATTTTTATTGAAAATCATTATACCACTGGTATGAGACCACTTTCTTCGTCAAGCTGGTGAAAGGAAACACTTACCTGCAAGGATGGATTTGAAGTAATAATATAGTCCAGATGCCCCTAGAGACCCCTCAACACTATGAGGTTGTAAGGTGGAGAAATTCTAAGGACGGAATTTGTCTTCCCAAGATCTAATTTGATGATGTGATGGTGTTTGATGAAGATGTGGAATTTTTAATAGGTGACTATGAAATCACACTTTAGGGGATTCAGATTTAGACTCTGTAGTCGCCGTTTATTGAAGATAGTTTCAGGATTTGTCAGGTTGTTTGAGTGTTGTTGTGATTTAACCACTAGGTCCTCGACATAGCACTTGATAATGTTTCCTAGGAAGGGCTTGAAAATGTGATGCATGGCATGTTAATACAAAGCAATGATATTTTTCAGACCAAATGGAATCACCTTATAGAATAATAATTCATAGGGCATCTTAAAGCACTAGATTCATCATATTCTTAGGCCATTCAGATCTAGTTGTATCTAAAATAGCCATCCATGAAAGAGAGGGCCTCATATCTGGTGGTCACATCGATCAACAATTCGATGATCGGGACCAGGAAATAATCTTTCAGGAAGTGTCGATTAAGGTTCCTGAAGTCAATGAAAAATCTAATCTATACATTATTCTTTTTGACAGAGATTATTTTTTCTAGCTGGATCAGATATTAGAATTCTGGATGAAGTTATCTTGGATCAGTTTTTCACATTCAGCCTCTATTTTGGAAGCTTTTTTCGGGTGTGTCTTTCGGGAAAACTATTTGTAGCCACAATGGTGTTTCAGAAGACCCTATTGATTAGTGGTGACCTAATGATTGAGGCTAGGTATTTCTATATAGTTTCAAGCAAAGACATCTCAATTATTATTTAAGAAGTATTAATATTATTTTTTTCCTCCAAAGGCATATCCACACTAATCAAAGTGGGACGCGGGTCATTTTTAGTACACAGGTTTACCTCCCTAAGTACATTGATCATGGTGGAGACACCCTCTTTGAATGTGGGAGGGGTATCGTTGAGGTCTTCTTCTTCATCATCTTCATCCTCTTAATCATCTTCATCATCTTCATCATCTTCATCCTCTTATGATGGAGAGAGGATAGTAAAAAAGAAACCTCTGACTTTGGGAAATGAATTGTAATGTTGATCCATGGAAATTGAAACAGCTCCCTTTTCCCAGACTAACTATGGGGAATTATATAAATAGGATGGTATTTCCTTGCTTTCTTTTAGTGAAAGTACATCATCTTCTACCTTGAGTAAGGAGGCAACTGTCTTGGACCCTATGGATGGGATGGGAAAATATTTATTTTAGCCCTCCATGTTATCATAGGGATCAGTACACTTTTCAATGTCCTTGGACTTGGTGGCCATAATAGAAAACATGGTGATGGTTGAGTTCTTATTCAAGATTAAACTTATGCACTCCACTTGGTTGATGGGTAATACATAATTTTCCCCAATCTGTTTTAGGGGATTGATTGGAGTCATTTCCAATTCGTCTGGTGTGGTGATCCAATCAATATTTTCGGTTAAATATTACTTCTCTATTGGTTCATAGAACATTGCATCAATGTAATGAGACTCACAGGATTGAAATGGAGATTTATCAATATGCAATGACCCATTTTTCCCATTAGCACAATATTTTATCCATTGATGGTATGATGAAGGGATTGCAGCCTATTGATGCAGCCATGACCTCCCTAACAATACATTGAAGGCCATATTTTGCCTCCCTACAAGAAACTTAGAATCAGAATCAAGGTCACCAAGACATGTTTTAATATTGATTCATCCAAAAAACATCTTCTGGCATTTTTCATATTCTAGCAGAGTTGTGGTGTAGTGTGTTAGACTGTCCTCATCATAGCCCAAACTATGAAGTGTTCACAGTGGGAGTAGGTTGACTCAAGAGCCATTACCGGAGAAAATTCTCCAGTCATCAATGCCATTAATCTTTTTAGACACATATAAGGGTTTGATGTGTCCTTGAATGATGAAATCCTTATCTTAATCTATGAATAAGATGACATCGTGGAATTCTTCAGGATTTGTCTATTTCTGATAGACTTCGGTAGTTTCTACTTTAGCCTCGAATTCATGGGGACTTAGTAAGGCTTCAATGAGTACCTCACTAAGGTCTTCTGACAGACTCAAGGCATCCAAGATCGATATCTTTGCTGGTACTGAGGCTAGCTACATCGCAATATCATATTTCTACCTTAAAGATCAGCGCTTCTCAGCTTGGTGATGTTCTTTCAAGGGTTTGTTAGGGGCTTGATCTTTGGAAAAAGATGGTCCGACCTCTGTGACGAGAGCCAATGGTGCTTCTATTTTTTTCAGTTATAGATGAACAGGTCTACCTGTATTCATTTGAAGATTGGACATCTATTATTCATTTGACAGATACTCCAAGATGATTGGGCCCATATTTCTTCAAGTGGGGGTAGATAAACACTTTGGTTCCTAGTGTGTCTTCTGCGGAGTTCTTCTGTGAGTTTCCACAACATTAATAGTTTGAGTTAAGGTGTGGCTAAGAATTTGACTCATGTCATGATCATGCCTTCCTAGAAACACTAGGAATCTATGACCTCTTCCTCCAGCTCTCTGATTTAGCATGGGGAATTTGGGTTCGTGGCCATAGTACCCATCAGATAAGGGGTCTATCAAGTGAATGACATTAATGGATTCGTCAATCAGTTCTTGATCCAACAATGATTCTATCTAATAGTCCTCTTCTTTAGATTTCATTTGGTGGGGAGTTTCATGTTGTTCCGTTTGGAGTGGTGGTTCCCATTGTGTCATTTGGTTGGGTGGCCCAAATTATATCATTTGGAAAGGCAATTCCTGTTTCCTCAAGTCTACTGGAATGATGGCTAAAATCATTAAGACCAGTTTTGGGATTCTGTGAAAGATCATCTTCTTTATTTCTCCTTCTACCCTTATGGCCCTCATAGGACTGTGGGTCTGAGGTTGATGATTGTTTTGCATCAAGAGCTATTTGAGCGAAAAATTGGATTCTTAAACTATGCATGGTGGATTCCATGATCTCATATGACTGCTTTCCGAGTCATCCAACTATCAAAAAAATTATCTTTTTTTTTCTGGTGAATATTTTTCATTCCTATTTCTCTATTGGGTCTAATTCAGAGATATATGTAACTTCAGCTAGTAGGAGACCTGACCTGAATTATCTGGAATCCACTATCTTTTTCAAGATATCCTTGAAGACAATGCACTCCTGGATGGGGTGCCCTAGTATCCGGTTATGGTGACAATAATTTGGATGGTCATCGAGACTCACTTCATCGACTCACTTTGTCTCTAGTAGCCTGAGTAAGTTCTAAATCATTGTAGCTATGAAGTAGCCACAGACCTGGTGATCCCAAAACATGTGTACCTTATTTAACTATTCCTCAAAATGGTTTTTTGTCACCTCATCTATCATCTTGCCGAGGTGGGGTGGTTGTTGGTGCCCAGTGGGTCCTGTAGAGTTTGGTGGATGCCTACAAAATGGGGATGGCAGTGGGGGTGGATTAAGAGTGATATAAGAGTCATTATCTTTTCTTATTATTTTCCCTGGGGATGTTGGGGCCACTCATGACATGAGATTGGTCTGCTAAAGGAGTCTTCTATACTTTGGGAAATTGTGGAGAAGTCTCGAAACCCAATTGTGTACATTAATGGAGTGAGTGGTGTCTTGAATTCATCATGAAGATTACTAATGAACATAACAATCATTTTATCCTAGGGGAGTGGCCATTTCAATGTGTATGTTAGGCCTTTCCATCTGGCGATGAAGTCTGAAACTATTTCATTCTATCGCTACCAGCAGTTCATGAGATCACTGAATGTTGTCTTAGGAAATGTCAAACAAAACTGAAAGAATAACTATTGTTGAAGTTCCTCTTATATTATGATTATGTTAGATGAAAAGCTATTATACCACATGAATGTTGATCCCTACAGTGTTCATATGAAGCACCATATTTTTTCTGCTTCTTATTTCTTGGGGTTGTCCATCATTGGGTCACGGTAAGATGCATAGTGCCTTAAAGGTTTTTCCAGGTCTCATAAACCATTGAACATTGGGAATATGGGGTTCCCAATGTTTGGTGGTGGTGGGATTTTTCTCACCCAGTTAGGGTATATTTTGTACTCTGGTTGTATCAGAGCTCATCTCCCTTCCATCGCATTTAGTCGGGCTGTCAATTGCTTGACTGTAATCCAAATCCCTTGATGCATATACTGATGGACTTAAGCATGGACAGGTTCCATAGGGGGTAAATATGGACCTGTCAGCACTGCTATAATTTGGAGTAGATACCCAGATGGGGGAATCCTTTTAAGGTTCTCTTGAATGAATTCTAGCAACTTACCTAGAGGAGGGAAGTCTTAAGGTCTTTTCAGGGCCAAATTCAAGTATACTGGTGGTCCCAGTGGTGGATTGGATGGGAATATGAGCTTAGTATCTTTTACTGGGATGAGTGCATGTGGAAGAGGAACCACATCTGGGAGATTCTTTTTAAGTTCCACCTGAAGAATGCATCCAGAAAGATAGCTTTTGAGATGCATCTCAACATCGATTCACCTGAGATATTTCATTTCTTCCTCCTACATGGTGAACCTTTCCTCGAGCATGAGGGACACATTCTCAAGGGTAGGAGGTGGTGGGTCATTGACAACCTAGTATTTATTCATCTCCCTATTGGGAATTTGTGATGGAGGTAGTAATGTATTTACTCACGGTGCGCCCAAATTCAGTGTAGCTCTATGGTTCCGGGTATGGACACCATCCGGATCAGTGTAGGACACCTCTGAAAGGGTACCATGTTATCTCACATCTTCAAAATTTGTATCAGTTACTTTAAAATATTTGTGACTAAATATTACCTTGTTCACTGATACGTACCACTTTGAGGGCGGTGTACTCGATGCCGAATGATAAGACAACTTTTTGTGACCTTCGTTGGAATTTTTCCTTGAATTTTCTTGTATCCTTTGGATTTATTGGTAAAGATCAACCCAAAGGGAGACCTGATATGACCTTGAAATGTGCCTTCTTCTCGAAGGGTATGATCCATGAGACGGGGTTGAACGGATGACCTCTCTACTCACCATCCTCTCCAGATGGGAGAATAAAGATGTCCATTGTGTGGGAATGTGAGGTAAAAATACCCCCATCCCTATGGTATGGGATTTATTTCGTTCTTTTGTTGATGCACTATGGCCTATATTTGTTGGTCTTATTGGAAAATTGTGTGTTAAAAATACCCCCAGCCCTGCGGGCTGGGGCTGTTCCTATATCACGGTTGTAACTGCTGCTATTTCGACCTTCTTGATTTTACACACTCTTTTGTGGGTTTGAGTTGGGTATGGTGATGGGTTTTCATGAGATTTATTCTCATTTGAGAAAATAATAAATACTTTCTGGTTGGATTCCCTTAAGACAAAATCCTACTGGATGTACTCAATTTCCTAGCTCATAATCTATTTGATGGCTTGATCTCGTTGGGCCAGATGCTATTGAGACTTACTCTAGGTAAGTTCTTATTGAGTGTTCCTCCTTTCCTGATTATGGATTTAATATGATTACTAACTTTGGATAATGACATTACAAGATATCTTTTCTAACAAGGTCATCTGAATAGGATGTGGGGGAAGTTTAGAGATCCATGTTCTCCCCATCCCAGAATTTGAACTCTATATGGAGCATCATTGATGAGGAAATAAAACTTGTACAGAACATGGAGGTAGTCCAACTCAATTTTTTTCTTTCACCTCTCTCATTGAAGTTGTTGTGTAGATGGGGGGAGGCTTCCCGATTGATTAGATGGTAGAGCTCTCCTAATATGTAGACATGGTCTTTATACACTTCAAAGGGAAAGAACGTATCTTTTATCTGGCAAAGAGTCTTCCATATATTAAGGCAAATGTTATTCATACATTCCTTAGACAAAACCCTTAGTATGTCTAATAGAGAAGTGGTTTTACGCCAATACATCACTGGTATATTATCGTTTGCTATTTTTCTTATCATGAGCATCATATTCTGTTGTTGGCCTTCTAGTGATCCTTTACATGATATGATCATCTTGACTGCTTGTTAATGATTTTTTTCTAAGAAATAGGGCTGGTAGAAGCCTCATTTATATATGAACAATGTAGGGGAGGCTCAAAAAATTCATGTTTTCCTGAACCATCCTCTATTAAAGAAAGGAATCACTCATCATGGACAAAGTTTCTTACTTGTCTAACTTCATTTTTCTGAGTGCCTCGATGTAGGAAGTATTTCATACATTTTTCCTGGAAAAGATAGGACCTTCATTCCAGTGGGAATTTTGATTGAATGTAGGACCTTCATAATTAGTGCTACAATGTAAAGGGATACTATTTCAAATTGATTCCTGACCGCGGGGAATGTCTATATGATGTATCCTTGTGGAGGACCTTCATGGCGGGTTGTTGTAAGGGGAGGTCCTTCTTGTTGCTTGATGTCACTAAGGGTAAGATCCTCTCAATGACTACTATTATGGAAAGGGATACTATAAAATCATGACATATGGTTGTACGGTGAAAAATATCTATAGAGTACATCTTGGGGAGGTCCTTCAAGATGTAATATAATGAGTGTACGACCTTCTTGTTACTTTATGATGCTATGGGGAGGATCTTCGTAGCAACTACCATTATAGGGAGGGCCTTTTAAACGGCTGTCATCATGGCATGGACTACCATTATGACTTGACCTTTGATTGTATGGAGAAGAATATCTCCATCGTATACCCTAGGGAGGGCCATCAATGTGGACGATAGCAAGGGGAGGGAATTCTTAATGTCTGATCTTCTGTTCGAGGGGAGGGCTACCCTAATACGCATTATGAGATAGGATCTCGTGATCGATAATTCCTGGCATATGGAGTAAGCCCCCATGGGTGCCTTTTGGAAGAATTTCATAGCTACTGGTAGAAAACTTATTGGGAGGTCCTTCGCAGCTGCTACTACCACTTCCATAATTTGGTAATGGACTGACAGGGACTTGATGCTCTATTGATATATGCTCAAGAAAATCAAGAAATCCAATATCCGATAGAGTAAGATCATGTATGTGATCTTAATTTTCTAGTTTCCTTTGGCTCATTTCATTGTTGGGTGATCACTTATGGGTAACTGAGGTCGTCTACTATTGTTAATGACCTTCATATGTGTGTCCAAATTTTTTTGGTTCCAGTGATGCTGTCGGGATACGTTGATAGGCATCATGAGTTTTGGCAGGGATATGTGCCTTCCCTAGAGAGACCACCATGTTTGACCAGCATCCCCCAGTTGGAAGAGGTATTTTCCCAATATGGTAGTCTGTGTAACGAAGGATATTGTTGTTGACCCTCCTAGACTATATCATGGATGCATAATTACTCTGGATTGTCCAACCAATTTTTTGGGTAAGTCATTCCATTTGAGGGAATCGGGTCGTGGGCCTAGTTCCTCACCTTTGCCTCTGATTCAATGATATCTTCAAATGTCTTTAAGATATTATTTTAAATATATATATGATATTCCTACATTTCCAGGATGTTGTGAGATACATATTTGGTCAGAATGGGTATAAAGGCCCATTCCGTTGTCGGATGAGTTTTTTCCATCTCTAGTCCTCCATAGGTTTCCAGTGGATACTTGTAGTTCTCCTGTACCAGGAGAGAGTAATGTGTCTTCTTCTAGTTTTCTTCATTAGTTACCACTATATTCAGTTGGTGGGATTCATATTTATGATTAGGGATTTTTACCTTCTTGCTTTCCGCTGTATTTTTCACAAGGGATTTGTATGAATCCGTAGGAATTTGACTCTGCTCATATTTTTTTGCCACCCTATTTGGGTTGTATGATTGGTATGAATCATAATTTATTTTTGTCTACATGTACCTGGTATCTGTTCTATTTGGATGATAGGCTTCTTGTTCATCCACATATATCTGCATCTGCCAATAATTTTCCGCTTTGTCTTCTCGGTAGGACCGGTGAGAACTAGAAGGAATGTGCACATGCTCATATTTTTTCACCCATTTTTTGTGGTGGGATTGAGTGGATGGGGAAGAGTTTTATGTCTTCCCATTGAATGTTTCCATGTCTATACAGTGGAGTTCCTCCTCAGAAATCAGGGTGACAACTTGCTCCTGATTTTATGTTTTCCACCCTCAGCAGGTGAGTCGAGGGGCATGTTACTTTCAGACTTTAGTAGGTGCCCTCACCATAAGATCCTCTTTGGAGTGATGATACTTGGTCACTTGTTGTTGGAAGAAATGTTAAACAGTAGGTTCCCATGAGTAGGACCACTTTGTAGGTTAGATTAAGTCATCAATATTGAATTCATCTACCTCCCTAAGATAAGGGAGGTAATTGTTGTCACACTCCAGGGACATGCCCCAAAATTGGTTTGAGAAGACCACTGGGGCCACCTTCTAATGGGGTTCCGTCTGCGGCTGAGGGGGTGGCTGTTGAGATTTTGCAGACTTGAGGGCATGTCTCTTGGTCTCCACTATGGTTATAGTACCATTTTGGTGTTACTCTTTAATCAGTGTGTTGGATGCAAAGTGTTGATGACATTGGGTTAGCGAGGGGGTCTGGCTCATCATTAGGGCCCTAACCACCTGTGGTATCACTAAGTCATTTGTCTGTGATGGTTATCGGGATTCCACTTGGATCTAAGGTAGATCTTTGGAAACCTACAATATATATATATAAAATTTATAGATAACAAAACCTTGTCATAATATCATCTCTTGAACATATACATATTTGAGGATTTAGTTTGACCCCCTTCATTTTTTGTGAGGTGAAGGGTCCTGAGTTGGGTAAAACCACAACTTTGGTTGAGGATTTCATGTGAGTTTTACATTTTTTGTTTTTACCCATGATAGAATGTGCATATTCTTTTGTAAAAAATATGCAAAATCGTCCAATAGGTGATACATATTTGACCGTTATGGTGGATAATTTTATGTCGGCATATTTGTTTTGGCCAGATCAACATCTGTATCCTTTAGGGAGAATTAGATTTACCCCATGGTGAATGGGTAGTTTATCCCTTTCGCATTATAAATGAGTTTCCATAGTCGAATGGTCCGAGTGGCTGATTTCCGTGGGTTAAGTATTTATGCAATCGATCCACCTAGGTTATGAATCCCTCATATGGTCTCTAACAGGTTTATTTGTGGATCCATAAATACCCAAAGGCCCTAGATTCATGATTCGTGGACCTTCTTTCCAAAGTTAGGTGCGCGTTGGATGAAGATTTGGGCAATGATACTTCATGACTCCATTTGTTGAAAGGATGGGAGGTTAGACACATCGCACCCTTTTGGGCGAGAATTATTTCATACTCCGGGAATCACTAATATATCTAAGCCTTGTTAAAAGGTTCTTAAATACTCGGTAAATTTATGAAGAGTTTATCCACATGATACCCCTAGGTTGCATAATCATCATGAATATACCTTGATTTTATGCTATGGAGACAAGACTATCTTAAACCATGCAATGATGTGCTCTGAAGTTTATCGTTGCCTAAGAGAAATGGAAATTCGTTGTATTTTGGGGTCAGAATGATAAGATGGTATTCCTATGTATCCCCATGGGAGGAATCAGATCCCACGTAGTTCGGTTAGCCTGGGGCTTATACCTATGAGGATTCCCATTTGTTGAGCCATAATTGGGTGAATCCTTTTGGAAGGGTTCCCCTTTGAGCTTGGTCTTTCAAACATGGGTCCTACATATCCTACTTTCAATAGGAATTAGAGTTCTCATAGTTCATTTTTCAGTTGGGGATTACACATGGAAGTTTCCCACTTGAGGGGGACATGATTGGGTGAACCGTTTTGGAAGGGAAGCCATTATGAGCTCGGGCCTTCAAGAAGGCATCCTATGTATCCTGGTTTTAACATGAATTAGTGTTCTCATAGTTCACTTCTATTTTTGGATTACATAATGAAGCTTCCCACTTGATGGGGACATGACTGGGTGATCCCTTTTAGAAGGGTTACCCTTTTGAGCTCATGCCTTCAATTAGACATCTTTCGTATCATGATTTGAACATGAATCAGAGTTATCATAGTTAAAAACTGGAATGGCTATGTGGATGTTGTGATCATCAAAATCCTGTAAGCCCACATGATTCACACTTAATGTGATAAATAAGAGAATGTGGGAGATTCAAAAAAACCCACATCTTCTCTCCCATTGATGGATGTTGTTGGCCTACGACGGAAGATGCAGAGGCAATGGTGGGTGATGGTGCGGAGCAAAGGATCATTCAATGTGGGATAACATTGGAGGTCATTTGTCTCAGATCTCAGATGGATAGGGATTTACATTAGTGGGAGTTCCCCAGAATGTGTTCTGGGAAAGGGGATAAATGTTGCTTCTCTTTAAAATGGAGAATGAGCTTGATTCCTTTGACTGATCGTCGTTCCTCATTGAATGTAAAAGAAAGTGATCAAACGGAATCCCTAGAATGGTGAGGTCACGTAAGTATCCAAAGGTTGGACTTGGGGTTACCATGGGAATATAGAGTTATGGACATTCCAGGAGTCTGAACCTTTTTGGGGACATATTTTGTGACTATGCTTACCATGGGTATCTAGACTCAGAGGGGTGCGCTAATGCGCTCGATGATTTAATCATAATGGTTTAGTGGATTTGGAGGAGGCATTGGCCTGATGATTGTGAACTATTTCATTGAAAATATATAGAGGAATTTACGATAATAGAGGGGAATAATTTGAACTAGAGGGAAGGACACTCAAAGACACATCATTTGGTATACTGTTTTCTTGTGTGGGATGGGGGAAGCCCCACGTAGCATAATGAAATGTGGTAGAGGGGTCATCCACGTACCAAACCTTCACATGGACATCGGTATGGAAGACCATGTACCATAGTGGAACGTGGTCTTGAATGTGGTTCTCCATGCTGCTTTGGGTTCCATCTGCGTACCAGTAAAGTACGCGACATAGGTTTTGATCCCCTTAGCAATGCACTATAAGGGGCATCATATTGAATGAGGGTCTTATAAATAGTGGTTCATGCATATTTCATCCACTAGTTGTTTATGGTTTATGATGACACTAATTAGGTTTGTGGTTTACCAATTATTATTAAATTCCTCATTTTTTATGGTTCACAGCTAATTAAACCTGCATTAAAGTGGTTTGCGATTCACATTTTTTAAATGATTCAAAGTCAGAATCTTCCTCTATTTGATGCTCTCCTCTACCCATATCCGCTCTTTCTTCTCCTTTTTCCCCAATCCCTCTTGTGCACCTTTTATATAGTATTTGGAAAATCATATCTATGGGAATGCGACACCATTTGAAAAATCCCATGAAGATGTATCTCAACCCGTGGAAGACTCCGCCAACAGGGTTTTTTGGAGGCTGTGGTTTGTGAGACGTGGTTCAAAAAACCATGTCATCATACTTTATTAGATAAATGATAAGTTCTGGAGATGGTATGTGGAAGGAATCTGTAGGCTAAATTCTAACAACAATATGGTTTGTGGCTTCTTGGGTTATCTGGAAATCACCCTGCTAGCCAGTACCCTGGGTCCTTTCACATACCGATGGTTCATGATTCATGTGTTCCACGAAACTTTTCCATTGATGGTACGTAGGTCACTTAAAACTCTCAAGAAATTTTATTTATTCAAGTTTCCTAAAAAAATTTCAATTCAATTTGCATCCATTTTCCTTGCTGGACTCAAAGGAATGTTTGGTTTCTTATATGAAGTTCTTTGGGGGTATTTACTTCCCTTTATGACAATTTCAGGACTCTAAAATATTTTTCAATTAATTTTATTTTACCTACAAATAACCCTACTTATCGGAAAAGAATAACTTGTCCTTTATTCTTATCTTTGAATGACCTCTATAATTACCGTGTCTATATCCCATATCCAGAATACAACTATTACTAAAATATTCACCATCATTTTTCTTTAATCGAGTCTTATTTTTCAATAATAATGAAATCACATCATTCAAATTCAGTGTGTATTTCTCAAACAACAATTTAGCGATCAAATTATCAAATGAATCAGGAAAGAATCCTAAGAGAAGAAAATGTTTTTATTCTTCTTCCATTTGAAAAGGTACCACAATATTTTTATCCTCGATCTTTTCCTCTACCACTATCAAAATATTGGTGAACTAATCCAGATGGTAACCTAAATCACCTTTATTTGTCATTCACAAATGATACCATCTTTTTTTCTGATATAAAGGGTTTTTGAGGAATTTTGACTTATACCATCATTCATGATTCTCCAAAATCTATTCTGAATCTATCATATTCATCACTTCATATAATGTATTATCAACCAAATATATCTAGATTATACTTTTCACCAACTCTCTCACATCCTTCCAGTCCCCAGTTCTTATCATCTCTAGATTCCCTAGTTTTTTCTCCAATGCCTTCACTGAATTCTCATGAACCAATTTTTTTTAACTCGTTAGTGGAAGAGAGTAAAATAATTTTTCCCATCAAATATTTTAATGTAGTTAGAAATACCATAGAGTGAATCACCCATATATAATCAGTGAGATACATGGATAACCTACTATTGTACCTGTTGATGGGTCAGAAGTAGAATAGTCACAGGAAAATTATTGGATTGCAATAAAAGAATTGTGAGAATCACTAATCAAAAGGAAGTTCAAATCCAAATAACATAAAAAATGGGTACATATATTTTAATCATGAAAAAACCCGCCCATGTGGAAGATTGAAAAAACCACGAGGAAACTCTAAAAAAATCCACTATAAATCAGAGATTACAAAAATCCAAGTAATGAATGAGACCTGAATTGAAAATACAACATATAAAATATTGTGTAAAAATCCACATCCCAATATGCCTCTAGAACCTCTCTGATAATAGTCTCGTGAAATAACTTCTACCATCAGAGTTCCAAACTGAACATGCATCATCATAGAGGCACCTAATTGAAAAACCCAATTTTAGCCTCTTCTCGTTGCTTCCCACACCCTAAAAATGTTGTTATCTGACCTACCCACCACAACATTTCTTGACCGTTTCTTTTCTCCAATCATGTATCTCTGCACAACCATCATCATGCCTCATTCCTTTCTTTTATATTATCTCGAGTAAATCTCATCTGATTAAAAAATGAGAAATAAATATATATCACAAATATACCTTATCTCACATATCTCAATGGCCACAAATTTTAATTTGAAAAACCAAAATACTGAAAAAAACAAAACAAAAAACCCATTAATGGTGTGGGATAGACCCCATCAATGTGAATTTATATCATAAAGTCATCTTAAAATGTAGATCATGTTTTGCATGTTTCATGAAGTCAAGTTCCTATAAGACATTGAAGACTACTTCTACATGTTGTGTGTCAACATAGTGATGTTTATATATATAAATATATATATATTGAAAAATATAATTTATTAATTAAGGATATTTTTAAAATATTTTGAAAAGAAATGAAAACGACTTTAAGGGTCCAAACGCCTTTAGCCTTTTGTCACAATGGCTAAATGAATTTAGCCCCTTAATGCCTAATATAAAAATCTCGGGCAAAGGTTTAATGGGACTTAGTTCCTTTTCTCGAATGCAAAAAAATTAATTATTTTAATTATACATTATTAAAATTTAATTTCTCTTTAATATCCCATATTACTATCAAAAAAATAGTTTGGAATTCTTATAGAAACTCTCTGTCAAGTCTCCCTTTTATAAAGGGAATCCCCTAGGAAATCATTTTCGATTTCTAATGTGGGATCCATGTCCTCCCACTCTTACACAGAATAAACAATATATTTTTGTAAAAAATTTGTTGTTTATCAATAATAAATATTAATTAAAAATAAATAATAAAAATAAGAATACCAAAATAAAAATTATCAATTAAAATTTAATATAAAATATTAAAAATTTACTAATTAATATTAATAATATTAATAATATTTTATATAATGTTAATGAATAACTAATTATTTTAAAATTAATTATTAATAAATTATTAATAGCTAATTATTATTAATTAATTAGTTTTTATAAAATATTTAATTACATATTAATAATAGTAAATAATAATTAACTAAATAGTTTTGAATTATTAAATTAATATTAATAATTGTTATAAAATAATTACTAATAAATATTTTAAATTATTATTTTGTTACTAAATATTAAAAGTAATGGTTAAGTTATTAATTTACTAATTACTAACTAATTTTTATTAAGTTAGTATTAATTAATTAACTAATTATTTGTAATTAATATTTATTATGAATATATATTAATTAGATGAAATGGTTTAAAATTTTGTGGTATTAATTTATAATAAATATTAATTACTAGTTAATATAAATTACTTATAAATATTTATAATTATAATTTAGAAACTAATTATTTGAAAAACAAATTGCCAGTTATTAATTAATTAGTTAATAAGAAATTTATAATTACATATTAAAATTAGTAATTACTGATAATCATATGAATTACTAATTTATAAATAAATATAAATGAATCTAATTAAAAATTACAAAAAAATATATAAAATTATTATTTAATTGCTAGATATAAATAATTATTATTAAATTATTAAATTAATACTATTAATTAATTAGTATTAAATTAGTATTAATTAATTATGTAATTGCTAAAAATTAATATTATAATAATGGTTTACATATCGAGTGTGCTCGGCCCTAAAAAAATTATAAAATTAAAATAAAATCAAAACATGAACATGCAAATTAGCGACGCCAAAAGCACTGCCAACCCAAGAAAGTGGAAAACAACACCACTATAAGAATAAAAAATGACCCAACAAGCAACACACCATGGCTCATAGAGCCACAAATTGGGTAGGCCTACAAACTGACATTATAAATACTTGAAGGGAAAAAAACAATAGCTCTTTATGATGTTACCCAACAGTTTCCAAACACGAAGATCTCGTGCACCAGAAAAAATCAATGAGGTTGGCTGGAAAACATCACCCAAGGTCATTAGTCATCCTAATGATCATCCTCAGATGTTACTATGCCCTTCAACTTCATCACATACATGATCGAGGTTGCCTGATTCCCTTTGCTAGATGTGGCAGCTAGCACATCATCACCAGGAATTTCTCCCCATCTACAACCTTATAAATGAGTCTCAAGGTAAAGAATATATATCCACCCCACAAACCAAGTATGATTAACCCATCTGAAATCCCCTTCTTTTGGATCCATCGCCCAAAGAATAACCCCCCCCCCCCAATCTAGCCAAGAAGTTACCAAGTTGCCTCCCCAAAGGGGCCTCCCATCTGATTCTCGAGGTCATCCCCTACATATATCACATGGTCCCTAGCATCCCAATTTCATGATCATCATGTTCTCCATCACTAGTTGCCTCCATTGATGTGCCCAAGGTCAATGCCAGTTCCCCATGTCATGATCAAGAAAATCATCATCCTCATCTCAATCCCCACCAATGGGTAGGGATCCCTGCATGCAGACAATGATCCCCACAACGATGCCAGTATACCATACCCTTTGTCTGTATGTTCCTCGCTTCTCCCACAACATGATCGTCAAATTATTATTGTACCATACTAGCATCGAAGCCTTCCACACTAACAATAGGAAGATGTACTCCTGATAGAGGTGATATTATGGTTCCGCTAGTAAGATCTTACCTCGCCATAAGGAAGGATTCCATATCTAAATAGATTTTTCAAAGATAATTCTGATCTTCCCCCACTAGAAGGATGGAGCCCGGATCTGGTAATATTTTTCACGGAAGAGATAAAACTCACAAAAGAAGAAATATCGATCTCTCTAGCTGCATCCGTTCTTTTAGGAACCATAATATCATATGGGTGAGAATGATAATGCCCACATCATGAACCAATCATTTCATAATGACTAACAATATCATCATCGAACATTGCACTTGGTAGAAGTAGATTGCCCAAACAATCCCCATTGAAATTAAGATAAACAAGCTGTCCATTTCCATTGTTGATGGAGAAAATCTCCACCCCTTTTCTAACACTAATTAATTTTAATTACTACATAATATAAATTATTAATAAATATTAGTTAAATAATGTAATTTAATTTTTAATAATTTTAATTTCTAATTAATATTAATTACTAATTAATATCAGTTACATATAAATATTTTATGTTATTATTTAGTACATAACTATAAAAAAATATTAATATAATTATTAGATATTAATTAATTTGTAGTTATATAATATTTATTTACTTATTAATAATATTAAGTAGAAATTAATTAATTAGTTAATAATTAATTAAGAATTATTTATTAATTAATAATTATTATATTAGAATTAATAATAAATTTTTAAAAATATTATTTAGTTACTAAATAGTATTAATAAAGTTTAATTAATTAAAATAAATTTGATTAATTAATTAATAAGTAGTTATTATTATTTAATTAAATAATTGATTCTAATAAATATTAATTACTAATAAATATTAATAATAAGTTAATTTTAATTACTATTTTTTTTTAAATTATCATATACTTAGAAATTAATTATAAATATTCTTAAATATTATTTATTATTTGACTAGTAATAATATTATTTATTAATAATTATATATTATTTAATTACTAATTAATTAAAACATATTAATTTTTAATAATTATTTAGTAATTAATTAGTTGTTTGTTAACATTGTTAATTTGTAATAATTATTTATTTGAAATTATTATTATTAATTAATATTATTTCAAATATTATTTATATTAATTATTTTCATGTCAGAATTTAATTATAAATATTAAAAGATAATTATTATTTAGGTATTATAACGATTATTTCTTATTAATTAATATTTATTATTAATTAATTACAAATTATTAAAAATAATATATGTTTTATTTTTCATATGATAGGGAGGACCTGAATCCCACAATGGAATTATAGAAGGACTTCCAAGGCAAGCCCCGTTATAAAATGGAGTCTTTAAAGAGGGTTTCTGTTATAATTTCAAACGTCTTTAATGAAATTAATGCTAAATATTTAATAGTTGTTAAATTCTACTAAATTTTTTTTATATTCATATATATATATATCAAATATATATATATATATAACTAGTATTTCAATCCATAGGGAAAATGTGTTAAAACCCATATCACATTTTCCAAAACTGTTGGGAAAAGACAGTAAGGGCATCACAGCTTTGGTTGAGGATAAAAGAGAAAAAGGTGGCAAGGTCATTTCCACCTTTCTATCCTAATTTTAAAAATACTTTAAACCTAGTATAATTTTAATTAGTTTACTATCATTAAAAAATATATTAAAAAACTAAACACAATGGCATGAGGATTATTTAGTGAATATCACAAATAGTATATACAATTTGACCTTCTCATGACTGAACTAATCTCATGTAATAATAATAAAATAATTTAAATTAGGTTTGACATAACATGGATGACTGAATGTTTTAAAGAATGAATGCATTAAAATCATTGGGAACAGATTCACAGAAGAATAAGTTTCATACAAAAGAATTTAGAAAAAAAATCATTTAAGCTAAGAAAATACTAAAAAAGGTTTGAACAATGGGTTATAGTTCATGATATAAAAAATAATTGAAACTAAAGAAAACACAAAGTACAAAAGGAGATGACATGTGTAAAATAGATACAAACCATTACCATAAAGAAGAGAAAACAACTTCCCTAGAAAAAAGAGAACAAAATTTATCTTATGGGATTAGATAATCCACCACCCCTAACTATATGATAAAGGCTCATCATCAATGTTTTAGGAATTTTCCATGTCTTTTCATCATCAACTTGAAATTCAATTTTTTCATCCAATAGAGTTATATTCTCAAGAGTCCAATAATCTTGTTCTTTATCCAAAGATAAACCCTTTGATGATAACTTCAGATTAGAACAACTCCTTATATTGAGAGTCTCAGAGATTGGTGATTTTCCTTTGACACGGATCATTCCATGATTATTGTTGAATTCTTCAAGGAAGACATCCTTACTACTGGATCTATTAAAAATGTCAAGTAGACTAAGTGAGATCTCTTGTTTCTTTGGATGGACCTAGATCAAGAGATACTCATTGGCCGGATTTCCATTCACTCATTATAAATACAAAAAGTTATTCATTAATGGGAGGTCTACCTTACCTAATGTTCCTAAAAAATGGAATAATAATATATTAAATAGTAATAATTGTCTATTTATACCTTAAAAACATAAAAAATATAGGAATTTTAAAAATTTAATTCATTAACATCTATGATTCCCATATTTTATCGTTTTCATTTTTATTAAAGAATCTAGTTTTCTAACCTATGTAATTTAACCATTGAGAAAATAATAAAGTGAGATTTATTAGAATATATAGAAAATCATAATTATTAATATGATATCTAATTTATAAAATACAAATATCTTGGGTTTTGGAAATTAATTTTAAAACAAGCGCGTGAGGCACACTAAAACTCAACTTAATCCTTCACCATATTAACAATTTTTTCACAATATATGGGTCAATATGTTAATTATAATAGATCAAATGGTTAATTTATAGAACATATTTAATATTTATTAACACTTAAATATTAATTGGCTGAAAATATGTCTTTTACTAATTTTAAATCATTTAATAAAATATCATTCATTGTATAATAACAATTTAGTCAATTTTAACAATATTTATTTTATTTTAATTTTAAAATATCAAAAAAATATTGGAATTAAAATATATTATGTGGCAAGATGTTTGACATGAAAAATGTTTCTAAAAAATAATTAATGATTATAATTCAATAAATATATTAACTTTTAATATTTATAGTATTATTTATTTCAGTTAATTATTAACTAAATAGTCATTATGTTATCATTTCTTAAGAATTTTAAGTAACTAAATCATATATAAGTATTATTGATAAATTATTATGATAATAATTTCCCATTTATCATTAAAAATTTTAAGTCTAAACAAAAATCTTATTTTTTTACTGACCTCAATGTTTTATAACTATTTAAGGTAAGAAAAGTTACCTTTTTGTGTTTTCCATAATTAAAAATTTATATTAGGAAATTCAATTTAATAATATAACAATAACCCAAAAAATTAGAACCTATAGGGTGTATGGTATAATTATTAGTATCAAATGGATTTTAGACAAGTTTCCTATTCATTTTGGTTTCTAAGATTAAGGATTCATCCCTTATTATGCATAATTTTACCTTAATCATCATAATTAATTTTAATAACATTCACTAATACATTTGGTAAAAAAATAATTTGATCTTATTAGAAAGCAAATATTTTATTTTTTAAAAGAATTTATGATCATTTTTTCAAAATCACAAAATATGTGAAATTAAGATTACAGGTAATCCTGCAGTTGTGCTGAAAAAATGAGTTTTTAAAGTGAAAACATTAAAAAGATAATAATGTGGTCATAACTAATTTCAATATAAAAATCATTCCAACGACCTAAATTGTATTAATATATGTATAATTGATCAATTTTGACTTTAATAACCAATTTAAAATATAATTTTACAATAAAATTTATTTAAACTGAAATCATGTATTTAATTAAAACGTAGTATTTTTACTGTTTATAAAAAAAATAAAACATCCCCTAAAAATACGAACAATTCAGATAAAGATAATTTTTAAATTATGAATAAAAAATTTTGTTTATTTTTAAAAATAAATTTTATAAAATTTTAAAATTTTAGTTTTTAAATAGGTACACCATCAAACGGAATTAAAACCTAGTCTTACACATAAAGCAAGCTCACTCAGTGTGGTGTGTAGAATATGATTAACATAGGGTTGCGTATAAAGTGATAAAAATAAATATTTAGTATAACCTGAATATATTTTAATGTCTTAGGGTGTAACATTCTCTCTAACTTAAGTAAATTTTTTCATCACAATTTAAGCTTGATCTTACTAATCAAGGGATTGATGTTTTAAAATACTATTGTTGAAAACCCCACATCATGAATAGGGTTAATTACACATATTATTAATTAGAGATAAAGAAAATTATAATGGTGAGGTGACTAAGTTATGTAGTTAGAGAACATAGGTGGGAAATGAAAACATTGATACAGAGGAAAAATCTAACAAACAAGTTCTAATAGAGGGTGCTAGATAAAATGTTTATGAGAATGTTAACAATCAGAAATCCCTTAATCTATGATGATCAAAGGGCTCTTTGATTCATCAAAAATGAAGGTACTAGGAGAATAATTTTTGTTTAAAGATGTTATTTCTTGGAGTTTTGTAATTCTATCACTCTCTATCAATATATTTAAATATACTTACATGTTCTGTTTCTATAATCACATAATTATCCTTTAGTCATGCCTTGATGTATTTCTACTACATGTTGAAAAACATGTTTCATCATATAATGAAGTAACATATAAATTTCCAAAACCACATCCAATGTTAAACATAATCCATTTCACAAATTTTTAACCATTCAAAAATATTATGATCCATAATATTATAAATATGGCCCCTAAATTTCCAAAATGAACTTATCATTAGCCTTTAATAAATATGAATCATCTCAATAGTTTCACATTACAAACATGTAAATAACATTATCATGTATCCTATTGAAATATATTAATAACTTTACTCACTATAAAACCATATTGGAATCATTGATTCTTTCTTATGACTCATTTATGACACATATTATTGGATATATTCCAAAAATATAGAAGTGTTTTATAGACCACTTTTAGACAAGTCATTAATCCATTCCAAGGAAGTCATCACATATCCAAATTAATCATTTCTTTATCATTATCTCTACATTAAGAACATATTAAGGGTTTTATTTACCTCAATATTGTGTTTTATGAAATGTTTATCTTTATACTAAATAAATTTTCATGGTAAAGTTCAATATATGATCCCAAATACTTAATGAAAAATTACAATAGTACAATACTCATATATTCCATAATACTTATAACAAGTACATTTCTTATTAAATATTTAAATGAAATAATTCTTGAATATGAATATTAATCATTCATGTTCATCTGCAGTAGTAGCATAACTTGATCACTATCTAATAACATCATTTGTGGTATATTAAATTAACACTTGAGGAGTTTATTTTCATAGTGTCCTATATCCATGTATTTGGAACACTGAATAATAGCCTTTTTTTAATTCTTTAACATGGTGAAATTTATCTTCACACTTACAAAAAAACTCCCTTTCCCTTCAAGAATTTTCCAAGGTAATTCTTTCTATTGTTAGCACATGTGGGAAAATCCTTCTTTCCCTTCTTCCCATTATACATCTTTTTATCTTCCATATTCTGCTTCTCTTTATTCACATAAATTCCATGGGACAATTCTTTACTTATCTCATTTTCACCTGATATTATATCTTCATATGATTATAATACATGAGAGACTATTTACCTTTGAATATATTGTTTAAGACCATGAAATATAGGATTCTTCTTACTATTTGGATCACATTCATTATTGGAGTTCACATTCCTTTTTCAAGAATCCATTTCTAAAAAATGGTATATACTAGATTTGATCATAAAATAATAATATATAATTCCAAAAATGTTATAACAATTACAATAAATTTATGCATCATGAATTCTAGAATCATAATCTTTTGGAAATTTATGGAAATGTTTACTTTCAAATCATTCATAATAGTATGTATTGAAAATGGTAAATATCCTAAGTGTATCCACCAGGAGTGTCAAAACATATACTTGTTATGTCCTATTTTCATATACCAGGTTACCCTAAGTCGGGCCTATAAAACCTTGTCACAGGGATTACTCAAAGGTACATCTCTTTCAGAACTACTTCCACTTATTGTATCTATTATGGGATGTGTTTCTAGGAATAACCATATAATCTCTACCTTACAAAAATTCATGGATGTTCTTGTATACTTATCAAATTTGTCTCTCATAGTGTTTATATCCCTAATCCATATTTTTTAAATATATTTCCCAAAGTTTTTGTATAAATTTTTCTCATACTAATTATAACACCCCGACCCCAGTATCCCAGAGCTAGTGCATAATATTATTACATTGGCATGATTATAGGGAATAAAATCCTGGAGGACCGATTGGATTAACAGTATTAGAAAGATATATTATATAAATGATACCCAAAAATATATTATAAAATATAAAATAAAAACATGATAAACAATAAAAGTAATTAAACAACATCCTTGATATCTTATTCGAAGGATTCCTCTTCCAAACATATAGAAAGGAAACATAATAAGGGGGATAAAATTTTTTTATTAAAGTTTTTTAAAGGGGAAGAAACAATGAATCAATAAGAATAAATCAATAGAGAAATATAAGAAACTAAAAATAAATTCCATTCAAATAAATTAACTACAAATGAAATTCATCCATAGATATATTGAACTAAAATCTCATGGATAAAAAATAAAATTGAAATTCTCAATAAAGGAACTGATTAATTATAAAAATTCATGATTCTTGGTAATTTTAAAGCTTTAACCTCATGATACAGTTTTTAATTTTATAGTTTGTATAAATTATTCATCTCATGAGGCTACTGATGGCTCTAAGGTCATTCATTAACTGGTCCCCAACCTGTGGGGATTTCTTTAAACAGTCCCCAACCTGTGTATTGCCTGCAAAACTATTTCCTTATATATTGAATAAAAAATGTTCCTTATTAAATATTAATTTTTAATAAATAATATGGTTTTACAAATAATTAATCAATGTATGATAACTAACAAAATGGGTTGTTGATATTAAAACATTCTTAAGGATAAATAATCTTTAAACATTTCAATGTGTCCCATACCACAATAAAACTTTTAAATCCCAATTACTCGTGAATTAAATGAATCCTAGAATAATATGAAAATAATAATATTCATTGTAAAACATTTGATGTTTTTTATATACAACATATAAGAGTGAGTTTATGCGCAATAATAAACAAGTCTCAATAGAACATAAATTTAGAAGAAATCTCATAAGTTATCCTTAATTTTGGTTTTCTTGTGGTTATCTTCATTTAAAGTGATTTAAAATATGTTAAAAACTAATAGAATAACCATTATCATGTTTATAATACCATATATTAACTTCTTATAACATATTATTTCTTGTTTGTTCAAAACATTCTTGAATTTTACTATTTTGGGTGTTAATTTCTTAGTTTTCTAGAGTTGGTTTTAACTTATTATTTATTTTTATCATTAATAAGATCATTGTTTAATAATACCAAGAATTTAAATAATGAATTAATTTTCATATATAATCAATATATGTGTATTTATAGTAGTCCATTATATTTGTATATTAGAAATGAAGTGGATCATTCATTGAGACTGTAGGTCATACGTATGCATGAACACTACTTTCATTTAATTTTTGTATTAAAGGAATGAAAAATTAAAAAAATATGTATATTATAATTCCATTATCACATATATTTTATATATGTTACATAATTTAATTTAAACCATCCTTTATATGTTCAATGTATGGAATAAAGAAGTCATATTTCTTTGAGGGGATGGTTGTCCACACTTTCTCTAACAAAATTATCATATTTACACAGGAAGGAAATAACAAAGTTTTAATAAAAATAAAAATTAAAGAAGAATAAATATAATATTAATTTCATATATAACATATATAAATGTATTTTTAATAATAATTTCCACCATGATAGGTGGTAAAGGAAAAATGAATAACCATCGTTTCGTGAGGCAGTAGTTTGTCGTACAGAAAAATAGTATGTTCATTATCTATTAGATAAATTTTTGTGTAAGTGAAGGTATAAATAATAACATAAAATAGACTTGTATATATTTTATACTGTTTTTGATATGTAATAATGAAATGAGAATATTATTGGGAATGGAGAAGGAAAATAAAGAAAAGAGATCATTGGAAAACATTACCAAAAAATCGGGTAACTCCATTTACATTATACCAATGGGATTCCGTGGGAGGATTTACTACCATAGATAGGATTAAAAGTAAAGGTTAGGGATTTTGGGAAACTATTTGGGCATATCGTGGCTGAAACTAAGTGGTTTTAGTGTTGTGAGTAAGGGGTAGAGTACTTTCCTTTTATAGTGGAGGGGGTGTGGAATTTTTGTAAATACATAAAGGTATTCATTAATGGAAGGTCTACCATACCTAAAGTACCTAAAAATGGAAATATAATTGAATAAATTAGAATAATGTTAAATTTAAACATCCAACACACAAAAATATTAGAATTTTAATAATTTGGTTCCCCAACTTCTCGGATTCTCCAATTTTATCATATTTCTTTTTATTAAAGCATCTTGTTTTCTAACCTAAGTAATTAAACCATTAAAAACAAACTAAATTTAGATTTATTAGAAAATATAGATCCACTAAATTATTAATATTTTATCATATTTACACAGAACCCTAGTGTTTTTTAAATTAATTTTAAAACAAGCGCATGGGACCAGCTAAAACACTGCTTAATCCCAGACCCTATTAACAACTTGTTTACAATATATTGGTCTATATGTTAATTACAAAATATAAATTGGTCCATTAATATATAATATTTTATATTATTATAACTTATAAATTACTTTAAATAATATATGTTTTTAATAAATTTTAGATCATTTAATAAAATATAATTTATTGTAAAATAAAAATAATGTCAATTTTGACATTTTTTATTTAATTTTAATTTCAAAATGTCCAAAATATAATGGAATTTAAATATATTAAGTCTAAAGATATAATAAATGATATATTCATCTATAGAAATAATTAATTACAATAATTCAATCAATACATTTATATTTTAATATTTATATTATCATTTATTTTAGTTTATTATAAACTAAAAATCACTATGTTCATAATTCTTAAGCATTTTAAGTATCTAAATATTCTATAAAAATTATTTATAAATAATAATGATAAAATATAACCCATTCATCTTTAAAAAGGATATTTATAACCTAAATGTGATTTTTATTACATATCTCAGTGTATTATAAATGTTAAAGGTAAGAAAATTACCCTTATTATATTTTTCCTTACATAACCGTTTATATAGGTTACTTCCATTAAATAATATCCAAAAAACCCGTATAATTTGAACCAATAGAGGATATGGTCTAATTATTGATATCCAATGAATTTTGGACCAGTTTTTGGGTCATTGTTTTCCTTAAGATTTATGTTTAGTCCCTTATTATGCTTAATTTTACTTTTATCACCGTAATTAATTTTAATATCATTCACTAATATTTTATATTAAAAATTTATTTGATCTTATTTGAAAAAATTATTTTACTGATAATAATTTTTTATGTACATTTTTCAAAATTCAAATCGCATAAGTGGAAAAATTAATATTATCCCTAATCCCACAGTTGTGGTGAGAAAACAGATTTCGAAAGTGAAAAAGTTCAAATGTTCAATACGTTTTTATATGTAATTTAAATTAAAAAATGATACCAATGACCTAAATTGGATTAATATATGTATAATTGATCTATTTTGAATTTAATAACCATTTTAAAATATAATTTACATAAATAATTATTTAAATGGAAAGACTATTTTTAATTAAAAAATTATATTTTTACAATTCATCAAAAAATAAAGTTTCTTAGAAAAATAAGAAAACTTCATCCTAATAAAATTTCAATATTCCAAAAAATGATGTTTATTTCTAAAAATAAAATTTTCCAAATTTCCAAAATTTAGTTTTAATATTGGAATCCCATTAAAAGGAGGAAAAACCTAATCATGCATCTAACACAAGCTAAATCATTGTAATATCTATTGTATGCTTAACATGTTGTGTCGTATAAATAGAGAACAAAAAAATATTTATTCTAATATGAAAATATTGTAATTTCATGGGATGTCGCGCTTAAACCAAAACCCCTTCATGTTTAATATGAATTCCCTATATCTCTTTAGAGGAAGTATATAGTTTGTAATTTATAAGTAATGAACTCATAAGATGTATATTTGTGACATGATATTACTTACAATGAAAAACTAATTGAGATTTTGGATCGAAGAGATATGGTTCTACAAAACAGAGCCACCCACTAAGTCATTATTTTTATGGAGAAATCCTATTTTGAGGAAGCTATGTGGGAACTTGAGGATTTGATATGGAATAAGGATCCTCATTTTTTTCATTTTTGTTATATAATTTTGGGGGTAAAATTCATATAAGGGGGTAGAATGTAACCCCTCATGATTTTATAATATATTCTCTTTTAAAGTAAATTTAATTTGGACAATATATTTAAATGAATGGAATAGTTAAATTAATTTAATGATGATTTATTACAAAAAAATGAAATATTTTAAAACACCATTAAATGAAACATAATTTAATGAATAAATGTTTGTATAAATTTTATGTGATTCTATTTAATATTTTGAGAACAACAATATTTTAAGAGAATCTATTTTTTTGAACTGTATATTTTTTAAAACAAATTTAAAATATTATTAATAAAATTTATTCATAAAATTATAATAATTTTTAATAATTTAAAATAATAAAATAAATTGAAATATTCATAAAATTTATGGAATGTTAATTCTATTAATAATGCCTGACCAAAAATGATTGTATAAAAAATTATTTTTATTATATGTTATATATGATTTATTTAAAATAAATATTTTATATGTTTATAATTTGACATTGATGAAATGAAATTAATTTATTGATTTAGCATGAAAAAATTATCATATGTTGAATTTTTTGATTTTTCTGAATTCGCAGATTTCTTGTGAATATTAATGAATATTGTTTATAAAAATACCATAATATTTTTGACATAATTATAATATTATAATTACATAAAGGTATATAAATTATTTATTTAAAGTAAATTTTTATTAATGGGGAAAATTAAATAATAAAAAACTATTATATTGAATTTGGAAACCCATATTTGATCATTATTGAACCTAAGTTTTATTATATTCTAATAAAAACCATTTTAATATTTTCCTGTAATTGACTATTCAAAATGGTCCATTAGGTTTTATATTTCATTTAATGTTATAAAATTATTCTTATTTTATCCTTAATGCAATCAATTTCATTGGAATCAATTTTATATTTTATTTTAGTATAAATTCATTCTTATTATTAAAAATGCATTTTCTAAAAAAAACTTTTGTTACACTTTGCATAAATATATTAAAAGTAATTTATACCACATCATGAAATTGATTCTTGTAAAAAAATCCTTGATTATAAGAAACATATCCATTTTTTATAATATCATGGTATTAGTTATAAAAAATAAGTTACCTTGGTTAAAATTTGTTACTTTGGTAATGTTGAAATTTGGATAAAATGGTTCAAATAACAGAAAACAATATTTAATTACATAGGATAAATTTATTTTTACCAAAATTACAATATATTTTATGTATGACTTATTTAGTAACTCTTTCCCATAAAAATTACTTTTTTTTATTTTTAAGGTAATAATATTTACAAGGGTTCCGCTCCTTTAACTTATAAAAGAGTATCTCATTTCCCCGATTCTTCACAATCATTGAGAGAATTAAATCAAGAACGAACTACCAAATTCCCTCAAAAATACACCTCATCACTACTAATATTTTTATTTCTCAGAAAAATACTTACTATGAGGTCTTAAGGGGATATCCAAATTAGCATATGAGAGGAAGAGGTAATCATGTCAACCAAGCACATTTATGTTTTCATTATTATTCCACCCCACTAAATCCTTTATTAATACCTAAAATAATTTAATAATTATCATTAGTAAATAAAAATATTAATCCCTTTATAGAATAATCATTATCTACCTTATTTCCATCAAATGTAAAATTAAAATGATACTCATGAGTACTTGCATACTACTACCTCAATGAATAGATGTATTAAGATTTTCATCATTTCCACTCAGGAATAATTATTCAGATATATAAAATAAATAAAAATAATATTTTTGACATTTGTATGTCTATGTATTCCTGGAAAATGTTAATGTAATCGAACAATAAAACAAAAACAAGGGTGAAAAATGGAAGAGTTATCCTCGAAATATTGATTCAAAAATGAATTTTCATTAAACATTTAATAAGAAATTATAAGCTTGCTATATAAACTAGGATACATATGTGTATGGTTAGATTATATAATTATAAAAAATAGATAATTTAAATTATAAGAGTTTATAATGTGTGTGATTCAATTTGGTACCTGAGGTAAGAGTATATGTCATAATCTCACTTTTTATCTAGATTTTAATGTTTTAATACTTATTGGGGGATTTTCTATTTTCTATCAATTAAACCACACATATATTACAATTTTTTTTTTATTTTTTTTAATTATTTTTAACACCCCAATAATTTTATATAATATTTATCCTTAAATAATTTTATTTTTTGACAGCTTGTGTTACACGCAACAACAAGTTTAAACAAACCATGTAACATTATAGAAATACTATGCGACCAACAAAAATAGATGTTAAATTTACAAATTTTAATAGTATTTAATGAATTATTAAATATATAAACTACCTACATAGTTTTCATGTGTTCATTAATTCTTATAAAATAATTATCCAATTTCAGTAATGTTATTTTATTCTTCAGAAATAACTTTTCATCAAAAATGATTTTTATTGAGAAAATATTATAATTGAATTTTATAATGTATATAATTTTTTTAAAAAAAATATAATTTTTTAAATCAATATATATAAATTATGTTACATTAAAACTTTTATGATTTTTTGGAGGAGATTAAATTTTCATTGAAAAATACAAACTTTTATTAAAAATTGTATTTTCATTTCAACTAATTGAAATGTTAAGTTTTATTCTAAAATAGTTTAAAGGAAAAATATTTATATTATATTATAAATAGAATGATTATTTTCATATTAATCAATTTCATGGTTGAATTTGGTATAAAATATTTTCACACTTAAAATGACATTTTTCTAAAAAAATGTTTTTCGTTGAGCTTTTCTGTTTAAAATTTAAAGAAAAATATTCCACATAGGTATTTTTAATTTCTAAAAATTGATTTTTCTTTATTTGGATTTAGGATGTACACATTTTTTTATCCAAATTCTTATTTAATGAATAAAATTCGATTCTTAACACATAATGTTTTGTTATTTAGTTATTTAATGGAAACTTTTCCATTAAAATGAACTATATAATATTTAAAACAAAATTAGTGAAAAATTTCCCTTTCTTAGTCTTAAATATCATTTATGTGTTCACATAGAGTCACAAAATAGTTATCAGGGAATATTAGTATAAATTTTGTGCCTGATAAAATTATAGTCAAGTTTGTAATTTACTTATAAATTTTATGACTGGTTATAAATATTTATATGTATATAATTAATATATATGATTTTTATACAATGATTAACATTCCAGAAATTACGGTACCATGACCTATGTACGATTATTATGATTGTTGAACCGAAAAATGTTGGTAAAACAAAGTAGTTATCACCAAAAATTGCGGTTTTAATAAAAAATTATTAATAAATGGGTGATAAGATTTTATAAATAAATAATATACTATATGATATATAAAAATATGGTTATATAATAAATTTATAATAAATAAATTTTTATTATAAAAGAGGTTTGAACATGATCTAATAAAGGAAAGACTTGAGGTAAGAGATTTTATTCTTTTTTTTATTTATGTTTCACACATTCCGTATTCACCACATATTTATTATGAGTGGTTTATATACTTCTATAAATGATTATTATGGTACATATTATGAATTCTAGGATTATTTACATATCCATTTATATTTATTTCCTTCATGGGGTTATGATTTTAATGATACCAAAGTGGTAAGGGATTATTTCACAATCTCATCATTATTCAGGACTCCTTATGTCTCCTATAGGATATATTTCTATTCCATGTCCAGGTTTCCTAAAAAATTAGTTTCTAATATTCTCAGAAAATTTTTTAAAATCATTTTTACACTTTTTTAAATTTCTAAAAAAAATAAATGATTATTTAAACCATTTTGAAAAAAGTACTTTTTAAATATTATAATAATATATAATAGAAATGATTTTTTAACTTATAAAACATGAGTGTATTTTCCCACCAGTATTATGCCTAAATGATATTAAGATCACTTTTCATGTTCAATGTTTTAGTTTAAATGAAAATTGTTTCATTTAAGTTCATATATTTTTAAAAAGAGAAGTTATTTTAAAATATAAAAGTTAATTACATGAAGAAAATTACTCCATTTGATATTTCAAAATAATGTTTCCATATAAGATTTCATCCTTTGGTGATGATTAATTTTTAAATGGGACATGATAAAAGGATATCATATTTATTCTTTTTTGGTATGGTTTATTATTATGATGAAAATATGTTAATGAAATAAGTTACATTTTTCATGGGATATAATTTAATGAAATTTGTTTCTTTTAAAGAGTTACTATTTTATAAATTTTTTATGATATTGTGGGAAATGTATGTTTGATTTTCTTAATGTGATGGGTGGAACCTATATCTCCCTATAAGGAATTCAGTAAGGATTGATATCATAAGAGTTAAATAGCATTGGAATGAGGAGTGAAACCAATTAATTAAAGGTATTTTTCCTCCATGATGGTATTGGAAGTGAACCTAACAATTATGATGGTTTAATAGTGAAAGCATACAACTATTATTGTCATATAAAAGAGAATTTACTACTATGGAAATGATTTTCAATTCATATGTTTATTAAAAAATTACATGTAATGCTTTCATGGATCGTGTTCTTTAATTATTTTATGATTCATGTATTATGATCCTCCAAAATATGTGCCATGGACTAAGATTATGATATTTGATATGAAGGATATAATTTCAAAATGTTATGTTTGTGTTCTTAAACATTTATAATCATGTTATGATTTCGAAATCATTGATACATCCCATTTTTACCCTTAATAAGAATCCAAGATCACCCAACTTTGGTTTTATTTTCCCTAGGTTAAGAGTAATTATTTTCAATAAAGTATTTATAAAAGTATTTTAGATGGTTCATTTTGATAACCAATTGATGAATAAGATAATTTTCATATATTGGAAGATAATGTGGATTTTTATGAACAATTGTTTAATTTTCTCTGACATGAATGAATTTTTCATAATTCCCTAATCTCTAAAACAAAAAGGTCTGCGGGAATATAATTCATCTAACATTTAATTTGGACCTTTTTTAGGGGAAATATCTTCCTCATTTATCAGTATCAAAGAAATAAATGTAATGTCTTTGTTTTTTGCATAGAATCTAGAAGTGTCAGTTTTGGGGCTATTATAGTGGGTATCAGAGCTAGCTTTATAAACATTGTAGATTATAAAGTTTTCATGTGATCCTACCTTAATAGTTATAGATATAATTTTGGGAAAATAATTTTGAGTTTGATCATATATTAAAATACTTAGACACTCCTTTGTGGTTTTAATGGAAGAAATATTAAGTTGACTAATGATATTTTTAAGATATTTTTATTAATTATGAGGTATATGTAAACTTTATGTTTACATTATAATTATTATATTTGATAAATAATACCCTTTTAATTTTTTAGTTATAATTTTGATGACATATATATCCTTTAAGGTTTATAGGATCCTTGATTATTTGGTAATTATGGGTTTTTATAAATTTTTTGTGGATAAAAAATGAAAGGTATGAGATGTACAATGAGGTTAAAACATTTATTTAATGTTGAATATATTAAGGTTGATTTTGATTATTTTTATTACTTTTTTATTGATTTTGTAAGTATTGTATTAATATTTCATCAGAAAAAGGGACAATGGTATGCCTAGTGAAAATCTATCATGTCCAGTAAGGTTGTGAGGCATGAACACACAAACTAACGGAGATAAGGGGGAATAAACTATCAATAGCTTACATTATGTCATGGTATGTATGAAATTTTTTTATTTTATTTAAAAAAATTCTAATAAATGTTATTTTCATTTTGGGATCATATATGTTATCATATTACAAATGATGAGATTAGAAATTGATCTGGTGATCATCCTATTTCGAATTCATTCACTATTTTGGGAACAATATATGACTGAGGGAAATATAATATTATAGTATTTAATTTGAGGAATAAATTTTTTATTTTATTTTCTAAAGTCTGTGATTGTATATTTATTATGATTTAGGTTATTAATTAAAGTGGTTAGCATATCCTGGAGATTATATTTTTTAGGCGTGTAGATTATGAGAGATAAATACTAAATTTATCTTGGAAGACTATGTTATTAAATTATTCTCAATTTTTTTGCTTCAATCATAATGTGTAATATTTTGGCATAATTTTTATGTATTGATATTTATTGAATTTTCTTTATTGAATTTCAGTTATTACTATTATATATTTGTAATTAATGTTGTTTTCTTTATATAAATGTTTATTCATTTAAGAATCATTATATAATGTGATAATGTTTTTTTGATTTTTTTAATGTCAAACGATAGGATGAATATATGGTTATTATTTCTTGGATTATGAGGTATATTAGAGGTTGAGTTTAGTTCCTCATACCAGAAAAAATTTATCATCAATACTCATCATTTAGAGAAACATATTATATTATGGTTGAAATAGATTAAAGTATTAAAGTAGCCTGGTTAGGTAACTATATTTCTTATTGTTCATAGTCTAGTTAGTAAATTAATTCTTCAACTCTATGAAAATAATCATATGAAAAAAGAGTAATCTTATAACCTTAAATTTTGATGAATTATAAGCCTTTTCAATAGCTATGGTTTAAAAATTTTGGATTGTTAACTTTCTCAAGATCATTCAAATTATATTGATAAATGATATATGGAAATAACATCACTTTCCACTAAATTTCTCATATTTGAAAACCAAGTACGTATAATATCATATGATCTTTTTACCTCCCATTCTCTCTTTCGAAAAGAAGTTTTGATAGACCTTGTTGTGTTGTGGGTTCAAACAAAGTAATTTTCAAATGATAAAAACCTTTTATTAGTGTGAAAAAATTGTAGGGAAGGTATTTGATAATGTAGGGGATAATTTATCACCTCATTAATTTGTATGTAATAATTCCATTTAAATGATTTGATTTCTTTGATAGCATGTGTTTCATGAAATAATGAGTTCAAATGGATAACTTTACATTAGTAAAATATTATGTTACCATTATAACCTAACCATTAAATGTGTAGGTATGAATTGTATTAACAGAATTATGAAATATATAAATTACCTACGTAGTAAAAATGTTTTTTTATTAATTCTTATGAAATCAGTACTCAATTTTATGTAACGTTATTTCAGGATTTGGAAATAAATTTTCTTAAAAAATGATTTTTATGAAAAATTATTATAATTACATTATCAAATTTATAAAATATTTACATAAAAATAAAATAACATTTCAAATTCAGTATATCAAAATTATGTTGTGGTAAATCTTTTTTATTATTTTTTAAGATATTTATTTTCCTATGAAAAATAAAGATGTTTATTAATAATTTTTTTCATCTCAACCAATTGAAAAGATAAATTTTATTTTAAAATGGATTATAATAACAATCATTATATTATATTATTAATAACAGAATTATTTTCATTGGGATCAATTTCATTCGATGAATTACGTATAAAAATACTTTTATATTTAAAACAACCATTTTTTGAAAATACTGTATTTTGTTGATTTGATTTTATATTAAATTCATCTATTTAAATATTTTTTTTTTGAAAATTTAATAAATTTTTTGGATTCATGAGTTCCAAATTTTGAAAATAGTTACCAATTTCGGTCAATATGAATAGTAACCTTGTAATTTTTTTTCACCTCGTCCAAGGGTAAATCAGGTTAATCTAGGTTAAAACGAAGTGATAAAGCCATATTTATTCATAATAATTATTATTGGAATATGAAATTTAATACTAAACACCTATGGTTCAAAATGGAGTCATTTAATGCACACATATCCATGAAAATGACATATATATTTTTAAAACAAATGGAACTGACAAAATGTTACTCTCTATGTTTTAAATATCATTTTTGTGTTAATATATAGAAAAAAGTTAGTTATGAGTCAATATTAATATTAATTTTGTGCCTAATGAAATTATAGTCATGTTGATAATTTATTTATAAGTTTTAGTAAGTAAATAATTACACTAAAAACTTACTCAAAACTGATACAATAATTATTCAATTAATTGAAAAATAAAATAAATGAAATTAAAATTTTTACAAGTATTATAATTTGAGATAATTAAGGTCTTACATAAATTTTATAATTTACCATGACATATCAAATATATGGTAAATTAATTTTTTAAAATTATAACTGTTTTATTGATGTTATTAAAGACAAATATTTGAATAATATCTAAATTGAAAAAAATTATATTTTATGAAAAATAATATTTTATTATATTATTGAAAGATCATAAAATTATTAAATAAGGGAAAATGGGAAAATTTATTTTATTAAATATAAAAAAAATTACATTTATAGTCCAATTAACACATTATAAGTAAGAATTACAACCTTTAAATATTGAAAAACCTGTTACCTAAGTTAAAATTAAAATATGTAAGTTAAGGGTTAATCAAAATGATAAAGTCTAAAATTACATCGAACCTGGTCAAAAAATTATTGGTTGATGGGATAAAAACCCAATCCCAACTTAACTTCTAATACCATTCCATTTTGAGGTATTTTTTTCGATTTAATTTATTATAAATTAATATTATTTTAACTTCCCAAAGTTCCCTTCACTTAAATTATAAAAGGAATATCCTCCCACACTTCATTACAAAATATAGAATCTTCTATCTCAACCAAAATATTATAAATTATCTTCTAAAATCCCTTAATAACATTATATAGGTTATATTGGTCTCAAATTACCAACCATAGATCCCTTTATAGTATATTTAAAGAAACTATTTTGATGAAGACGTAATCTCTCTAACTGGTCACTTTCTTTTTATACTGTTCTTTACCTCATGTGAATATATAATATAAATCCTAAAATAATATCTTCAGTATCCATAATATTATGAAATGTTATTATTATTATGAAAACACCATTATAATCCCTCTTTCCCATCAATAAAGAAGTTATAGTTTCACTCATGCATATGTATGGCATACCATCTACACATAGAGATTCAATTCATTTTTCAATGCCATATATTATGGATGGGTATTATGATGGTATTAATGATTATATATGATATGAATGATAAAATTAATCATTTATAATGATAATATCATGTGTAAATTATTATCATATAATCTTTGGGGAAATGATAATATCTCTCGCGTGTCTGTGGGCACTACCATCACCACGATGTGATGTGATTCATTTTTCATTTATATTTCACATGGATGAGAATTAATATTATGAATATAAATTATAATTATAATATTATAATGATTATTTGAAGAATTATTTTTATTTATCATTCTTCTATTCCATCATCTAAAAAATGGAAACATGATTCATGTGTACGTACGGTCTGTCCTCTCCTTGAATGGTGTAATTATTTTTAATATCTTTAGTTTTAATGAATTATTATAAATATTATTTTAATGAATATATATATTTACTATACCATGATTAAAATTATGGAAATTATGGGACTTGGATTAATGTATTATTACCGAGACTGTTGAATGAAAAAATTGCTCGAAAATGAAGTAATTAAGACGTAGAATAGTGATTTTAATAACAAATTATTAATAAATTTGTAATAAAATGGTATAAAGAAATCATAAATGGTATGAGAGAAATGAATATGGAAATTTAATTCATTTATAATTAATACATACTCATTATATAGTATTTTTGGACATGAATGAAAAAATATGAGACTTGAGGTTATATGTTTTCATCTAAATTTATTACTATAGTACAGAATCCATATTCTCCAATTGTTTCTTGAGTGAATATATAATACCCTTGAATGAATTTTATGATTAATATTGTTAATTTTATGATGACTTAAATATAAATTTATTACTTAATGATCTATAATTCAAATGATATAAAATTGATAGGGGTTCATTTTACACTCTCATCAATATTTTAGATTGTTTATGTCTCAATTTGGGAATATTTCTATTCTATGTAAATTTAGTTTTTAAAATTATTTGAATTTTTTTAGTATCATCAAAAAATTGTTTAAAATAATTTTTAACAAAGTTTTAATTTTAAAAAAAAAATAGTTTTAAATGAATATTTTCATCATTTTCTAAAAAAGAAGTACTTTTCGACTTCTCGAAATAAATACAGGAGGAATATTTTTTAAACATATACGGCATGAGAGGATTCTCCCATGACATAAAGTCTCAAATATTTTTATTTTTTCTTAAAATAATATAAGTTAATTTTTAAATAAATTTTTTCTTTTTATAAAGGAAAAACAATTTTTAAAGAGGTGATTTTAATATAGTAATGTTATTTCCTCAAAAATTATTCCACGTGGTCTTGTAAAATTTTTTCATATAAGTTGAAATTCATTGATGGTAATTATGTTTTACTAAGTATTTGATCCATTTCTTCCATACTTATTATTTTTCTAGTTGTTTTCTATTTATAATGAAAAGATTTTAATGAAACCCATTACCTTTTTCACATATTATACATTAACAAAATTCAGTTATTTTCCTGAGTTATAAGATAATAAATGTTTTATGATCTTTTATAACAAATACGTATGATATTATTTATGTTATGGGTGGGAAATACATATCCCTCCAATGAATTTAGTAATTTTTGTTACCTCAATAGATAATTAGGATTGGAACAAGGAGTGAACTAGGCTATGTAAGAGAATGTTTCAACTATAATTGTCTTGGTAGTGAACCTTGTCTACTAAGATGGTTAATGTGTTAAACCATAAAACTATAATAGTCTTGGAAAATAGACTTTACTACTATGGAAACTATTTTCTATGCTTATGTGAATGCAAAAAAATTCAATGTTACGCTATACTGGGATATATTTATTGAATATTTTATTATCCATGTCCTATGAACCTCCATGATTTATTCCATGAAATAAGATTGTAATATCTGATATAAAAGGTATGATTTACAATGTTTATATTCATGTTATTATACCCTTATTCTCATTTTGTTCTTATATAATCATGGATGTATCCTTTATTTATAATTTCTGATCATTTGATATCACCTTTCTTGTGTTTTTTCCGTTGGTTAGGATGAAATATGTTAACAAACTTATATCTAGAAGGATTTCATAGGGATGATATCAAAGTCCTATTATTAAATAAGAAAATAAGGGTACAATGGGATATTATTTTTATTTTTATAAACAAATTGTTTAATTTTCCAAGACAATGAAAGAGTTTTTCCTAGATCTCTAACACAATAAACATAAACGATCCTTGGGAATTCTTGGGATCTAATATTTCCATTTCATGTTATATGTTTTTAGAAAAGAAAATTGGGTCAAATTTATTAGTATCAAGGAAATAGATTTAAATTGTTTGTTTTTATAATTGAATCAGTAAGTGTGTATTTCATGGATTTTATATTTTTCTTTCTATTACATCCTCTTTGAAACTCAGAATGGCCAGAAGAATGTTTTTAATAAAATTCAAAAATTTATATCCCTTTTTTGGAATCATAATCATACATATGCATTTTCTTTAAAACTATTTTCTTTTTTGATGTTATCATCTACATTTAATTGACTTTTAGGGTCATTTTTCTACCATTTGAGAATTTCATCAAAACTTTTTTAATGAAGTCTTCTTATCATTTTTTTAATGGGAACATTTTTACTTTCTATAGAACTGTGTGAAGAGAATGTGTTTTTTACATTTAAAAAATGAATATATTTTCCCAATTTCAAATATGTTCTTAATAATGAAGAATCCTTTATAATTTTCTACAATTTTTCAAAGATAATCATATTCCCTTTATTATTTTATTTTTTTTTCTTTTTAAATATTTATCAAACATAAAGGATATTGTTTCACATTTTAAATCATATTTATTATAATTTTACTAAAATTATTATTTATCTATGTGGACAAACTTTAATAATTCTAATTATTCACTATGAATATTATAATTGAATATTGTCCACTTTTTTTCTCTTGATGGCTTTGGTAATGATGTTATGATTAAGGTTTAATTTAATAGATTACATTCACTCTGATTAATTAAGATATGATGAAATGATGAATGTTTTTGTGATCTTATGGCACACACATATATGGTACTCATTATTTCATGGGAGGTAAAAAAATTATAAATCCCACTAACAAATTAGATTAACCCAATCCATTATGATACTTTATCTATAATGATTATGGGAATGTGGAGTATACTCTATCCACTATAGGACTATGTCCACTATATATGATGGTTTTGGGATTTATACTTTATTAAAGAAATTATTTTCTATTCTTTTGTTTATGTCACAAACATATGTATTATAAATAAGATATTCTATCAGTCCAAAAATTTATGACTAACTTCTTTTGTTATGATAAAAAATTATTCCATGATTCATGAAAATGATTAAAAATGGAAAAGTTTTCTACACTTATGAGGGATATTCTTTTCTTAATTCCAATTATATATGTGAACCATTATGAGGGATCTAAATATATTTTTTTTAAAGACTGTAATTAAATTAACATGTAAAATATTGATTTATACATAAAATTTCATATATTTTTTAATCACATCACCAATTCAATGATTTGATATTAAACTCTCAGTGAAAAATTCTAATGTTGTGAGGATTTTATTGTAAGTATTTATAAATCCTCAGCCTTAAACATTACTTAATCATGAATTAATTGAATAATTCACATAGAGGATCTTTTCAGGTTTAGTGTTTTAGATAATTAGGTCATAACTATTACATATCAAAATATTACATAGTAGAAACTTCTATTAAGTTTCCATAAAATAAAAAAACACTTAAAAAGAAACATGTCTAGTTCCATGTTTTAGATAGAATGTCTTTCCTTGATCCCATCCTTGACCCTATTCATCTTTAAGTCCTATGAAAAACATTTCCAAAACATGGGATGTGCATAAAAAGCCCATTAAAGTATACACAAAGAAGTAAAACTGTTAGTTTTTCAAAACAACAAGTAAACCATGTGTAATTTAACAAAGTAATACTTTTCACCTTTATGAAGTAGTAAAAAATCTTCACTGAATAAAAAACCATTACTTACACTTTTGTAACCAAAAGATTACCATAAAACCCATATAAAGAACACATAACATATAAAGGTAACTATGGACATAAACATACTTAAATGGAATAACCATCCAGTCGATTTCCACACATACTTAATGGAATAGCCATACGACCGACATCCATACCCAATGCATTGGAGGTTATAATGTAACCACCCGTCCTGGTATTCATGGCAACACCCGTCATATGGTTTATTACGTAACCACCCATAAAATGTCCATGTACCATCATTACACATAAAATATTGAAAATATAAAAATTTCAATAACAACATTTCATTTGCAATCACAATAAGTAATTCCATGATATTTAATTAATCAATCCATTTTCAAAAATCATTTAAAAGAGATTTTTGAATAAAAGTGTCCCATACCACTTTGAATCTTTTAATGGAATTATAATTTTAAAACATCAATTTCCATATAAATAAATAATGAAAACTATTTTGAAAATATGGGAATTAAAGAAAAATATTTAGAATAATGAATCTTTAAAACATTTAAAACAATATTTTTGTTAAAGAGTTTTTAACAAAATGAGAGACTCGTGAATACAAATAATTGCGGAATAACATTTCATCTGAAATTTATAAAATAATTAGAATAAAGGGATTCATGATATAATATGTCAAAGGACATTATACACATCATATAATAGTGAATTGGTGCATAATAACAATGAAGTCTCAATGGATATTTAAATTGAGATGAAATCCATTATAAAGATGGTATCCTTAAATAAATGATAAATCTATCACATAATTATGTGTGAGAAATATAAATACAACCAATATAAGTTGATATTAAATGTGAAACAATAAAAGGTCATTCACACCTAGTCTTGGAAAAACAAAACCAATGGCATAGATATTTAACTCAATGAAATGAGATTTAGTTATGATTTCCCATACAAGTTTGTAAGAATTTATCAATGAGATTATTATGTGTAGAAATAGTATATCCACACAAAGTTTTTTCGAAATTTAAAAATAGATATTCCACACATAATATTTTTATAATAAAATCAAGAATTAGAGGTTTAACCCAAATAATTGAAAGTGGGTTAATAATTTCCCTTACAAAAATCCAGCAGCCTAACGACATCACTTTAAAATTCAGAAAACGAGTTGATGAGAGAGAAAATGATATCTCATCACTTGGACATAAAATTTAAATAAATAAGGATATACAAGAACATATCCCAAAATAATAGTATGTTAATTAAAAGACATAACAAAATAATTCTTTTAAAAAGAGGATGGTGAAAGGTCCCCTTACCGAGTTGGGTAACTTTCGAAACATGCACCCCGTGGAAGAAGGGTCATAAAATGAAGATGTAAATACCCATAAATGAAATTATAATACACAATGTGTATAATAATGGGTATTACATACACCACTCAAAGGAAATAGTGTCAAACATAGCATAAATGTCACAGTAATAAAAGCGAGATGAAAAATCCCTTACGAAAACTCGGCAGCCTAATGGCGGCACTTAAAACTTCCAAAAATGGATTTATGAGATCAAATAGGGTCTCTCATAATATGATCATAAAAAGTAAAGTAAGAGTAATATAAAATAACATCCCCAAATATAATAAAGATGAGCTTAAAATAAATTACATAAAAGAGAGTACTTAAAAAGAAAGAGAGAGGTTGGATCCCTTACGAAAATTCGGCAGCCTAACGGCGCCACTCAAAACATCCAAAATGGCTTGATGAGAGAAAATATGGTATCTCATCATATTAACATAAAAAGTAAAGTATTAGTAATATAAAAGAACATCCCAATCATACGACATATGATTTTAAAATGAATGACATAAAAGAGTGTACTTAAAAAGAAAAAGAGGGGTAGGTTCCCTTACCTCAAGTCTGACTTGTCTTGTTCGTTTCTTTATATTCCTGAATAATAAACATTGGTCAATTTATAATTTCTTAAGTAAATCTTTTAAATATTATTATTCAGTTAATATCACATATTATAATGTTATAATAATTGGTTAATAATGTGAGTTCATATAAGATGTTTTTGTTGATATTTGGTACATGAGTCAAAAATGAACTTGTTTGAAAATTATTGTCCTTGTAGTTATAAGTAAATCATATCCAGAATAGTATTAATTATTTAAATATAATATATATATAGTAAATATTAATTTTATACTACTCCTTAACATTTGTAGATAAAAAGAAAAAAGAAATGCACCGTTCGTGGAGATGGTAGGCCGTACGTACGTATGAACGCTACTTTCATTTCTTTGTCATATTAATGGAATTAAAAATAATTGAGAGAGATATATATTATAATTACTGTATAATATATATTTTATATAGGTCACATATGTTCATTAATTTCATTCTTTATAAATTCCATGTATTTCATGACTGAGTCACATCACTTCAGGGGGCGGTAGTCCACACTTCCTCATATGAAATTATCGCATTTGCACTACATGAAAAGCATAAAGGCATGTTTTAAATATAAAATTCAGAATCATATAGAAAAACAATACCATATATATCATATATAAAATATAGTGACATCATAATGGCCACCATGAAAGGTGTTAAGAGAAGATTTAACAATCATCGTTTCGTGAGGCAGAAATTCACCATCCACATAAACAGTATGTTTTCTAACCATTAGACGAAGGTGTGTGTAAGTGTAGCTCAAATCCTTCACATAACAAATTTATAGTATATTTAAGATAATTTTGTTGTAAAAATTAAATTAATGAAAATATTTTAGAGGTTTGGAGAAGAAAAATAAAACAAAAGAACACAAGGAAAGACATTACCTTTAAATCGGGTAACTCTTTTTGATTTGAGCTCAAAGGCTTCCTTGGAAAAGATTCTTCCCAAAGGTGAGGCTTAAATGATGAAGAGAGGGATGTGGAGAGACGAAATGGGAAGGGGTTGGCCGAGCCAAAGGCTTGAGAGGTGTGGGTAAGGAGGTAGAGGTGGGGTCCTTTTATATGAGGAGAGGAGGGGCACTTTTGGAAATTCAAAAAAGGATACATTATTTTCAAATGCGTTTCGGATTTTAAAGGCCCCAAATTGATATATTTAGAGGATACGGTTATAAGGGTTAGAAATCCACCTATCCAATAAATTTTCATACATGTTTAGGTCTTAGATTTTACATTAACTTTTCATTTTATTTAAATCGTTAAATAATGAGGTAATCGCTACATCATCATGATGTCATAAATAATTTAGTTTATTTAATGTCTAAAAATTATAAAAAAAAATATGATGTAGGAAATATTTTAATATTTCCAGTTACTATTTATATTCAAAAATCTGACTTGTATAACCCCATGTAAAAATTGTTTTAGTAAAAAAATACATGTTTGTGTCATTTTTACTTTTACTTTAAATAAAAGGCATTAATGTCATTATCTAACCCAAGTGGCTCCATGGGGTCCCCAAAATCGACCCATGGGTTGTCTTGGTCGATAATGACTCATCCAATAGGGTTTGGACAAGTTTCAATATATTTTCATTTTTATTATAATATCATTTTTATCTAAAATCACACTAATTACCATTAATCGCGATTAATAAAACTTAAAAGTTACTATTCACCAAAAATTATTTTCATCTCATTGAACCACATTTTACCTCCTAATGACAACCATATATGTCAGATTTTTGAAAATAAAATCTCAGAAGTGGTAATGTTTCATTTAAACAAAAAATCAGTTTCTTTAACTACCACTTAGTGGTTTCACTATTCATCAAAAATTGATGTTTTTCAGAAAAACACCAAAAATTCACCCTAAGCTATATTTGACACTTCGAATTCAAAAATGATGTCTATTTTACAAAATTCAAAAAATATAAGTTTCATTAATTAATTTAATAATTAATTCCTGCTGTCAAAACAAATAGCGTGTTTTTATGAAACAATATCTATTAAAAGATTTACACTAGTTTAAGTCCAATTTCAAAGTGAAATTAATTCCAATGAACACCATTGGATTAAATGGTAGAAGTATATTCTAAATAAACTTTAATATCAATTAAAACTATAATCTATCCATATAAATAAATCAGATTAAAAAGTAGTTTTGAATTAAAATGCAACAGTTTCACTAAAAATGATCTTTATCGAAAAAATAACAAAAATTTACGCAAAGTAAATTTTGATGTCCAGATTCTAAAGAAGGATTTTATTTTGTCAAATAAAACATATAAAATTGTCAAAATTAAATTTAAAAAGGGATCTCCACTAAAAGGCAGTTAATCGACCTTTTAAAGAATATTAGAAGATTTATTCTTAAAATTGGATTCATTTGAATTTTACGCCACTAACATTTATTGGATAAAAGTAAAAATATTTGACAAACATATGTAATCATTTTGTAGTTAGCTCCGTTCTTTCTCTCCATTACAATGGTTAGGCATTAACTACCATTTAAAATAATATTATTTTATTATTAGAGTGCAACGTAAGATTTCAATGGAACTTGTTGTCGTGTATTGGGTACGCCATCGAGCATAGCGATCCCTTTAAAGTAATATTAACATTTTATTCACAAATATTGATAAACATCAGAATGTAATATTATTTATTTACCTGGGATGTTACAGTATTAATCTTATCTCTTGTAGAAATTTGTGGTAATATATTCAATGAAAGTATCATTTTTATCTATATAGTAAAATTTAATTTTAGTTTAGGCGTGTATTAGATCTCTATATATCGTACATATATTAATCTTTGAGAAAGTAAATCAACATTTTACATCTAGAATCATCCAATGATCATCTATCTATTTTAGGATGATCATGAATCCATAATGGAAATTAGTTCCATTGTTTTGTATTGATAATTTTTCATGAGGATTATTTATCATTAATGGTTAGGGATAAAATAAATGTTAATGATATTCCTATTTATTATTGAAATATTATGTTGTAATTACTAAAGAGTTTCCATGTTTTCCCCTCAATTGTGATGTTGAGTTTTCAATATAACTCATAGATTGAGGTACAGTTATTTAAAATAATCATTATAGAGTTTCCTTAATTATGTTGAAATAATTAAAAATGAAAATATAGGATAATATAAAAAATCGATTAATATTCACTTGTCTGTCATCATGGGTGTGACCCCCTAAACCAAACAACTAAGTCCAAGAAGGAGGTCCATAATACATCTTTCATGCCTCCTCATATGCAAGTGGATACCAACTAGTAGTGAGGGTAAAAATTCATTTATTTGGGAGAATATAACCCTATCCTGAATCACACAATCCATAAACGGAAAAGAGATCCAAGATGACATTCAAGAATGTAAATCTCTTATGATGTTTGATCTAAAGAAGCATACCCTAAAACATCCATCATTCATGAGTAATCATGATTCGGTCAAAGGGATATCATTAACAAATGTAATCCACCACCAATATATTGAATTATCATGAAGAGATTATAGTTCTAGAATCTATATTTAATCAATATTAGTTCTAGGAAGATGATTCAAAAACAAATACTTATAAAATGTGTGTAACTCTTGGTAGATAATGATTTGATCAAGAGATCTCAACAAAACACTTGTTATATCCCCGATCTATGAAGAAAGGAAGAAATTATCATTGTATCATCATTTAAATCAAATATATTTCATAGATAGAAAACATAAATTGTAGATATTTTCGTATCTATCAAGAAATAAGATATATTTAGAATATATCTAAGAAAAAATAACAATTTAAGCGTAACTAAATTTTTACAAGATTTAAGGAACATGGGAATATTAATGAGAGATCTAAAATATCAATAGGGGGTTTAAAATTAACAATTGGTGAATTATGGTAGTAATTTAATAACAAAAAGGGTAAAAATCATGTGTAATTAAAATATGTGGTTGCATTTAATGAACCCCCATACTATGAACACCAACCAACCGGTAGGCCTGTTCAAACCACCTGGGTTCTCCCAACACCCTAAAATTACTAGTGGGGTCTGCATAAGCCTATATAATTACATAAAATCCATTATCTAGTTTGTGGTAGTTACAAACACTATTTATCCATGCCATTTTCATTACTCTAATTGTTAATTTGTGTTCCCTTTAGACCTAATGGACAATGTCTAATACACCCAAGACCTATAATACAAAAAGTGGAATTGGATATTTTTTATAACTAAAACATATCATATATTATAGAAAGGTAGGATGTAACTATTAACCCCCTTTAACAACATATCATCCCTTAGAGGTACAATTATAGGTTTTTTACAACAACATAATCCATTAAGCCCAAACATTATCCTATTTCTCACAAGATTACTTATAGGTCCATCCACGATAGCATATAATCTTCAAAATTAGTACCAAAATCCCTCATAGAACTTTCTCACTCAATTCCATAACCAGTAACATGAACTCCATGTAGAATTCATCAAGCTCTAACTGAACATCCTCGTAGTGGATGACATGAGTGGAATCGAGAATGTACCTCTCGAGATGAGACAAATGAAACACATAGTGCATAAATCAGTAATGATAAGGAATATACATATGGTATTACATTGACCAAATCCACTTAGTGTTCTCAAAGGTTCCAATGTATCATGACAATAGCATCTCTTACATCCTCAAAAACCACTAGCCTAACTAAGGAGTAACTACTAGAAAATCCCAGACTCCTAAAGAAAACTCCACAGACCTCTTCTTTTGTTTGGAATAAGACTCATCCATACTATTATATATGATCAAAATCATCTAAATTATATTTAATCACTCAGATATCTCATGTACCATATTGGTCCCCAGAACTCCCACCTCACCAACTCTATTCCAACAAAAAGATAGACGACATGGCCTACAATAAAGACACTTTTAAAGTGGAATCTTAATCAAAGAATGGAAAATATTATTTTATATAAAATCAAACAGTGTTATGTGATCATCCAAATTTAACTAATATCTAGAATGTAATCAAGGGGAATATCCTCTGATACCTAAATCATCTTCTCTGAATGTTCATCTATTTGGAGATGGTATGCTGGTATCAATCATAGTAGAGTTCCTTAGGCCTTCTATATTCACTTTAAAAAGAGAAATGTAAAACATGTTTCTATGTTCGATAATATTCTTAGGGAAACACCCTTTAGACATACTATCCCATGAATATAGAGCAATCAAACTCATCTAATGAGTGAGTCTCATAGATCCATAATACATTAGAAATTTTATTTATGATAAAAAATAACCCAAATAGTCTCACAACTCATTGAGGTATTGGGTAACCCTATAATAAAAAAGATCATGACATCCTCTCTGTTAAACATGGGAATTAAAAAAATTATGTAAAATACTACGATGATGTTTCTCCTCCATTATCCTTTGTCTGATATGGAATTGGAAATTGAATCCAGGAATGACACTCTTTATCCATATCCACCAAAATTGTAAGCTAAAGTCATGGAAGATCTTTTTCACCATCAGATGTACTACCAACTTATAGGTATGGAATTTCCTCATTAACTCCTCAATGGTATAAATTGTGACTAAAAATTATCCGTGAACTATGATCACATCATCACTATTGTAACGTCCTGGTCCCGAGTGCAACTCAATGGGTGCCCGAACCTGGTTGGTCACATGACCTCAAGTGCATTTCCCCAAATGCCAGAGGATTCCGAATAGCAGTGAAGGAAAACGACTGATAGTAGGGAAATTATGCCCTCATTTTTCAAAGTGTAGCGCAATGGAAATAAATATAAACAAACAACAGAAAAATCAGTAACAGTATTACTCAGAAAAGGACAAGAGAAGAAAATGATAACTAGCAGTCATATATATGATGCAATTTGTACCTAAGTCTAAGAAAGCATCCCAAATAGTATACAATAAATCAAAACAAAATAATACAAAGGAAAAATATAGTAAATAAAAATATAACAGCTCAGTAGGAACTCAGCAGCATCATAAGCCTAAGCTCAGTCCCATGCTCTTCTACTCCTCTATAACAATCATGTACCTGTATAGAGACCCTTTCCTTTATCCAAACCTACAACAATATAATCTGTTTGGATCAAGACATGACCCAAACAGGGTGTGAGAAATGAATCCTAGTAGGAAACCACCAAAGGCTCATGCCCAGCTGTCAGTGAATTTGTGCAACAGCAGTGTGCAGCAATGAAAATGCAGTAAACTAGGAAGTACTCAAAAGCACCTACTCCAACCAGTTCCATTTCCATTTTATTATTATTTTAAAATTATAGAGAATTGAAGAATAAATTCCTAAGACTTAGCCTCAGCTAACAATCTTCTAAACAGTTCCGCGGAAAAACTACAATAAGTTATCTAATAAGTACATGGCAAAAACATACCAAGCATGTGATTTAGTTTGGTAGGTATAATAGGTAAAACCACCACAGAGAATATACAAACTATACAGAGTCCTAATACATGAGAAACCATACCCTCAGGTAAATAGAATCGAAACCCATAGGTTATTTCCTTAAGGATAAACGAATATTTCCCTCAAGTATGAGGTATTTCCCTCAAGCATGGAAGTATTATCCTCAGACATATGAAAAGTTGCCCTCAGGCTAAATGGAATACTTCCCTAATGCTAAACAAACACTTCCGAAACGCTAAACAGGTGACCAGGCCAATCCCAATGCAGAACAAGCAATTCATATAACTTCCTCTAAAGAAAACTTAAAACATTTTATAGATATGGCATACCCACAAGCATCCTGTCCAAATGAAAATACAGGGGGGACACACCCACAGGGTGGCCCTGAATCTAAGAAATGATCCCACACAACAGTTATACATATTCATTAAATTACCTATGCAATTATATGTATTTAATTAAACAATAAATCATCCATACGACACCAAATCATGGGATCATAGAAAAATGGTACACAAAACTCACATAACAGTTGGAATTAAACATCAGACCACCGACATTGATCTCTGCTGATCAATATACGCGAACGTTGCCTCCTGAAACATTTGAGATCAATAGAGATATGGGGTAAATGTTCACTCATACAAACCTAACTAACTTCACCTTGGGAAAGAAATGGTAAGAACAACTCAAATAAAAGGAAGGTATTACTCATACGGTTCAAATAAGATAGACAATGGAAGAAAAGGATTCCATACGTGTGATTGAGAGCTCCTCAAAGCTCCGGCCTCTCCTCCCGAGCTCCAAATGTGTCCACTGCCTCCTCTGCCGAATGAGGAGTCTATTGCCTATTTTATGCAAAAAAAACTACATTGTGTGAAATATCAAGTACACGACGTGTATATTTCATCATTTAGCTATTCCTATGGTGGCTACATCTCACCGCCACACTATTCATTTATCAACTTGATTACACAATGTGTATTTCTGAATAGAAAGCATGTACTGCTGCTTAGCAGGCGGCTACTCTTACCACCTTATTGTTCACCTTCCGAGTGATTAAACATCATGTATATACTATGTACACGGCGTGTAGTCAGTTTTTACACCCTTCATTGCTGACAGGCATACACGCCCCGTCTACTCATCCCACATCGCCAAAGTACATGGCATGTGGAAAAGTACACAGTGTGTACCCACAAAATTTGGTATTTCCCCCATTTTGGTTATTTTCTCTAAAATACTTAATGAAAATGGAAAAGAAGAGACCCGCACTTCAAGAATTAGAACTATGTTCTTACAAACTTCCCCATTAAAGTAATTCATCCCTGAATTTCCCTTCCAAGGGTGGTGAAGATAAAGTTGTGAACAACTCCAGAAACTGAGCATGTACATTGGTCTCCCACTCCCAGGTTTCATCATGCACTCGTCCATGATTCCATAGCACCCGTACGAGAGGTATTGACGGACCTCGGAGAACCTTCATGCTCCTATCAACAATACAAATCAGATTCTCCTCAAAGGATGCATCGACCTGAAGCTCAACCTCCTCAGGCTGAAGGACGTGAGATGGGACTGAGTAATAATGGTGTAGCTTAGATACATGGAAGACATCATGCATGGCCTGATACCTCTATGTTAACTACAACTGATAGGTAGCCAGCCCGACTGACTCCATAATTTCAAATTTCCCCACAAACCTTGGTAAAATATTACCCTATATCATGATCCTATTGTGTCCCAACTTCAGTGAAACATGCAAGAAAACATTATCCCCGACCACGAAATCCAAGGTTCGTCTGCGGTGATCAACATAACATTTCCAACAATACTGTGTAGTATCCATCTGCTTCTGAATTAACTGGACATGCTCTGTAGTCTCCTACCCAAGACAGGGTCCCATTAAAGTTGCCTCACCTACCTTTAACCAGCACAACGTTGACCGACATGGCCTACCATATAAAGCCTCGTAAGATTACATCTTAATAGTTTAATGAAAACTATTATTACATGAAAACTTGAATAGGGGTATGTTCTTCTCCCAAGATCCCCCAATGTCCAGGACACATGCACGTAGCATGTCCTCAAGCACTTGTATCGTACACTCTGACAGGCCATCGGTCTGAGGGTGGTAAACTGTGCTCAGAAGCACCTATGTACCCAGTTCCCTCTGAAAACTCTGCCAGAAAAGAGAAGTAAAACGGGCGTCCCTATCTGAAATGATTGAACAAGGGACCCCATGATGGTGTACTACCTCTCGGATATACAAATTCTCAATATCCTCAAAACCGAAGGTCTCCTTGACCAGAAAAACGTGAGCTACCTTTGTGAGTCTGTCCACAACAACCCACACTAAGTCATTGCCTCATCCTAACCTCAGTAACCCGGTCATGAAGTCATTTGTGACATCATCCCATTTTTACTCTGGGATGGGTAACTGTTGTAACAATCCGACTGGCCTCTGATGCTCCGCCTTCACCTGCTGACAGGTAGAACATATCATAACAAAACCAGCTACCTCTCTCTTCATACCCAGCCACAAATACTAACATCTCAAGTCACGGTACATTTAGGTAACCTCGGGATGCACAACCTAAGATGAAGCATGAAATTCCCACATCAACCCCTCGTGTATATAACCTGGAACCCACACTCGTTCATGGATACACAGTACCTCATCATTTCCTATTGACCAACCAGGAGGAGGGTCCTTACTTTCCACCAACTCTAGTAGAATTAGGCCTTCCGAATCAGATAGTTGTCTCTTCCTCACTCTGTTTAGGAGAGTAATAGTCACAGCTAAGGAAGAAATATAGGCTTTCCCAAGACTATCATACACCTCCAAATGCATCTCAGAGAACAAAGCCATAAGCTGCCACTCACCATTTTCCTCCTCCACTTCCGGTATCTGAGTCCTCATGCCAAATGCATTAGCCACTTCATTGCATTTACCATGGGTATAGGCAAGCTCAAACTCAAAGGACTGAAGGTATTCAACCCACCTCCACTGTCTCAAATTTATGTCATGCTAGGTAAAGATATATTTAAGTCTTTTTTGGTCCGTAAACACCACAAAATGTTCTCCCAAGAGATAATGTCTCTAATAGCATAACGCATGAACAACTACAGAAAACTTGAGATCATGTGTTGGGTAATTCCTCTCATGTGGCCTCAACTACCGAGACCCGTATGCAACTACTCGATCACCCTGCATCAACACTGCTCCTTTCCCAATACCTAATGCATCAGAGTAAACTGTATAGCTCTTCCCTTTTTCTATAAGTATCAGGACTGGTGCTGATGTCAACATTCCTTTCTGTGCATGAAAGGTTATCTCGCAAGCTTCTGACCAAAAAAACTTCACACCCTTCTTAGTCAAACCCATCAACGACGCTACTAAATAGGATAATTCCTGTATAAAGTTCCTGTAGTAACTAGACTGCCCCAAGAAACTCCATATTTCAAACACGTTCTTAGGCTTCTCGCGGGAAACTACTTCCCTCACTTTCTTTGGGTCTACAACAACTCCTTCCTATGAGATAATAAAACCCAATAAGTGAAATTGGTACATCCAAAAGTGGCACTTTGAGAGCGTAGAATATAACTAATGCTCTCTCAATGTACTCAGTATGATTTCAAGATTGGTGGAATGGTCATGTCGAGTGTGAGAATACACCTAGATATCATCCATGAAGAATACCATGAAATAATCCAGATATGGGTGGAACACACGATTCATCCAAGCCATGAAAACTGTCGGCGTGTTCGGGAGTCTGAAGTGCATAACCAAGTAATTGTATGGACCATATTTGCTCTGAAAAGCTTTAAGCGGTATGTCGGAAGAACTAACGCATAACTGATGATATCTGGATCACACGTCAATCTTCGAGAACACTTGTACTTCTTGACTTTGATCAAAAATATCATCAATCCTTGGTAGGGGATATCGATTCTTAAAGATCTGCTAGTTCAGTTTTTGATAATCCACACAATGTCTGAGGGTACCGTCCGCCTTCTTCGTAAACAGAACAGGTGAACCCCATAGAGAAGTACTGGGTCAGATGAAATCCTTTGCTTTTAACTCCTCTAGCTACCTATTGAGCTCTGGAAACTTTGTTGTAGCCATCCTATAAGGATGAATGGACACCGATGATTCTCCTGGAACTAGCTCCGTAGAGACATCCACCTCTTTCTCTGGAGGAAGACCGAAAAAGTCATCTAAGAAGAAAAACATGAAATGATCAACTACTGAAGGGAAATTCTTCTAACATGATCCCTAGTCGTCCAGATATAAACTCGCAATATGGGCTATCACACCACCTCACCCATGATGCTCGGGTCTAGCTCAGATCACCTAGACATCCCATTCACCTTTGTATATAAACTCTCCACCCTCTGGTGACGTGAAACAAACCTTGAGACGATAGAAATCTACAAATGCTCGAAAGGGTACCAACAAGTCCATCTCAAGAGTGACATCATATCCCTTCATCTCTAAGACATAGAGGTCCCTGAGAAAGTGACACCCACTAACCTCTAGGGGGAACTCCCTGCACTGACGCACACCTACCGTTCTAATCCCTGACGGAGTTTCTAGAGTCATAACATTAGAAGAAGAAACATGGATCCCACTAATCTCCACAATGCACATATATACCAAGATATTTATAGCACACATATCAAAAAGTACTAAAGTCAAAACAGAAGCAACTAGCATTGTACCTCTGATAGTGGAAGGTCTAGGATCCTTCTCTTATTGGGTCTATTGCACTGCATATGTCTGCATAGTGTCACAGCATTGCAACACAACCTCGCTACCTAGTGCTGACCTACCCTGCGGTCTCTAAAATCTTGGTGTCTGGCTAAGACGACTATGTCCACCACCTCGGCCAGAAAATCCTGACGTATCCCAATTCCCTGTCTGTTAAGAAGCTGTTGGCCATGCTCATGTATGCAGAGTCCACATAGAACCCCTCTAACTAGCCTCTGGTGGAAACACCCTGCAAAAGTGCTACAGATGACACATCTTTCCTCAAGCTCGGACCTCCACTAGGTTACATGGACACTGAGGTCTCTTGTGCCCCACTTTACCACACTGGTTGAAAATTACCTGGCCACTTGAAGAGATATTATATCTAGTACTATCACCGTGAGAGAAATCCATCTGCGTCTTCCTTTTACTGGTAGAAATAGTACCAGAAAATAGTGTTGAACCGCCCGGGCGTACACCCCTAGCAACCCGCAGGTTCCAATGTGTAATCGGTGCCTGGTTCAAAATAGCATGCACTGTACGCAACCTAAAAATGTTCACCAGTGGTCAGATGTCATACCAAAGACCATCCTCAATGTTTCGATCCCTCAATGCCTCATCACCCACCAGATGATGTGAAAAACATTGTAGCTCAGTGTAGCGGGCAGAATACACCATCACCCACATGGCGCCCTACTGCAGATTCATGAACTCTCGAGCCCGATTTTCCAGTAGCATCTCCAGAAAGAAAAATTGATATAAGACTACCTGAAAATCTTCCCACGCCATGTCTCGATGATGCTCCGTCTAGGTGGTAACATCCCACCATCTCTTGGGGGAATCACGAAGCATTTATGAAGCGAGCTTGACCCTCCACCCTAGAGGAAACTCTAGATGAACGAATATTGTCCGCATAGAATCCAACCATGACTCCGAATCCTATGGTCCGCCATCCCCAGAAAAAATAGGCGGATGCTGCTACTGTAATATATGAGTCAGCTCTGCCATAGATGTGGCAGTTGGAGGTGCTCACTGGAAGGTCTTCATGAACCGCACGAAGCCTTCACGGAACTGCTCCTGTGTCCGGTGTAATGGATTGTTCCACATCTAGCTCTGTTGGAGCATCCATCGGTAGCTCGTAGCCTACCATATCTGGAGTATACTCGTTGCCACTCTCCTAGAGAACAACTTGAGGTCGTCTCGGTGGCATGACTCTACAAGTTCCAACACACGCCTTAGATCATGATTATCAAGGAATAAGAACCGAAAGTGTAAGGAGGGAACAAGGAAAATAAAACATTCAAGTTTTACTAGACAAGACTACACGACCTATATAATAACTTCACTGCATGTTTCTTCAAATCATTCAACTGGGCGTGTACTCTGCCAGAACTGGTTGTGTAACACCCCAAACACATGGTGTGTTGTCCACACACATGTGCGTACTTGAATTTCTTCCCCTACCTGAGTCCTTCTACACAGCTTAGCCACACAGCTCTCCTTTAAACAAGAATACCTGGTGTGTATAAAATCTACACGGTGTGTACTAGATGAGCTTCACTGACATGTGTTGTCCATTACACGGCCGGGTATATAGCTCGAACTACACGGCGTGTTTCAGATAGACACGGCATTTACCACCAGCACACGACATGTACACCACCCCATTTTAGATCTGTGAGGGCCCATACTCCACGAGAATAAAATCTTGGCATCTTACACATTTTATAACAAGGTAAAAAAGTCGATGATCCACCAAATTCGGATTGATGAGGGCCCATACTCCACAAAAACCAAATTTTGGTGTTTATTCGTAGAACCTTACATAATAATACCCTATCAAATAGAAGGTATTTTACAAATCCATCTATCACAACATCATAAATTTTCTATCACAATATCATTCATAAAAACATGAAATTTCTAATGCACCTAGATGGCATGGAAACTATGCATGTCATGTGATTCTAACATGTTTCTAAATAACGCACGAGATGGAATACCCTCATCTCATCGGGTTGCAACTAAATAGATCCCAACTATAAAAATATAAATAGCACCCCACAAATGCGTCACCCAAGGATGAAAATAAAATCAAGTGTAATAATCATAAATAGAAAATCACAATTTCATTCGAGGCAATCCAGTCCATACCTGTACACGAGGTAGCTACTCCCAGGCATTATTATTACCTAATCCCATAGTAATATATCTCTTTTTGTCATCACCAAATAATAAAATAACTTAGAGAACGTAAACCCTCTAATACAACTTTTTAACGTCCCAGGCCCAGATTCCACTCAACGGGTGCCCCAAAACCGGTTGGTCACATTACATCAAATGAATCTTCCCAAATGCTAGAGGCTTCCGACTAGTAGTTATGGCCAAGGACTGATAGTGGGGAAACTATGCCCTCATTTCTCAAAGTGTAGCATAGCGAAAATAAATATAAACATACAACAGTGGAAGCAGTAACAATATTACTCAGAAAAGGACAATAGATGAAAAAGATAACTAGAAGTCATATATATGATGTAATCTGTCCATAAGTCTATGAAAGCAGCCAAAAAAGGATACACTGCAATCTAAACAAAACAATAGAAATGAAAAATACAACAAAGAAAAATAAAACATCATAGCAGGAACTCGGCAGCATCACAATCCAAACCTCGGTCTCATGCTCTCCTAATCCTCTACAACAATCAAGTACCTGTATAGGGACCCTTGAACTTATCCACGACTGTAGCAATATAATCTGTTTGGGCCCAAGACCTGACCAAAACAGGGTGTGATAAATGAATCCCAGTAGGCAACCACCAAAGTCCCAAGCCCAACTGTCAGTGAATTTGTGGAACAACAGTGTGAAGTAATGAAAATGCAGTAAACTAGGAAGTACTCAAAAACAGCTACTCCTACCAGTTCCATTTCAATATAATTCTTATTTAACAATTAAGGATAATTGAAGTATAAATTACTGATACTTATCCTCAGTCAACAATCTCCTACACAATGCCACAGAAAATCTATAACAAGCTATCTAATAAGTACAAGGTAAAACAATACCAAGCCTTTGCTTTAGCTTGGTAGGTATAACATGTAAAATAACTGTAGTGAATGAATAAACTAAAAAAGATTCCTCAGAAGGTAAATAGAATCAAAACCCACAGGTTATTTCCCTCAGGCTAAAAAAATATTTCCCTCAGGCACGAGGTATTTCCCACAGGCACAGAAGTACTGTCCTCAGACATATGAAATGTTGCCCTCGGGCTAAATTGAATTCTACCCTCAGGCTAAAAAAACACAACCCTCGGGCTAAATAGGCAAATGGGATGAGCCCAATTCACAACAAGAAATTCATATAAGTTCCTCTCAAGAAAACTTAAACACATGTTATAGATATGTCATACCCTCGGGCATACTGTCCAAACAGCTAAACAGGGGGACACACCCATGTGGTGGCCCTGGATCCAAGAAATGATCCCAAATAGCATTTATACATATTCATTAAATTACCTATGAAATTATAGCTATTTCATTAATCTAGGCCTCAACCATACAACACCACAACATGGGTGCATAGCATAATGGTAAACCAAAACCACACAAGAGTTGGAATTAAACATCATCCCACCAACCTCGATCTCCAATGATCAATATACGTGAACGACGCCTCCCGAAATGTCTGAGAACAACGTTGATCTAGGGAAAACGTTCACTCATTAAAACCCAAATAACAAACCCTCAATAAATAATTGGTATGAACGGATCAAGGAGAAATAAGGTCTTACCTGTACGGTTCAAACAAGATCGACAAAAGAAGAAATAGATTCCTAGTGTGCGATCAGGAGATCCTCAAAGCTCCTGCCTCTCCTCCCAAGCTCCAAACGCATCCAATTACTCCTCTTTTGAATGAGGATTCTAATTCACCATTAAAAAAACAAACTACCCGTCATGTACTATAAAGTACATGATATGTACTTTTCATCATTTAACTGTTTCTCTGGAAGATACTTTTCACCGCCACACTGTTCATCTATCAACATGATTAGACGACGTGTATTTCTGAATACACATTGTGTATAGCCACTCAGTTGGCGGCTACTCCCAACGCCTTACTGTTCAGCTGTCAAATGATTACACAACGTGTATATACAATGTAAAAGATATGTAGTCAGTTTTTACACCCTTCATCGCCGACACGCCCTGTGTACTCATCCCACACGGCCAATTACATGACATGTACCCACAAAATTTCATATTTTCCCCATTTTCATTATTTTCCCAAAAAAACATAAGGAAAAAAGGAAAATAAGATACCCGTACCTCAATAATAAGAACTGGGTTCTTAAAACTATCAAATGACTACTTGTGCATTTGGTCACCACCTATTTTTTATTCCAATATCACAACACACTCTAGGTTAGTCTCCTAACAAGCCTTTACATAGTATATTAAATTATACTTCACCCCTAAAGGGTCAACAGTTATTGATCCTTGATCCTTAGAGGTATCCATCCTATAATAATCATATAAGATCATCTGGTTCCATTATTCATCTAAATGTTGTTTACCAAGGTCATGGGTAGCATGCATCTTACTAATGAGATCATCTAAAGCAACATCTCCAATACATAGTGTATAGGTAATATCAAGGTTTAATGGATACATGTACTCGACATAGTGCCTCTCCCCCAAATTTAGGTCCCGTCATGTGATGATATAATGAAGGCTATTGTCTTCTATATAGAAAATAGAAACATCCCAAATATGATATTTTCACCCACACTTCAAGGGGCCTACTACATATACCAAATCAGTTTTATGGGAAGGATATTTCTTCTCATGAGGTCAAGTATGATGTGATGAATAAGATACTACCTACTCCCTCTATAATAGTATTGAACCTTACCCAATTCTTGATGTATTACATTATAGAGAATAATAAATCCAAAGATACGAAAGTATTAACACTGTAACAATAGTTTATGTCCTCCTTATCTCATAAAAATTCTCATTACAGTAGCCTAACCATTGAAGCATCAATCCCATATTCATCAACATTGTCATATGTTCCAATAACTAAGATAATTCCTGGAAAAAACAAAGATAATATCCTACTAATCCTAGAAATAATTTTATCTGGAACTCCTTCTTGGGACATGTTTAGGAAATCAATGCCTCAAATTTCTCTTGTTCCAGATATATAAAAGTCTCAGACACCACATGACTATAAAATAAAATCCCCAAAGTCCAAAATTGACACCAAAGAATCATGGAATAATCCCGATGTGCTAAAACTGTAGATAGAAATATCTTGAGATGTGTAGTATTATACCCTGAGGTTGGTGAGTAGATGAGGATGTTGTCAATGGAAACAATGAAGAATGAAAAAAAATATATAGGATGAATATATTTTTTAGTTGATCCATGAAAACATTTTGTGCATTCATCAATTTAAAAATCATCACCAGGTGCCAATATATCACATAAAATCACTAAAACATGGTCTTTAAGACGACACAATCATTGAACCACATTTTTTTATAACCCAATTAAAGAACAATATTAGAGTACAATTAAGATCCCCAGAAATAATAAAACAGATCCTAGATCTTGTTTATAGAATAACTACTCTTCACTATCACCTGATTAAACTTCTGATAATAAATGTATAGTTAATGACGCCCATCTACCTTATTTTAGAACAAAATAGGTACACCCCACAATGAATTACTTTTCTATATAATTCCATTCTTATCCATGTCCTAGATTTTTTACTCGATATACATCAAATTTTTCATCACCATATGATAAGGGAGTATCAAAATGGTTTTTAAAAGTAGAATAAGTTATATCTCACATTATACACCTCCTTCACAAGGAAGTCTTATGAATTCACATACAAAGATATCTGGATAGAGATCCATATATATAAGAAATGACGGGGGGCTTCTACTGATCCTATTGAATGATAAAAGCCTCCAATATGTTTTTTAATCGCACCCATATGTATCATATATATACCAACTATATCTTCTCCCTGATCCCACTCATATTTCACCACGAACATATCTCCCTTGGGCGATTTAAATGATACACGTCTCCAACAGCATTATATGTGGGATCAAAAGATAGAATCCAGATCATGATGAATATCACCATCTATTGAATCATGAAGTATCATATATATCCATATCCAAAAAATAAGTATAGGATACTCTAGTAATTTCTAAATATGGTTCACTTTTATTCCCAACTATGTATTGATGGAAAGAAACTTAGAAGAATACATGAACATTAATATAAGAATAAATTGAGTACATATAAAAGAAAAAGAAGCAGTATGGTTAGAAAAGTGTTATAAAATGTATAAGTGATCAAGATCATACCTCAAATAGTTAAAGGTCCCTCTCCACAAACTGCTAAATTCTGATCCACTACATATACCCAGTCTACATTATCTTGGCAACCCTTTCTCTAAGACGCATGCGCTGCCAGAGTCTTTTTTATTTAAATCTAATAAAGATGAACTTGTTCAGATCCCTTGACCATAGATCACATATTTCCTCCACCCCTATGAGACATTGACATTGAATCTCTAGAGTATAACTTTTTTAGATGCCCCAACTTTTCACACTAAAAAAATATGGTCTAAGGTGTTGTAAGAGACCTATGATAATGTCCGGACTTTAAGAAGTTGATTCACTACAGAACTCATCATGAGGAGACTAATGAATTCATAATTCGGTTCTGAATAACACTTCCATATTTCACATACCAATTCTTACACTTCATTATTCCAAAATTGACACAGACCATAGTAGTATTAGGTATAACTTCTTAAGTACTGAATGGTTGAAGAATATCATCTGATAAATCCTAATCCCGGCCCATCTCAATATTCAATACCTTGTGCACAACCTCTTTGTGGGGATTAGGTTGAAGAACCTAACTTATCATATGATTTCAATATTATGTCAAATATTTAACTTCTTAGCCTTATGTTCCTCAGCTCCAATAAAGAGATGTGAAAAACAAATTAGCTCAGATAAATGGGTTGGGCATGAAAATACCTTCATGGAACCTGGTTTAAACTTTATAAACTCATATCATCCAACTAGACTCAGCATATAATGAAGGAATTTATTAATGTAAAGACCTATATAGGCATCCCTGGTGAGACCCTCACATCTACCAGTAGGCCTCATCACACCCCGCTATATTAGGTTGATTCCTTGTATCTTGAAAACATCCAATTTCACCTTTTTTATCCTCAGTTGTATGAATTAGGTGAATGAAAATATATATGATGTTTATCTAGTCCTCTTCATCATAAGGTCCTCTATTTCACTGAATGGATAATGGAAACTATAGATGGAATTCATTAACATAATCTACCATAGACCTTAGTGACCCCCTACCATGGTTAAGAACAAGAGAAATTACACCATGCTAAGGTGGGATTACTACTTGCACATCTAGATAATGTGTGGGAGAATGCCCCAATCCCCCTCCACTACTACAAGTAGTGGATCGGGGAATCATCCCTAAAAGAAGAATACTGGAACATGTCATCTAGTGGTCCAATCACTCTATTTTAATGCAGAACCCTCTCAAATTGGAATGAAGCACATAAAAAAATTAAAGACTTGAGGATAAATGATAATCATTTTATGGGATCATATAATGGTTCTCTATGTTTTTTTACCCAGATCCCAAGGAATATTTCTCATAGAACTAACCAACAACTCTATCCCTAAACCTAATTCATATTCATATATAGATACAAAAAATAAAAGCATACCCAAGTTCAACTAATTATTGATACCATAGATATATCACAATACCATAGAAAAAATATGTCACTGAATCAATAATTCAATTATTTCCCGAACATATATCATAATCAAGGCATTGTATTATAGAACTACTATATTGTACACAATGGGTTTTATATGTAATGATATCCTATGATTCTATTTATGATGAATGAAGTCAACAAATTATCATAAAATATTAACAACAATACCATCAAAGGAAACTCAGATGTTCATTACACTTGAGACGACTAGGCACAAGACAACTCACCTGAAAATCCCCACACATCTGATATTTTTTGTTATATATCCCACATTTATGACAACGGAAAATAAAATTTTTCTCTGATACCATATTTTAATTCCAAAAACCATCCCCCCAAGCCCAAGCCAGAGAGTCAAAATAACTAACACACAACTCGTCTATGAAGGAGGCTACCAACTAGTAGTGAGGGTCCAAACATCATTAGTGAGGAAACTATACCCTCAATATCATATAATCACACCAATTATATGAATAAAATATTAAATAAATATACTAACAATATGAAAGAAGAATAGTATAAAATGTAACACATGTCATATAATAAATAAACATGCTTCTTATGTTAAATACATTCCCCAAGTAACAGTGAAATCATATAAATAAATAAAACTCAAGAAAATACCTTATTTTTTGTCTCTCTCCTTCCAATATCTCTGTGATCCCCAACTCAGCTGTCTGCCACAATTCCCTTTCCAAATATTTCATCCCTATAAAATAATTCTATACACATTAAGATGATACTGAAGGGTATAATAATAAAACCTAGAAAAACATTAAGAAGGAATCCTTAATAATTTTTTACTTTTATAAAAAATGTATGATATGATAATAATAAATATGTAAGAAATAATAAAAAAAAAATACAAATAACCAATGATCTAACGAAGAAACCATAATCCATGGTCAACTAGAGTCTATCATTGTCCCACCACCATGTCCATTCCCCACGAATCAACTCTCTGACACACGCCCTTTAACTTTCATGGAACTCTATGGATGAATTATACATGTTCATTGAGATTTACATGTATGGTGTGAGTAATTAAACCCATTAGGACACCCCAATGTTTCCTTAACAAGTTTTATATGAATAATAAGTTTAATAAATAATAAAAAAAATTAAAAATAAATCAAAACAATCATATATACCAAAAAAATGTGTGCTAAACATGCCAACCTAAGTAAAAAACATTCCTTCTCCAACTCCATGATAGAAGAATGGAAAAGATATTAAAAAAAATTAATATCCAACATCAAGGATGGTGACATGTCACTCAGTATCCTTCAGGAATCAAGTAGACTTTCTACTTAGTATCTATATAGAATCATGTTTTGTCACACTTCTAAATATCTAAAAGGCATCGAGTTGTATCTCGGATGCTAAGTTTTCATGCCTCTACCCGTTATATGGGTATACCATATTCATCACTATAGGTTTTGCGAACTCTACCACTATGAGTTAATCATTAAAAGATATCTCACCAATTATAATTAACAACATAATACCACCAAGGTATGAAAAATACATATAACATGGTAGTGGCAAATAAGACAAACATATAATATCATAATGAGAATTTATTACCATCATATAACATCATGTGAGTAACATAAAAGATGGTATAAATATACTCTATAATTACTCATGGAATCAAGAATCATAAACAGGGTTAACAGGATATACACACACCCACAAGAAAACACCATCAACTATGAACAACATGTTATTCCTATGCAAAATGAATTAATGAAACCTGATCATATAAGGGACTAAAATGGAAATTAACATCCTTCCTCATGGTTTTTGCAAAATTACTACAATTTTTGTCAAATTATTAATGTTAAACCATGTCCTACACCCATAGATAAATTTTTTTCACAATAATGATGTGTATTTCATTTTTAGTTAATTGAATAGTGTAATTTAGAATAAGATACCTCATATGATTCCATGTCAAGAAGATTAATGTATAAATAGATATCTCATAGATTCCATCAATTTAAACCTTATTGAGATATTATGAAGGAGAGTCCATCAATCCACCCAATTTGTTATCAATTCAAGAGTACATGATGAATTCCTCCTTAATTGTTGAATAAAACCTCATGTTTAGAAAAATAGAATTTATCCACTAACAATATATCAACAAAAAATATATCCAATATGATATTCAAGAATAATAATTTCCCATGATAGTATATATATATAGAAACATACTTAAAAGTGTCCACCATTCATGAGGAATCACATTTTGGTAAAAGGGATATCATTTCCATGTCATATCCATCAATAATCAGCTAATGGATCATAAAATGCTAAATATTTATAATTAATCAAAATCAATAAATAGTATAGGAAGATTTTTCAAAAATAAATTTTCATAAAACATCTTTAATCATTGGTAGATTTTGATTCGATCAAGTGACAATGGTGGAATATCGACCTACTAAAAAAGGTATAATTCATCCTTTAAACACTATATGTATCAATGATAAATCATAGAATTAATAAATCCATTGTATATCCAATCATATCTATAAATATTGAAGATGTATTTTTCATATATAAATATATAAATCACCAAATAAGTGTCTCAAAATAGGTCTAAACCTGATGGAAGAGGGGAGATAAATTAGTGGGAACAAATATTAAGTGGGGAGGTTCAAAGTTTCTAATATCTGAATTAGGGTTAGAGTTATCTAATAAGGACTGTTCAATATCATGTGGAACTAAATCCCAGTTATTGGATTTAATACTCCCCATATTGGGTTCACCAACAATCTATTGGGCCTCACCAGTGGGCTAGTGGCACAACTGGTAGGCCGATAACTAGCCAACAGCTAGCCGATGGGGACTATAAAAGCACATAAACTTGAATCTACATCACCAAATAACTAATAGTGTCCATCAAGTCCAACCTAGTGTAAAGATGATTTTGTTATGTTGAAGAGGATATTGAATATATCTTCAATGTTGATACTTATGGAGTCGTGATTGGTTATGTTATATACTATGATGTAGAGGGAGTGGGTAGTAGATGGTGGTTCATCTCATCTATGACCGCATGAGTGGAACTACCCTACCCCTAACTGGGATTTTGTAGTATTGAACAAAAATTTGAATTTTTGGAGATAATATCCTTTTGGAGTGTGGTTTTGTGACTATATATAAAATAATACCTCTATTATATCTTCACATAGGGTGACCATAATTTGAGTAAGAGAAGTTGGGAAGTGTACCTATAGACATTTAACATTGAAGTTAACTATGCACCATGTAAAGGTAACATCAACGTAAATGCTCTTATTAGTAATATATGGGTAGCTTTGGGGCTTGGTAAATTACCTTAATAGGAATAGTGGTGACTTGTGATCTTGGTGGTTGACTAGAAGTTAGATGGTTTTGAGGGATAGGGATTGATGGATTTTTACCCATTAGCGATGACATATTATTCAGTATACAAGTTTATTTTTTTCATTAATAGGACCTAGAGTTTTTTTGATATACAACAGTAATAAGGTGTCAATCAAATAACCATGTAGTCAATGGATAAAGATGATGTGATTCATGTTCATGGGAGAGTTTTTGTCCCTGCTTCTATCTGAGAAGACTTGATAAGAGACTTCCAAAAATCAATGTTATAGGTAAATACTTTGGTGAAAATTATGTACCATGAATTCAAATGGAATTTCTAATGTCTTGGGATGAAGATTAACATTACGGGATTCATTTCCTGATGTCTTACCTACAAAATGATAAAGGTTTAGAAAAAGTTTTAAATTAGTTTTCATATTCCACATCACATAATTTTTTTGAAGTGTGAGGATATCACAATGGAATTCAGTATGGGGTTACCCCAGACCTCGAGGTTCCAGGACACTTTCTCGGTGATTTTATCAGCTAAATAAGATATCTCATTTATATAAAATTTATTATAATCCCTTAATAAATACAATGTGAATGGTTTATGTCCATGGAATGATATGCTACCATTTTCATAACATCATAATTGTATAAAACAATCATTTTTTATTTCATAATTTGTACATGGTCTTGCTGAGAGACTTATGGAATCAACTGAGAATATATTTGGGGTACCATCCCAAGATAGATAAACTCTATGTGTAGATGATTTTCAAATTATATGAAATAATATGACATTGTGTTATAGACATTGATTGACCTTAGTATAATCACTTGGCCTTGGTTGAGTTCACATACAACCACATTTATCATGAAACGATTCATATGACCCCATATAAGGAACTTTATGGTAGGAAATGTCACTTACTTCTTTTTTGGTAGCAGGCTGGTGAGGTAGTAGTTGTGTTTCCCAATATTGTTCATGATATTTATGAGTGACTTTAGTTGATTCAGAAAGTGATTTATCACATATTATATCAGGTATAAGTCTTATGAAAAATGTAAGGGTATAATTTTGTGTTTTTCTATATTTGACCATGTTTTTATGAGAGTGAACCCATGGTTAAGTCACCAATGTTTGAAGAAGAAAGGGAATATGGAGTCCCACTATTCTAGACCCTTCAAGGCCACTGAGAAGGTTGGAACAATGGTGTACCATTTTTATCTTCCTTCTTGCAACCAAGGTATTCACAATATGTTTCCTATGTCTCAGCACTAGAAGTAAATTCTCTATCTTATGAATATCATTGACTGTGAGTATATTGATATGGATGTAAATTCATCATACATGGAGGGCCCAATACATATTGAAGGATTTATTTTAAAAATACATTAAGGGAAGATGAAACCATTGGTATTGATTCTATAGTATCATTGATGGATATAAAATTAATTAATGGAGTTGGATACTGATGTTCAAGATCAGTGGAATAATTTTTTAAGTAGAACCATTTATGGTACTTCCCAAGGATGTTAATTCCTTGGATGGGGAGAATTAGAAAATACTATATTTTTTTATGTATGATATTTTTTATGTTATAAAATCTCTCATGTGTATTTTGTTAGTTATCTTTTATTTGTATTTTGGACAATAGGATATATGTATGGAGGGATCATCAATTTATACTTGATGTATTAAGAAGTGGCATGGTTGAACAGTGGATCTAAACTACCACTGACTAACTAGTGGAGTTTCAGAAAGTCCACAGGCTTCTATTGACCACATGGTCCATCCGATGGGGCACTACTATCTCACCGATGAGGCCCACTGGCTCACCAATAATCGCATTTTGTAGTGAATTATATGCACCCAAGAGGGTTAACTCTGTTTGATTTTGATCATTATTCCTTATTCATTTCTAAAACTAATTCACATATTCTAAATTTAAATCCACTCCTCTTTATATAAGAGATATCTCATTCATCTTCCCTTATTCATTCAATTTTAAACCAATCTGGTGATGCTAAATGGTGAGTTTCTCTTAAATCATTATCAAACCCCTCTTCCTTCTTGTGAGACTAGAATGAATCTATCTGTGGTTTATATGTTATTTTGATGACTTCTTCTCTCTTACTTAAAATATTGGTGATAGATCTTTCTTATTAATGATATATCTTGATCATTTCAAGATCTAACACTAATTATAGATGTTTTATGGGTACTTGTTTAGGAATCATCTCCTTGAACCAAATAGTACCCCCGATTTCAAGTAATTAGCCATTTATTTTTGTAGTTTAAGTATATAAATTTTTTGGGATTTGTTTTGAGTTGTTTGGAGGAGTTATTAAATGTATACTGGTCATTTCATAAGGTGTATGGTTTGAGCATTATTGGTAAAAACCATGCAACACCTCCTAAGAAACTGTGCAACTGAAATAGTGGGAACTGGGTATGCACATAGTTAGGAGAATGGTTTAGACAAATTACACGAACATCTAGGAGACACCATGAAATGTTGGATAGACATTTTTAGTATGGTTGGTACATTTTATGTATAATAGTTCAATCTTACCTTGCCATGGGTATTTGGAGGTAGCATCTAGGGCATAGTTTGTACACAATTTTCCTAATATTGTTCCCTAATTGTACAATTCTAAAATATAGATCTAAATTTAATGGATCTTATTCGGTTTATCCCCATTTAGGAGAATTCTTCCACTAAACAAACCCTTATATGAATTTGATACCATCAAAAGTCTAAATAATACTTTCCTCTTGATCTTATAGTTATTTGTAAGTGTATCTAAGTACGTTGGAAGCACATATTCTTTGGTAAGTTCCCATTCTTGGTTTTCTCCATAGTAAACTTCTTATTACCTCTCATAAAATCATATATCTAATCCATTGGTGATGTACCCATGTTTTTTGATGAAAATCATTCTAATATATTATTTTTTTTAGGGAAATTGATATAAGGACATTAAATGGAGTTTCATGCATTTTTATTGATGAATTTGGGTTGTTCTTCATTTTTGAATAAGTTTGTGAGGTAGGTGGCTTCACTCTCGAATCCTATTATCTAGAACATGCTAGAATTATTTCATTTTGATTAAATTTCATGATTTTAATTGTGAAATTGATATTTAATTATTAACTAACACACTATTTAGTGATGGGTTTTGAAATTGTATAAATTGGTTTGTTTTTTGAAAATTGATTTTGGTCATTATTTAAACATAATTGTTTTAAAATTAATTTTTTGTTTTGATTTTTGGAAATGTTTTTTGGAATTTGTTTCAATAAAATAAATGTTTTATAGAAATGTCTTGGCATGGGTTTTAGAAGAAATTATAATCATGTGTTCATGTATATTTGGGATGGATAATGGTATGAATTTTTCCCTATAAAATAGTGGGATGGATAATGGCATGGGGTTTCCTCCATAAAAAGGGTTCACCAAGTTATATAATGGTGAGAGGATGACTCAACAATCACAATTAATGGAAGTTCTATCATTATCAATCATGTGTGGTTGTGTGGATTTTGGAAATGGAATGGGTAAAACAAAATTGAATTTGAGAAATGGTTTTTAAATTATTTTTGATTGCTTTCATTAAAAACAATGGTCTGTTTGGAATTTTTTCCCTTTCATATAATATATTTTAGGTTTTTTTATAAAATATTTTTTATATAAATGGATATACCATGTTTTATCCTTGTAGATGTTTTTGGGAAGTCATTAGGGAAAATCGAATGTGTTTTATACTCACCACCTACTTGGGAACATTACTGTATTTGAAAATATTGTATATCGATACAAAAGTAAAGGTGTTTTATCTCATTTATTTAGTGATGAATCATGATACCATGGTCATGGATTTTTGAATTTGGATCTTGGAGTAGTTTGGTAGTTGTTGAGTAGATATCATCTGTGTCTTTAAGTTTTGTTGGTCTGGGTTTTCTCTTTGTACTCTGATATTATTGTTTTTTTGGTTAAATTTTAATTTACATTACATTTTATTCAATAATCTTATTTTTTTTGTTTGGTTATTGATATTTATATGGTTTTTTTATTATAAAAATTGAAAATCATCCCCCTACTGTTGATGAAGCCCTTGAAATTTATTGCAAGCCTTTGGTGTTTTGGAGATGTCACATACGGATAGTGTCACACACTATTTCTGCCAAAGAAAACGAGTGATGGGAGGGTTCTTACAGAACACTTATTTATGGAGTAAATATTATTTATTTAATATCTTGTTATTTTAAAATTATAATATCTTTGATAGCATGTAAAACAGAGCTTAAACAAACAATGAAATATTAATAGTTAACAGTTATTAGTTTAATGTAGGAATTAAATGGGTAGTTGGAAATTGGTTTTACCACATTATGAAATATATATAAATATTTTAATCAATAAAATTTTTTTAATTCATTATTTGTAATAAATCACTCAATTTTCCAGAGAAGTTATTTCTTATTTCAAAAATACGTTTTTTCAAAAATGGTTTTATAGATTTTTTTGAGTGAATATTATAATTAACCTATATAAATTTTAGAAATTTTATTTTATAAAAATTATATAATTTTTCAAATCACCATATCAAAATTATAATAGTGTGAAAGTTAGGTATTTTTCTAAATAAACTATTTTTCAATGAATAGTGAAAATAAAGATTTTTTTTCAAAATGTCATTTCATTTCATTAAAATTTCCAAATAAGATATGATTTTCTACTTAATTTTAAATAGGAATTATTTAAATATATATAATTTAATTAATTATAATATGATATTCTTTATACCAGGTTTTTTATAAGTTTTAGTTTCGGCTTAAAAATGCATTTTTCTAAAAATTGTTTCTCATTGCGTTTTGGGTTTATATCTAAAATTTATTTTTTCCCACTTCTAGGAATTGAATCATAAAAAATTGATCCATTATTTGGAATCATAAGGTTAGACTTTCTTAAATATGTCCCATTTATTTTTATGTAATGAGAATATTAACCGTGATAAAATTTATCACATCGGTAAAAGGTAAAATGGGATAAACATGATTAAAACTATATGGTAAAATATTTAAATAACCATAACACTTGACTTAACCCATTTTTATGATTATTTTTTTAACTAAATTTATTCTTTAGTAGTTAAATAATATATTTCAAAAAATTATTTTAAAATTAGGAAGATATGATTGTATTTTATAAACAAAGTTATATTTTATTCAAATTAAAAACTATTTTTGGGTATTTTCATGTAATGGAATGGTTGAAATAATCCATTCAGATTTTTCATCATATATAAGACTAAAATAATTACTGAATTTAAAATTAATAAGAAAAAATGGGAACCAATTTATTACAATATTTCAAGGTGAAATTATTTTTACTCTAAAATTGAGTATTTTGTTAAATCATTTTTCATCTGTTTTGAGTTATTGTATTAAAAGTAATTTATTCATCCTATATAATTAGAACATGATAAAATTCATTAAAACTTTTTAATTAACATTTCCAATTTTTTATAATTCCCCTTTTATTTTTTCTGCCTCTCATGCTCTGCTCACCTTTCTGGGTCACCCGATGTCTCGTTTGGGGGAAAAGGGGAACATCCCACCAGGATGATGGATTTCTACGTCGAACCATTGCTAATAATATTTTTACCCCATGGTAATCCCTACCATCCTAGCTAGAAATATATCCTTCCTAATTGGGGTTCTCCATATGATCTCTTCATGGGGAGGGGGTTTCTCGGTGTGGAGGGTTCAAAAAGGCTACTCTCAGAGATTCCCTTATTCTAAAGAACTAGTACGTAAGGGATAAGATATACTCAAAACATCATTTTCTATTATTGGAATTTTTTAACTACAAATACGATCAAATTATATAAAATGTTGAAATTTTTACACTTTCTGTAGATTATAACATATGTTTGGTTTTATTTAAATATAAAGTCAAAAAAATAACTCTCTTTCTTTTAATATCTATAATATTTTGTGATAAGGATAACAAAACTTGTGTTTGGTTATAAATATTTATTATATCTATAATTTTTTTTCATCATAATTTTTTTTTAATTTTTTTACTAAATAATTATGTTATATTCTAATGCAATGTGAGAATAGTTCTTGGGTAGGTAGTATAAAATTGAGAAATCAATTTTATAATCTCTAAAACTAATTTTTTTGGTTGATACATATTGTGCCAAGAATTGTTTATATAAAAATAATATATTAGAATTTTTTGAAAGTATTATGTTCTAATTAATTACTATCATGTTGTAGTTAGATTAAAATTAATTGAATAATGTAAAAAATAGAACTAATAATATTTTATGTAAAATAATATTTTATTAAATTATTTAAAAATCATAGAAATCAAGAAATATGGAAATTAAGATAATAAGTTGACTAAAATTTCCTTCATTATCCATATTTTTATCCAAATTTTTACCTTATAATAAAAATGATATCCCTTTAATATTTAAAAATGCATTAGAACAATTAAAGATACAATTGGCTAACTAAGGATTTAAAGTGAAATATAAGTTTTAAAATAATATCTAAACCTGTATAAATTTCATTGAAATTTTAAATTAAGAACAAAACCACCTTATCTTTAATTAAATGTAATTTTTTATCTATTCCACATGAGTTAGACACATACTATATCATAATATTTTATCTATTTTCCAAACTGAGATTAATGATATTTTAAAATAAATATTATTGCATTAAAATATTTAAAATTCATAAAAATTGGTTCATCATTCTATTGAATGATATATGATTGAAAATATAATCCATGGTATATTTATGGGTCATTATACCTTTTATAGTAACTTCCATGACCTCTAAAGTGAAAAAAAAATTGATATAATGATAACCATCAAAATGATTTATAGGGGTCAAGACAAATAGATAATGGTGAAAAGCTCACCTAAATATGTACAAATTATATAGTATGAGATTATTTAGACACATTACCATCTTATCTTAGAATTATCAATTTGGATAAAATTTTTCATGAATATTAATTTATATTAATTTAATACTTAATTCTAAAATGTCCACTTCTCCTCAATATAATTGGGCACCCCCCCCCCTCTTCCCCTCTCCACACATAAAGAGCCCTTTGGTTTGGCAAAAAATACCCAAATACCTTCTTAAAATCCCTACTCATATTCTATGGGTCATATTTTGGGAATAATACCAACTATATAGGATTATGGTGTAAAACAAAGCTTGTTGTATGAATAAGATGAGTTAATGGACATACATGGAATGTATGGACTCGAGGTAAGAGAATTTATCTCAATTCCCCTTCATTGAGGAAAATTTTAATGTTATGATCCTAATTTCTTTTCTAAAGTGTATATAATTACCCTACTAAATTTTATAAAATGAATCTATTGTACATTTTGGTATTTTATGCATTAATAATATTTCATCCAAGGGTATTTGACTTGAAAGGTATTAAGTTGTAAGGGATTTCATAACCCAGTATTCTTTAAAAGGGTTATAATTATAATTCATTTACTTTTTTATGTCATTATTACATTTAAATTTACTTATAAATTGTTTTATTCTATACTTACACTAGTTTAATGTGGATTTAGATATGTTTACATAATCACATAGTTGATTAATTATCACTTCAAAAGTTATGCTCTTTACAAGGGTTTTCATGGTATCAATTTCAATTCATTTAGACATAATTCATGTTATACAAAATGAATTATTTTATATTGTGTAGTTACTACCCGATTAATTTTCTTTCAAATATCACTTCATGTAAATTATGTTATTTATAGAATAATTTTATGTTCCTTCATTTGATTGATTTTTAATTCATGTATCATACAAGATACACAATTTTCTCATCTCAAACATCCTTATTTGATACATATTTTTATTGATTTACCTATATTAATTTTATATTGTGTATAAAATTACTATTGACATAAAATATCATGAATCATAATAAACTCATGGTATTTTATGATTCTTATGTTATTTCTTTAAAATGGTATTTATTTTGAAATGTTCAAAAAGTTGATTAATTTTAAAATAATTTTTAATGTTTTTAAAAACTTTTAACCATATGATTTATCCATGTTCTTTATATTATTTCAATTATATTATTTTATAAACATAATTTATTTCCTTAACATATTTTCTATTAACTTTTACATTATTTTAAATGGAATCATTGAAGTAATTTATTAACATTTCCCACATGGGTCACTTTATATTCTCTTTAAAACTGTTTTAAAATAATATCTGATTTTTATATTGAAATATGATTGAATTTTACATTACAAACTTCCTTTTCTTTGTGGATTACATTATAATTTTACGTCGTTTTTTCAATCAAAATTATTTTATGAATATTTATAAATTTTCTACCAAATATTATCCCAGGAAATATATTTTTCCATTACATTCAAAGAAATGTTTCAAAGGTTATTTTAAAGGTATTTTACTCTATGTAATCATCCTTTTCTGATTCATCTGATTCACTATTATTAAGATCTTTTGTTACCATATATATTATTTCCCTGGATGGAAAATGATGATTGTAATAAAAAATATTATCATGAAACCCATTTCTCTTCCATATATTAAGAATGTTTTAAAGAAAATATGGTAGTTTTAAAGGGTGTTATTTTGAAAACAGATATATTCTATATGTTTTATTCATTAAGAGTATTTGGAAATTATTGTTGTTGATGGGTGAGAATGATATATCATATAATTATGGGTGAGACCAATAAAACTTATATGAATGATTCAGCATAATATATATTATAAAAATATATGAGAATAATATATCTTATATTAACGAGTGGGAAAAATATAGATTCTATGAATGAGTAACATGAAAAAAAAATTATGAATAGGTGAGCCTAAAACTGATTTTATGAAAAGGTGAGCATGATATAACTCTTCAACGTAATGAGTAATGTTCCTTATCATTAAATGAAATAAGGAGGGAGTTAATCAGTCTGGAATCTATTAGGGGTTAAATATGGATCTAGTTATTTATGAAATGGGTTATAATGATAATGTTCTAAGATACCAAGATTTTTTATTTACTCTTTATATGAGTTTTTAAACGTTCCATTGATCAATATTGATATCACATGTCTCGGGGTTATTGATTATCATGATTGTTAGCTTTGATAATTACTTATGCGATGTAACATATCTTATGATCCATCTTTTTATCATTAAGAATTATCTGATGTTTTTCTCATGACCTTTGGTTATGTCATCAGAACCTTATTATCATCTTATTCTCATAGATGAAATTGAATTATCGATTATTATATTTATCTTTTCTAATCATTTAAGCTCACATTTATTATGATTCCCATTTCACAAATTTGTGAATAATGGTTTTATGTGTGTTATTCATATCAAGGATACTTGCTGTAAATAACATAATGGGATATGATGCTGAATTTTATGAATTAGTTGTTTATGTTTCCAAATTTTTATGTTATATTTTTTCATAAATCTATAAAATTCAAAAAAAAAATTAATGTTAATTTTGTGTGTATGTGATAAAGGACTTAATTCTGTTGTTATATGCGTTTAAGGATTAAAATTAGGACATATTTGTCAATATCAAAGCCAAAAATGTAAATATTATTTTTTTAGCACTGGATCCAGGAGAGTAGGTCGGGGGATATTATAGCTGTTATTGTAGCAGGGTTTAAAGAACATGGGAAATTATAATTTTTTCATGTTAATATATCTTAGAATTTATGGATACTGTCAGGGGGTTATAATTTTAAGATAAATCATAAGTTTAAAGTCTTAAACATCCCATTTATAGTTTTAAGTGATGTAAGTTTTATGTGATTAATGGTATTTTTGGAGATGTTTTATAAGGTTAAGGTACAAGTATCCCTTTGGTGTATAAAGTGTTTTAACATTAATGATTATTTTGACAAAAATCTATTATATTTTATGGAATTTATATTGAAATATGTGAGACAAACTTTGAAGTTAAAACTTTCCTTACTGTAGAGTTTATTGAGGTTAGTAAGGATATAAGGTTATTTATTTATGGAATGATCTATATTGAAATATTTCTGAAATTATTGAATTTTAGAGAATAATTTATTATTTAGTATATGAATTTTAAAAAAAATTAGTTATTATATTTTCAGGTGATAAAAAATTTGATTCTTGTAAATACATTTGTAATATATTTTTATTTATTTTTCATTTATACAATCTGATAAAAGATAAATTTAGTGATTTGATCATGGAAAATTCATCTTGAATACTCATCATTTAGAGAAAAAGATGATAATTTGGTGGAAATTGATTCCAAGATGAATTTATACTTCTAAAGTATATTACATTATTTTCTTATTCTATTTGGTTTATTAATTACCCAAATAAAGCAAAATGGGATCATGAAATCAAAATGTTATCATATTACCTATATTTCAAATAAATTGATAGTCTTCTTAATGACTAGTGATTTATAATTTTAGGATATTAACTTTATTGTGACCAGAAAATCTATCCCTGTGAAATATATTGACAATAATTTTTCCTCTATTTCCATATTTTTTACATTCCACCAATGTTATCCAATTAGAAAACATAGATATATGTTCTTCCACATGTCCTTCATATTTTAATTTCCCTCTTTTCAAGAGGATGTTTTATTAACACTTTTTATGGTATGAGTTTTCCAAAAATATGTTTTTGATGGTAAAACCCTTAATTACTAAGGTAAATTTCAAATTGTGGTGAAATTAGCTATTAAATTTGGAGAATGTAATATCTAGGTATTTAAAAAGAATAATAAGTTTGATATCACGCAACACTTAACTTATACAAAACATGAAATATTAAATTTCAAATGTTATATTTATAAAATAGTTGTTAATGTTTTAGGTATTATTAGGAATAAACACATTATTATAAATATAAAGGCCAAAATAAATATAAATTTATTTACTAATTCATAAAAAATAATCACTCAATTTTCGGGTGAAGTCACTTTATGCTTCAAAAATAAATTTTTACAGAAAACGTTATTTTTTTGAGAAACTATAATAATTACTATCTAGATGATTTATAAATTTTATTTTAAAGAAATGATATAATTTTTTAAATAATAATATAAAAATTATCTTAGGTTTAAATTTTCATATTTTTCATGAAAAGATATATTTTTTCAATGAATAGTGGAAAATATCGATTTTTAATACTATTATTTATTTTCATTGAATAATACACTTATGATTTTAATTCATTATTAAAGTAAAATTGGTCATATATAATATATAAAATCTAATTAATTTCAATTTAATAATAATTATACATAATTTTTGTATAAGTAAAATTTTTTTCTTTAAAATTATTTTTCCTATAAAATATTTTCCATTGCATTTTGTGATTTTATATAAAATTATTTTTTCCACCTTTATTAATTTTATATTAAAAACTGGATCTTATATTTGGAATCAGGAGGTTAAAATTTGGTAAATATTTTCCATTTCCTTCTTAGGAATTTTGAATAGTAACTGTGGTAACATTTATCACAACAATTCTTGGTAAAATTGGGTAAACGTGGTGAGAACTATCAAGTAAAACAATAAATTAACGCTAATAGTTATTTTTACCCTATCAGATTAGTGGTTTTGACCAATAGTTTTATTAAGGTTTTAAATAATTTATTTTGAAACATTATTTTAAAATTTGTAACCCATGTGTAAAGACCCGGAATTTCCATTTAATGTTTTTTAAATATATGGGAATTTTACAAGTCCGTGAAAATTAACGACACGTGATTCTGTGGCTCAGAGTACTCGGAATGAATTTTTGAACTTTTGTTCGAGTAAATTCAGTAAGCGAGCGAGCGGGATTTTATATCATTAAAACCAGTGCTCGGAATAAAAATATGAGGGCATTATTGAACTTATAGTGCCGGTATTCACATAAGGAGACTTTCATCTAGACGACATTGGGTCGAGAGTGAAAGATAGTTTATGGGTTTTTCGTGTTAGAATAAAATAAAAATAAATGTGTGTGATATTTTTTGATTTTTATTTGCAACACCCATGTGGGTGTTGGGAGGTGGGGTCAACTGGAAGTAAACCTCCAAGTGGAAGTTGGAGGTGGGGACCACCAGACCTTAACCTCCCATTGAGAGTTTATGGTGGTGGGGACCACCCGAACCATAACCTCCCATGAGAGGTTATGGTGGTGGGGACCACCTGGGTTTAAACCGCCCTTTAATTGGGAGAAACCCTCAACTCCCTAAAAAATGTGGGGGGAGCCTCTTCTCCACCTCAATTATTTAATTGTGCCAACACACAATATTAAGTGTTCCAACTCCCCCTTAATCAATTAAACAAGTTTTAATATTATGCCAATGACTTAATAGATATTATAATCTATAATTTTGTGTTTCCTTTTCATTTTGGGTGGAATTGGGTAGAGGAGGAACTTGGGAGAAAGCTCCCAATGAAGAACGCTCCACTGACGAAGAATGATGAAGAAGGACACCATTGACAACAAAGAACGACCTCAACTTCAACCTTCTTTCTCAGAACATCCTTCAACGTAGGAAGTGTTTTCCTACAATGAATCGGCTTTTTCCTTCTCATGCCAACACCAACCAACAACGATCAAGGTAGGGGTTTAATGTTGTTGGATTATCATTTCACAAGTACAGCCCTTCTTTTATATTGTGGATTGAGGAGAATATTTGTAGAAGGGATTGATGTGGTTTGTTATTGTGAACCTCTTTCTACCGCTCTAATGTGGAGAGCATGGGCTAGAATAACATGGCCCATCCTCTCAGTAACCCTCGTTATGATTTGTAGTGTTCTTTAAAATAGGGGAAGGCGATGAAGGTGATGATGGCAATGGCTCCTCCACCCATAGTCTTCGAGACTCGTGCTGCCCCTGTGACACACCGACCTCTGACCAAACCTGCCTCGCACCACCGCTAACCGAACCAGTCTTGAGCCGCGCTATGACCCTGTCACACCAAGACCTTGCTGCGTCGCACCCCGGCCACCCTGGCCTCCTGGCTTCGCCCCCTGCCTGCCGAACCGGCCGCACCGCACCTCGGTCGTGTCGCTCCCCGATCGAGTTGCACCTCGCCCTCCCCGACCCCTGGGATGAGTCTCCCCAATCCGCGCCCCCACGGCCCTCTGAGCTGAGTCGGCCCCGCGCCACGGGTTGAGCCATCCTCACGGCGCCATCCGGGCCGAGCTACCCACGCGGCGCCCTCCAGGCCGAACTGCCCTCGCTCCAACCCATGATAGGTTCGCAACCTCATAGCGTTCTATGGCCCCTCGTGACCGGCTGGGCGAGGCCCTGCAGGCTGGGCTAAACCCAACGGGTCTGACCGGGTCGACCCGACCATGGAAGACCAGACTCAGGCCCACTATGACCCTTTACTTTCCATTGGCCATAACTTTGGCACCGGACGTACGTTTGAAGAATCGTCAGTGGTGTTAGAAATCATGGTGCAATAAGGTCCCTTTGAGTATAATCCACTGGTGTTTTGGTTTATGATAGAAAACAGTATGGTTGGATCATGGACGAATCCAACCGGGCCCCCAGAACTAAAAGGATAATAACTAATAGACCAGGTGTCTGATTGACGTGTCATCTGTTACGTTGAGACCCCTATGACATGGAGTACCTTTAAGATAATTATTTTCAGGACATCGTGATATATGGAGTATCATCCCTTATCATGTAGAGTGGATCCCTCTAGAGATGATCTATCATAGTGAGGAGACCTAGTAACTAGCCGAGACCTAACGACTGTTGGTCATTTTGACTCAGAGTGACTCGACAAGCCCAGTGAGGAGAACCTTGGTGTTGCGGCAGACCCATGGTGGGGACCACCTCTTTGTGACATGGCAGACCCATGGTAATCGACAGAGAAGGATTACCTCAGTATGTTTTGAGGGGGAGAGCGCTTTATGACGAGGAAGACCCACCGTGGGAAGCACGCTTGGTGATGCAGTAGATCCATGGTACTTGACAGGAGGAGTACCTTAGCAGTCCAAGGTTAATGGGAAGCACACTTGGTTTCATGGAAGGCCCACTATACTCGACAAAGTATGAGTTCTCCAGTATCCATGGTTTCGATAATGTGACTAGGGATGTTACTTGATACTACCCCTAGAATAAAATCATGGTCGAGCTGAGTCAATTTTTCTATGATTTCCTCATGATTGAGATGGATCACTTCATAAGTTAGGTATATGTATGGGCATATACCTAAGTAAAGTTATCTATTGATTTCATTATTTTTAGTTTATCCTTGATGGATTTTGTGAGACCGTGAGGGTCTCAGGGTCCCTACTGGGTATCATTATACTCTCCCCTACATGGGCTATGCCCGCAACTCATTATGATGGTTGTAGACGATGGACAACGCTGCGTGAGGCTGAGAATACCAGGACTGTACAACGACTGGAAGTGGACCATATAGTGTGTCGGTACATGGAGGAGAAGGATAGATGCGTAATGCTGAAGAGGCAATCTATACCTACCCTTAAGGTAGGAATCCCATAGGATGACCTAGTATGTTCATTTCATTCTTTTCTTTAGTTGTATTGTTTTCTGTTGTACTTGTACCTTTACCATGGGATTGTATTCCGGCCCCTTTTACATTCAACACTCTTTTGGTTATACATTTTACCTGTATTCATATCTTGCTATGTGTGTTTACAGGTTATAATGGAAATTCCTTCCCAGTTTTAGTGAATTATTCCTTTGGTGCTAGTCCCTAGCCCTTGGCCTATGGAAGGCAGGCTTGGGGTAGTCACGGAATGGGCCCCAAGGGATGGGTCGTGACAAATTGGTATTAGAGGATTCAGTTATACTGCAGAACTTAGGACTCTGATCTATTCTATGAAGCAATAGTGTTAAGGGTAATGTGTGTGGTTATTAGTTTTGGGAGTCCAGTTTTGGTGAAGTGGTTGACGTATCCATACACCAGGACCCTAACTTCTGATTTCCTACTCAGTGCACAAAAACCCAGATTGCATGTGTGTTTTCAAAAGATTTCTTTAAGTTAGCTCAACTAGGTCAGCTCACCAGGTATAAATTCTTAACCATAGCGAACCTGTTTCTTTTTAGGATGCCTCCACACAAAAATCCAGTTAGAGTTCCGAGAGATGTATGAACTGATAGCCAACCGAGCAATGAGGCCACGGTGTAAGGCCCTATTTCAATAGAGGCACCAGCGGAGGCACCAGTGGTACCATTACCCATTGGGCCATTGATGCCACCAGCCCCAACAGTAGACGGTGCACGCCTCTTGAGCGCGTTTCACATGTTCGAGAGCCAGATGCCACCCAGGTTTAGGGGAAACACGGACCCACAGGTGGCTGCGGATTTGGTATGAAGTTGTGGTGAGAGTATTCTGACTCGTAGGGACACCAACTGATCTTATGGTGAGCCTTACTTCCAGCCTTCTATAGGAAGTAGCGGTCAGAGGGTGGAGCATGATGTTCCAAGTTTACGATGGGGTGATGCTTCTCTAGGTAGACATCAAGAGTCTGTTTCGAGTATAGTTTGTCCCAGTGACATTTCGCGCAGTGCGCATTCAGGAGCTACATCATCTGTAGCAGGGTATCTTGATTGTAGCTCAGTACTCATCGAGGTTCACTGACCTCTCATGCTACTCCACATATATGGTGTGGGACCCATTCTTTAGGGCCCGTACCTTCGATCAGGGGCTCAGGCAGAAGATCAGGGATTTGTTGATCTAACTCAGCATCCAGGCATAGGAGAGGGTGTAAGAGAGATCCCTCCTAGTGGAGAGTTTCCTTGCTGACCAGTCTCCAGTAGCGAGATACACCACTACTCGACACGTAGCAGAGTCTTCTACAGCTGGCTGCAGATAGTTATCATAGAGCTCCAAGAGGACCAGACATACAGGTGGACGAACGCATGACTCAGGATTTGTTGTGCAGGTTACCCAAGGTGGAGACATACCTGCTAGTAGCGGACAGTGATATGCTTGCGGTGGGTAGGGTCACATGGCTCATGACCATCTGACCCTCCATTCAGATGAACATCATACAGACGAAGGACCGCCCACACAGAGACAGAGGTTCAAACGAGGAGGTCCACAGGGAATAGGCAGAAGTGGAAGAGGAGTTGGCCGTGCAGCTGGTGGTGGGTGACGTTTCGAGATTTTAACACCACCAACACCACCATGAGGTCCAACCTGACCACAGAGAGCTTTTGGACAGGGTAGAGCTCAGCTCCAGGAAGCTGAGGTTGATGATCATGGTGCTTCGGTGATGATTTGATGTACGATATGTGTTTACTCCACCATAGTCTCATAAATTATTGACATAAGTGACATTCAATCTTTCATTTCCACTACCCTCATTTGGAGCTCAATGATTCTGAAGTAGCCATTGTCTCAATCCTTATATCTAGAGACTCCTATGGGAGAGGATTCAATGATTACGCACTAGTTCCGGTAGAGTAAGCTTACTCTAGAAGGTGAGGACTTCGGCAGAGATCTCCTAGTAGCGGCTTTGAGGCCTTACGACGTCATCATGGGTATGGACTGGTAATCTACAGTCCATGTATAGATTGACTGTATTAGGCACAAAGTGCAGTGTGTCTGTACGGATGGGACTAGGTTTACCTTCACTAGTGAGAAGGGAGCCTTTGCAGCACAAGACAGACTTACCCGGAGGAGGGTAGAGCCGATCACTCATCAGTTGGCTAGTCTTACCCTAGGAGCAGTTGATGTAGAGAGTCTGAGCTATCCTGTAGTAGTGGACCAGTATGCGGATGTCTTCCCGGATGATGTTCCGGGTCTACCTCCTCACAGAGATGTGGACTTTTACATTTACTTTTACCCTGAGACAACACCGATATCTACACCAGTATATCGTATGGCCCACTTGGGTCTTCGTGAGCTGCGAGTACAACTAGAGGACTTGCAGGTGAAGGGGTTAATCCATCCCAGTGTTTCACCTTGGGTAGCCCTGATTCTGTTCGCTATGAAGGTAAATGGGATCTTGAGGCTTTGTTTCAACTACCAGTGCCTGAACCAGGTGACCATGAAGAACAAGTACCCACTCCTCAGGATGGATGACCACTTCAATCAGGTGAAGGGAGAACAGTGTTCCTTAAAGATAGACCTCAGATCATTCTATCACCAGCTCATATTCTAAGATGCGGATGTGTAAAAGACAGCCTTCTGGTGTAGGTACATCCACTATGAGTTCTTGTTTATGCCATTCGGTGTGACCAGTGCTCCATCAGTGTTCATGGGACTCAGGAACCGGATCATACAACCATACCTTGATCACTTTATAGTGGTCTTCATAAACGACATTGTGATCTACTCGAATACTGAGGTGGAGAATGCCTATCATTTGTAGGTAGTACTGGACACACTCTGAGAGCACCACTTTATGGTAAGCTCTTGAAGTTCCAGTTTTGGATTCGAGAGGTTCACTTCCTAAGACATGTCATATCAGAGGCTAGAGTTGAAGTAGATCCAGAAAATATTGAGGCGGTACTTGCTTGGGAGACAACCAGGTGTGTGACGGAGGTATGAAGTTTCCTGGTTTTGGATGGATATTACTAAAGGTTTGTTCAAGATTTCTCCAGAGTTGGAGCACCACTATCTACCTTGACAAAGAAGGGGAAACCCTTTGTATGGTCAAAGAGATTCCAGCAGAGCTTTTAGTAGTTGTGGCAATGTCTGACTAGTGACCCCATCTTGAGGCTTCCAGAGGAGGGCGTTGGGTACATAGTTTACTGTGACGCATCAGAGACCGGGCTCAGATGTGTCCTGAGGTAGGAGCAAGTAGTGATCACTTATGTTTCTCAGTAGTAGAGAAAACCTGATTAGAACTATGCTACCCATGAGCTGGAATTAGCAGTAGTGGTCTTCGCCATGAAGATGTGGAGACATTATCTTATGGGAGAACATTTTACCATGTACTCTATTCAAAAGAGTCTCAGGTATATCTTTTCTTAGAAGGACTTGAAAATGAGATAGCGACGTTGGCTTTTGTTCCTCCAGGACTATGACTTCATCATAGTCTATACTCCTGGGAAGGGGAACGTGGTTTCAGATGCACTCAGTAGGATATCTGGTATACAACTGCAAGGTGATGTGATGGAGCAGCTGGACACTTTGCAGATATCCTTTATGGATTGAGACAGAGCATATTTTCTATAGTATCTTACAGTCACTCCCCCTCTTCTTTAGCGAGTCTAGAAGGTACAACATGGTAACACTGACTGCAAGGCATGACGTGCTCATATATCCATAGGATAGGAACTTGGTGGATTTTATGAAGGTGGGGAGCACGTCATCCACTTCAGAGGATGTACCATGGTACAAGTGTAACTTCAGGAGGAATTGTTGAGGTAGTTTAACACATCCCCTCTAGTAGTACATATAAGAGTGGAGAAGATGTACTAGGATCTCCAATGACAGCACTTGTGGTCAGGAATGAAGAAAGTCGTTGCAGAGTTTGTTTCTCAGTGCCTCACTTGTCAACATGTGAAGGCAGAGCATCAGGTACCACCAAGCACAGTTCATCCCTTAGAGGTCCCAATGTAGAAGTGGGATGGGATATCCATTGACTTCGTGATAGGACTTCCACGTATATCTAAATTCCATGACTCTATCTGGGTGATCGTTGACTGACTCACCAAGTCGGCCCACTTCCTACCGATTAAAGAGCAGGGTTCAGTAGAGATCTTGTGATGCCTCTTTTTATAGGATATAGTACAGCTGTATGGAGTAAACTCGATGATTGCCTCTGATCGTGATGCACCCTTTACTTACCTACTATTGAAGGGGTTGCAGGAGGCTTTCAGGATGCAGATTCATCTGAGCACCGCCTTCCATCCTCAGATGGATGGCCAGACTCAGCGGACCATTCAGACCCTCAAGGAAATGTTGTGTGCTTGTGTCCTCAACTCCGGTCATAGCTGGGAGGATCACTTTCCTTTGGTGGAGTTTGGGTACAACAACAGCTATCACTCCACTATTGGGATGGAACCTTTTGAGGAATTGTAAGAGTGACTTTGTAGATCACCCTTGTGCTGGACTGACCCAGTGGAGTCAGCACTAATTGGACCAGAGATGGTACAAGCTACTGCAAAGAAGGTTCAGATCATCCATGAGTGGATGAATACTACACAGAGTAGGAAGAAGTCGTATGATGACAGGAGATGGAGACCTCTGTAGTTTGCGTATTTCGACCACGTCTTTCTATTGGTCTCATCCCAATGAGGTCTACCTAGATTTGGCCAAGGAAACAAGTTATATATAAGGTTCATTGGACCCTTCTAGGTCCTCAGTAGAGCTGGCAAGGTGGATTATCACTTATCTCTTCCACCTCAGTAGCACTAGGTGCATGATGTCTTCCATGTATCCCAGCTGAGGAGATATGTGCATGACCCTTCTCACATCATAGACAATAGCAAGCTGAACGTCGACGATGGGGCGACTTTTATGGAGGTTCCAATAGAGATTGAGGATCGACAGGAGAAGGTCCTTCATGGACGGTCGATACCTCTGGTGCGTGTTCGCTGGTAGCACGAGAACCTCTAGGGGAGCACATGGGAGAAGGAGGCTCAAATGTGGGCTCAGTACCTCCACTTGTTTATCTAGTTTGGGTTGTGGCTTACGGGGATGTAGAGTCCTAAGGTGGGGAGAATGTAAAGACCTAGAATTTCTATGTAAATTTTTTTAAATATATCGGAATTTTATGAATCCGTAAAAATTAACAGCGCGTGATTCCGAGGCCCGGAGTGCCTAGAATTAATTTCAGAACTTCTTTTCGGGTACGTTCAGTAAATGTGTGAGCGGGTTTTCCTAACTTTAAAACCGGTGCTCAGAATTGAAATCTGAGGGCACGGTTAAACTCACAGAGCTGGTATTCGCTTAGGGGGACTTTCATCTCGACGGTAGGGGTCGAGAGTGAAAGATAGTTTTTGGGTTTTTCGTGTAAGAATAAAATAAAAATAAAGGAGTGTGACATTTTTTAATTTTTATTTCCAACACCCATGTGGGTGTTGGGAGGTGGGGTCCACCAGAACTAAACCTCCAAGTGGAAGTTGGAGGTGGGGACCATAAGTCCTTAATATCCCAATAGAGGTTATGGTTGTGGGGACCACCCAAACCATAACCTACTATGAGAGGTTATGGTGGTGGGGACCACCCTGGTTTAACCCCCCCCCCCCCCCTTTAATTGGGAGAAACCCTCAACTCCCTAGTAAATGTGGGGGAACCTCTTCAACACCTCCATAATTTAACAGTGCCAATGCACCATATTAATTGTGCCAACTCCCCCTTAATAAATTAAACCATTTTGATTATTATTCCAAAGAAATAATATATATTATAATCTATTATCTTGGGTTGCCTTTTCATTTTGGTTAGAATTGGGGATAGGAGGAACTTGGGAGAAAGCTCCCAACGATGAACGCTCCACCAATGAATAATGACGACGAGGAATGCCTTTGACTACGAATAACAACATCGACTTTGACCTTCTTCCTCAGATCTTCCGTCGACATAGGATGTGTCCATATACAATGAATCGAAATCTGCCTTCTCATGCCAACATCAACCAACAACAATCAAGGTAGGGGTTTAATGCTGTTTGATTATCACTTCACAAGTACACCCCTTATTTTCTTTTTTGGGTTGGGGAGAATCATTGTGGAAGGGATTGATGTGATTTTTTATTGTGAACCTATTTCTACTTCTCCAATGTAGAGAGTACATGCCAAAATAACTTGTATCCTCCTCTCCATAACCCTGGTGTTGATTTTCAGTGTTCTCCAAAACGGAGGAAGGAAACTAAGGAGACGAAGCCAACGGTGCCGCCACCCTCGGTCATTGTGTCCCCAACTGCCCACGCGGTGCCCCGGCCTTCGGCCGAACCAGCCCTGTATCGCTGCTAGCCAAACCGGCCTCAGGTCGCACCACACCCCGGTCATGCCGCACCCCGACCAACCTTGCCTCCCGGCCGAGCCACCCTAGTCGCGCCATCCACTGGCAGCAGCACCCGCTGGCCGAACCAGCCGCACGACACCTCAGTTGCACCACACCTCGCCGCGCCTCACCCCGACCACCTCTTCCTCCCTGCTGAATAGGCCCCACACTATCATTGGCTGAACCGGCCATGGAGGCGCCATGCCACCCCTGGGTTGTGACTCCCCAAGTCATGCCCCTGCGGCCCTCCGAGCTGAACCAGCCTCACACCCCAGGCCGAGTGTCCCTCACAGCACCCTCTAGGATGAGCACCCCACATGGCGCCCTCCTGGCCGAACCACCCTCATGCTGACCCGCAACCAGTCCACACCATCAGGGCTCTCTGCATCCCCTCACGGCCGGCTATTCTAGGCCTAGAGGGTCGGGCCAAACCAAACGGACTGGCCCGCCCAACAGGTCGGGCCAGACAAAATAGTTTAGGCTTGGTCGACCTGACTAGGTCGGCCTAGATATGTTCGGGCCAGGTCAGTCCGACTGGGTCGAACCGGACCAATGCCCACTACGACCGTTTACATTCTTTTGGCCATAACTTTGGCACCAGACATCTGTTTGATGAACCATCAGTGGCACTGGAAATCATTGAACGAGACATTCCCTTTGAGTATACTCCACTGGAGCTTCGGTTTGAGATGTGGAAAAGTCAGGTTGGATCAATCCCGAATCCAATCGGGCCCCCGGGACTAAAAGGCTATTAACTAACAGACCGGGAGTCCGATTGACGTGTCATCTATTACATTGATACTCCTATGACATGGTGGACCTTTGAGATACTTCTTCACAGAACTTCGTGACTATTTGAGTATCGTTTGGTAGCTCGTGGAGAGGATCCTTCTAGAGATAAGAAAACATAGTGTGAAGCCATAGTAGCTAGCTGAAACCTAACTACTGCTGACCATTTTGACTCAGAGTGACTCGACAGGCCCAGTGGGGAGAACCTTGATGTCATGGCAGATCCATGATGGGGAGAGCCTCTGTGTGACACGGAAGACCCACGGTACTCGATAGAGGAGGAGTACCACATCAGTCTTTGAGGGGGAGAGGGTTTGGTGATGAGGCAGACCCACGGTGTGGAGTGCACGAGATGATGCACTAGATCCAGGGTACTCGACAGGAGGAGTACCTCAGCAGTCAAAGGGTAGTGGGAAGCACACTTAGTGTCGCAACAATCCCACTGTACTCGACAGAGGAGTAGTTCTCCAGTAGTCGTGGTTTCGATAATGATACTGGGTATGTAACTTGATACTACCCTTGGAATAAAATCCTGGTTGAGCTGAGTTAGTTTTTCTGTGTTTTCCTATTGATTGAGTTGGATCACTTGATAACTTAGGTATATGTATGAGCATATACCAAAGTAAGGTTATCTATTTATTTCATTATTTGTGGTTTGTCCTTGATATATTTTGTGAGACCTAGAGGGTATCAGGGTCCCTACTAAGTATCGTTAGACTCACCCCTATACAGGATGTTCTAGCACCTTGTTGTGTTGGTTCCAGACGACTGACAGTGCGGGCTGAAGCTGAGAGTACCAGGACTGGACGATGCCCAAAGGTGGACCATATGGCATGTCGGTACGTGGAGGAGACAGACGGGAATAGTGTTCTGAGGTGGATACTTGTACCTACCCTTCATGTAGGAATCCTAGAGGACAATCTAGTAGCTGCTTTTCTTTCTTTTCACCAATTGTATTGTTTTCAGTTGTACTTGTACCTTTACTATTGGGATTTTATTCCAGCCCATTAAACATTCAGCACTCTTTTGGTCATACTATTTACCCATGTTCGTATCTTGCTCTGTGTGTTTATAGGTTAAAAAGGAAGTGCCATCCTAGTTTTAGAGAATTACACCTTTGGTACTAGTTGCCAGCCCATGGCCTATGGAAGGCGGGCTTGGGGTAGTCAGGGCACGGGCCCCGGGGGACGTGTCGTGACACCATGTTTTATTTTATAAAGTTGAGTGGAATTTTATTCAAACTAAAATCTATTTTTGGGTATTTAAATTTAGTTTCATGTTAGGAAGATTACATTCAGTTTTTGAGTGATCAAAAATTCTCAAAAAATATTTTTTTATTATTTAACCAATTTAATAAAAGTAACCAAATTTATTTCATGATTTCAAGGTGAAAGTGGTTTTAATCTAAAATCAAGTATTTTTTGAATTCGGTTATTCATGAGTTTTGTGTTCTTATATAAAAATTTATTGCTTTAACCATTAAAATTTGAACAAGAAAAAATTAATTAAAAATTTAGAATCATCATTTCAAAATAAATAGAAGACCCCTTTTATTACTTTTCATATAATTATGTTATAATGGTGAAAATTTATGTTATCATGGTTAATGTTAAAAATAGTTTAATGTGGTTCAACTACAAGATAAGGCTTAAAATGTATTCAAAACATGTATATATTTTATTAGATAATAATTGCTTGATGATGATAATAAAATTATTGAAAATTGGTGAATTTCTTACCACATTATTTTCATGAAAATATATAATATATTATTTAAATATAAAGTAAAAAATTCCACTATTATGATTTTAATATTTATAGTATTATGTGATAGGGATAAAATTACTTATTTTCACTTCTAAAATTATTTTTGAAATATAATTTTTTTTAAATTGTTAATTTATTTTTAATATTTAGAGATGAAATATTTACCTAAATTCTTAAACAATGCCCGCATAGTGCATGTAAATGAAGTAGAAAAATCAATTAAATAATTTTTAAAACTATAAATGTTATTTTTTATAACTTAAATATAGTTCACATAAATTTTATACATATATAATATATTAGGTATGTTTTTAAGTTCTATATTATATTTACATTTTATTTGTGTTTTTTTAATTCAAATGAAATGAATAGTGTCAAAAATGATATTAATGATATTTTATGTCAAATAATTTTTTATTAAATTGTTAAAAAATCATAAAAAGCATGAAAAATAAAAATAATATTAGAAATGGACTACAATTTCACACATTTTCGATTTATGATCCAATTTTTAACCTATAATTAAAATTATTACTCTTTAAATTTGAAAAATGCGTTACCACACTTAAGGTAGAAATTTATTAACAAAGGGGATAAACCAAAAGATAAGTCTTAAAATATTATACAAACTAATATTATTTTTCTTTTTATAATTAAATTAAGACTGTATCCTCCTTATATTAAAATACTTAAAATTTTGGAACCATTATATATGAGTTATACTCATATTATAATATAATATTTCGTGTATTTTGAAAAATTAAACTAGTGATAATTTTTAATAAACAATATTTTGTTAAATGATTTAAAATTCATAAATTCTCTATATTTATCCAAAAGATTGGTATATGGTTTAAAATATCAAACATGGACCATTTCTGGGTCTTTTTTCATTTTATAGTATCTTATAAGGCCTCTAAAAAGTAAAAAAAAACATTAATATCACGACAATCATAAAAATGATAAATGGGGGTTACAAAAAGGGATAGTGGTGAAAAATCCAATAAATATGACCTAGTCATATCATACTAGAGATTTCAGGATATTTATAATCCTATATTATAAATATATCCATTTGGATAAATTTTTCCATGAAATGTAATTTTCATTAGTTTAATGCTTTAAGTAATTCAAAAAGTGACCCACCATTCTTTATAAAAGGGCACCCCCTATCCACTCCTCTCAACACTTAAAGATAAATTTGGCTTAACAATCCCAACATAAATCCACTCCTAACATCCCTAAACACATTATACAGGTTCTATTATTTTCATAAGACCAACCTTAGAGGGATTATGGTGTAAGGAAAAGGATTTTTTCTAAAGAATATGATTTGAAGGACATACATTAAATGTCTGGAATTGTGGTATGGGATTTCATCTCAACTTCCCTTCATAGGGTCGTATTTTAATGTTATGTACCTAATTTATTTCTTTAGGTTTGTATACTACCCATTTAATTTGGTATATCATGAATATTTTATAATTCATGGTATTTTAATTTGAAATTCAAATTATTTTCTATATGGGGTTTGACTTGAATGTTACCAAGTGGTATGTTATTTCATATCTCAATCTTCCTTCAATGGGTTATATTTCTACTTAATTTAATTTTTTATATCATGATTTAGTGTGAATTGATCGTTAAATGGTTTTATTATTAATTTTTAGTTATTTTATGTATATTTAAAAATGTGCGGATGGTCATATGAATGATTAATTATCACATAAAAAATTATTATATTTGTAAGGGTTTTCATGGTCTAAATTTAAATTATTTTAGAAATAATTCTTTATTTACACCATGATTTATATTATATAGTGTAATAATACCCTATAAATGTATTCTAAATTATTCTTTCTTTGAAATTATGGGTTTTATATAATCATTCTATGTTCCTCCACTCAATTGGTCTGTGATTCAAGTATTAACCAGGATGAAAGATTTTATCATGCCAAGCTTCCTTCTCTGAGAAATGTTTTTATTAATGCTCCGATATTCATTTATATAGTGTATATATTTAATAATGAAATATAATATCATTAATGTTTTTTTACTCATGATAGTTTATGTTTCTTCTTTTGTTTTTTATTGTAATTTTTTTCGGTTCTAAAAGGTTATTAAGGTATTTTCTTTAAAATCATTCTTTTCATGTTTTTAAATAATTTTAACCAAACAGGTCCTCCATGTTCTTTGTTTTATTTCAAACAAAAATATTTTATAAACGAAATGAAGTCATAAATTTTTTCCATGATCTTGGACATTATTTTAAAAAATAAATTTCTTAATGTTTTTTGTATTGGAAACTATATACTCTCTTTCAAAATGTTTAAAATGAATGATTAATTTTAATGATTATGACATGAATGGATTTCCATAACATCATGACCATCTTTTTCTATGAGATTCATATATAATGTTTCTTAGTTATTTTCAATGATATTTAATTTCCCAATATTTTTGTAATTTTTTTATAAAATATTATCCAAATAAAAGGGTAACATCAATTGTTTTCAATGAAATGTCATAAATTTTCTTTCAGCTATATTTTCCTCTTTATAATAATTATTTTAAGATTCATCTACTTAATTATGATTAAGATCTCATAATACCGTTCATATTCTCTCTCTAGTTGGATTATGGTTTTTTTATTAAAAAATATTATCATGATACCCATTTTTTCCATGTGTTAAACAAGGTATAAATGAATTATTGTTTTTAAAAGGGTGTTATACTTAAAATTTTATGATTCTAAATTTTTTATTACTGACTAGTAATTATAAATTATAGAATATTATGGGTGATACCAATGAATATTATAATAATGGGTGATCCTGACAGAACTTATACAAATGGTGGAGCCCGATATTACTTATACAAACAGGTGATATTGATACATATTACATGAACATGTGAGATCGATTAAACATATATAAATATCCACGACTGATAAATTTTATATGAATGGATGATCTGGATATAACTTATACAAATGTTTGAGTATGATATAGATCTTTAATGTAATGGGTAATGATTTTTTTTCTTCATATAATTGAGGGGAGGAATATATAAGTTAGATTAAATAGATTAATTATCATAATAAAATTTTCTTCTTGAATATCATCTTTGATCTCTTTTCCATTTATATATTGTTGTCATTTCATTGTTCATTTGATATACATGGGGTTATCTTTCTATAATTGATGAGTAATTCATGACTTATTCTTGAATTGATAATGAATCAGATTAATTGACACCCTCTTCTTCAACATATCTCAATGAATGTTTTTTGACTATATATTTGAGGTATTTAATTCTCAAATGTGATTATTGACATGAAATATTCTTTGGTACCACATTATAATCCTCTTTTTTTAATGACTCGGAATCGATATAGTCATCCTTGACTTGTGAGAATGTTCTTTGTGATTGTGTAATGCATTTTGGGATTTTATTTCTTAATGAACCTTGGATTTATTCATTTAAAAACATAAAGTAGGATCTTACTTAACATTTGACGGGCCTTTTATAATTATGTTACCTAGATTCATGATCAATTGAAATATCTTGTTGTTCTAGTTTGATTTTGTGTTCTTATGGGTGCGTGTATCACCTATCTCACCCCTCCAGGATTCTTGATTCTATGAGTAACTTTAGAGTACCTTGTTACCATGTTTTATTTCATTTAAATAATTTTATAAGCTAATAATAAATTCTCATGATGACTTGTTATACATCTATTAATATACACTACTCTGATATGTGTATTTTTCCATTTATTGGTGGTATTGTTTTTATTGTCATAATAGGTGTACTATTATTGTACAATTTCCCTATAGATTGGGATTGTGCACAACAAGAAGTGATGGTGTTGGGGGAACTATACACAGGTCAGGGGAATGAGAGCCTTGAAACCTAGTAAGAACTCAATTCCTTAAGAATATTAATAAATTTTCCAAAACATTCTTCCTTTTAAAAAAAGAGTATCTGGTGAACTTGATGAATTGAGGATAATTAGTGACATTTCACCATCTTTTTTGGTAGTTCTTGATTTTTATGACCTATTTATTATCCTTCCTATATAGAGATGAAGCAGGTATTTCCAGGGTTTATGGTGGTTTGGTTAGTTCATGGGGGATTGGAATATCTATTTTTTATTCATTCTTCCATGTTTATTTTTATCATTAAATATACATATTATTCATGTGGTTTATTATTAAGGACACATTGGTGGTGTCATAAAAGTTTGTATTACCCACACCCCACATGGTCTTCTCAATGCATGTAAAGACTACATGTATAGGGATCTAAGAGAGGGAAAGGGGACTATTATAGATTATAGAGTCATAGAGCATGGAGATTTTTGTAGGATAAGTAAAAACTAAAAATTCCTTTAATTTAGCTTTATATTTTATCAACACTCACTATTACGCTATTTTGGATTTCCATAAAGGGATACCATTGATTTATTGAATAAATTGTGTGTCATTCCATAAAATTTCTCTTCCGCCTTATTACACTGAGTCATGATACTTTACTTATATTTTTTATTTAACTTTATTATAATGAGGGTATAGTTTCCCAGTGATGGAATCCAAACCCTCATTGATATTTGACATCTTATTACCTATGGGGAGTCATAAATGAGGTCTTGTGTCTCTCTGGAAAAAATATAAATTAAAACACCTAATAATAAGGATAAAGAAAAAAATATAAAATGAAAAACCTGTAATATAATAAATAAATTGGTTCCCTATGTGGAAAGACTAACCACAGTAATGTTTCAATTAGATAAATAAATAAAACATAGTTTAAATCCTAAAAATTTTATCTATTTCCCACCAGCAGATTCATGCTCCATGACTTAATTGTACATAATGATCCCATTTTCATTGCTAGTAGATGTTGTCTATATGTGAATCAAGATTACAATGTAGGTTGTGTGTAATAAAACCCAGTAGGACACCATCAATTTGTTCCGAAGAAGTGTTCACATGTATAATTTATATATGCTATGATAATAATAAATATTAATGACTGAATAAAAAAAACATATACCAATCACCCATGTTCTAACAAATACACCATGATCTCCAGTTGTATAAACTTTAGCACTATGGAGGATGGATGATAAAAATGTCTTAAAAAATGAATAACTAGCTACAAGGATATCTATATGCCACTTGGAATCTTTAAGTCATCAATTGGAAAAACTACATGGAATCTATAAGGAATCTACATCTTAGAAATTTGTTATATCATCAAGGAATCAAGTTTTGTTCAAGATAATATTTTTTTAATGCCCTTACCATGTGATTGGTTCTAATAGCTTCATCAATAAATATTGTGTGAAATATCCCATTAAGGGGAAATAATACCCTCATAGTTTACATGTTGTGATTACCAAAAAAACACTCCACGGTATGGAAAATTCACACAATATGGTAGTTTACAATAAAACAGTAATATTACATCATTATGAGAATTTATTAGCATCATATTAAATTATGTAAAACATTAAATATTATAACAAGGTGCTCTAGAATTACTCATATAATCAAGAATAATATATTGGAATCGTGGGATGTACACACACCCATATGAAAAGACATTCAGATTGGAAAAAAAATCTATTCCAACACATCTTGAATCTTGGATAGAAGAGAATACAAGGGCCTCATATAGTAAAGAACTTCACATATCTCAAATGTTGATAAATAAATCCAATTCTCATGAAAGGCTTGAAGATGAACCACATTTTACACACATAAATAACATGGTTGAGCAATAATGATGTCTATTTTCTTTTTAATCCATCGAAGAAAGTGATTTAAAATAAAATAAAAGATAAGATTACATGTTTAGAAGGTTGTTCTAAAATTACATACCTTATTGATTTTGTTAATGGAACTATTTCTAAGATATGTTAAAGGATAGGTCATAAATTCATTGTATCCTCTTTAGATTCAAGAATATATCATGAATTCCTCTACAATTCTAGAAGACAAAATTGATTTTAGTGAATGGGAATCGATCAACTAATAATTATTCTATTGAAAAGTGATCCAAGATTGGATTCAAGAAAAATAAGATCCCATGATTATTGATCTAAGGAAACTTACCAAGAAATGTCCAATGTTTATGAGGAATCAAGATCTTGTGAAATGGATTCCACTAACATGTCGAATCCACCACTAATCAACCAAATTATCATCAAGGTATTATAGTTCTATCATCAATGTATTATAGTCTTATCATTAATACACTAGCCATCATATTACTTGGAAGATGATTGAAAAACACATAACCCTAAAAAGTCTATAATCGTTGGTAGATTTAAATATAATTAAGAGCTTTCATCAAAATTTTATATATGTAAGAGGTCTATGGAGAAATGAAGAAAATAATCATATATATCATTGATCCATCATATAAATCACAAATAAATCATTGAACCATACTCATATATCTATAACGATGATGTATCTATAATTGAGATAAGAAAAAATCAACATCAATGTTTTAAATGATTAGCCCATGCTTGAAGGAACAAGGGTAGATAAATATGAGAGATCCAATAAAAATAGTGGAGGATTAAAATTTGGAATAGGTGAATTAGGGAAAATCGGTTTTTAATTAAAACTGAAATATTTAGTTTAGGGCACCCATGGATTGGGTGGACTAATGAGATGGTGGGACTAATATAACCACATGGTTTCTTCTCGAACCATAAGCTAGCCATTAGAATTTGACTGTTTAGACGATGGGTTCTACAAAATCCATGAATCATGAATCATCTCCACTGTTGATTTGGTAGTCTCCATCATCTTATACGTTAATGTTTACATCCACTTTTTGTCCATGCCTCATTTAAAAATTTCAATAGTTTTTTCCAAGACCTTCAGGTGTAATGACCAATGTAAAAAACTCCTTTAATAGAGAAAAAAAAGAGGAACATGAAAATTGCATTACTCAAAAATCTCATACATAAAATTAATTAAGGATATTAATATTATCCCCCCTAATGACTTATCATCCCCATTAATTACCATTAAATGTTATACTAAATAACTCAAGGCATTGAGCCTTAGCACCAGCCACCCACTACCAAGTTTCCTCACATATCCATCCATGATTCAACAAAACATGGGAAAGTGGAAACCTCTTCCCTCGTTGGATGTTCTCACTCTGATCCACAATATGAACTAGGTTTTCCATGTTTAATGAACCAATATTCATCTTAAAATACCCATATTGGATGACATTAATGGGATCATCAATACACCTATGGTGTTGGAACACATGAAACACAACATGCATACTATGAGAGTGATAAAGAAGATCTAGATGTTACACAACTATCCAATATTCTTGATGAACTCAAAGGGTCTACCATTGAATTGTACTAGTTTACGTTATTTCCACAAATATTGGTGGAATAACTAGGTCACAATAAAATATACCTGGTTTCCTATAGAAAACACAAAATATCTTCTCTTATGAATAGAATACGACTATTTCCTTCTTTCAACTATGATCAACCACTTCAGAATCAGTTTCACTCTCTTAGAGGTCACATGTACCACACAAGGCCCTATAACTATGGACTCAACGGTATCATGCCAACACAGCGGTCAATGACATAACCTATAATATATATCCTCAATAGGTTCCATAAAAATCAAATCCGGAAAACATTGGTTGTGTAAAAACTCAACCAAGGCCTGGAGATCATCCTAAGATTTAGTGAAGTCACAAATGCATGGTCTGGTAAGATCATATAATATTTGAATTCTACTCTCAAGTTTCTATCTATCAATGTATAATACACTATTATCTATCACTGATGAGTCCCTAAGTCCTTCTACAAGCCCTAAAGAAACTGAAATGTAAAACATGGATTCTTTTTAGATATTTCTCTCAAAGGAACTCCGGGAAATCATACTATCTCACAAGAATACATATTTCACAACTCAAATACTAAGAGAGTCTCACATATCAATAATAAATGATAAACATTCCTTATATGAATAAAAATAACCCAAATAGCACTATAGATCCTTGAGCTCTTTGTTAGCACTATCACAAAGTCCATCATGATATTATCTCACTTATATATGGAAATAGTAATTGGTTGATTAAAAACACTAGGATTTTAGTGCTCATACTTTAACATTTATCAGGAAAGTCATGGAGAAATGAATCAAGAATACCCCTCTTCATCCCCAAAAACATTGAATTTCACCTAAATTCTTGGGAAAACTATTTCACCCAAGTATATACCACACACATGGAAGTATATAAGTCTCTTATTAACTATTCCCTAATGATTGTAGGGAATACAACTATACCATGAACTAGGATCACATATTATTCATCTAATGAATACCTAGGTATCAATTCACCACATATTATTTGTTCCTTCATCACATTAAACTATGATTTATTCTCTTAATAGTCCTTTAATCAGTCTATTAAAGATGTAGTGACCACCCAAGGGGAACATAAAATCAATCCTTATTCCTCAAAGAATCCAACCTCTTATCAGCCACCAAATGACTCATGTGAAACTCTTCCTATGAAGGTCACCCACCAATCTCTAGAGCTACCTTTATCTTAATTCTTATGGAATCTATAATGACGTTACTATTATATGGTTATAGGATATATCAAGATTAAATGTATAAAAGTACTCTACCTAGTTCCTAGAACTAAAATTGAGTTTTTACTATGTGAATATACAATAAAACTCCTTATGGTTCCTATAGAAAAAAACGTTTCACCAAAGATATATTATCACCAATATATTAATCCATGGTCTAAGATTAACAAATTTAGTTATGGGTAGGATAGTTCTATACATGGGGTCATAACTAACAACACCCAAAAGCTACCACCCACTCCCTCTACATTAGTACTACTCCCAAATGAATTCTTGATTCATCATAATATACAACATGAATGATCCATGACTCAAGAAGTATCAGCACTGGATTTACACTCAATCTACTATTTACATTAATAAAATCCTCCCCACTGTAGTTTGAACAACTAATGTTTCACTCCATTATTTATCAACATAGTCATGAGTGTGGATATATGGTAAAACTCATGGATAAAATTTTGATAGTATAAGGATAAACCCTAAAGGATCTTGATCTAAAACAAATTCCTTGGACGTGTCTATGGTATCATTGCCTCAACAGAATTTGGGACCATGGATACACAAGTCTCATAAACCACATGGCCTAATAATATCACCTCATGAATCCACAATTTACACTTAAATAGCTTGACATAATTTTAATATGCTAAATGCATACACGAGACTATCTTGAGATGTATAGCATACTGATCTATGGTCAATGTCTAGATGATGAAGTTATCAACAAACACCTTTATGAAAAAGTAAATACATGTGTTGAGGATCATGTTCATGATATCTATAATCATTATCGGTTCATTTTTTATCCAAATGGATTCACCATGTACTTTTAAAGAACATATCATCTCTAAAATTCCATATATAGTATTCCCACCTCTCTATCTCACATATAGTTATAGCCCAATTAGAGATCAATCCTAGAGAACCACTATGATATCTGTAACTTATTAAAGAGTTCATAAATCTTTGGGAAATGATACATGTTATTCACTATCACCTAATTATGCTCCTGGTAATCTATATAGATTTTAATACTACCATCCAACATCATGGACAAAAAGATAGGTGAACCCCATGGTGAATCACTCGACTAGAAAATTCCCTTATATTCTAATTCCTTGAGCTATTTCTTATGCTCCCTCAAATTATTTGGTGATATGTGATAAGAGGGTATCTAAATGGGTTTTTATCCAAGAATAAGTTCAATATAACTCAACAAATTTGTTAGCAGTAATTACAAAGAATCTATCAAGAAATACATGATTATATAAATCCAAAAATGGAGGAAAATATGAGGGATCTTCTATTGATCCTAGCCTAATAATAAGCATTGTGATCATCCCATGAGGGTTCATCTTTTAACCAACTCTCTCTACTCCCAGTTCCCACTCATCGATCATCACAAATATCTCTCACATAGTCAATTTAAAGGGTTGTATAATTTTATAGTAGCCGATGTGGGTTTGAAATCATTTTAGTTAGTCCATGATATGGATCAAATTGATGATCATCATATCTATATATCATAAAGTCCCACATGTGTTAATAATTGTAATTTAATATATGACACTTTAGGAATTACCGAATTAGGTCTACTTTCATGACCAATAGTTTATCAAGGGGAAAAACTCAAAATATGACATGAATTGTAATTTAATTTAAAAAATAACATTTGAAAATAAATATAAATGGGATGAATCTATATAAAATAAAGTGGTAGAAAATGTCGAATTTTTTTAGACCATACATTAAATAAAAGATGGACCCTCACCACCTTCTTCTAGAGTCTGGTCTTCAATATATACCTATCATGACTGAGCTCTATGACCTTATCCCAGAGATGAATGAACCACCTGAGTCATCATAGTTTGTGTCTATAATGGAGGAACTGGCTAAATCCAAATGTTTTATATCAATTTTTTATTCCACCCCTATATAATCTCAACCCCAAAGATTTGGAGTAGAACTGTTGGAGATTCCCTATCATTCCACACTGTCAAAATTTGTTCTGAGGTGGTGTACTAAACATACGTTAATATTAGACCTTAACAATGTGAAAAACTATTTATATCATCTTGATGGTGTATGAATAATTATTAATATGCCTAGAAGACACACTATTTCCTTACTTCAAGTCCCAGGGATTCCTATTTCTCATCCTGTAAGTGACACAAACCATATTAATTGGTGATATAGTGGATTATGTTATAAAAAATATAAATAAGAGGGGGGTGAATTGTGTCCTTTAAAACTTCTCGAGAAATCTTCATGATAACCAATTCTTTCCTTTTATTTTTATCAGATTGTTTATGCAGCGGAAATAAGAAGAAATCAGTATGAAAATATTTATAGTATTTTGAGGGATAAATATCCCCCATTCCACTCCACGAATGCAATTCTGCATGAGTTTGGTGATTTTTACTTGTTGATCTTCTTTTCCTGAGACTATTCACAAATGAGTGCAGGTAGTTGACACCATTACAGTTTAAGGCTAAAAAATAGTCTTATATTACTAAACATAGAACCAATCAAATAGTTTAGTATGAGAATATGGTACTCAAAATAAAATAGTATTGTTTTAGAAAAGAATTTTTAATTAATCTTCATAGTTTTAGTAGTACGCAACTGAGAGTAAATGGACCATTGTTTTCAGAAAGGTTGTTCTTCAGGTAAGAGTAGTTATGAATCGATCCGGTTGCAATTGATCTTGAAATATATTCAGAAAAAAATCAGTAGTAAATTCATGAGATATTTACATTATAGGACAAGTAAATATTCAATATTTCTCTTTCTGATATAAGAAAGAATCTGGTCGTTCTTTGTAACAGCTGATCCGTAAAACATCTTTTTAAACAATCAATGAATCTCTATCTTTTGTGAAACTCGAATATCTCCAGATTTGAATATTTTAATCACCATTAATTCAAGAGATATCATGTCACCAGTGTAATATATAGAATTCAGACTCACAAAATATATTGAATAAAGACAATCACCTTATTCATAAATTTAGATCAACAAAATTTTCTTGACAAATCACAATATTAAAACAGTTTGAATGATAGAGTGGTCATAAGTTACCTAAATAATCAGCCTGAAATACTCCTCTTAAATTGATCATTTGAATCAAGTATAAATGGATTTAAATCAGTCAAAGATGCACATAAAAAATTACTTTGAATCTAGATTGAAATCAGCTAGATATTGGGAAAAAGACCATGCCAATGAGCTCGTACTGGAGTGGTAAGTGCTCTTGCTTGGCATCCAAGAGACTCGGGGTCAAAACTGGGTGGAGGCGAATTTCCGAGTACTCTAGAAGTGTTGTAGCAGTGATTTAGTTGTACTGTAGTAGTTATTATTAGGTACTATAGCAGCCGGAACTATTCACCCAATTTGGGCCTTCAGGCCACTGGTTTGGGCCTACGGGTCTCCAGAGCCTTCGGTTCATCAGAGGCCTTCAATCCACAGGGCCTTCGGGTCACATAGACCATGGAGTAGCCCATTCCACACAGAATAGGCCCTAGAAAAGGATCAGAGCTATAGGAGTAGTAGGCACCAGATGCAGTGCTAACAGGATTAGAAGAATGAGAGGGTATGCCAGCCGCCATCGGGACCAGGCACCGTGCAGCTTTGTACGGGGAAATTCTAGCCGATCCGCAATGCATGGTGGGTTATAGGTGTTGTAGAAAGCTAGGGAGGGTCTGTTCAAGTGGGATGGGACTATGGGTCCTGTATTGTGCATGGTATGCCTCTGGGCCTTTGGGTCATGTATTGCGGGTTTTTTGGGCCTTGTGCCTTGGGCCTAAAGGTCATGTATGGGTTCCCCTTCAACCCTTAAAAGGGGGATTATCCATAATAAAAATTAAAATGAAGGCCTTCAGGCCGTTAGGGTATTGTGCAAAAAGCCGTTGAAAGATAAAGTCTCAAATTCAAATATCTGAATCTTGAATAAGTAAAACGTAGGGTTCTTTTTAAAAGAAACCCACATATCCCATATATCAAACGTAAGGTTGATTACAAACATAAGGTTGCTGATACATACTTTTCTTTTTATCTTAGGAATGTATGGTTCATGATCCATACATTTCTTATCTTCTAAACGTAAGTTTCATGATCCATACATTTCAATTGAACATATGGTTAATTAAAAAAGTAAGGTTGATGATCCATACATTTGTGAAGAAAACGTAAGGTTCATTCCAAATGTAAGGTTGATAAACCATACTTTTCTGAACTCCCATAAAATAAACGTATGATTTAATCCTTACATTTTTCTTTCCAAAGTACGGTATGAACAGTGTTTCCAGAGCACGCTGAATAAATTTCTGAACACTTTGAATAATATTTCATCCAAATCATATTCTTTATTATTATTTGAAAATTAAAAATATAATTAATATTAATTTCTTGAAATATTCTAAATCTAAAATCATTATAATAAAAAACAAATGTATTTTTGAGCACCAAAATCATCAGAAAAATATAGAGTATTTTTGAAACAAAACATGATCAATAATCTCCCCCATTTTTCATGATAAAAACCCATAAAAGTATTTACAAATAATTTATAATTGTTCAATTATAAAAACAATATTTAATTTTTACTTCAAAATCCCTCTTTGAAAATATAAAATATTGGTTTATCCAAAATTTCTGACCAAGTGTTCAAAATAAAACTTCTCCCCCAAAAGTTGATTAAAAAACAAAGTAAAATGTTGTTTTTATTCAAATTTCTCCCCCTTTTTGTGATGTCAAAATGAATTATAGAATAAGGAATATAACACTTTTAATGTAGAACTAAACATCTATGAAATTGTTATGAGGAACTGTTTATCAATAATTTAATATGGACTTTTTTAGGCAGTCCAACATAGATATAAAAAAAATTAAAACCATAAAATTAGATAAATATGAAATTTATTTAATAAAACAATATACATGTACATGAATTTTTAGGAATCATGTTTTTTGGTCTAAAGGTTAAGAAAGTTTATCTTAGTGATTATGAATAACCTCCTTCAACTCTTCAAACTGTAACCTTAATCTCTTCATAACACCATCTCCCAACTGAATGATCAAATCTCTTCTTTCTTGAGTTAAATGAATATCTTCAATGAGGTTCACTCTGAAAAAATCATTAAATCTCTATTCCTTCTCCATAAACTGATTAAGATTCTCTGTGAATCTGAATAGTAATTCTCTAATACCTACTTCACTTGACTTAAGATGATCAACAAGAAGTTTCTGATTGTCCAACAGAATAGAAAAATGAGCATTATTAGATAGTTAATCTGGAAACTTTTCATTCATGTTTCTCGTTATAGTTATAATGGCTTGGAATATTTTGATCAAATCAGGAGAAGTACTTTATGTACTTGACTTCCTGTGACAGTTTCAAACTGTTTCTCCATAAAAAATTTTAGTTACTACAAATCTGATTTCAATACAAATTCAAATTTTAATTTTACAACTTCGGCCAACAATTACCTTCTCAAATTATCAACCTCAATCTCTGAAATAGAACTATATTTTAGATTTTGAAATATCCATTTTCTCATTATCTAACTCTCTTCTTAAAGCAACATTCTCTACATTGGATCTGTTAAATTTTCTAACATGTTCCTCAACATGATCATACATAGAATCAGAGGCACCTTGTGATTGATTCACAACTGGATTTTCCAAGATCTGTGGTAAGGATTGAGCATCTAATTTCTCTTGTTCATCTTGCTCCAATGGCTTCTCACCTGATTTTTCTCTAGAAATATCAATTGAGAAAGATTCATTTAGAATATCCATATAAATTTCAGAGAAAGTTTCTTAAATAGGTTGATCTTCAATCTCATATTCTAATGATATGTGCTCTTCCTGAGCAATTTCTTCTAGAATATTTACATTAATATGATTTACAGAGTCAATATGATCCACATATTGATCTATAATTTCAATTTCTTGAGTTTTTTTAATATGATGTACCTTTACAGTTCTTGTATCTTCCTCATCCTAAGGGAAAACATCCACTTCTTCTTTATAAGTGACATCCTCTAGACTATATTCTTGAACAAATTCTCACACAAAACTATAACATAAAAGATCACTTGTTTCAATAATGTTCAATATATTAGGTTCCTATCCAACTATTCTTTTCCTTGAACTAAAAATTCCTCCTGGACTTTCATCATCAGCAGGTTCATCTTCTATTTCAAATATGATTCTTCTCAATTTCTATGAAACATCCCTCATTCTAGATTCATCTATACCTTCTTTAAATTTTTCAAGTTGCTACCCATGAGTAGATTCAAGATCCTCATCATCTCCACCACACATGATTTTACCCTTTACAATGCTCCCTAAAAATATGATATTAATCAAAGTTCCATCATTCAACACATTAATGTGATGGCATATGACTCTCGCATCAGTCAGTCTTAACAAATCTTTCTTAAACAACAACATTGAAATAAATCTTCCATAAGGAGAGAAATTCATTCGAACCTTAGGTTGAGAATAGTAATTCCAAAATCTATTGATGTATCTTGTAAAATTTATCATTATGTCACTTAAAAAAAGAAAAATTATATACATATATAGAAAAAGAATCTTCTCCATTTCATACATCCTTGGAGCTATCCGGATCTAAATAAACATTACCAAAATTTTCTGATCTGGTTCTAAATTTTTTTACCCACATTTACCTTATGTTTGTAGAACCAAACTGAAAAGACAAAATATCCTTAGATTTATCATTTTTATGACCAATTGACATCAGATCAAAATGAAAAACTCCCTCATGAGGGAAGTTCATGATCTTTTCTATTTAAACATAAGAGATTGATAACTCCAACTCTTCAATCATTGCAACAATAGAATCTTCTATATCTCCCAAAATAAATTGAACAATTTTAAAGAAACATCTCAAATAAACTTCATATAAAAAATCATTGTAGTCCTCACTAGATGCCGTTTCAGAACCTTGAAAGGATAATGCTTGCTTTAGCATCAGAATCGTCTCATACAACAATTCTAGATCAATGAATTTTCCCAGAAGAATTTTCTATCTAGTTGAATGATGACCCTTCACATCACTGGGTTCTAATTATTCAATTCTATTTTTTTTTTGAAATTTTTGTCAAAAATATATATGAAGGTTTGAGGTTCTAGTGTTTCGATGGTGTGAGCAAAGGAAGACGAAAGAGGTGATGTGTTTCTATAGCTCAAAAGGTTTTGAGAAAATGAGCAGTTTCGGAATTCAAAATGGGCTCTCACAAAGCCCTGATTCTCGTGCTATTACATACATTATAACCATTTTAGAAATTAAAAATAAATTAAACCGTATGTAGAATATTTAATATTTATTACATCATAAAAATAAAAGTGTAACTTTTTTAAAATATAAGTAACTAAATAATTTTAAATTCTAAAAAATATATAATAAAAAAAATTGATTAAATAAAATTATGATTAAACTATTTTTAAAAAAAAATTAAATAAAAATAAACTAAAAAAATTATTTAAAATTAAATAAACATATATCTCCCTTAATAAAATCAAAACCTGCAGTGGGAAGTGGTTTAGAAAAAATATCTGCTAATTGAAATTCCGTACTTATAAATTCTAAAAATATATCCTTTTTATGAACATGATCTCTTAGAAAATGATGTTTAATATCAATATTCATAGTGTGAGAATGACTTATAGTATTTTTTGAAATATTTATAGCACTAGTTTTATCACATGAAATTATTGTGTTATAAAAATTTAGTCTAAAGTTCATACGAATGTTTTTCATCCACAAAACATGTTCACAACAACTGCCAGAATATACATATTCTGTCTCAGCTATTGATAGAGAAACTGAGTGTTGTTTCATACTAGACCATGACATTAATGATTTTCCAAAAAAGTGATAGTTTCCTGAGGTGATTTTTCTATCAAATCTATAACTTCCGAAATCAATATCTGAATATGAAATTAAATTAAAAATAGATGTTTTTGGATAAATAAGAGATTGAAAAAAAGTTCATCTTAAATGACTAAAAAATCTTTTGAAAGATGTAAGATAAGATTCTATAGGATTTGATTGAAATATTCTACAAAGACATACGGAATACATAATATCTAGCCTTTTGGAAGTAAGATATAGTAAACTACCAATCATACCTCTATATAACTTATTGTCTACTAGTTTTCTAGTTTCATCCAAATCAATTTTTATATAAGTACACAATGGATTTGTATATGTCTTGATGTTTTCAAGTCCAAATTTCTTTAGTAAATCAGTAATGTATTTAATTTAATTGAAAACATTTCTAAAATATTTTTTATAGATTTGAAGTCCAAAAAATAAATTTAGTTCTCCCATTATAATAATTTCAAATTATTTTTTGCATTAAGTTTGAAAACTCATGATTTTTTTTTCGATCCAATAATTACATCATCAACATAAATATGATCTAATATAATATTAGAATTTATAGTTTTCTTGAAAAATCTTGAATCTAAGATAAAAACTATAATATCATTTTTCAAAAGAAAATAGCATAATAATTTATACCAATGTCTAGGTGCTTGTTTAAGTCCATAATGATATTTAGTAAATTTAAAAACAAAATCTGGTTTTTGATAATTTTCCAAACTAGGAGGTTTCTCAAAATAAAAATCCTCCATTAAATAACAATTTAAAAAGGTTGAATTAACATTCATCTTAAATAATTTAATATTATATATGAGGTGCATAGGTTAAAAGGATATTAATGGCTTCTAATCTAGATATAGGGTAAAAAGTATCATCATAATCGATAACTTCTTCCTGATTATATCATTTAGCTACCAGTCTTATTTTATTTGTAGTTATAATTCGTTGATCATCTTGCTTATTTCTAAAGACTTATTTGTTTCCAATAACATGATAGTTATTCGGTCTTTCAACTAATTTCCAAACTTTATTTCTTTTGAATTGGTTTAATTCTTCTTGCATTGCTATTATCCAAATTTCATTAACTAAGGATTCTTTTGTTGACTTAGGTTATAAATGGGATAGAAAGGTAGAAAACTAAAATATATTTCCTATATTTCATCTAATTTATATTCCTCTGTATAGGTCTCCTATAAAAATTTCTAAAGGGTGATTCTTTAGAGTTCTAGACTGTCTATGTAAAACACTATTAGGTTTATCAATGTTATGTTCTTCTAAAATGGATTGAATTTTGTTTATATCATTTTCAAAATCATCTTTTAGGTTTTCATGTAGCATGTTATCATTAGGGTTAGATTCATCAATTTTATCTTTCATTTTGTCAAAAGTATCATATTCATCAAATTTCACATGAACCATTCTTTAAAAATCCGTGAATTTTTATTAAAAACTCTATAAGATTTGGAGGTAGCAGAATCTCCTAAGAAAATTCCTTCACCAAATTTTGGATCAAACTTACCAAGATTGTCCATGGTGTTCATGATATAGACCTTTCATCCAAAAACATTAAATTATCTTACTTTAGGTTTTATGTTATTCCAAAGGTCAAAGGTTGTCCTTTTGAAAATTGGTCTGATTAAAGCTATATTCATTATATAAAAGGATGTTCTAAAAGCTTCTTCCCATAAATATTTAGAAAGACTAAATTTATTTAGCATAGTCCTTTCCATTTCCTGAATAGTTATATTTATTCTTTTAATAATTCCAATATGTAGACGTGTTCTTAGTGCAGAGAAGGTGTGTTTAATACCTAAATTTCAGAAAAAGGAATTGAATCCCAGATACCCAATTTCTCTACCATGATCACTTCTTAGTCAAAATATTTTAAAATCTTTTTCATTTTGAACAGCTTTGGAAAAATATTAAAATATAATAAAAGCTTCATTTTTATATTTTAGATAATATATCCATTTAAATCTAATGTAGTCATCATCTAAAACATATACATCTAATTTACCAGCCAAACTTGCTAGTATTTAAGGTCCAAAACCTATCCATATGGATAAGTTCTAAAGGATAAGATGTAGTAATTGTTTTAATTTATTTGAAGAATGATTTCTGTTGCTTTCCAATTTGACATGAATCACAGAATATTTAACTGTCAAATTTAAGATAGGGTAAATCGGAAACAAATTGTTTCTTAGACAACTTATGTAGAGAATAAACATTGAAATTTCCATTTCTTTTATTCTATATCCAAGATTAATTTATTTTAGCAGTTAAACAATTTACTTTTTGTTTACACAAGGAATTTAAGTTCAAGGTATAAATATTTTCAGTTCTGGGTGCACTAAATTTAAGCAATTTATCTTTAAAACAGAACAACTGTTTTTAGAAAAATCAAAATAATAACCATTATCATAATGTTGAGAAATACTTATCAGGTTATGTTTCTATCCTTGTACATAAAATAATTTACTGATTGAGACAACTTCTAGATCTCCAAAAGTTCTAATACCAATGATTTTTCCATTATCATTGTCACTAAAGGTTATTAATTCACCTTAATTTTGAGTTAAGGTTTTAAAGTTCGATGAGTTTTCACTCATATACCTAGAGAAACCACTATCCATGTACCATATTTCATTTTTGATTAGGTGACCTGCTTATGGAAAAGGAATTTAAACAATGGTTTGTTTTGGTACCCATATTTTCTTGGTCCAACAGTGTTATCTAGCAGTAATCTAGGAATCTATATTTTATTTTTTTATAATCATTTGAGTTAAATACATTGTTTGAAATAAAGCCTTTTTAAATTCCACTAATTTGGGGATTTCTTAAAAACACTTTCTTGTTATTTGAACTTTTGTTCCACAATAGTTGTAAATTACACCTTTTTTATTTGAAACAAAATAGTTTTTGTACAATTTAGGTTTCCCACATTTACTACCAATTCCATATCTTTCTTTCATAATTACATTCTTACCAAGAATTTCATTTAATGTATTTTTATCCTTTTGTAAAAAAGAGAGCTCACATTTGTAGGTTTTTACTTCATCATGCAGTGTTTTGATCTTAGTTTCATGATCTTCACTTTTTGTTATTGAGTCAATAAGGTTTTCCGTATGACTTTTCCATTCCTTCTTTTTATGAAAATCACAAACAACTTATCCTTAAGAAAATATCATTTTACCCATGTTTTACTTCCAGAAGGAAAATTTCCTTCCCAAATGAAATCTACCTCTACCTTGTTTTCATTGTTCATATTAATATTTTTTTATTATGTGTAAAAATCGGATTCATGTTTAAATCCTCGGAATCGCATAATACATAGATATGAAGCATTCTGTTTTCTAATCTAAATTCCAGTTACAAAATTTTATGAAGTTCTACTCTGAATTCCTTGTTACAAACCTTCATAAAGCTCAACTCTGAATTCTGATTACAAACTTACATAAAGTCCTAACTTTGAATTCTAAAAATGAATTCTGATTACGAATTCTCATTAAAATTCTGATGATGAATTCTGATTATGAATTCTCATTATGAATTCTGATGAGGAATTTTGACTAAGAATTCTCATTCTGAATTTTGATGACGAATTCTTATTATGAATTCTCATTACGAATTCTGATGATGAATTTTGATTACAAATTCTCATTTTGAATTCTGATGACGAATTCTAATTATGAATTATCATTCCAAATTCTAATGAGGAATTCTGATTATGAATTCTCATTACGAATTATAATGAAGAATTATGATTATGAATTCTCATTACGAATTCTGATGATGAATTCTGATTACGAATTCTCATTACGAATTTTGATGAAAAATTCTGATTATGAATTCTCTTTATGAATTCCTTAGGAAAATAGAATCTGAATATCTCTTTATCATAGACTCTGAATTCTATTTGGGTTAGACTCTAAACTTTCATATTGATTTCCCTCAGAATATCAGTTTTATTTATTCTTTCACTTGATCTATTATAAAACGATGCAGTGCCTTCAATTATCTACAAACCGTTGTTTGAGTGACACATGTACAGGCCCCTCTAAAATTCAAAGAAGAATATGACTGTTGGGGGAGGGAGTCGACCATTAGAGATTCTCTAATAAATATGAGCTCATTTGAAAAGAGAAAAAACACATGACAACATATTTGACTGGTTCTTACATGATGTTGAAGTGATTTCTAGAGAGAGAGTCTATTTTCAACTTTCAAGCTTCATGTAGAAAGTTTGAACGGCTTGTTCAAACTTTTCATTGTGCAGATTTGCTTCGTGTGACTCCGATTTTTGTTGTGTACAATCAAGGACTTCCTGGGTTAGGAAGACAGAGGTTCCAACACCTTGAATTTGAGGGCTTCTGTGCTGAGGAAGATAGAGGTGTCTACTACCTAATAGTTGAGGGCTTGCAGGGATATCAAGACAGACTCTGATCTTCGTATCGAGGGATTACCCTGGTGTGGGTAAGACAAATATTCTCAAAACTATAAATCAAGGGACCTATATCCATGGTTGTTGGATACCCTTCTCTTTCAGTTAAAAGAATTATTACTTGTTACTTGTTTTTGTTACAAGTTTTTCTATTGTATTTTGTATTATTGAGGAAAGTATACTATCTTATAATTACTCACCCTTGTACTCTGATATAGTAAGATTCTATATGCATTAAGGTAGAATATTAATCTTTGTATCTTTTTTTAGGATTCATTTTCAGAATTACGTTTCCAGAATCTAGCAAGTCTTTAGAACTTATAGAGGTCTTGTGAATTATCTTTTTTAACTTTGTTAAACATAACAATCCTCAAATAGATTGTAAAGAAGAATGGAAATGGAAGTGCAGCTTTTACAACTACTTCCAATCATATGAAATCCAAGACTCCTAAGAGAGTTACTAGATCCAGATCTAAGAAAGTTATTATCCATTATGAATCTAGTGGAAGTGAATCCTCAGAAAATGAATTAGAAAATCTTACTCGATGGATGAACAAGATAGCTGGACAGAGGAATGTTCAATCTAACTACAAGAAGAAGGAAAGGAAAGACAATAAGGATTCTGATGTTCCATACTATGAATATAAGAGTGCTAGACACATAAGACCCGATTGCCCTATGCTCAAGAGAAAAGAATGAAAGGAAAGGAATTCTGAGAAAAACAGAAATAAGTATTACAAGTTCAAAGCTAAGAATGTTTTGAAATCCAATGACACATGGAGTGACAGTAGTGGATATTATTTTGATGAATCTTCGGATTATGAATCTTCTGGAAAGAATAATCATGGTCTTTTAGCCAGGATACCTATTGATAATCATTTCATGATGGCTAAGGTACACAATGTTGAATCAATGACCAATGTTTCTTTGAATTTTAATGATAATAAATATTATAATTCTTTGGATGAAGAATCATATTCTAATGAAGATAATACTTTACCCACCTATGAAGAAGTTTTTAGGTTTTCCAAACTTCATGAGAATGAGAATTCAAAACTCATGAAGAAACATGATAAGGAAAATTCTATGAGTAAAATTATCACTATGAAAATATCATATTATTTTAAATATCTTGATAAGAAAAATGATGATTTTGAAAGTATTTCAAAAAATAATGAGGAAGTATATTCTGAGAAGAATAAACTTTCTAACGATCTTGAAAACGTAATTTCTAAGAATGATGTTTTCAAGACTAGCTCTAGTTCAAATGTTATTCAAGACAAGAACTTATTTATTAAACTTGAATACAAAATATTTTCCTTGAGGAAGTGTTTGACAAACTTTACCCTAGGTAAGGAAAATTTGGATAAAATGTATTAACAAATCCAACCTCGAAGAAATACTTCTAGTTTTGGTTACGCAAGTTCAAAACCAATTTTTGGCAACAATTACTTTGTTCCTAAAAGTGCCCCATTCTGTAATAAATTTCAATTTTTTGGTCACTGGGTAAAAAATTGTTCCTTAAACAAAACCCAATCTTTAGGATTTTATAAGGCTTATTTATCTAAGAAGATGTGGGTGCCAAAAATTTTTCTTTCTGAAATTTCTGGATCCAAGAAAGTCTAGATTCTGAAAACCTAACTTTTTTATTATTTTCAGGAAAGTAGGGATAGTACCAACAGCAATATGTGGTACATGGATAGTGGATGTTCCCGGAATATGACTGGTAATAGAAACTATTTTGAAAATATTATCAAGACGAAAGGGGAAGAGTAAATTTTGGAGATAATGCTCAGGAAGAAATTATTGGTATACGTAACATCGTTCTTCTTAGAAAAACATTGATTCCAAATGTTTTATTTTTTTAAGGGTGTTAAGAACAACCTCATTAGCATAATTTAATTATGTGATGAAGGAAACATTGTGAATTTTAGGAATGATAATTTCTTAGTACACAATTCCAAGGAAGAATTTATTCTTTCTACCAATAGGCAATAGAATGTTTAAAACTAAACTTAGAAAACCGTAGGAGCCAAGATTTACCATGAATTAGTTCAATGGAAGATCATTCTTGGTTTTGGCATAGAAGGTTGGGACACGGTAACCTTAGGAACATATGCAAACTCTCTAAGAAAGGTTTAGTTAAGGATCTACCAGAGCTTAGATTTGATTCTTCAAAAGTTTGTGACCCTTGTCAATATGGAAGGAACATAAATAATGTTTTAAATCCATTGGTGAAGTCTCAACCATTGATGCATTACATCTAGTGCATATGGATCTTTTTGGTCCTACACAAACTGGAAGCATTAGGGGAAAATATTATGTATTTGTTTTGGTTGATGATAACACTAGATTTATATGGGTCTGTTTTCTAGAAAATAAGACTGAAGAATTTTCTTATTTCAAAAGTTTTAGAGCACAAGTAAAAAATGATAAAAACCTTCCATTGAAAACTATTCATAGTGTTCATGGAGTAGAATTTCAACATTCTGATTTTGACCCTTTTTGTAGTAGAAAAGGTATTACCCAAAACTTCTCAGAACCCAGAACACCTCAACAGAATGGTGTTGTTGAAAGAAGAAATAGAATTATTCAAGAGATAACTAGAACCATGTTGAGTGAGTATTCTGTAGCCAAATATTATTGAGCTGAAGCTCTAAGTATTTCTTGTTATACTATAAATCGATTTTTAATTAGATCTTTTCTTAATAATACTCCTTATAAGTTATGGAATGGTAGAAAACCAATAATTTCTTACTTTAAGGTTTTTGGCTACAAAGTTTTCATTCTGAATACTAAAGATAAATTACACAAATTCACACCAAAATCTGATGAAGGAATTTTCTTACACTACTCCACAACTTCTAAGGCATATAGTGTTCTTAACAAAAACAGTTATACTATTGAAGAAACAGTACATGTAAAATTTGATGAAACTAATCATTTTGTTTTTAAACAACCTCAACCTCCATCCTCAGATTTGTTTTCAAAAACTGATTATCAACCTATGATAGAAAATCCTTCTAATAAGGAAAATGTTCATGAAGATGCTTCGGAAACATTTAACTGAGACGATTTCCTACCCTATATTGGTGAACAGGTTTTATAGGACCCAAATTAGTCGTTTCTAAAGAATCATCCCAATGATAGTATCATTAATGATGTGAATCAACCTGTAAGGACTAGAAGTTCCTTAATAAATGAAATAGAACATCTAGCATTTCTTTCCCAATTGGAAACAAAAAGCACTGATAAAGATTTAGGTGATGATGATTGGATAAAATCAATGCAAGATGAACTAAATGAATTCAAAAGGAATAAAGTCTGGATCTTGGTTGAAAGACCTAAGGAAACTTCTGTAATTGGAGTAAAATGGGTCTTCAAAAATAAGTGTGATAAAGATGGATTCATAATTAGAATTAAATCTAGATTAGCTGCCAAAGGCTATAATCAACAAGGAATAGACTATTAGGAAACCTATGCTCTAGTAGCTAGACATGAATCTATTCGTATTTTACATGCCTTTGCAGCATTCTTTAATTTCAAAATTTTTAAAATGGATAAGAAATGTGCTTTACTTAATGGTTATATTCAAGAGGATGTTTTTATTGAACATCCTCCTGGATGTGAAGACACAAAACATCCTAATCATTTTTTTAGACTTACCAAACCTTTGTATGGCCTTAAACAAGCCCCTCGAGCTTGGAATGATAGAAATACAAGATTTTTTCTTCAAAATAACTATGTTATGGGAAATGAAGATCCAACCCTTTTTATAAAGAAATATAATAAAAGTGTTTTGATTGATCAAATTTATGTTTATGACATTATATTTGGTTCAACTCAGCAATCATTAACTGATTCCTTTGTGGATCTAATGAAATTTGAGTTTGAAATGAGTATGATGGGTGAGTTAACATTTATCATTGGGTATCAAATTTCACAAAAACTAGAAGGAATATATATATCCCATCATGAGTATATTAAAGATATTCTTAAAAAGTATGGATATGAAAACACTAAAAGTATTAGTACTCCCTTTGGTACATCAAACACACTTGATCTTGATGAAGCTGGAAAACTAGTAGATCAAACATCTTTTAGAGGTATGATAGGAAGTATACTTTACTTGACAGCTAGTTGTCTAGACATAATGTTTTATGTATGCTTATGTGAAAAATATTAATCTAATCCTAAGGAATCTCATTTAATGGCAGTGAAAAGATTTTTTCACTATATAAAGGGAACGATGGATCTAGGACTATTTTATACTTCTGGAAATGATTTTGTCTTAAAAGGTTTTTCAGATGTTGACTATGGTGGATGTAGAATGGATAGAAAGAGTACATCCAGAACATATAATTTCTTAGGAGATTCATTAGTTTCGTGGTCTTAGAAGAATCAACATTTTGTAGCAATCTACACTGCTGAAGCTAAATATATAGCAGCTGGAAGTTTTTGTGCTCAAGTGTTATTAATGCAACACACACTCACAGGCTATGGCTTGAGTTTTACTAAGGCTCAAATTTTGTGTGATAACACAAGTTCCATAGCCCTTAGTAAAAACCTTGCACATAAATATCGAGAAAAGAACATAGAAAGTAGTCATCACTTTCATAGGGATCACACACAAAAAGTAGATATTATTCTTAAGTTTATCGGAACGCAAGATCAACATGATGACATTTTCACAAAATATTTACCTTTCGGTATATTTAAATATATTAAACAGAAATTAGAAATGATTACCGTAAGGTAGTTTTCCTTGATTAACTCTTTGATAAAACAGTCTCCTTACAGTAATAAACTCCTTTTCATAGGGGGAGTACATTTCTTTGTTATCTTTTCAAAAAAATTCGTAATTAGTTTTTCAAAAAATTTCGTAATGAGTTTTTCAAAAAAAATTGTAATGAATTTTTCAAAAAAAATTCTTAACGAGATTTTCAAAAAAAATTCGTAATGAGTTTTTCAAAAAAATTTATAATGAGTTTTTTATAATTTTTGTAATGAAGTTTTCATACTTGGAATTTTCTTAATGAAGTTTTCGTACTGGAAATTTTCGTAATAAAGATTTCCTACTGAAAATTTTCATAATGGAGTTTTAGTAATGGAAATTTTCGTTATAATGGTTTTCTTAATGGATTTTTTGTACTCATCCTTTTCATAATCGAGTTTTAGTACTCAATGTTTTTTTAAACTTTTAGATTATAAATTTTTCATAATTAGTTTTTAATACTGATTTTTTTCATAGTCAAATTTTCTTTAAGAAGAATATTACCTATTACAAATAAACATCCATATCAATCTAAAAGGTATGACTTCCTTAATTAAGTTTTCGTAGTCGTTTTTACTTTTTGGTATTTTCTCTTGAATTCTAATTTTTCAAATTCATTTTTCCTTAAATTTGGATTTTTTTAAAACTTCAAAATATTGGATTCAAGATTTCCTTACGGGCATGTTTTCAACCATTAGATCTGATCGTAGAGTTTTTCAACTGTTAGATTGGTTTTGGAAGTTGAAAGTTCACCTCCATCACCGATATAAAGGGGACCCCTGATGTTGTCCCACATCGATTTCCAAGCTCTCACGTCTCGAAGCTCTACCCCAGTTCTTAAGACCATTCTGAATCTCTCAAAGTTCCCCCATTTCAAATGTCTATAGATTCCACTTCTCAAGAAATTTCTACTATGATGCCAATATCATGTTGGTTAGTCTACATAGAATGGTTGGTCCATCTGAAATTTTTCAGTAAGTATGATTCTTTCATTTTTAGGAATATCAAGCTCAATGGATGGGAATATTTCTATATATCAAATCTAGGGGATCAGGATGTTGTTTATATGGATTTGTTTGTAGAATTTTATGAGTCTGTTTCCTTATATGATGAATATGTAAGAGAAAAGTTCTCCTTTACGAGCTATGGCAAGAACTACAAGCTTTCTTACACCAAGAAAACAAGCTTGGTGGGGCTCTCATATGATGGAGAAGCTGAATTTTTCTCCCATAAGCTACCAGATGTGCAAAGAAGTTTCAGAAAAATGAAGGCTATAGAATTCCTTAGACTTAATGAAGTCAAGACCGCAAAAATTTCCCATCTCTCTAACTACAATCGGATTCTACAGTTGTGGGTTCAATGGTTTTACGTACCAAGAAGAGGTGACAAGGATAACTTAAAGAAATTTGAAATTTACATCTTGGATTTCATGGTAAATCTAAGAAAGATCAATTTGTTGAGGAACATCCTTATTACAATTCAGAACATCAAGAATGGGAATTTGAATGATCAAATTATTATGTATCATGATCATCTCTCCAAGATTATTATTCGGTGTCTTAATTCTTTCAAGGTTTCTTGCACCTCCAAGATGAGAAATTACAAGGTGATGCTGATCAGTGATGACACTCTGAAGAGAATGAAAGTTGGTTTATCAAAACAGTCAGGTGAGATTTATGATCTGCCAGAGTAGTAGGTAGAAGCCAATCCGTAAAATGTAGAAAAGGCTGAACCCTCAAAGAAGAATGGTGTGTAAAGGAAGCTGAAGGAAGTACAAGCTGAAGATAAAACCCCAAAATCAATGGAAGTCCAATCCGCACCTCCTATACACAAAAAGAAAAAAGACTACCCGGATGATGTGGTAGAAAAGAGGAGAGAGCTCAAGGAAAAGAGGAAAGAAGGGGAGCCACAGTTTGGCTTGGACCCTGCTGAGGCTAAAGCATTAAAAGAAAAAGCTGCTGATGAGCTAGAAAAACATGCCAAAGAGAAGAAGCTGAAAAATAAGATGACAGAGGCCGAGATTTGTCAATCCCTTCTGAGGGATGCTGAAATTGGTTCCAAGAACATCCATGTTCCGAAATATTTTTTGATGGAACAATTTCCTGAGACTCCATGTAAGAAGACTCTAGAATATTCCAAGGAGAAGGAAAGTGATATGGAAGTGATCGAGAAAGTTCAGCAAGTTGTTGGAGAAATTCAGCAAGATGAGAGCAGTCGTGGCTCTGGTGATGTAATTAATCAATTTGAAAACTATCAAGAGAAGGATAGTGCTTCTAAGAAGTTCACACTCCCGACTTCTCAAGATAGATCTTATAAAATAGCTACACCTGCAGATGATTAGAAAGGTGAAGAAGAATTCAATAAGACATCCAAAGAATAGAGTCACAATCATGAATTTATACATCCTCAAGAAGTTGAAGCAGTAGAATATAAGGAGAAACCTAATGAATACAAGATTTTACAACTATCTGAGAGTGGGCAGGAATCTCCTAGCACGTTTTCTGATTCAGAGTCGTCTTCTTTGGGACACGATTTTGTTGTTGAGTCCCTAAAGAAGTTGGTAGATATAATTCATATCTTTCCTAAAATAGACTCTAGATGCCAGATGCTTCAGCACAACATGAATCAGAAGTCAAAATTTGCATCCATCGTGATGGATATGTGTGTGAAGATTGAGGCAGAACATAAGAATTTTCTTATCAACTACAAGGTCCACAAAAATTTGTGCAGCTAAATAACTCTATGGTCTAAGAATATTGTTGAATATATAGATGAGATTGATCAGTTCCAACAAGATGTTAAGGAGGCCTTTGGCACTGAAGATGTGAAAATTAAAAATCTTTCAGACAGTTTTCGGGAAAATCTATGTTTATAACAAAATACTCGGACTCAACAGGTGAGAGATCTAAATGGGAAGCTTAACTCTATTTCTCAAAGCTGGAAGGGGGAAAGTGTTATTTGGATTGAGATCGAAGAGAATCTTGTAAATCAGGAAGAATTTCTAAAAGCTCAATAAGAATCCATGATGGCTCAGGCAGAGGTCCTGAAACTCAAGAAGAAAGGATCACAGCCTTGGAGAAGCAAGTAGAAGAGGGCCACAAAGAAATGATGAATTTGAAGACAATTAGAAAAATTTTAATGCCCATTGAAAAGGAAACAAAATAGACCACTCTGATCTTTTGTTGTACTATTTATTCCTTGTACTAATTCTTTTCAATCTTAATTAAAACTATGGTTTCTTGTCTTTCGTGATATTTTGCACTAACATTATAGGTAATTTATTATTTTTCCATTCCCTCAAACTCTTTTTGAAAATCACAATGGGGGAGAAGGAAAATGAATTTCGAATGTTAGTAGAAAAATTTTTAAGTAAAGAAGAATTGTCCCCAAGTAAGGGATAGTCTAAGTAAGGGGCGTGATCATTATGAAGATTTTTCCATTCTGGAAGTCTAGAATACGATCCTTAGAGTTTCAAAGACTAATGGGGAGTTAGTCGTATTAACCATTATTGTAGAGGCCCAAAGCTTGATGTACATGGAAAATACATTACTTTTGAGGAATAATTAATACATAACAAAAACCAAAACTCAAGGATTGTAATAGTTTAGTGTCTTTGGAAACTCAGAATATAATCTTTTAATCTTGGAGAAAGATGTTCAACATCTCCCATAAAGATCTTCCTTTTTTTCACCTAAAATCATTCTTTATATCCTGGGGAAAGGAAAACATATAAAGGGTGAGATCAAATTCTTAGTAAGGTTAAGCATGGAGAGAATAAAACAAACCATATACATTTGAACTTAAAAACATGAACATAATGTTTAAACATCCAAAGCGTGAACAATGACATAAAACATGGCAGTACATAAGGCATAGATCATAATGGAACATCAATCATGATAAAATAGCATGGGAATAAAATATGTAATTATGGAAAAACAATAAGCACATGATATGATTTCCATAGTATCCAAGACATTACTTCCAAGACTATCTTAGTGGAAAAAGTCCCTTTCTTAATCAAGTTCACACTTCGTTCCAGTCCTGTATTACTGAACCGGTTTAACTTGACATTACATCTATGTCTATATCATGAGATATAAATCTTTACCCAATGAATTGGAGGGAGATTTATGTCCAACCCATATCATAATGAAATTAATCTTACTTGTTCCACAATATAAACATAAACCATTCATTATAACCCAATGAATAAAAATGGGTTTCATAAACAACATCCTATCATAACATAATCCATATAAAACAAGTGGATATCATTTCATCATAAGAAAAGTGAAACCATTTAAATCAAATAGACATTATACTTAAAACATAAACATATGAAATAATTTCATCTTAGATGGAAAATGGTTTTGATAAAACAGTTGAAATGATTTCCTGTGGAAAATATCATTTCTTTTTCAAAATCATTTTCTTCTCACGAAATGCCATGCAATATTAAAAGAAAAAGGTTTTGTTAAAAATAATTGTGAAATATTGTGAAGTAAGCTTCATGAAAATGTTTCATTATGAAACTGTAAAAATCTGTTCATGCCGTATAATTTAAAAATAACAATCTTCTCATACTTTTGTCAGAAAAGTCAAAAAGTACCTCGCATGGTAAAAAAAGATTCCTTACATACCTTGTGGTAAATGTAAAAAAAATTAAAAATTAATTTAAACATACATTTAATAATATTAAACATTTTATGAAAACATGTTGAGAAAATAGGGACATGGATGATAAACATAACCCCATTAAATACTTACGAATAAATAATCTCGGATAAGAACGTGATTGGAAACCTTTTCCCTTACCTTAGGTCTGATATCATTCGTACGTATCCGAACCTCCTGTATAATGATTTAAATAATGTAATTGAATTATTACATAATAATATTCATTCTTATGATATCATATATGGTTTACTTATGACTTTATATTACCCCTTCATTTGTAAATTCCATGTTAAAGCAGCATTTTGGGTAAAATCTATTCATTTATCATACATGTTGGGACTTGTTGTTCTTGATATTATTATTAATTATATCATTATTTAATTACTTCCAAAATGTAAAACAAGATTTATATATAATATATATTGAGTATATATATATATAATTTATTGATAAATGAAATGAAACACACCGTTCATGGAGACGGTAGGCCGTACGTACGCATGAACGTTGTTTTCCTTGTTGACTTCAATGGAAGTAAGTAGATGACATATATACATACATAAATCCAGTAGCTTTATAATTTCATATATTTTATTTTTATTTCTTATATATAATTTATAATCATTATTTAATGCTTAACATGGAGAATGAATCTCATCGCGTTGTGGAGACGGTAGTCCGTACGTACGCACGAGCGATGATATCAGCCCCATAATAATTGAATTAAATTAGAGTGGATGATACAATATATCAGAATTAGTATGATGTTATAATAACTATGTATAGTTATTCTTTACATCATTATACCCATCCAAGTAAGGTGATGTTGTAAAAACAGATTACACCACGGTATAGAGACGGTATTCCATACGTACGCACGTGCAGTGATTTCGTTTTTCGTAGGATGGATAGAAGGTGAAATGGGGTTGTTTCATATTTATAATAACATATCAGTATATTATTGAAAATTATGTTATTACTTTATAATGAAAAAACTAAATAAGAATAAGTTGAAGAAGAAAGAAGCTTGAAAGAATCGGTAGAAGATATTACCTCTTCTTCGACGCACCTCCTTTAAACTTCTTCTTAGGGCACTAGGGTTGGTCTTTTGAGAAAACCAGAACCTATATGATATAACTAGATAGGTTTATAATAGGAATTGGTAGGGTTTGTATGAGCTTCAAGGTTCAAAATGTTGTTAAGAGAAGTGTGAAGGGGTTCCCTTTTTATAAGGGAGGAGAGGGACACCTTTGGAAATCATCAAAAATATTAATTTATAATAAATATAAACCCACTTAAAAACCTCCAAAAATGACTCATATTCAAAGATTAGATGATATAGGGTTGTTATCTCACCATCCAATAAAATTTATACATGTTGGAAATTTATTTTATACATTATCATCTTGATTTATCCTTATTTTATCTATTAAGTTTTATTTCTGGTAATAAGATTCCAAATTTTAAATTGTTATAAATAATTACTTATGTGCTCTGAATTATACATAATTAGATAAGTTATTAACTTTTATAATATATAAATTTCAATTTATAATTTTTAAATATTTTTGTGATTTTTAAACAATTTAATAATATGTTATTTTTAAAAAATAACAATAGTGTCAATTTTGACACTATTCATTTATTTGAATTTAAATAAAATCCCCACAGAAGAATATTCAAACTAAAATATTTAATATGTTCCTAACATGTCATTTTAATCTATAAAATTAGTGGATAACATTAAATAGTTCATATAATATTTATTTTACTATTCATAAAAACATTTATTTGATATTTCTCTTAATAAAATAATTACTACAACATTTTTGTATAGTTATTAAATATTCGTATTTGTTGCATAAAAATAAAAAATAAAACACTAGGATGAAGATAAATATTATATATTTCATAAAAATACATTTAGTAGGATTTATCTTCTAAAACACACAAATTGTGAAATATTATATTTATTAAATTATGATGGTGACAACTTTGACATCATAAAAAATAAAATAATATAAGTGTCAAAATCACTTTTATAAGACTCCAAATGGTAATATATTCGGTAATTAGATTCTTATGGTGTATATATACACTACCAATAAGTTTTGGTCAGGTTTTTGAGCCCATTAATATTTATTACTATTTCAATAAAAACAATATTATTGATTTTTTATCTAAATAAATAATTTTTGCATCATTAATGCATAAGCTAATATGTTAATTAAATAACTCTTAAAAATTAAAAATAAATTACCAGGATAAAGATAAACATTTTAGATTAGAAATTAGTATTTATAACCGAATTTATATTCTTTATAACCATATATTAAAATATACTTTAATTATTAAAGTTTGAGTGAGACATATTTCACTTTCCTTTAAATAAAATAAACTAAAGGACTTAATCAACTCCAAGTGGGTTCTAATGGATTCCATTTCGACCCAAATATGACTTAGGAAAAAATATAATCATCCATTGTATTAAGACAAGTGTTAGGGTAATTTTATAATATTATATTTACCCTTAATTAACCGATTTACCTTTTACTATGGTAAAAAACATTATTGTAGTTACTATTCATAATGCCCAAAAATAAAAAGTAGTCTATTAATATAATTTGGACCCACTGATTCCAAATATGGAATCAATTCTTTAAAAATCAATACACCGAAGTTTCAAAAATTAAATTAAAATTAATCTCGTTGTCGAAAGAAAATGGGTTTTTTGTTTAAAACATTGCAAAAGATTGAATTGATTTAACCTATGAATTCAATGTAAAATCAATGATAACGAAATACGTTATATTAAATGGTACAAATATATTATATTTATACATTAAAACCATTAAATATTATATTTTAACTACAAAAATTATTAGGATGAAAAAAGTTGTTTTTTATTAAAATATGGCATGTTTTTACTATTCATTAAAATATGAAAGTTATCAAAATAATATGAAAATTTTATCCAAGGTAAAATTTTATATCCTAATTCCAAAGAATAATTTGATTTTGTAAAATTGAACATATAAACATGTGAAAACCTATATTTAATGTGGTTTCGCCATCATAAGGCGGCAAAACTACATTTTTTTGAAAAATACTTATTTTACCTGATAAATTTAACTTATTCTCAAACCATGTTCTTGAAAATGTTTAGGATGAATAATAATGTTATAAAATTCAAAATGTAGTTAATTCTAATCAAATCATCTAGTCTATAATAATATTATAACAATATATCATTTTTTAGTGAAACCCGGTATTGCGTACTACACACGCTATCGAGGAAGGTCGCGATTGCGTGTAATGCAAGTCATGTCAGGGTTGCGTGTAGTGGAAGACTCCTTTGTTGTTGCGTATAACAAAATCCAACCATATTTCATTTATACATTGAATATATATATATTTATACGCTCAATGTTGTGTAAAATAACTACAATCAAACAAACTTGAAATTGTGTGTAACACGATCCAAGATTAGTGTTGTGTATACTGCAATCTAATACGGTGTTGCGTATAGCGCAAGATAATCTTGGTGTAGCGTACAACAGAAGATATGAAAGTAATTAAAAAGAATATATCTCATAAAATCTCAAGGTGTTACATTCTACCCCCCTTAAAATTAATTTCACCCTCAAAATTCGTCGGGGTTATAAATGGTTTATTACATGAGAGTTTCTTTCATAGAAACCCACATCGTAAAAAGGAATAACAAAACTTTTCTTTAAAAACAAAAGTTTTAAACGTAATGGTTACCCAAATTAACTAATCACTAGGTTTCCACATAGGATAACATAGGTGAAAATATGGATATGGAAGAGAAATCTAACCATCAAGTTCTGATGCAGAGTGGTAGAGGACATGACTATGATAAAGCCAACAGTCACAAATACAATAATTTGTGATGATCTAAGGGACCATCTGATTCATTGGATATGAGAGTACTAAGACAAAATTTTTGGTTTTCAAGATCATTTCCCTAATGTTGATGATTTTTTATATAAGGATAAATACTTACTTAATTTCAGTGTAAAATCATCATTGGTCATTCCATGAACAATTTCCACTTCATATCTTATTTAAAGATATAAAGTTGAATTTGACTTTCTTGAAGTATTATAGGATCACGCGATAGAATGATAAGTCATTCCATCTGTCTCTATCACAATATAAGGTGAGTATAAGATATTAAATATACATAAGTCCTTCCATGGTGAGGTTAATCATATATGGTTCCAAAAATAAACTTATACTTCATCTATCATACCACGTAATAAAATAAAACTAATTTCTACAAACCAGGGACTTCCTGTAGGCCAGTGGTAGGCGATGAAGGCCTATCAGACTTTGGTTTTGGGTTTGATTCCCACAACCTTGTTTGACACGACGGGTTGTCGCCCGTCCTGTAGGTTGTCCATTTTTCTAAAACTATACTATCATAATATCAAAAAGCTACATTGTTAAATAATAATATCTGATGTCCAACTTAATCAATTCCAAACTTTAGGCTTTTCGAAAATACTTCTGCCTAATCTTATAATATAAAGAGAATGATTACTAAAAATTTTATATAACAAGCACGTGAATACCATCATTTATCCATCATATATCACAAGATATATCTTTTTGATTGCATTCCAAACATGTGAATACCTTAATCTTGTATTCTCTGGAAAAATGAATACCCATTGAACCTTTATGAAAACATGAATGATGTCAAAAGTTGTCTCTTTCCACATTCCAAAATCCCGAAAATTATTTATACTCAAACCATGATATCACTTTTTCCTTATATTAATCATGAGCTCATGAATACTATCAAACATATTATTTTCTCTTTATCCCTTCATTATGCGCATATCATCTACTTTCCAAAAATATTTCAATCAATTTTCATGGTTATCGACGCCATATTCTTATGGAAAATCACAATGGACCAATATATAGGTATTCCAATATACCATAAAAGTACCTCAACAAAATTATTCTTGAATACCAATACATAAACACTTCAAACCATCCTATTCAATGATTTTCATGGAATAAGTCCTTCTTTGATTTAGAAGTAACCTCTTAGGTCAGGGCATTTAGTTGGGTAATACCCACATTCTCCACAGATAAGACATTGAACTGCATAACAATCTGTCACTCTATGACCCTTCTCTCCACACAGGTAACATATTCCTCTCCATTTGATGTATTCATCAAGGTTCTTCTTCCCTTATTTAGAAATCTCAATCTTCCTTTCTTTATACTCCTTAATATGCGAACATGCATAAAAGTCTATCTTCCTCTTATTTGATGAATTAGGAATACCACTAAATTTTCACCTAGTTAATCATATATCGTGATGACTAATTTGAAATAATCATAATATCTTTCCCTCTAGGGATTACACAATTTCATTGCTCATAGTCACCAATTTGTCCATTGGATTCAATGTTAACCGAATTCCTTCTGGTTCCCTCCATTGACTAAAACACTAAAAGAATTCTATGAGAGGCAAAAATCATAAAAGAAAAATAAAATAATCATGGGGGAGTACCTTCTACATCTAACATCTTAGGTTTAATTCTAATATTATTACCGTAATTATAAGACTATAACCTATACTTATACTTAACCTTAGGGACATCCCTAGAAAATCCTTAGAAATATCTCTAAGGATCTCACTATAGTTTTCACATCCTAGACTCCAAAGGTTGACTAAACCATTCCTCTCATACCAACTGTAGAGGCCCAAAGCTAGACGTACAGGGACAATACATTACTTTTTCGGAATACTTAATACATAACAAAAACCAAAACTAAAGGATCGTAATAGTTTAGTATCTTTGGAAACTCGGAATATAATCTTTTAATCTTGGGGAAAGATCTTCAACATCTCTCATAACGATATTCCTTTTTTTTACCTAAAACCTTTCATTATATCTTGGGGAAAAGAATACATGTAAAGGGTGAGCTCAAATGCTCAGTAAGGGTAATCATGGAGAGAATAAAACAAACCATATACATTTGAACTTAAAAACATGAACATAATGTTTAAACAACAAAAGCATGAACAATGACATAAAACATGGCAGTACATAAGGAATAGATCATAATGGATCATAAATAATGATAAAATAGCATGGGAATAAAACATGTAATTTGTGGAAAAACATTATGCACATTATATTATTTCTATAGTAGCCAAGGCATTGCTGCCAAGACCATCTTAGTGGAAAAAGTCCCTTTCTAAATCGAGTTCACTCCTCGTTCCCGTCCTGTATTACTGAACCGATTTAACTTTCCATTCCAGCCATGTCTATCTCATGAGATATAAGTCATTACCCAATTCATTGGAGGGAGATATAGGTCCCACCCATCTCATAATGAAATCATTCTTACTTGTGCCACAACATAAATATAAACCATTCAACATAACCCAAAGAATAAAAATGGGTTTCATAAACATCATCACATCATAACATAATCCATATAAAACAAATGGATATAATTTAATCATAAAAAAACTGAAACCATGTAAATAATAGATACATTATACTTGAAACATACACATATGAAATAATTTCATCTTAGACAAAAAATGGTTTTGATAAAAAAATTGAAATGAATTCTTGAGAAAAATATCCTTTCTTTTTCAAAATCATTTTCTTTTCACGAAATGCCCTGCAATTTTAAAAGAAAATGGTTTTATTAAAAATAATCATGAAATCTTCTAGAGGATGTTTCATGAAAATGAGGCTTTATGAAACCGTAAAAATCTATTCACGTCGTATAAGTTAAAAATAACATTCTTCTCATACTTTTGTCAGAAAAGTCAAAAAGTACCTCATATGGTAAAAAAAGAAAGATTACTTATATACCTTGTGGTAAAATTCAAAAAAAGTAAAAATGAATTTAAACATACATGTAATAATATGAAAAATTTTAAGAAATCATTTTGAGAAAACAGGGACATGGATGATAAACATAACCCTAGTAAATACTTACGAATAAACAATCTCAGATAATATCAAGATTGGAAAAGTTGTCCCATACCTTAGGTCCGATATGCTTCATATGTATCCAAACCTCATATATAATTATTTAAATAATATAATTGACTTATTACATAATCATATTAATTATTATTATATCATATATGGTTCACTTATGACTTTATATTACCCGTTCTTTTGTAAATTCAATGTTAAAGTAGCATTTTGGGTAAAATCGTTTCATTTATCGTACGTGTTTGGACTTTTCATTCTTGATATTATTATTACTTATATCATGATTTACTTACTTCCAAAATGAAAAACATGATTTATATATCATATATATTCGGTATAGATATATAATAGATAGATAAATTAAATGAAACACATTGTTCATGGAGATGGTAGGCCGTACGTACGCATGAACACTGTTTTCCATATTGACTTGAATGGAAGTAAGTAGATGAAATATATATATATATACATAAATCCAGTAGATTTATAATTTAATATATTTCATTATTATTTCTTATATATACTTTATAATAATTCTTGAATGGTTAACATGGAGAATGAATCTAATGCTGTCGTGGAGACGGTAGTCATTTCGTACGCACGAGCGATGATATCATTCCATTAATTATTGAATTGAATTGGAGTGGATGATACAATATATCAGAATTAGTATGATGTTATAATAACTATTTATAGTTATTCTTTACACCATTATACCCATCCAAGTAAGGTGGTGTTGGAAAAACAGATTACACCATGGCGTGGAGACAGTATTCCGTACGTACGCACGCACAGTGATTTCGTTTTTCTTAGGATGGATAGAAGGTGAAATGGGGTTGTTTAATATTTATAATAAAATATCAGTGTATTATTTATACTTCTGTTTTTACTTTATAATGAAACAACTAAATAAGAAGAAGTTGAAGAAGAAAGAAGCTTGAAAAAATCGGTAGAAGATATTACCTCTTCATCGACACACCTCCTTTAAACTTCTTTTTAGGGAACTAGGGTTGGTCTTTTGAGAAAACCAGAACCTATATGATATAACTAGAGAGGTTTAAAAGAATAATTGTCAGGGTTTTTCTGATATCAAAGGCTCAAAAGGGTGTTAAGAGAAGTGGGAAGGGGTTCCCTTTTTATAAGGGAGGAGAGGGGCACCTTTGGAAATCTTAAAAATATTAATTTATAACAAATCTAACCCCACTTAAAAACATCCAAAAATGACTCATATTTGAAGCTTAGATGAGATAGGGTTGTAATCTCACCAACTAATACATTTTAGACATGTAGGGAATTTATTTTAAACATTATCAACTTCATTTATCCTTATTTAATCTATTAATTTTTTTTGTGGTAATAAGATTCTAAATTTTAAATTGTTATAAATATTTACTTATGTTCTTTGAATTATAAATAATTAGTTAAGTTATTACATTCTAGACTATATAAATTCCAATTTATAATTTTTAAATATTTTTGTGATTTTTAAACAATTTAATAATATGTTATTTTTATAAAATAACAATAGTGTCAATTTGGAAACTATTCATTTATGTGAATTTAAATAAAATACACACAGAGGATATATTCAAAATAAAATATGTAATAGGTTTATAACATGTCATAGTAATCTTTAAAATTAGTGTATCACATTAAATAGTTCATATAATATTTATTTTACTATTTGTAAAACCATTTATTTGATATTTCTCTTAATAAAATAATTACTACAACATTTTTGTATAATTATAAAATATACTTATATGTTGCATAAAAATTAAAAATAAAATACTAGGTTGAATATAAATGTTATATCTTTCATAAAAATACATTTAGTTGGATTTATCGTTTAAAATACCCAAATTATAAAAAGTTATATTTATTAAATTATGAAGGTGATAACTCTAACATCATATACAATAAAAAAACATAAGTGTCATAATCACTTTTATAAGACTAAAAATGGTCATATATTAGGTCATTGGATGCTTATGGTGTATATATAAACTACCAATAAGTTTTTCTCGGGTTTTTGAGCCCTTTAATATGTATTACTATTTCAATAAAAACAATATTATTGATTTTTTTAATAAATAAATAATTTCTACATCACTAATGTATATGTTAATAAGGTAATTAAATAACTCTTAAAAATTAAAAATAAATTACCAGGATAAATAAAAAAAATTTAGATTTCAAATGAGTATTTATAACCGAATTTATATTCTGTATAACCTTATATTAAAAAATACTTTAATTATTAAAGTTTGAGTGAGACATATTTCACTTTCCTATAAATAAAATAAACTAGAGGTCTTAATCACTTACAAGTGGGTTATAATGGATTCCATTTCGACCCAAATATGTCTTTAGACGAAATATAATCATCCAATTGTATTAATACAAGTGTTAGGGAAATTTTATAATGTTATATTTACCCTTAATTACCCGATTTACCTTTTACTATAGTAAATAAAATTTACTGTAGTTACTATTAATAATGCCCAAAAATAAATAGTATTCTATTAATATAATTTGGACCCACTGATTCCAAATATGGAATCCATTTTTCCAAATTCAATACACAGAAGTTGCAAAAATTAAATTAAAATTAATACCTTTGTCGAAAGAAAACAGGTTTTTGTTTAAAATATTGCAAAAGATTGAATTGATTTAACTTACGAATTCAATGTAAAATAAATTCTAATGAAATACAATATATTAAATGGTAAAAATAAATTATATTTATACTTTACAAGAATTAAATATTATAATTTAACCACATAAATTATTATGATGAAAAAAGTTGTTTTTAATTAAAATATATTGTGTGTTTACTATTCATTAAAATATAAAAGTTATCAAAATAATATGAAAATTTTATCCAAGGTAAAATTTTATATCCTGATTCCAAAGAATAATTTTATTTTCTAAAATTGAACTTATAAACATGTCAAAAACTATATTTAATGTTGGTGCGCCATCAAAAGGTGGCAAAACTACATTTTTTTAAAAATACTTATTTTACCTGAAAAATTTATCTTATTCTCATACCATGTTCATGAAAATGTTTAAGATGAATAATAATGTTGTAAAATTAAAAATTTAGTTAATTCTATTTATAGCGGCTAGTTCATAATAATATTATAACAATATATCTGTGTTTAGTGAAACCCGGTATTGCGTACTACACATGCTATCGAGAAAGGTCGTGATTGCGTGTAATGAAATCCAAGTCAGGGTTGCATATAGTGCAAGACTCCTTTATTGTTATGTATAAAAAAATCCAACCATATTTCATTTATACATTGAATATATATATATATATATACGCTCAATGTTTCATAGAATAACTACTATCAAACAAACTTGAAATTGTGTGTAACACGATCCAAGATTAGTGTGGCGTATACTGAAATCTAATACGATGTTGTGTATAGTGCAAGATAATCATGGTGTAGCATACAACAGAAGATATGAAAGAAATTAAAAAAGAATATATCTCATAAAATCTCAGGGTGTTACATTTATCCATAAACAAATGGAGATAAGCTTTAATTTCAAAGTCTAGAAATTTATTCTTAGTCTTTACATTCTTTTTTGTAAGGATGTTTGTGCCTTACAAAAAATGGGAGATTATTGAGTCAATAAGGTTTTCCTTATGACATTCCCATTCCTTCTTTTTTTGAAAATCACAAACACCATATTCTTAAGCAAATTTCATTTTACCCTTGTTTTACATCTAGAAGGAAAATTTCCTTCCCAAAGGAAATTTACCTCTACCTTGTTTTCATTGTTCATATTAATATTTTTTTCATAAGTGTAAAAATTGTATTCATGTCTAAAACCTCGGAATCGCTTAATAGTTAGATATGAAGCATTTTGTTTTCTAATCTGAATTCCTATTACAAAATTTTATGAAGTTCTACTCCGAATTCCTTGTTATGAAATTTCAAAAAGTTCGACTCTGCATTTTGACTACGAACTTACATAAAGTTCAAACTCTAAATTATGATAATGAATTCTGATTACGAAATCTCATTACGAATTCTAATGATAAATTCTGATTATGAATTCTCATTCCGATCTATCATGACGAATTATGATTACGAATTATCATTCCGAAGTCTAATGACGAATTCAGATTACGAATTATCATTATGAATTCTGATGATGAATTCTGATTATGAATTCTCATTCTGAATTCTGATGACGAATTCTGATTACAAATTATAATTTTGAATTCTGATGAAGAATTCTGATTATGAATTCTCAATTCGATTTCTGATTATGAATTCTCATTACGAATTCTTATTACGAATTATGATCACAAAATCTGATTACGAATTCTCATTACGAATTCTGATAAATAATTTTGATTACAAATTCTCATTACGAATTCCTTAGAAAAACTAAATTTGGATATCTCTTTATCATAGACTATAAATTCTATTTTGGTTAGACTCCTTACATTCATATTAATTTCATTCCAAATATCATTTTTAGTTATGATTTCACTTGTTTTATTATAAAACTATGTCGTGCCTTCAGTTATCAATTAACGATTGTTTGAGTGACACGTGTACAGATCCCTCTGAAATTCAAGGAAGAATATGATTGTTGGAGGAGGGATCTGACCATTGGAACTTCACCTATAAATAAGAGCTCATTTGAAAAGAGAAAAAACACTTGACAACATCTTTGACTGGTGCTTACATGTTGTTTAAGTGATTTATAGAGAGAGAGGCTCTTATCAACTCTCAAGCTTCATGCGAATGTTTGAATGGCTTGTTCAAACTTTTCCTTGTGCAGATTTGCTTCAGGTGACTCTGATTGTTGCTATGTATAATCGAGGGCATCTGGGGATAGGAAGATAGAGGTTACAACACCTTGAAGTTGAGGGCTTCCTTGTAGAGGAAGACAGAGGTTCCGACTACCTGATATTTGAGGGCTTGCGAGGATAGAAAGACAGACTCCGATCTTCGTATCTAGGGCTTACCCTAGTGTGGGTAAGACAGACTTTCTTGAAAGTATAAATCATGAGACTTTTATCCAAGGTTGTTGGATACCCTTCTCTTTGGGTTAAAAGACTTTTTACTTGTTACTTGTTTTTGTTACATGTTTTTCCGCTGCATTTTGTATTGTTGAGGAAAGTATACTATCTTAAACTTCATCACCCTTGTACTCTAATATACTTAGATTCTATGCACTTTAAGGTAGAATATTAATCTTTGTATCTTTTTTTAAGTTTCATTTTCAGAATAACTTTTCTGGAATCTATCAAGACTTTAGAACTTATAGAGGTCTTGCGAATTATCTTGTTTAACATTGTTAAACATAACCATCCTCAAAATTTACTAAGGGAAATTTTAAAAGGTACAATCCCCCCCTCTTGTATCTAAGAATCTCATTCTTATTTCGATCTTATGTTTGGTATTATAGAGTATATCATACTCAGTCTCATACCATCCTAATATTTGTGTTAGATGAGTTATATTTATCTATTAACTCTTCATGTTGTTTTAGAAAATTGTCTCTTTCTCCTAAAATTTCATTTTGAATCTTTTTCAGTGATTTATGCTATTTTTAATAAGGAATCATATCTTTCTTCTTGCATGTTCCAATAGGATGCATGATTGTCATTTGAACAACTTGGGTCTGGATCAGAATTGGAAGAGTAATAAGATTGTACCTCATTATCTTCAGTAATGAAACACATGTTGGAATTAAGATTTGATTATTCTTTTTCTAAGTTAGAATTTAGGAGTTGTCAGAGTCTTCATTTAAAATCCATGTGGCTTTCACTAATCTTTTATCATTTTTCTCATAATCGTTATTTTTGAAAAACCACTTTTTCATTTCTATTTTTAGTAGAGGATAGTCAGGTCTTAGGTGACCCATTTTCTTACATTCATAACATCTGACTACTTTTGGATATTTCACATCTTCCATGATGGATTTTCTGAATTATTTATTCTTCTTATAAATTTTTTCCAATTTTTAGGACATATCAACTAGTTTCATCTCTGAATCAGATGAGTTAGAACATTCTTCCTTTTTGATCTCTTATTTCATCTTTATGCACTTATTTTGAGATGTAACTTTCAGAGCAGTATTTTCCCTTTTTATAAATACTTTATACTCATTATATTTATATTCTATATCATTTTCATACATCATTAGGGTTCCAATAAATTGTCTCATTGTTAGATTGTTAATAGGTGATGATTTCAAAATGGCTGTTGATATCTCATTCCATTGGGTTGGTAGTACTCTCAGTACATTCAATGCTTTATTTTCTTTGTTAATATGATCTCCTAAAGAAGTAATGTTGTTGACTATCTCTATAAGCCTTCCATTCATCTGAGTGATGCTTTCACCATCAAGCATTCGAAATATATCAAATTTTAGCTTTGTTGTAGCATACCACATTTGTCTAATATTGTCAGTTCCTTCATAAGCAATTGTAATTGTCTACCACATCTCATAATCAATTGGGCATTGAGATACATGATTAAATTCCTCTCGTTCTTGACCACAGATTATAGCATTCAAATCTTTTGAATTTATATCATACTCTGCTTCAGCAGCTGCACTCCATGTTTCAGGTTTCTCAATAATTTCAAATAGATTAATAAATTTTTTTAGCAAACTATGTATCCCAGATTCTTTAGGTAGATGATCATCCTTGATTTCCAAAATCTTTAGTTTTTACCATTAAAGTATGGAGCTCGAATAATTGAAATTCCCTCTCTCGTATCACCCTTTGAGAAATCTATGTAATCCTTAACTTTTAGCTTGTTGTAGCATTAAACAAAATCCAAACGCTCTGATACCAATTATTGGATCATGTTTTAAAAAACATACAAAATATAGAGGTGAATTGTGTATTTAAAAAATTCTCTATAAATCATGATGATCATCAATTCCCTAATTTTATCATTATATGATTCTTTATGCAGTGGAAATAAAATACTATCAGGACGCAAATATTTATAGTCGTTCAGGGAAGAAATATCCCCTAGCCCACTCCACTAATGCTCTTCTCCATGAACTTGAGTATTTTCACTAGTCGGTCCTCTTTTCATGAGACCATCCACAACTGAGTGCAGGCAGTTGATACCTTTTCCGTTTAAGGAAAAAACAGAGCCTTTGGGTTCTAAACCCAGAACCAATCAAAAATCTTAGTATGAGAATCCGGTACTCAAAATAAAAGAGTATTTTTTTGAAAAATACTTTGCAATTAATTTGCGTAGTTGCAGCACTATGTAACTAATGGTAAATGCATTGTTGTCTTTAGAATGGTTTTTCTTCAGGTAAGAGTAGTTCTGAATCGATATGGTTTTAATTGATCTTGAAATATATTCAGAAAACAATATGCAGTAAATTCATGATAGATCTCCAATATAGAACAAGTAAATCTTCAACAGTTCTCTTTCTGATATGAGATAGAATCTGGTTGTTCTTTGTATCAGTATATCTATAAAGGATATTTTTAAAGAATCATGGAATATCTGTATTTTTTGAAACTTGAATATCTCCATATTTGAATTTTATAATCTCTGTGATTTCAAGAGATATCATGCCACCCATGTAATCTACGTAATTCAGATACACAGAATATATAGAATAAAGACGAGAGCCTTATTCATTAATTCATATCCACAAATTTCTCATAATAGATAACAATATTAAAAAAAATTAATTGATAGAGTGGTCCTAACTTCCCTTAATAATTAGCACTAAATACTACTCTTCAATTGATCCTTTGAATCACGTATAAAAGGCTTTAAATCAGTCAAATGTGTACTTTAAAAATAGGCTTTGAATGGGCTATAAATCATCCTGATATTGTAAAAAATTCGGTTGCATGATGAAGTCGCAAATTCAAATCTCTGACGCTTGAAGAAGGTAAACATAAGGTTCTTTTTAAAAGAAACCCATATATCCCATATATCAAACATAATATTGACTAAAAATGTAATGTTGATGATCTGTGATTTTCTCTTAAACATTAGAATTTATAGGTCTTGATCCATAATTTTCTTAGCTTCTAAACGTAAGGTTCGTGATCCATAATTTTCTATAGAACTTATGGTTCATTACAAAAGTAAGGTTGATGATCCATACTTTTGTGAAGAAAACGTAAGGTTCCATACTTACGTAAGGTTATTCCAACATAATTTTTTCATATGACAAACATAAATTTCCTTCCAAATGTAAGGTTGATGAACCATAATTTTGTTAACTCCCATAAAATAAACGTTGGTTTTAATCCATATGTTGTGTTTTCCAACATACTGTATGAATAGTGGTTCTAGAACATGCTGAATAGCTTTCAAAACACCTTGAAAAATATTTCACTCAAATCATATTCTTCAATATTATTCCAAAATTAGGAATATAAAGAATATTAATTTCTAGAAATATACATAAAGTAATATCCTTAGAATAACAAACAAGGGTATTTGTGAGCATCAAAATCATCATAACAATATAGATTATTGTTGAAACAATACATGCTCAGCATGATGCACCTACATGAGTACTATATGGGGGAAGAAGACCAACTTTTGGTCCTTATATAAGACCTTATTAATAGTCAGGGCCCTTCAAAAAACCTTTGAGTGTATTTTTATGTCGATGTACCTAGCCTATCATCATTTGTTAGTAATATAACCAATATAAAATATACATTCCTTTTATGCATCATTTTCAGACCAAAAAGTAAACAAATGAATAATATCGGTGAAAAAGGTGCAGTACATAGATACTATTAGGGGAATCTATGAAAAACCCATAAACTAATGTGATCGTTCTATATTTAATGTATTGAGATTGAATTATTTAAATAACATGACCTTTTAGGCATCCTAAGGGAGACTTGCATGTTTACTAGTGTATCCTGTAATGTACCCCAATCTCATAGAAATTACTTGTTGCATGAACAATATTAGTTTCACCTTTCCATCCTCATGTGTATCAATATGTTCAAAGAATCCATTAATGGAATTTATCTAGTTCATTGCATCTTGTGACCTTGTAGATCCATGAAAGGATGGTTGATTCTAGAGTTGAAAGTCATAGGCATAGTTGACCATAGACCGTAGTACCCTTCTTACATAGGTAGTAATAAGAAGAAGGAATCTTGGCAGAGGTGGTCATTATGACTTAACCAATGGAGTAGGTTCAAGAGCATTATGTACTACACACACTTGAATAGAATGTAGTGGAAAAGGGAATCCTCTCTAGAGAGAGCATCTCAGCTCATTTCAACTGGTGGTCCCATCTGCCGCCATTGGCATGAAATCCTATCAAATGTGGAGGAGATATTTTGAAAAACAAAAAACACATAGAAATCATAATAAGTCTATGAGAACACACAAATAATTTTCTAGGATACTGCAAATATCCCAATGTATGTACTTCCTAGTATTATCAAAGGATTCTATATGAACATGTTAGTCATAGTCATATATATAGGGATAATAAATTCAACCACATGTGAAGATAATTTATTCCATCATAGATATATCATAACAATAAGGATAGTAGATATTTTCCCCAATAAATAATACAACTCTTCCATGAATAGATATTATAATCAAGACATTAAATTAAAGAACTATTATTATTCCCTCAATGGGTGTATATATAGAATGAGATCTTACATTCCTAGTTATCATTTATAAACACACCCAAATGATAAAAAATAATAACAAAATCATGTTGATGTTAAAATTATGTTCTATTACATGTGACAAAGCCTGACACATGGAAGATCCCCAACCAATGTCAGGCACAACCTATCTTAATTTTACCATGTCCAAGGTTGGTAAAAGAGAAAAATAAGACTTTTTTCTAATACAATGTTTTAACACCCTTACTCAATCAATTGGTTTTTATTTAGAAATATATAATGACCCATGCATAAATCCCCATATGCAAGACGCCACCCAGTTGCAATGAGGTTCTGAATGCCATCAGAGGGATATTATACCCTCAACATCATATTCTTCTACCAACTACAAAAATATAAAATAACAAACTCAGAGTAAAAATTTCAAATAAAAATAATATCAAATGGAAAACTTATCATATAATAAATAAATGGGTCACCTATGTGGAAATCCAGACAAAATTGATAGTTTAGGTTGATGAATAGAAAATCTAAGAGGAGATATTTTATGGCCTATCCAAGTCCGACCACTAGCTCCAGGCTCTATGACTCGACTATCTTCCATGGCCCCCTTTCCCTTACATGGATCACTATACATGATGTTCTCAAGCACATCGAGGTACCCAGTTAAGGTGTGACTAATAAAACTCAATAGTTTTAAATACCCATTTTCCTTATAATATGTTCAAATATTTCTATATATATTTTTAGAGCAAGGTGATAAGACAATGTTCAATTCTGCGACATGGTGTGACCATAATTATTTTTATAAAAACATTAAATATATTATATATTGTGCATGTATATATTCTTAAATAAAACAAGATAAATCCTATACAAAAGTTTTGATCAGGAATTTGAGACCATTATTAATTCAGGAATGCGGTGTTTACACTTAGAGTGACATAAAATGGGTTGATGAAAGGCATTCAGACTCCTCTCTCATTTTAAGTAATTTTTTGTGAGTTAATTTGTTATTAAATTAAATAATTAAATTATTTTTTACATAGAAAATGATCTATAAGATTACACGTAGGTTGATCTCTCCAGGTTTATCCACATAAACCCTAGAAGAATTCCAGATATCTTCCTTCCTCCTTCCGTTGGTGAATCTCATCAGATGATGATGAAATGATACATCAGAGAAGATTAGGATTTAGAAAACACAAAAAATCCTCTTCATCATTGGAAAGTGTTCTCTTCATCAACGAAAGATCCAGAAACCAGGTTGGAACCATCTATTGGTTATTTATAACCTTTGATTAAATTGATTGAGTATATCCATCCATGTTTTTGGATATGTTACAATTTTATACAATTTCATATTCCCACATATTGAAATCATAATTTATTTTATTAGTTTCTAACCCCAGATAACTATTCTTGATCATTTTCCAATAACTATTTTCCAATGATTGTTTAAATGTTGGTTATGGTGATTTTCTCCAATTTCATCTTCACGTTCAACACTAGTTGTAACCCATAATAACGGTTTGCCATTGATGGGTGGTATTGAGCCCGATCGAACCCTCGAAACCATGAATGGTCGATGAGGTATGGCTAGATCTAGGATTTTTTTGTGGAATGGTAGATTGTTTTTAGGATTGGAGTATGAATCCACAGTGGTGGAAGGAATGGTGGCATGTGGTATTGGAGTTGGTGCCCAAAACCCTACTTATATATACTTTATGATAAACATGTATTCATTGTTTTAAATATTAATTAACTAATTATCACAACCTGATTAACCATCTGCATGACATAGTATGTGATAATGTTCCAAGAGTAGTTGTCACACTAAAAGTTCATAGTTTTTCCCGTTATGATGAGAACTCAAAAGTGTTATGACCTTATTATTCAATATATGTTCTATGAATGGATGATATCGGTTTAAGTGTAATATCCCCAAAATTATATGTAATTTTTTTTAAATTATATGAGATTATTTTGAGACTAGATTCTCAGAAAACACCTAATTCTGAGGCCCGGTGAACCCCGAATATATTTCTGAACATTTTTTTAAGTTCATTTAAATATAGATACGGGCAGGTTCTTCTAAATTTTTAACCAGTGCTCAGATAAAAAATAACAGCTCACCGTTGAAATAAAAAATGTCGGGATTCTCCTAGAAAGAACCTAACATCAACTTGTGAGGGTTGACCAGAAAAGATAATTTTTTTACTTTTCTAAAGATAAATAAAATAAATTAAACATTTATTTTATTTTCCTTTACACACCATTGAGAAGTGGCACACCAGCACTACGGTGTGATGATGAGGCAGTGGCGAAACCCCATTAATGAGTCTCTTTAACAGAATAATAACAGATCCATTGTTTCATAATGTAAATAGCGTAACAATGTGATGATGCAACATAATAGAAATGTAGTGGCACATTTCTCTATTAATGAGATAATGGGTTGGAGAAGCTGTTGGAGAGAAGATATTTACTCTAATGAATCTATGGTGATAAATAATCTCAATAGAAGTGAAAATAACTCCCTCTTTTTCCACCATTCAAAATATCGCTACCATCATGGGTGGAGGATCAAGAACAGAGAACAAAGGAGGGTGACCCCACTCTTCCTTAACCAAAGAATCTATCCCAGGTAGGGGTTACATTTTTTATTTAAATGATCTTTCTTATTTATAAACAACTAACGCAGACTGAAGCATAAATAGGTTAATCCACGGATCATTGTTCTTGGGTTATGGTGATCCTTATTGGGGTTTCACATCGGGATAGAACATTGTTAAAACTTTAGAACCTAACCCTTGTTTTAAAATCTCTAACGCGGTGGGTGTAGGTTGACACGAACAAGGACTGAAATTCTCCACCATTGTGAATTCTTGTGCGTTATTCCTATATGGACCTTCAAAATATAAGCAAGGGGTTTTTGAGGATATATCTTGGGAGATGGAGACATGAGAAGACTACCGGAGCAGATGGTTCATGAAACGAACCACTAGAGCGGACACAGTGGTCCACTAAATGTGTCATGAGTGGGTGCAGCATGCCACAGTGGTGCAGCAGGAGCCGTCGATGCTCACGCTGGTGGAGACACACCAACCGGTCATGTTAGGTGTAGTGGCCCACACCACACTGGCCAAAAATCCCCATTGGTATGCAGTCCATCGACACTATGAGGGACCAAGTGGAGTGGCCGACTCCTACTAGTTGTGTGCAACCGAACCAGACTGCCATGCCGGTGGGGCTATTGGGGGCTGAACTAGATTCCCTCCCAGTGTCCGGGATAGAGAAGATGGTCCTACCTTGAGGGCTAGGATGTGGGGTGCCGAACTGGATACCCTCCAATCTTATGGGCTTGAGGAGGTCATCCCACTGTGTGGGATGCACTGGAGGAGGTCGACTCACTGTGCAGGACGTGTCGGGGAGCATGAACAGGGCCACTGAGCGGCATGGGATGGTGTAAATCATCCTGCTATTGAGAGCTAGGCATGTGGGATAAAGTCTGGGCCAGGGAAGCTCAGGTGGTGGTGGAAAACCGACCTGCCAATGTGGGACAATCCGGATAAATCTCGGTCGCTTGGCGACCCGAAGGGCTGGACACACAACCTAACTAGTTCGGGTCCTGCAAGGCCCATTTGGTAAGCCCCACTGTCCAAGTTAGACTGGGCCAACCCAAAACAAAACCACGTTATGTTGGATTGGTCAAATTAGGCTAGTTCATGTGGGTCCCCTGGGCTAGGTTGGTCAGCTCGATCAAACCGAGTTAGATTGGTCTCGGACAGAGCCGACCCCTGTTTACTAAAACACATATATCATTTAGACCGACCATCTGATTGATGTGCTGTCAACATTATTATGACCCTTATGATGAGATGAGTATTTTGGAGTAATATTAGTGTGTTTTTATGTAGTCAATATTTGACCGATGGCTTATGGTGTATATTCTCTTGGAATCAAGCCTGTTACGTGTGGGAATCCTATGGCTGGCTGAGACCTGAAGACAAGCATCCCTATGTGGATCAGCTCCTATCGAACCTATGGGGATTATATACTTGTGACCCTATGTGGATCAGCACCTAGATAACCTTTTTGGATCAGCTATAAGTGGATCTGTATGACCCAATAGACCCACATACCTCATCTGGGATGAGTAACTCAATAGTCAAAGTTGTTTAGTGTTACAACTGATAGTCTTGCATTATGTACTTTAGATTATACCTATGATATCTATCATGCTTCATGATCATGCCTCATGGTTTTCATTGTGGATTTATTTTGGACCTTTCTTTGTGGTTGGGGTCTCAACTGAGTATTTCGTTACATACCCCCACACAGGCTTTTCCCACACATGTTGTGTCTACTGCAAACGACCGACAATTTGTAGGAGGACTTGGTGGACTAGGACAAGGTTGTACCCAATGAGATTAGGCAGGAAAGGCCTTATTCAACAGATTCTGATAGCTACTCTATACATACCCATCATGTGGGGTTTTCATTGGAAGTCCTTTCTTTTATCTCATACTTTCTCTTGTTGTAGTTGTCTTTTTTGGGTTTGTATTCTGGCCCATTTCTTTCAGTTTGTAATTTTACACTCAGTGGCTATTTAGTATCATGCATGCTCTCTTTTCTCATTCTCTTGGGATGTGGTTGTGTGTGCGTGCGTACAAGTACACATGTAAATTCCTCCCACTTTTAGGTTGACCCCTTCGGTGCTATAATCCAACCCATGGCTTTCGAAAGGTGGGCTTGGGGGAGTCATGGCACATGAACTGGGGGACGGGGCATGACAAAGTGGTTTCAGAAGTGGTTAGTTATACATGAAAGACCAGGAGTCCGTTGTTTTGTTTTTGGAAACAATTTTAGATGTTTCAAATTTTACATTCTGATCCAAGAATTCCAGCGTTGGTGTGGTGGCCGACGTATCCATACACTAGGGCCTTGAATTCTTATTTTTGTATCTATACAAAAAAACACTGGTTTCATGCATCATATAGGAATTGAGTTTTCCCTCATGTTCTTCTTGAATTAGTGTCATATCACCAGATATAATCTATTGATCATGGTACAAATTGATATGTTTTAGGATACCTCCACGTAGACATCCAACTAGGGTTTTGATGTGTGACTGTGAGGATAGCATGCCTAGCGATGAGGAATCGGTTCAAGGACCTGTGATAGAGATTGCATCGCTGGGTGTTGGACCAATGTTACCACCACCCATGGATTAGCAGTTACTACCATCATTTTCGGTAGGTGATGCACGAAGGCCCAGCGCCTTTCATGAGTTCAGTAGACAGAGACCACCCAAGTTTAGTGAAGATACATATACTCAGTCTGCTGAGGACTTGCTAGAGGTGGTGGTGTGGGACTTAAACTTAGTGAGGACCCCACTTGACCATATTTTTATCTTATCTAGAGCCTTCATTAGGTCTCAATAGAGAGATGGTGTAGCTTAATGATTCAGACTCATGATTAGGCAACCCTCTCATGGGCTGACTTCAAGCGGATATTTTGGGAGGAGTTCTTCGTTGTGGCCTTGCACATAGTGTTCATATAGGAGCTGATTCACCTACAGTAGGGCATCATGTCAGTGGAGGATTACTACGAGAGGTTCACAGACCCCCTCGCTACTCTACGGATATGGTAAGAGACCCTTTCTTCAGGGACCATACCTTTGAGTAGTGACCCCACTAGGAAATCAGGGCATCAAGGATTTCCAATATCATCCCCACTCAGGCTAGAGTGCTTGAGTAATACCTACAGGTAGATAGATTCCATGCAGAGAAGGCACTGATAATGGGATCTACCACCGGAAGATTGCCAGCTGAGTCATCCATGGCGGGCAACCGATAGAAGACGCAGAGGTCCAAGTGGGCCAGACCATCTGTAGGTTGAACCCAAGACACCATATTAGTGGTGCAATGCCACCATGGTGGTAGGAGTTAGCATAGGATTTGGGTATGCAACTAGTGAGATGGGTAGGGAAACATGGCTCATGACAGCTTGATCCACCACACAGATGACCAACAGAGTGTTGAGGGATAGCTGAGGTAGGAGCAAAGGTTCGAACGAGGAGGCATGTAGGGTGGCGGATATGGCAGAGGAGTCGGCCATGTAGTAGGTGGTGGGAGATGGTTTGAGATACTACCACCACCCCTAGGTAGTCCACCACAGCCTCAGAGAGAAGGTGGACAGGGGCGAGCTTGGATTTAGACAGTGGAGGCCTATGACACTACTGCTTCGGAGATGATTAGAGGTATGATTTATGTATTCTCCACCTTAGCTGCAGTTCATATAGGCACGGGTTCCAGTCACTCTTTCTTTACCATGGATCTTGATCGAAGCATGGAGATTCTGAGGAATCCATTACATCGATTCTTATGATTAGTGACTCCTACGGGAGGGGATTTTCCGGTCACACACTAGTAACAAAACTGTGAGATTACTCTTGGAGGTGAGAGCTTTAGCTCGGATCTCATAGTAGCAGCATCAAGACCTTACAGAATCATCATGGGTATGGACTGGTTATCCATAGTTCATGCTCAGATTGATTATATTAGGCATAGAGTACTATGTGTCAGAGAATATGAGACCATAATTTCCTTCACTACTGAGAATGGAATTCTTGTAGCGTGTGATGGACTTTCTCAGAGATGTTGTAACCGATCACTCACCAGTTGGCTAGCCTCACTTTGGTGCAGTGGAAGATAGGAGTCTGAGCTTTCCTATAGTTGTGGACGAGTATAAAGACTTCTTTCCTAAGGATGTTCCAAGACTACCTCATCACAGGTGGTAGACTTATTCATCAATCTGTATTTTAGAACCCAGTTTTTTCTGAAAAAGACTTTGGAATATTCTCGATGTTATTCTAGAGTAGCGCCCTCAGACGGCGTGCGATTCCGAGCCCCGAAGTGGCCAGAATTAAATTTTCACTCTGTTCACACTAGGAATGCCAAATAAATGGGATAACTCATAAACGGTGATCCGGATCAAGGATACGTGTGTATGGATGCATCTAGAATGGGGTTTTTACCCTAGGAACAACATAAAACATGTTGACATGGGACGTTTGGACCCCTCGGTCGCTATCGGAGTGTGGAACAGATAAATTAAATAATTAATTTATTCATTTAACAGCTTAACTCGAGTAACTCCTAAACGGTAGCTCGTATGGGATAACCGAGGGCATTCTTGAGTCCGGAGTGTGCCGTTTACCCTAGGAGGGGTATAGTTTTCATGGGCGCGACTCGTTTTTTGAAAAATGGCCCCAGGGGCATTTTCGTAATTTGGCGGCTTTGGGCGTTTAGCTTTAAAACATTAAAACGGAAGCTCAGAATCAAATTATGAGACCACTTTTGTGCTCGGGAGGTGGTTTTTACCCTAGGGAGGTTTAATTTTGACCTCGCCAAAGGTTTCAGATGCGACGAAAATTATGGGTTTAATTAATTAAAATTCCTTTTTTATTATTTAAACCCCCCTTCTCCCCTCCCCTCCCTTGTTCTACCTTGGAAGAAGAACCCTCAAGGAAGCCCCTCAAACCTCCCTATCCTCTCCTCTGCTTTGGCGAGGTAACTAAGGTGAGGCCCGGCGCGAGCAGTGGATCCTCCGTGAAGCTCCGGGCAACGCCCAAGAGGTAGGAGGTCTTGGTTTTCGTTTTAATTTCCGCACCACCTTTCAAGCTCAATTATATGCGTCGATTTTTGTTTGATTGTCAAATCAAATCCCATAAACGCATAGTATATTTTATGCTCTTTCCATATCTTGTTTCAGTTCGTAAAACTGAGTTTCAAGGACCACGCGGACAGCCGCCGAAGTTTGCGGGTTTTTGAAGGATCTGGCGGCGGTCCGACAGGTAGCGGGCTGCGCGGGTGTCTGGCACGAGGCGACGGGATCCCTCAGTAGTGGAGGCCGGGCGTTGGAGGCCTTCAACGGAAGGCAGCAGACGGGGGAGGCTAGGCGAGCATGAGGCGCTGGGCGAGTGCGAGGCGCTGGGAGAGCGGAGGCCAGCGGATTTGCTGGTCAGCGGCTGTCGGCAGGCAGAGACCTCAGGAGGGAACAAGACCCGCAGAGCGCGGGTCTTCTTGGACGCGGTGCAGACAAAGGGAGACCGGCCAGGGCGTCCGGTCCGTTCGGAAAACCGGACCCAATGTGGGGTCTAGCGCTTTGGAGGTGGGTCGTGGGTCGTGGCGAACCTGACAGGACCCGCGGCTGGGCCGCGGGCCGGTGGTTTGAAGTGGGCCGGCCGAGGTGGATCGGCCCAGTTAGGCCCCCTTCATTTGGGGGGCCGTAACATCCAAACGGCGTGTCTGTTTGACGCGCCATTTGCAGTAGTGGAACCGTATCGACGAGTTGGACTTTTTGAGATGGTTTTGGGAATTTTTAATTCCCAAAACGAGGGGCCTCGGAGGTGCGACACATCTTTTAGTGAATTGACATTTTTCCGAGGGATTTGGTTTTGGACGGCACAGAAGTGTCCGACATCCGATTTAAGCATCATCAGTAGCATTGGGACCATGGAACTGAGGAGGAGCTTTCCAGGGTAGTTTCAGTAATTGAGGCCGAAGTCGAGGCACGGGCCCCACGGCCCGTCTTTTGAGCTACGTGCAGCGTTTCACGAGTTTTACATCGGACGTCCGTTCGGGCCGTGTGAGTAGTCATTTTTAGGTGTTTTTCCGAGTGGATTGCAATGGTGCAATCCGTCAGCTCTAATTCCGCATGCTAGTGTGGGCCCCATGAGGGTCGTTCCGGGAGTTGACGGAGATTTCCAGCTTTATCACCGGGAAACCGTTTTGGACAAGTGAATAGTCCATCTTGTGTACTTTTTCGAGAGGATCAGAACGGTGCAATCCGTCCGTTGAGTTTCAGGTCTAAGATGTGGGTCCCACGTAGCACCACTCGTGTGTGGTTCACCAGAATGAATCTTTTTCTCCAGATATCTGTTGCGCTCAAGTGAGCAGTCTTTTTGATGTGTTTTCCTGAGGTGATCGCAATGGTGAGATGCGCCTGACTGTTTTTGGGGCCGAGGCTTGGGATCACGGGATGTCGTTCAGGCATGAGGCGGAGTTGGTGACTTATCCATCGGTTATCCATTTGAGGCGAGTGAGTAGTCTATCTCGTGTTTTTTTTCGTGAGGATTACGACGGTGCAATCCGTGTGGTTGTGCGGAACCTCATACGTGATCTTAATAAATGTGGAAATGTGAAGGTGCCTCGGGGGCGGTTCTTCTACTGTGTTTGTAGAGGACCCTTGGCATGTGATCGTGTGCACTCACGTGTGAGTGAAGTAATGCTTTAATAGATGTGGTGGGTCGTGCCCCAGTTGTTGAGGCGGCAAGGTGGAGATGTTATGTCATGCCTTCGAGTTGACGTTGGGTGTCGGGTGCACGATAGCCCTTGGGCTGAAAGTGAGCTATACTCTGGGAGTATACGGGAGTGCATGGAGGTACGTGTGGTTTGTACCTGAGATTTTCATGCGCTTGGTTTTGGTTAACTTGGGGCCACACGTCGTGTGGGCCCCAGGTGCGTGCCGAGCTCTACTTTGTGTTCTTTGACCTCTCGTGACGTAGAGGGTTCCTCTGTACTCATTTGTTTGACCAGAAGGGTGGAGTTTTTCCCCTGGCTCTATGCTCGTTTGTTTGACCATTATGGTTGAGTGGTCTACCCCTGGTTTCATTCTCGATGGATCGGCCTATAGTGTTGCTAGTGACACCCAGTGATGGAACAGGGGCTCAACCTCTTTTGGGTGAGTTGTTCTGGAGTTGGGTGGTTGTGCAATACCCACTCCGTGTTCGGTTGGCCAGTGTTCTACCCTCTAGTAGAGATGGCCAGAGCAGTTCTGAGTTTTAACCTCCAGAGGGGCTAGGCAGTGGGTTACTCATCGACTTCTAGGGTTTACCCTCCAGGATAGACTAAAAAGTGGGTCACCCGGTGCTCTTAGGGTCTACCCTCCAGCATAGACTGGGCAGTGGTTCACCCGACGCTATTAGGGTCTACCCTATAGGAGAGACTGGGAAGTGGGTCACTCGACACACTTAGGGTCTACCCTCCAGCAGAGACTCGGCAGTGGGTCACCTGACGACCTCTTACGGTCTACCCTCCAGTAGGGCTGGGTAGTGGGTCGCCCGTCGTCTAGTTCCAGGTCTACCCTCCAGTAAGGTTTGGCAGTGGGTCGCCTGTCGACTTATTCCAGGTCTACCCTCCAGTGGGGCTGGGCAGTGGGTCGCCTGATGATGTATTAAGGTCTACCCTCCAGTGGGGCTGGGTAGTGGGTCTCTTGATGATGTATTAGGGTTTACCCTCTAGCAGGGTTGGGCCGTGGGTCACCTAATATCTGGTTATGAATCACCCTTCAGTAGGGCTGGGCAGTGGGACACCTGTTGGCATTCCAGGCTCATTCCTTTCTTCTAGGATAGTCTGGGGCTTTCCTCCATGATTACCGGAGCTGGACACTTGGTTATATGGGTCAGTGTTGTGACAGCTTTGACCTTGAGAAGACATCTCAACTATAGGGCAGTGACGAGGTTTGGTTTGACTTTCCCTAGAATTCTCAAGTATGAGGGGCACTTTCCCCACCGAGACGCATTCTTGTGATGTGATCTAAAACCGTGCGGGTGAGTCAGTGACGCCCAAAGAGGATAGTGTCGAGGTGCGGTGATTGAGCCCCTTGGCTTGCGGTTCGGGGCAGACGTTTGGGATGCTGGACATCGATGGCGTTTATTCCTGGGATTGTTGGCGACTCAATTTTCTTGGGCTGAGATATGGGATGAAGATTCCCTTACAACCTTTTTCGGGTTTCTTGAAAGAGCATATATATGTGTATACCTTGTTCCAGTACCCACTCCCCAGGTTTTGGTTACTCTCCTTCCAGGAGAGGCGAAGACGTGCGGGGTATGCCACGTGCTTTCCGTGTCTAGCTTCTCATGGTTGGACGAGTCTACTCTCCTGCTATAGGTAGAGAAGACTCGATGAGAAGTTCATCTTCTCACCGTTTCCAGCTCCTTGTATCTGGACGAGTTACCTCCTTTCTCTTTTTCGGTTGAGCTGAACTCTCTACTGGACTCTTTACTGCACTTTCGGTTGTACTCCTTTACTTATCCTTGTTCTCTCTACTGATCACCCTTCAGTACCTCCTTTGTTGCTCCCTCAAGCCTTCGGGGTATCCTACTGAGTATTTTTATACTCACCCCTGCTTGGGCTTTTCCCGCACTTGGTGTGCCCTTGCAGACGACGGACAGGTTGGTCATGACTTCAGAAAAGCTTAGGAGTTTGGGAGCATGGACCGCGTGCGGTGGTCGTAACCGGGTTCCAGGTGGGAGACCCATCAGCTGCTTCTTTTTGTTTACTTGTTTCGGGGTTGTGGAACCTTTTCTGGTTGGGTGCGTTTTTTCCCCTTATTCATTTTCAGCACTTTACTTGTACTGTTTAGTGGTTGATTCACTCTTGTGGTTTATATATAGCAGTTTCCCTTTACTTTTCTTTTTACTCTACACTTTTGCAATGAGTGTGTTGTGTGTGTGTGTGTGTACAGGTACTCAGGAAAATTCCTCCCTGAGTTGTTTAGCCTTCGGCGCTTGTTGCGAGCCCCTGGCCTATGGAGGCGGGCTTGGGGTAGTTGCGGCTCGAGCCCAGGTAGGGTCGGGTCGTGACAAAGTTGTATCAGAGGTGGTTCGTTCCATGAGAGGTTTTTCAGACGTCACTAAAGTAAAATGAATTGGTTGGGATTGAGGGCAATAGTGTTAACGTGTCTCGAGAGCGGCTCTCAGGCTAGGGAGTCCAGTGATGGGGTGGCAGCTGGCATATCCATTCACCAGGACCTTGATAAACTTCTTGTCGACTCGGCATGTTGAGACACTTATTGCAGGGAAAATTGGTTTGTGCATCACATAGGATCGAGTATTTGGATTTACTTCTTGATTCATCTCCCCATCGTTGATATTGGTATATACATATATGCTAATCTGACCGCGGCACTCCTTGATAATATTCAGAATGTCTCTGTGAAGGTAGCCAGCCAAGATACCAGCTTTGGTGCGTGACGACGAACCTATGAGCTACGAGGCCACTGTCTAAGACCCATCATGTGAACCCCTTTCTCTGGGTGGGATGGTAGTAGCACCCAAACCTGTTGAGCAGCAGACCGTTTCAGCAGAGCAGGCTGAGCTTGATCACGGATTGAGCATGCTCTGTGAGTTCCAACGGCAGGGATCGCTGAGGTTCAGTGGTGAGCCAGACCCTCAGGCATCAGAGGGTTGGCTAGATATAGCGGTTTTCCTTTTCAGGCTTGTGCAGACGCCAGAAGATCTCATTGTGGCTTTGGAAGCCAACCTTTTACGTGGAGCAGCTCAACGTTGGTGGAGTCTGGTGACTCGGTTTCTTGACGAGTTGTTACATTCATGGGGAGACTTTTTGTTGTTGATACGTGAGGAGTTTTTCCCATCCTTCTTGCACTCCGTTCGGATTCAGGAGCTCCTGTCCTTCCAGCAGGTAGGGATGACGATGGCTGAGTATGCTTCTAGTCTTACAGACTGTGCATGCTTTTACCCGGACTTGGTCTATGACGAAAACATCCAAGCACGGAAGTTTGAGCAGGGTATCTGCCGAGAGATTTGTGTTGTTATAGTACCCTTGGGCCTTTCCACATATGTCGGGGTACTAGAGAAGGCTTTGGTGAAAGAGGGAATCCTATCAAGTTCTAGTGTTGGCAGTGGCAGCAGGAACGTTGGAGCCGAGACGTCTGTCGTAGCTAGTAGGCGCCGGATGACAGAACCTCGATGAAGGTGGCCTTCCCACTGCTGGTTTCGAAGACATGGTCATACACCACTATGGAAAAAAGGCACAGGGCCTTAGCTGAGGATTCCCTTCCGAGAGTGGATCCCGGGCCGTGGTCGTACACTACAGTGGCGTCGGAGGGCACAAGGGCAGCCCAAAGAGCAGCGATGTTTTTCTTGTGATGGGCGAGATCCCTTGGCACGAGAATTCCCTACTTGAGTTGCTGAGAGATTCGGGGAGGCAGCAGACAAACCACCATGGTAGAGGCAGCGCCGTGATCGGAGCAGCGCCCAGAGAGGGGGTGCTAGCGGAGGAGTGGGAGGAGCTGGAAGTGGAGGACGACCTCACAAGGTCTTCCCATCACCACTAGGCGGTCCACGTCAGGCTCCGGGAGCTGACAGTTGGGACCACGGACAGCTGCGAGCTTTGGATGTCTACTATCATGCCGAGAATGGGGTGGTAAGAGGTACGCTCTATGGGTCTTCTTCCTTTTAATAGAAGAATTGTTAGACTCTGTGAGTGGAATGCTTTCCTTCCCTGCTCCATGTTTGAGGTGTTACCAGGGTGACGCAGGTCGTCGGGTGTAACCCTCTGTTGGTAAGGTAAAAGGCGTGGGACCTTTTTTTTCTAGTCGATGGTGTCGACTCCTTCACCTCTTGAGCGTATAAGAAAGTCTTGTTTGATAGACATAGAATTTGAAATCTTACGTGACCAGATATCCATGGTTGTTTCGCCATATGGATATTCTGAAGGAGGGAATCACCGGGCCTTGTTTCAGGTGCGGGCGGTGATTCCAGTCGTGGAAAGTGGCATAGGGGTTCGGTCGAGGAGGTGAGATACCCCGAGAGCCTCCAAGACTTTTGAGATCATGCGAAGGGATTTCAAGGTTCCCTACTGACTTGACCTAACCCCAAAGGCCAGTTTGGTTGCGTGACGTCTCCCACGTGACTCACTTTAGAAGAGGTGTTCCTTCTCCTATGCACGACATCAGTGAGGGTAGACCTCGCGTGGATAGATCAAATCTTTTGGTCTATGTACTGTGGCACAGAACTATGCAAGATTTCTTCTGGGTGCGGGAGAGCTAGGTGTGGGCTTATTACCATGAGTTGTTCCCTGGTTTTGCTTTTCGTGGACAAAAATCTTGAAGGAGGGAATGATGTAAGAACCCATTTTTTGCTGCAAAAGACTTTGGAATATTCTTGATGTTATTCCAGAGCAGCTCCCTTAGACAGCATGCGATTCTGAGCCCTGAAGTGGCCGGAATTAAATTTTCAGTGTTTTCACACTGGGAATGCCAAATAAATGGGATAACTCCTAAATGGTGATCCGAATCAAGGATCCTAGTGTATTGATGGGTATGAAATGGGGTGTTTACCCTAGGAACGACATAAAACATGTCAGCACGGGACGTTTGGACCCCTCACTCGCTATCAGAGCATGGAATGGATAAATCAAATAATTAATTTATTAGTTTAATGGCTTAACTCGATTAACTCCTAAACAGTAGATCATACGGGACAAATAAGGGCACGGTTGAGTCCGTAGCTTGCTGTTTACCCTAGGAGGGGCATAGTTTTCACGGGCGTGGCTCGTCTGTGGAAAAATGGCCCCATGGGCGTTTTCATATTTTGGAGGCTTTGGACGTTCAACTTTATAACATTAAAACAGAAGGTCAGAATCAAATTCTAAGACCATCGTTGTTCTCGGGAGGTGGTGTGTTCCGTAGGGGAGGTTTAATTTTGACCTCACCAAAGGTTTCGGATGCGAGGAAAATTATGGGTTTAATTAATTAAAATTCATTTTTTATTATTTAAACCCACCTTCTCCCCTCCCCTCCCTTGTTCAACCCTGGCAGAAGAACCCTCAAGGCAGCCCCTCAAACCTCCCTTTCCTATCCTCTGCTCCGGAGAGGCAACTCTGACGAGGCACGGCGCGAGCGGTGGATCCTCCGTGAAGCTCCGGGCAACACCCAAGAGGTAGGAGGTCTTGGTTTGCGTTTTAATTTCCAACCCATCTTTCAAGCTCAATTATATGCATCGATTGTCATTTTATCATCGAATAAAATCCCATAAAAGTGTAGTATATTTTATTCTATTTCCATTGCTTGTTTCAGTTCATAAAACTGAATTCCGAGGACCCCGCAGATGGCCGCCGAAGTTTGCGGGTTTTTTAAGGTTCCGACGGCAGTCCGACGGGCAGCGGGCAACGCGGGTATCCGGCGCGAGGTGGCGTGATACCTCGGTAGCGGAGGATAGGAGAGCGCGAGGCGCTAGGCGAGTGCAAGGCGCTGGGCGAGCGGAGGCCGGCGGATCCACTGGTCAGCGGCTGTCGGAAGGCGGTGACCTCGGGAGGGAAAAGACCCGCGGAGCGGGGGTCTTCTTGGACGCGGCACGGACAAAGGGAGACCTACCAGGTCGGCTGGTCCGTTCGGAAAACCGGACCCAAGGAGGGGTCCAGTGATTTGGAGGCAGACCGCGGCCAGTGGACCGCGGTGAACCGGACCGAACCCGTGGCTGGGCCGCGGGCCGGTGGTCTGAAGTGGGCCGGCCGAGGTGGACCGGCCTAGTTAGGCCCCCTGCGTTCGGGGGGTCGTAACTTCCAAACGGCGTGTCCGTTTGACGCGTTGTCTACAGCAGTGGAACCGTATCGATGAGACGGACTTTTTGAGATGGTTTCAGGAATTTTTAATTCCCGAAACGAGGGGCCTCGGAGGCGCGACATGTCTTTTAGTGAATTGACATTTTTCCGAGGGTTTTTTGTTTTGGACGGCATGGACGCGTCCGACGTCCGATTTAGGCGCCGTCAGTAGCATTGGAACCCCGGCACCGAAGCGGAGCTTTCCAGTGTGGTTTTAGGCATTGAGTACGTAGTTGAGGTGCAGGCCCCACGGCCCGTCTTTTAAGCTACGTGCAGCGTTTCACGACTTTTTCATCAAACGTCCGTTCGGGGCATGTGAGCAGTCGTTTTTGGGTGTTTTTCTGAGGAGATTGCAATGGTGAAATCCGCCCGCTCTAATCTCACATGCTAGTGCGGGCCCCACGAGGGCCGTTTCTGGAGTTGATGAAGATTTCTAGCTTTATCACCGGGAGACCGTTTGGGAAAAGTGAATAGTCCATCTTGTGTACTTTTTTGAGAGGATCGCAACGGTGTGATCCGTCCGTTGAGTTTCAGGTCTGGGATTTGGGTCCCACGTAGCACCGCTCATGTGCGGTGCGCTGGAATGCATCTTTTTCTCCGGATACCTGTTGCGCTCAAGTGAGCAGTCTTTTTAACGTGTTTTCCTGAGGAGATCACAATGGTACGATGTGCCTGACTATTTTCGGGGCCGAGGCTCAGGATCATGGGATGCCGTTCGGGCGTGAGGTGGTGTTTGTGACTTTTCCGTCAGATATCCGTTTGAGGTGAGTGAGTAGTCTATCTCAAGTGTTTTTTCGCGAGTATTACAATGGTGTGATCCGTTTGGTTTTGTAGAGACTCATATATGATCTTATTAAATGTGGAAATGTGAAGGTGCCCCGAGGGTAGTTCTTCTACTGTGTTTGTAGCGGACCCTTGGCGTGTGATCAGGTGCACTCTCATGTGAGTGAAGTAATTATTGAATAGATGATGTGGGCTGTGCCCCAGTCGTTGAGGCGCCAAGGTGGAGATGTTATGTCACGCCTTCACGTTGGCCTTGGGTGCCAGGTGCACGATATCCCTTGGGCTGAAAGTGAGGTATACTCTGGGAGTATACAGGAGTTCATGGAGGTACGTGTGGATTAAACCTGAGACGTTCATGCGCTTGGTTGGGGGTAAACATGGGTCTACATGTCGTGTGGTCCCCAGGTGCGTGTCGAGCTCTGCATTGCGTACTTTGACCTCTCGCGATGTAGGGGGTCACTCTGTGCTTGTTTGTCTGACCAGTCGGGTGGAGTTTTTCCCCTGGCTCTGTGATCATTTGATTGACCAGTAGGGTTGAGTGGTCTCCCCCTAGTTTCATTCTGGATGGATCGGCCAGTAGCGGTGCTAGTGACACCCAGTGATGGAATAGGTGCTGAACCTTTTTTTGTGAGTTTTTTTCCGGAGTTGGGTGGTTGCGCGATACCCACTCCGTGTTCAGTTCGACAGTGTTGTACCCTCCAGTAGAGATGGACATAGCAGTTTTGAGTTTTACCCTTCAGTGGGGCTGGGCAGTGGGTTACTCATCGACTTCAAGGGTTTACTCTCCATTAGAGACTGGAAAGCGGGTCACCTAATGCTATTAGGGTCTACCCTCCAGTAGAGACTAGACAGTGGGTCACCCGACGCTATTAGGGTCTACCCTCCAGCAGAGACTCGGCAGTGGGTCACCCGATGCAATTAGGGTCTACCCTCCAGCAGAGACTGGGAAGTGGGTCACTCGACGACCTCTTAGGGTCTACCCTCCAACAGGGCTAGGCAGTGGGTCATCTATCGTCTAGTTCCAGGTCTACCCTCCAGCAAGGCTGGGATGTGGGTCACCTGTCGACTTATTCCAAGTCTACCATCCTGTGGGGCTGGGCGGTGGGTCTCCTGATGATGTATTAAGGTCTACCCTCCAGCGGGGTTGGGCAGTGGGTGGCCTGATGATGTATTAGGGTTTACCCTCCTGCAGGACTGGGCAGTGGGTCCCTTGATATCTGGTTATGAATTACCCTCCAGTAGGGCTGGGAAGTGGGACACCTGTTGGCATTCCAGGCTCAGTCCTTTCTTCTAGGGGGGCTTTCCTCCAAGATTACTGAAGTGGGAACCTTGGTTATATGGGTCAGTGTTGTGACGATTTTGACCTTGAGAAGACCTCTCGACTATAGGGCAATGACGAGGTGTGGTTTGACTTTCCCTAGAATTCTCATGTACTAGGGGCACTTTCCCCACCGATATGCGTTCTTGTGACGTGATCTAAAACCATGCGGGTGAGTCAGTGCTGCCCAAAGGAGATAGTGTCGAGGTGTGGTGATTGAGCCCCTTGGCTTGCGGTTCGCGGTAGATGTGTGGGATGCTGGGAATCGATGGTGTTTATTACTGGGACTGTTGGTGACTCACTGTTCTTGTGCTGAGCTACGGGACATAGATCCCCTTACAACCTTGTTCCGGTTTCTTGACATAGCATATATATGTTTATACATTGTTCCAGTACCCACTCCTCGGGTTTCAGTTACTCTCCTTCTAGGAGAGGTGAAGACACGTAGGGTATGCCACGTGCTTTCCGTGTCTAGATTCTCGTGGTTGGACGAGTCTACTCTCCTAATATAGGTAGCGAAGACTTGAAGAGAATTTCATCTTCTCACCGATTCCAGCTCCTTGTGTCTGGACGAGTTACCTCCTTTCTCTTGTTGGGTTGAGCTAAACACTCTACTAGACTATTTACTACACTTTTAGTTGTACTCCTTTACTTTTCCATGTTCGTTGTACTGCTCACCCTTCGGTAACTCCTTTGTTGCTCCCTCAAGCCTTCGGGGTATCCTACAAAGTTTTTTTTATACTCACCCCTTCTTGGGATTTGCCAGCACTTGGTGTTCCCTTACAGACGACGAACATTTTGGTCGTGACTTCAGAGGAGCTTATGAGTTTGGGAGCTTGGACCGCGTGTAGTGGTCGTATCCGGGTTCCAGGTGGGAGACCCCTCAGCTGCTTCTTTTTGTTTACCTATTGGTGGGTTGTGGCACCTTTTCTGTGTAGGTGCATGTTTTTTCCCTTTTTCATTTTCAGCACTTTACTTGTAATGTTTAGAGGTTGATGCACTCTTGTGGTTTATATATACCAGTTTACCTTTACTTTACTTTTTACTCTGCACTTTTGCATTGAGTGTGCTGCGTGTGTGTGTGTACAGGTACTCTGGAAAAGGCCTCCCCGAGTTGTTTAACCTTCGGCGCTTGTCGCCAACCCCTGGCCTATGAAGGTGGGCTTGGGGTAGTTGCGGCTCAAGCTCGGGTAGTGTCGGGTCGTGACACTGTACCTCGGGAAGACACTGATATCCACAACGACATATCAGATGGAACTTGTGGAGCTTAATGAGTTGAAGGTACAACTAGAGGAATTATAGGGGAAGCACTTCATGAGTCCCAATGTTTCACCACGGGCCTCCCCAGTGTTGTTTGCCAAAGTCAGACATAAGCATGAGGCTATGCGTGGACTACCGTCACCTAAACCAGGTGACTGTGAAGAGTAAATATCCACTTTCGAGAATTGATAAACTCTTCCACCAACTAAAGGGAGAGAGGTGGTTCTCTATGATAGAACAAAAATCAGGCTATCACCAACTTCGGGTATAGGATGATGATGTATTGAATACATACTTCAGATTCTGGTATGACCACTATGAGTTTTTGGTGATGCCCTTCGGCGTGACCAATTCCCCAGCAGTGTTCGTGGGACTCATGAATAGGATCTTCCAGCCTTACCTCAATCGTTTCATGTTGGTCTTCATTGATGACATCTTGGTGTACTCGGTGTTAGAATATGAGCTCACACTACGGGAAAACCCGTTTTTTGGGACTGTTTATTTGTGATGGGAATAAATCCCATCGCAAATAGTCCTTCGAAGAGGTTATTTGCAACGAGACCATAAACCCCTCACAAATAACCAATTATTTGTGATGGGAATAGCCTCCCCATCACAAAAACTTACGTGCGGATTGACACTGTTTGAGCGCCAAACCGCGCGAAAGGGTATTTGTGACGGGTAGGCACCGCCCATCGCAAATACAAGGAGACGGTAAGAACTAGTTGCGACAGGGGATCCCCCACTGCAACTAGTTCGACCCCCGATGGGTATTTCCTACTAGACCCATCGCAAATAACCAGTAGCAGTAAAAACTTACTTGCAACAGGATGTTGTCCGGTCGCAAATAGTGTCTCAGTAAGTTACTTTTTTGCGACGGGGCCCTTCACAAATAACCTTTTAACCGCCAACCGTAATTAATGCAGTCGAAGGTATTTGGGACTAGTCCCATCGCAACAAATAACATTTGTGGCGGGATTCCCATCGCAAATAGTCCTGTCGCAACTAATCTAACCTATATATACACCCATCCTTTTTTCTTCCCTCCTCCTGAATTCCTACTTTTTTGCTTCTCTAAACTATAATTTTAGAGTGAAAATTTTTTAGAGTTTGTTTTTTTTACGAAGAAGTTATGAAGCCGCCTACAATTATAAGAGATCAAGTTTAAAGGTATTTATGTTTTATTTAATTTAGTATTTATTTTATTTCCATATATTAATTTTAATTATTGTGGATTAGTTGTAATTAAGTTAGATTTAAATTGTTTTTTCATCAGTATTTATTTGTAATAATAAAATTAAATAATTAGTACTAATTCTTAATAACTAGTAATAGTTAATAATTGTTAACAATAATTAGTAATGTATATAAATAATTAGCAGTAATTAGTAATTAGTAGCTGTATTTTGCGGTAATTTATAGTAATTAACACAAATTAGTAATAATTAGAGAAAAATAGTAAGAAATATTTACAATTAGTAATAAATAGTATTAATTTGTAATAATTATTAATAAATACTAATAATTAGTAATAAATATTAATAAATACTAATAAATAGTAATTAATACTAATAAATAGTAATAAATTATAATAAATACTAATAAATACTAATAAATAATAATAAATACTATTAAATAATAATAAATAGTAATAAATACCAATAAATAGTAATAAATAATAATAAATAGTAATGAATAATAATATATAGTAATAAATACTAATAAATACTAATAAATACTAATAAATAGTAATAAATAGTAATAAATAGTAACAAATAGTAATAAATAGAAAACATTTGTAATAAATAGTAATAATTACTAATAATTAGGAATAATTAGCTATAATTAGCAATAAATAGTAGTAAATAGTAATAAATACTAATAATCAGTAATAAATAATTGTAATAAATAGTAATAAACAGTAATAAATACTAATAATTTGTAACAAATTGTAATAAATAGTAATAAATAGTGATAAATTGTAATAAATAGTAATAATTAGTAATAAATAGTAATATATAGTAATAAATGCTTTAAATAGTAATAAATATTAATAATTAGTAATAATTAGTAATAAATACTAATAAATAGTAATAATGACTAGTAAATAGAAATAATGACTAAGAAATAGTAATAAATACTAGAAAATAGTAATAAATACTAATAAATAGTTATTAATACTAATAAATAATAATAATTAGTAATAATTAGTAATAATTATTAATAATTAGTAATAATTAGTAATAATTAGTAATAAATAGTAATAAATAGTAATAAATAGTAATAAATAGAAATAAATGGCAAGAAATGGTAAGAAATAGTAATAAATAGTAATAAATAGTAATAAATATTAATAAATAGTAATAAATAGTAATAATTATTAATAAATTGTAATAAATAATAATAAATTGTAATAATTAGTTATAATTTGTAAAAATTAGTAATAATTTGAAATAACTAGTAATAATTAGTAATAAATAGTAATAATTAGTAATGATTAGTAATAGTTAGTAATAATTATAAATAAATAGGAATAAATAGAAATAAATAAGAATAAATTGGAATAAATTGGAATAAATAGGACTAAATAGGAATATATTGGAATATATTGGAATAAATAGGAATAATTAGGAATAATTAGAAATACATAACAATAAATAGAAAAATATAGAACTAAATAGCAATAAATGAAAATAATTAGTTGTAAATAACAATAAATATCAATATTTAGCAATAATTAGCAATAATTACCAACAATTAGTAGTAATTAGAAATATTTAGCAATAATTAGGAATAATTACCAATAATTACCAATAAATACCAATAATTAGGAATAATTAGAAATAATTACAGATAAATAGGAATAATTAGCGATAAATTGGAATAATTACCAATAAATAAAAATAATTACCAAGAATTCAAATAAATAGGAATAATTTGAAATAAATATGAATAATTAGTAATAAATTAGAATAATTTGCAATAAATTTGAATAATTACAAATAAATACCAATAAATTAAAATAATTAGCAATAAATAGGAATAATTACTAATAATTACTAATAAATAGGAATAATTAGAAATAATTATGAGTAATTAAGAATAATTAGCAATAATTAGGAATAATTATGAATAAAATAAATTTTAATAACTAGGCACAATTTTCAGTGGATTGACGACACTCCTTCTATATGATGACTCTTCTCCTTTCAACTCTCCTTTACTCAAAACATTATGAAAAGTATGCGTCTACGTATTCATATCCAATCTCGTATGCATGTGTTTGAATATGAATTTGTAGTACCACATTTTTCAAATTGTTTTAAAGTGGTAACAGTTGCAAGAAGAAGATTCATTGACGAAAAGGGGGTTCTTTTGTCCGATATCCCATTTACTGGAATATTTCTCACACTAAAATCACAATGAAGAATCTGCTCAGATGTATTCTTATACATTCATGTATGCTCAAGAATGAATATATGAACCTCCAAGCAGATTATTCATTGTGATTTTAATATTAGAAAGTTTCAAGTAAATTAGCCTTTGGACAAAAGAGTAGGCATCAATCTACTAAAAATTGTGTCGTCCGTAATTAAAGGTAATTAATAAGAAGTATTTGTAATTATTTATCTTCTTTTTTGGATAGTGTTGTTCTAATTTCAAATTCTTCAAAAACAGTAATGATTTTATATTTTGTAGAAAAATATGGAATGAAAAGGTCAAAAAAATTCAATATTAGATTATTGCGCTTGGATAAATCAGTGCAGAAATCCCAACAATTCTGGTTTAAATCCTGTATATATTAATGGTGTTAAAGATTTCTTATCATTTGAATCATCAAAACCAGAATTTGTTTCAAAAGGAATAATTAAATTTCCTTGTAAAAAATGTGCCCTGAGAACGTTTGAAAAATTTGACAAGGTTGGGGGACATCTCTTGCGGTTTTGTTTTCAACCAGATTACGTTTTTTAGTATCAACACGGTGAACACAATTCTAGATAAGATAATAATAACTTGTTTCTGGATCCATCATAGTTTCAAAATTTAGTACACGGTGTTGAAGGTCCATATGTTCAAAAAAATTTAACTCATGATGATATTGATTTAACTCTTGGGTTGGAACCATCTTAATTTTATGAATTGTTGTGGTCTTCTGGGGATACATTATATCCTGGTTACAAGATAAGAAAATTAAAAGTGGTTGCAACATTTATGGCTATTAAATCAGATAATGAAATGTTAAACAAATATTTTCATCAGATATTTTCTTTGTTTAAAACACTGTTACCTAAATGAAATATGTTTTCTGCAAATTTCTTTGAGAGAAAGAGGCCAGTTCGTAATTTGGTCCTTTGTTATCAGAAGATTCATGCATGTGAAAATGATTGCATCTTATATTCTGGGGAAAATGATTCATTGGATAGTTTTCCCAAATGTGGACAATCGAGGAATAAGGAAGCTCAACTGGGGAAGTATGGATCAATTCGTATATAATAGTTGAGATATTTCCCCCTTACTCCTAGGTTACAACATTTATCTACGTCTTAGAACATAGTGTCAATGATGTCATAGAACAAAACCAAGATTTCAACTGATAAAAGCTTGAATCATATGTTTGATGGTGATTCATGGATATATTTTGATCAACTACATCCATATTTTTCTTTAGAAGCCCTAAACTTGAGAATGGGTCTTTCTTCTAATGGTTTCGGTCCGTTTGGTTCTTATGGTAATCAGTTTCATGTTGTCCTGTCTTTATAACTCTGTTCAATTTAACTCCATGGATATTGACGAAGGAGCCCTATATATTCTTGACCTTATTAATATTAGGACATTCGGAAAAGAATATTGATGTTTATTTGAAACCATTGATTTATGAGTTTAATTAATTATAGAGTAATGGTGTTAGTAAATATGATGTTGCTGCGAAACAAAATTTCATATTAAAAGCAGCATTGATGTTGATGATTAGTGACTTCCCGGCATATGGAATGTTATCTGGATGGAATACACAAGGTTCAAAATCATGCCCTTAATCTAAGAAATACAACATATCCTTTAAGCTTGTCAAGGGAAAAAAAATTTCTATTTTGACTGTCATTGTATATTTCTTCCAACTGATCATCCTTTTCAGAGGAATAAATATCATTTCAGAAAAGGCCCAATTGAAAGGGATGATCCTCCAAAAATGATCTCAAGTACAGAGTTAAAATCATTTGAATTTTCATTACCTCCCCTCAAATTTGGGCCAATAATAAACCAACAAAAAAATCATGGCTTTGGGAAAGAACATAATTGTATAAACTTGATAATTTTTTGGGATCTTCCATATTGGTCTGATTTTTTGGTCAACCACATATTGGATGTCTTGAATATTGAGAATAACTATTTTGATAATTTATTTCATACTGTTTTTGATGCACCATGTAAGACCAAAGATAATGTAAAGGCATGGTTAGATCTTGCCCAAATTTGCAGACGACCAAAACTTGAACTATTTCAAAATGTTAGATCACAAAGGTTAATGAAGCCAAAATCAGCTTATACGTTGTCCAAAGAGAGTCACTTATTACTTTTTCTATGGATTGTAGTTTTGAGACTTCTAGATTGTGTCATCCCGCCTTTTTATAACCTATCTTTTCATTACATCTTACAAAATAGAGGATCTTTAAGGTCTAGAGTCTTGGAAATTAGGAACATAATACATGAAAAAAACATAAAACAATATTCTTAAACACATGAAAGGAATTTTCATTGTTAATCCTATGTTAATTAGCATCTCATAACTTGGGACCATACATCAAAGGTAAGGGTGAGAAAAATTCCCAGTAAGGGAAACAAGAGAAACATTTTACATGTGAACTTGATATACATCAATAAAGTCATGATAAATAGATTTAAGGCATGAGAAAGAGATAATGAGGAATGTCATAATGAAAAGAACATGATTCATAACATGTATATGTGGCTAAAACATTTAACTTAGACAATCATGAACATATCACCATGTTCCATCCCCAAGGTGTCATAAAAAAAATTACCCCAGTTATTCACCAAGGTATCGTTAAAATTGTAATTCCTAGAGATTACATCATTACCCAATGCATTGGAGCGCTATCAGGGCGCACCATTAATTTTTATATATTATCTTGTGATCCACATATATAATCATCAAAAATTTCATAAATAACCCATACAGCATAAAATAAATGGGATTCATTTCATAATCACGACGTTTTAAAAACTGCTTTAAAGACATGATCTTTATGTCACTTTAAACCCACATAAAAGGAAAGCAGGTTTCATGTATGTAAATCCCAGAATTAAAATAGATCATTTTGATGTATATGTGAATACCTATGTAGAAGAAAGATCTTTGAGTATTCACTTAATGAAATAATGTAATTTGAGAAAAAGAGAAAGTCATTTTGAGATAAAAAATCTGTAGCTTAATGGTTACGTTACAGGGTTTTAGAAAACATTGAAAAGAGAGGGGACATAGGTCACCCACTCATAAATGATCCATAAAAATTAGGGGGATATAATATAAATGATACAAGAACATGGTAATGAAATTTTAAGGAAATACCATATGAAATGAAAAACATGAAAGGAAGACAAAAATAAGATTTCTCTTATGAAAAATTCATCATCCTAACGGCTTCACTTAAAACTTAAAAAAAAGAATTGATCAGAATAAATAGGTTCTATCATCATGTGAACATAAGTGGAAAGTATGATGAATATTGATATCATACCCCAACATGGAAAAAAGGAACTTGAAAGACTTGAAATGAAAATAGAACTTTGAAAATTGAGAAGGGTGAAAGAATCCCTTACAAAAAATTCGGCAGCTTAACGACGCCACTTAAAAATTCATAAAATGAATTGATGAGAGTTATAGGGGGTCTCTCATCATATGAAAATGAAAAGGAATGTGGGATGAATATAAAATAATATCCCCATCATAAGAACTTGGAGCTTAAAAATAAATGACATAAAGGAGAACACGTGAAAAAAAAGAGAGATATGATCCCTTACTTTAAAACGTAACTCTTAAAACTCGAAGGTTGGGACTATGAGGGCTTGGGGGAACCTTGGGAGGACTCCTTGGGAGGTAATGAGACTAGAAATTAGTTGAGGAGGATTTGAAAATAAAATGTATAAGGGAAAGGCTTGGTATTTATATGAGAAGTGAGGGGATAAAGCATTAATTGCCAAGGGACACCTCATCGGTGGTATTGGAAAAACCATGGGCTTTCCCATGGTATTTTCAAATGGATTTGGCCACTTGGGACAACCCATAAATTATCTTACTATTAATAGGTCCACTGTAATTATTGCATAACTATTAAATCCTTAATGATGTCATTAAACACCTGAAACTCAAAAACTGTATTTCCACTATTCACTGAAAATTCAACTTTCTCAAAAAAATCCCAAAAATTCACTTTAACATAATATCGATGCTCTAAATTCAAAAATGAACTGCATTTTATAAAAATAATTTTCTAAATATTTTTAATTTAATTTTTAAATAAAAACACTATTCACTAAAAAATCAACTATTTCAGAAAAATCCAAAAAATTTACCATAACTAAATATCGATGCTCTGATTTCAAAAATGAACTTCATTTTACTAAAATTATTTTCTAAATATTTTTAATTTAATTATTAATTAAAATAATAATTTATTCAATAATTATAATTCAAAATCTATAACTAGTTTTTTAACACCTTGAAATTTTGTCAACAATCCAATACCGTATAACCTTATGAAAATAAAATAATAGTACGTTTTACTAATTATAATTGTCACATTAAGATTCATATGACTATTCATATTAAAATTCATAGGGGTAAAAATTACTATTCACCAAAAATTATTTTGATTTCAATGAACCACATTTTTCACCTTAATTACAACCATGTCTATCAGATTTTTGAAAATCAATTCACAAAAAAGTTATTTAATGATTAAACATCTTTTTACTATTTATTAAAAACTATTCATCGAGCACTATTCATCAAAAATGGAACTTTTTAGAAAACTTCCAAAAAATCAGCCTAGATTAATTTTGACATTTCCAATTCACAAATGATGTTTATTTTTCCATAAAAACACTCTATTTAAGGGAAATATTTGAAATTCCATTTTAAAATCTAAAATAAATTTAGAAAAATTGTCTTAATAAACTTATTTTTTATTTATGAAAAGCTAGTTATAACATAGAAATGATAAACAATATTTTTATTAAAACTATAGGATTACACAATGCAGTTACGGTCTCGTTACATAGCCCCTTATAATAGCAGCATAAGACCTAAGAGTAAGGTGTGCTAGGGTGATTGAATCTTGGGGCGGCTCGGCCAACATTGCCTGAGTAGTAATTTCTATCGGCCTGAACTTCTCGCAAAGGAAATTCTGTTCCAGCTTCACACGATGAAGTTCATCTTGGGTTTGATCCAGAGAAAAGCCCAAAGCTGCTATATCCTTCCCAAGTTCCATCAGATGGGTTTTGATCGGCCCGAAGACTACTAGAGGAGGCCATAAAATCTTTTTTCTATATTAATTAACCAAGATCACATTATTGATAGACAATAATCGCAACATTTAGTATCCAACGGTCTTACTGACCAATGGTCATACAATAGTCGAAACCCAACGGTCTCATTTTAATTATACTCATTTTATTAAATGAAATAGTTTTGTTAAGTATAAAATAAAATAACACAAAAAATTAGGAAACAAAATTTATTCAAAATTTTAGGTCATCACATTCTTCCCCCCTTAAAAAATTGTGTCCTCAAAATTTTTAAAATAGGGCTTGAAATTTTCATTGAAAGTCCCACATCATAAAAAGGGTCAGTAAAACAATTACTTTAATAGAAAGAAAAGGAACTACAAAGGTCACCCAAGTTAACCCATACTAGGATTCCATGTAAGAAAAAACTGATATGGAAGAGAAAGCAAAGGGTCATGTTCTGATGGAGAGTGATAAAAACATTATTGGGAGAAAAATAACTATAAGAAGATCACAAATTTAAGATGTGTTAAATGGTCTTTGATTACCCAGTAGTAAATGTAAAACAACAACATTTTTTTTACAATCCTTTTCATAATTTTGAGTAATTCATTTACTATAGAGAATAAAAACATAAGGAAATATACACACCTTCAAGTAGATTTTCATCTTTTAATAAGTTTATACCCAGACTAATCTTTTCTCCAAACAATGAGAATTCAAAAACACTTGGTCTCATCAAAATCACAAGCATCATCTTCTAGAGAATCACATAACCCCCAAAAGAAGAACTATATATTCCCCCTCTCTTATATCATAAACTGAAACTAAAATGATTAATATGAGATCATATAATCCCAAAAAAGGATAATCCTTTATAAAAAGAAAAAATGTCTATTAATCTCCAAAATTCTATAAAAGTAACCAAAGTTCCATAAAGACCATTCAATACACAATCATCCTAAAAATTCATTAGAAAAAACCAAACTCAGATTGGAACCCAAATCTCAGAAGGATTTAATAACATAGTCTTCCACAATAAATCATAACATTTATCACCAAATAACATCGACTTCTATTAAAGAATCATAATAAAGTGTAATTAAACTATTTACATATTCTCTATGCTAGGTTCATAATTTTCAAGAAATAACCTAAATCACCATATGTCCACAATAAATACATTAAAAAATCAACCATACCTCCTCAATTTAAATCCTGTAGTATTTTATTTCTCTTAGGCATATAGTACTCCAAAAAAGAAAACATCGTCGAAAATAACCTTTATCATTTAATCACTAAACCATTTTCCTATAAAAAGGATATCCATATGATAAACATGAGTTTAAAAAACCAAATTATTCTTAATCTATAAAAAATTAGGTGCATTAGTATATCCTAAGGGAATAACACCACACTCATAATGCCCATATCGTGATTAGAAGGTAGTTTTTGGAATGTCAATATTCTTTACCCCCAATTGATGATAACCATAACGAAGATCAATCATAGAGAAGAATTGAGCCCGAGGAAGTTGGTAAAATAAGTCATAAATTCTTGGAATAGAGTATTTGTTTTTCACAGTGATCCCATTTAGTTCTCTATAATCAATGCATAGCTACATCGATCCATCCTTCTACTTCACAAAGAGAACTGGTGCTCCCCAAGGAGACACACTTGGTTGGATAAAACCATTCTCCAAAATATCTCAGAGTTGTTTCTTTAATTCCTCTAGCTCCACATTTTCCATCATATAGGGGTCTTTGGCATTAGATGAGATCCAGGTATGAGTTCAATGGATAACTATACCTCTATTTCTAGGGGAGGTCTGGGTAACTCCTTAAGAAATACGTCAACGTATTCCTAGATGATGGGCACATTTTCTAAAAGAAAAAATCCTTCATGAGAAACTTATTTCATTTACAAATCATTTAACTAAAAAAGATTTTATGTCTTAAAACGTCATGCTTAGACAATTACATTTTTCTATAATTCCTTCTTAATGATTCATAAAAAGCTTGCGATTAACCAAGCATATCCCCCAAGAGTGTTGTAACCATGAGTGCAGCAAGGCCCATTGTCGTGTACCAGTTCCTCTTCGAGTCTAGCTCAAAGCGGTGTTTTCAGGTTTTTACCCCTATGTACATCTATGCCAAAGCCACCTCTACCTGCTCGTATCCAGATAGGGATATTTTTTCTTGATAAACCACTTACTCAATACGCACCAAAATACCATGAAGATTTATTATATTTAAACTTTTCTATATTGTTCTTCCAAAAGTTTTCATATCCTAATTTCCATAAATAACTATACCATCCTTTGATACAAACTGTGGCATCCCGCCTTTTTATAACATAACTTTTCATTACATCTTACAAAATAGAGGATCTTTAAGGTCCAGTGTCTTGGAAATTAGGAACATAATACATGAAAAGAACATAAAAAATTATTATTAAACACTTGAAATACTTATTCATTGTTCATCCGAAGATCATTACAACATATCATAACCGGGGAGCATACATCAATAGAATGGGTGAGCAGAAGGCCGAGTAAGGGAAACAAGAGAAACATTTTACATGCAAACATGATATACATCAATAAAGTCATGATAAATTGCATTAAGGCATGAGAAAGAGATCAGGAGGCATATCAAAATGAAAATAACATGATTCATAACTTGAAGATTTGGATACAACATTTAACATATAAAATCACGAACATATCACCATGGTCCATCCCCAAGGTGTCATAAATGTTTTTTAGCAAGGTTATTCACCAAGGTATCGTTAAAATTGCAATCCCTAGAGATTACATCATTAACCAATGAATTGGAGCGTTATCAGGGCGCACCCATAATTTGTCTTTATTATCATGTGATCCACATATATCATCATCAAACATTTCATAAATAACCCATATAGCATAAATGAAATGGGTTTGATTTTATAATCATAATGTTTTAAAAACAGCATTAAAGACATGATCTTTATGTCACTTTAAACCCCCAGAAAAGGAAAGCGGGTTTCATGTATGTAAATCCCAGAATTAAAATAGAACATTTTTATATATGTGTGAATACCCCTATAGAATAATGATCTTTGTGTATTCAATTAATAAAATAAAATAATTTGAGAAAAAGATAAAGACATTTTGAGACGAAAATTCTGCAGCATAATGACTATGTTAGAGAATTTTAGAAAACATTTGGAAGAGAGGGGACACGGGTCACCCACTCATAAGAGATCCATAAAACAGTAGGGGGACAGAATATAAAGGATATAAGAACATGGAAATTAAATTTTAAGGACATAACATATGAAATGATAAACTTGAAAGGAACACAAAAATAAGATTTCCCTTATGAAAAATTCGGCTGCCTAACGACATCACTTAAAACATCAAAAAAAATTAATTGATGAGATTAAATATGGTCTCTAATAAAGTGAAAATAAATGGAAAGTATGATGAATATAAATATCATACCCAATCATAAAAAAACTAACTCAAAAGACTTAACATGAAAAAGGAACTTTGAAAATGAGAAGGGTGAAAGAATCCCTTACAAAAAATTCAGCAGCCTAACGGCGCCACATAAAACTTCAAAAAATGGATTGATGAGATCAAATAGGGTCTCTAATCATATGAACTTAAAAAGTACAATAATTGGAATATAAAAGAACGTCCCCAACATAATAACATGGAGCTTAAAAATAAATAACATAAATTAGAACACATGAAAAGAAAGAGAGAGGTAGGATCCTTTACCTGAAAACGTAACTCTTAAAACTCGAAGGTTAGGACCTCGAGGGAATGTGGGCACCTTGGGAGGAATCCATGGGAGGTAATGAGACCATAACATCATTAAGGAGGATTTGAAAATGAAAAGGATGGGGAAAACTCTTAGTATTTATAGGAGAAGTAAGGGGATAAAGCATTAATTGTCGTGGGACACCTCAACGGTGGTATTGGAATAACCATGGGCTTTCCCATGGTATTTTCCCATGGTTTCGGCCACAGGGGACAACCCATACCATATATTTCTATTCATAGGTCTACCAGAATTATTGAATAATTATTAAATCCTTAAAGATTTCATTAAACTCCCGAAACTCAAAAACTGTATTTTCACTATTCAACAAAAATTCAACTTTCTCAGAAAAATCCCAAAAATTCACCATAACATAATATCGATGCCCTGAATTCAAAAATGAACTCCATTTTATAAAAATAATTTTCTAAATAATTTTAATTTAATTTTTAAATAAACACACAATTTACTAAAAATTCTACTATTTCAGAAAAATCCCAAAAATTCACCTTAACCAAATATCAATGCTCTGATTTCAAAAATGAACTTCATTTTATGAAAATTATTTTCTAAATATTTTTAATTTAATTATTAATTAAAATCACAATTTATTCAATAATTATAATTCAAAATCTATAACTCATTTTTTAACACCTTGAAATTTTTTCAACATTCCAATAGCTTATAACCTTATGAAAATAAAATAATAATATATTTTACTAATTATAATGGCTACATTAATATTCATATTACTATTCATAGGGGTAAAAATTACTATTCACCAAAAATTATTTTGTCTTCAATGAACCACATTTTTCAGCTTGATTACTACCATGTCTGTTAGAATTTTTAAAATCAATTCACAAAAAAAATTATTTAACAATTAATCATATTTTTACTATTCATAAAAACACTATTGATCAAGAAATACTCATCAAAAATGAAACATTTTAGAAAACATCCAAAAATTAAGCCTAGATTAATTTTGACATTTCCAACTCAAAAATGATGTTCATTTTTCCATAAAAACTCTCTATGTAAGTGAAATCATTGAAATTCCATTTTAACTTCTAAAATCAATTTATCAAAATTATCTTAATAAACTTATATTTTATTTATGAAAAGCTAGTTATAACACAGAAATGATGAAACAATAATTTTATTAAAACTATAGGATTACACAAGGCAGTTACGGTCTCATTACATAGCCCCTTATAACACCATCATAGGACCTAAGAGTAAGGTGACCAGGGGTGATAGAATCTTGGGGCGGCTAGGCCAACATTGCCCCAAGTAGTGATTTCCATCAGTTTGAACTTCTCGCGAAAGCGATTCTGTTCCAGCTTCACACGATGAAGTTCAACTTGGGTTTGGTCCAGAGAAAAGCCCAATGGTGCTACCTCCTTCCCAAGTTCCGTAAGATGGGATTCAATCGACCTGAGACTACAGGATGAGGCCATAGAATAATCTTTATATATTAATTAACCAAGATCACTTTTATTAATAGACAATAATCGTAACATTTAGTTTCCAATGGTTATACTAACCAATGGTCATATAACAGTCGAAAAACAATGTTCTAATTTTAATTATACTCATTTTATTAAATTAAATAGTTTTGTTGAATATAAAATAAAATAACACACAAAATTAGAAAACAAAATATATTCAAAATTTCGATTCATTACACAAATGGATATGCTTCCAATTTGGGAAGATGTGTTAAGGCTGGTCATATTACAGGATGAAAAATTCATGATTGTCATGTTATAATAGAAGGAATTATGCTGATTGGATTTGTAGGTTTTTTCAATTATATGATTTTTTATTTGATAATAAACGTATCATATTTTTTTGAGACATTTGTGTGGTGAAAACGAACTATTATGCACTAACTAAAACTGGAAGAATCGGTTGTTTTCATTATATGTAATCTGGAAAAAACCTTCTCGCCGACTTTCATTGACTCAATGGAACATCTGATATTATATTTTCCAGATGAAGATAAATGCGGAGGTCTTCTAGAGTTTCGATTAATATCCCCATTCGAGAGATGCATACATAAATTGATGAAAATAGTATGAAATAAAGCATCAATTGGAGCCTCAATTGCTGAAGATTATTTACACGAGGAAACTTATTTTTTCTTCTCTCATTATTTTGACTCTGAATATCACTCAAAACAAAACTGTGTGGAATGGAACGCGGGGATTGTTGATGATGAATTTGAGAATCAATTTTCAGATTTTAACCATCCAGAGCATGGATTTAGTGGAGTTCATGAATGATGTATTTCATATGACGAACATTATAGAGATCGTACATATGTTATTATCAACTATGAAGAAATAACATCATTTGTCCAATGAGTGCTCCTACCATTTATTCTATAATTTATTATACATTACGTAAATCTATTTTATTTGTAGGTTATATGATAATCATATCAAAAAACAACTTCCACAAATTATAGTAACTGCTCTTGAAGAACACCAACAAAAAATTTATCAATGGTTTCAAAAACTGGTAACATATATTATTGATGGTTTAACATGGTCGTCCTGTCCTGGCCCACCAGGTACCACCAATTATCACACAGACACATGGGTCCCACCCCAGGGTCCACCCACATGCCCGAACGAGTCATCTAACTAATGACAATACCCACAGGCCAACACATGTCCTTTGTAGTGTGCTTTTTCCTCACTCACACACACCCTGAGAAACTTTCCAGAAGGTCACCCATCCTAATCACTACTCCAAGACAAACACGCTTAATTGTGGATTTCAATTTAGATAGGCTCCCAAAAAGGAAGGTACACCCTATTGACATGTGTCATATCATTTAGTCAGTTATCCCTTTATCATTTTGGGGATGTTACAATCATCCCCCCTTTAGAGAACAACGCTCTCATTGTAGGCCCTACATCTCAACCCAGGCAGTGCACTGCACTTAAGGCTGGGTTCCTCCTCTGATTCTAAATGTGACAACTGGGTCCTAGTGACAGCACAACCAACCCGCCTTAACATGGTCGTCAGGTCTTAGCCCACCTGGTACCACCAGTTTCCACGCAGACATGTGGGGCCCACCCCAGGGTCCACCCACATGCCCGAACAGGTCATCTGAATAATGACAATACCCACAGGCCAACACATGTCCTTTCCAGTGTGATTTTTCCTCACTCACACACACCCTGGAAAACTTCCCCAAAGGTCACCCATCCTGATCACTACTCCAAGACAAGCACGCTTAACTATGGAGTTCTAATCAGACAGGCTCCAGAAAAGGAAGGTACACCTTATTGACATGAGTCATATCATTTAGTCGGTTAACCCTTTTTCATTTTGAGGATGTTATATTCTCAAGATGCTGATAAAATTGATAAGCGACTATGTATATTGAGTAACCCACCATCCAAAATGGTTAAATCTTGTAATGCATATATAGTGAATGGTTTTGGATTTCATACACGAGCATATAGGGATTCAAAAAAACAATGAACGGTAGAGTTTTCTTCAATGGATCACATCATAAAGAAACTGAAGTTGTCTTTTATGGCATGTTGGATGAAATTATTGAACTAATTTATCTAGGGAGAAATTACATAACAATTTTTAAATGTTCGTGGTAGGATACTAAGAGAGGCTTACATGTTCATCAGATTTATGGAATCGTTGATATTAAAAATAAAATTCTTTCTTGCAGTAAATGAACTATTTTTACTAGCTCAATAAGAACATAAAATATATTTCACAAAGTACAATACTACTTTAAGAGACCTAAGTGATTCGGGGTGCATAATAAAAATCAAATCTCAGAAAAATCATTTTACTCAAACTGAATGTGTTTCCGATGAAGTACAAGGAATTGAAATTTTTAAAAAGACTACTCCAAATACATATTTTTCATAAAGAGACACAAATATCGATGATGACACCACCACAATTAAGGGTGGATGGTGAAGATGAGGTAAATGATGTTACAAATGAATTTTAAATGGAAAGAGATCCTGAAACTGAAATTCATATTGATATTGATGACGCTGATGATGAATATGAAGACATTGATATCGTCAGATTTGAAGATGATGATAAAGGTGAACATTGACAAAGTTAATTACTTGTTATAATCGTAACTAATATATATCTATATAAAATAGTTAATTTCACTATCTGCTAACAAAAATGATTTTGTGTTTCAGATAGAACTTGATCTATTTCCTGAGTAGGAGGAGGCTGAGCTACCATTGGATGAGGTGGATTTGGGATCATCTGACCCTCATCCTACTAGCGGTTTACAGAGTACACAGAGGGGGCGCAGTCTTGCGCAATTGATGATTCCTGACCCTATCCCTGATTGATGAGCACGTCTTGGTTTTTATCCACGCACACTGAGGTATGTTAACCTGTGTATTTTAGTTAGATTTCATAAAATTATTTATATGCTAATTATTTTTTTTATTTTCTCTTTTTTCACAGTTTTGTGCATGTAGCTGTTGGACATGTGAGCGCTATCTTGCACAATTATTTTTCTCAACCATGGATCACATGGGAATAGATTCCGGTTGATGTGCGGCTTGGACTGATCAATCATTGGCTGGTACATAAATAGATAATATTTATTTAGAAATTTAATTTATTAATAACTTGATATTATAAATTATTTATAGGGTTTATGGTATCCCATCGATGATAGCATGCGTGGATCTATCCATAAGGCATGGGAGGTGTCAATGCCTGAGCATTTCTGTCAGTTTTTTGCAAAATTTCAGGACATTAATTATGAAAGCAGGAGTGACAGTATTTGATGAGTCATGTAGAGCCCACCAACCGAAGTAAATTTCATCTTACATTTGGGATTGATTATGTTCACACTGGATGAGTGGTGGATTTCAGAGGAGATATTCATTGGGCTTGCAGAACCGGGGGGACATGAGGTGACACATCGAGTTGGTAGTCGTACATTCAGTATGAAAAGAGAGTATATGGTAAGCATCTCTTTTAAAAAATTTATATAATATTAAATATAAATAGTTTATTTTATATTCATATATGCTGTCGAGCATCCTAATATTACAGAGTAAAATGTTTATCGGAGGATGTACAGTGATCCCGCCACTAAAGTGATTATAGGTGATCGCCCGCATCAGATTGTGGTAAGTATTATTTCCTTTTCAGTTTGAAAATTAACTACTTATAATATTTTAACTATTTTAATTTCAAATTGAAATAGGAGTCATATGAGGTTGCGACCTCTCGGACACGGGCAGAGAGTCAGGTCGAGACGGCTGATCAGACTAGTTCCCACCATTTTGATGAGATGACATGGATGCAGGATACCTGGTATGCCTTTGAGAAGTGCTGAGTAGTCGGTATCATCTCTCATTTGACTCCTGGGACTTATTAAGGTACTTCTGTGATGTCTGCATCCAACTCAAGAGGATCTCGTATGGAGGCATCACCTTCTGGCTCATAGTACCAGGAGCAGTTGCGAGCTCAAACTGAGGTTATAGAGAGTTTGTAGAAGCAACAGAAAGAAATGTGTCAGTAGCAAGAGAATGACATGCGTCGATGGCAGCAGCAACAACATGATTAGATGGAGTACATTTTCCATCTGACTCGTAGTTTAGGGATGAAGTTTCCTCCACCATCTCCTCTATCTCCTCCAGCTCCTCCCGAAGACTATCCTCCCAGTGATTTTTTATTTTTTTAGAAACATTTGAATTGAACATTAGTTGTAATATAAACTATTTATAGTTTTTGTCTTTTATATTAGTACGAATATTTCATTATTTATCAATTTATTTATTTTTTAAATTTTTTATTTATTATTAGTATTATATTTTTTAATGTTTGTATATTTAACTAATAATAATTATTATTATTATTATATTTTTTTATTTTTTTATATTTTTTTTCTAATATTTAGAGTTTTAATATTTTTAAATTTTTTATTATTTTAATAATATTAATATTGTTATTTCATTAAACATAATTGGATAATTTATTTTACTAAGTATTTTCAAATATTTAGAATTTTAATATTTAATATTTTTTTATTTTTTTAATAATATTAATATTATTTTTTCATTAATCATAACTATATTATTTTTTTATGTTATTAAGTATTTGTGGCAACACCTTTTGCATGGGGTCCCATCGAAAATAAATTATATATTTTTTTAAAAACTTATTTTTGACTGGTTACTTTACCGTCGCAAAAACGTTTTTGCGATGGGCCCGTCACAACATGTTTATAACCTATAGCTATTTGTGACGGGACGACAACCCGTCAGAAATACGTTTTGCGACGGGCCCTTCACAATATGTTCTTGTATATACAATCTATTAAATTAGAGATCTATTTGTGATAGGACTGCTTCCCGTCGCAAGTATTATTTTTTGAGATGGTTCCATTGTAAAAAAATACTACTTGCGACGCCATTTTCTTCAACAGGCTATTTGAGACAGGACCCTAGAACAAAAGAGTTTTTACAATGGGATCCCTTCAAAAATAGCCCATTGAAGATAGATGAAATTCCAATAGTGACGCTACACACCTGTAGATATTCCTGGATACACTCCGAGAGAACCAGCTTTATGGGAAGCTCTCAATGTTCTAGTTATAGTTTTGGGAGTACCACTTTCTTGGACATGTCATATCGGAGGCTAGAGTTCAAGTGGATCTGGAAATGATATAGGCAGTTTTTTCAGGGCAGCCACCTAGGAGTGTGATTGAGGTACGAGGTTTCTTGGGGTTGGATGGATACTATCAAGGGTTCCTACCCAATATTTCAAGAGTGGTAGAACCCTTATCATCTTTGACACAGAAGGGATATCCCTTCGTGTGGATGGAGAATTACTAGAAGAATTTCAAAGAGCTGAGGAAGAAATTAAAAAGTGCCCCAATATTGAGACTACAAGAGGAGGGCATTGGGTATATAGATTTCTGTGACACATCCGGGACTAGACTAGGTTCTGTCATAATGTAGGAGCGAGTTGTGATCACATACAGTTCATGGAAATTGAGGAAGCATGAGGAGAACTACACGACCCATGACCTGGAGTTAGTAGAAAGTTTCTTTACTCTAAAGATGTGGTGGAAATAATTAATGGGTGAACGGTTTACCGTATACTCTTACCACAGGATCCTCAAGTATATCTTCTCCTGGAAGGACCTGAACATGAGATAGTGGCGATGGCTAGAGTTCCAATCAAATTATGACTTCGGGATTGTCTATAATCATGGTAAGAGGAAGGTTGTAGATGACGTGCTCAGTAGGAGATCTAGTTTTTAGATGTGGATTGAGGTGATAGAACAACTAGCTACGATACAAATATCATTCATAGATGATGATGGAGTAGCTTACCTTCAGTCAATGACTATTACTCCCCCACTCTTACAGCAAGGTAGGGAGGAACAACTTGTGGATATTAACTGCAAAGACCGACGTGCTCAGTTATCCGCAGGATAGTCTCCTGATGGTTTTTTGATAGGTGGGGATCACATCATCCCTTTTAGAGGTCACACATTAGTACCATTGGAGTTGTGAGAGGAAATTTTGAGGGAGTTCCATACCTCCCCCTTAACAGTACATCCTAGAGTGTCTTAGATGTACCAAGATCTTTGACATCCGTACTAGAGTCTAGGAATGAAGAAAGTGGTGGCTGAGTTCGTTTCATGGTGCCTCACTTGTCAGCAATTGAAGGCTGATCATCTGGTTATAGTAGGTTAGGAAAAACCACTTGAGGTACTAGAGTGGTAGTGGGATGGTATCTCAATGGACTTCGTGATGGTATTACCACACATGTCTAAGGGCCACGATTCGATCTGGGTAATTATTGGCCAAATCACCAAGTCATCTCACTTCCTACCAATCAGGGATATAGATCAGTAGAAGGCTTAAGACACCTCTATGTTTAGGAGAGAGTGTGGATTCACAGGGTGGCCTCAAAAATCATCTCAGACCATAATGCTCTCTTCATATCCCGACTGTGTAAGGGATTACCAAAGGAATTTGGGACTCAGCTGCACTTGAGCACAACCATTCACCAACAGGCAGAAGATCATATAGAGAAGACCATACAGACCATAGAGGGCATTCTTCATGATTTCACCCTTGATTATGGTCACTATTGGGAGTACCACCTACCACTACTGGAGTTTTCATACAACAATAGATATCACTTCACCATTGGCATGGCATTGTTTGAGGCTTTTTATGGGCAGCCTTGCAGATCACCTATTCTCTAGACAGACCCCAGGGAGTCAGCACTCATGGGTCCAGAGTTGGTGTGGGCAATCACTTAGAATATATAAATCATCCAGGATCAGATGAGGACTTCATAGAGTAGGGATAAATTGTATGATGATAAGATATAGAGGCCCTTGGAGTTTCAGGTGTGAGACCATGTGTTCCATCAGGTCTCACCCCAATGGGGATTGTGGAGATTTGGTTGGGGTGGAAAGTTTTCTATGAAGTTCATCAGACCTTTCCAAATTCTGAACAGAGTTGGTGAGGTGGTGTAATGCCTAGCACTCCCCCCACAGATGCACCGGGTGCACGTGTTTTCCATGTATCGCAATAGAGGAGGTTCATGCACGATACATCACATATCATTGATTGGGGCGTGCTAGACAGTAATGATGGAGAGACATTTGCGGTATTCCCTATGAAAATAGAGGATCAGTAAGAGAAACTCCTTCCTGGATGGTCAATTAATCTCATGCGCATTTGGTGGGGGTACGAGAATATCTAGGAGAGAACATGGGAGTGAAAGGTTTAGATTCATGCTCAGTACACCCATTTGTTTGTTTAGCTTTGTTTTGGATTGCAGAGATGTAAATACTTAAAGGTGGGGGAAATGTAATCTCATGTAAATTCAATGTAATTTTTTAAAAAATTTCATCGGATTATTTTGAGACCAAACGCTTAGACATCACCTAATTTTGTGGCTCAGTGATCCCGAAATATATTATTGATCATTTTTTAAGTTCATTTAAATAATTGTGTGAGTGGTTTTTTCTAACTTTTTAACCCATTTTTATCTCAAAAAATATGAGGTAACTATTGAAATCAGAACATTGGGATTCTCCTAGAAAGGACCTAACATCGACCGGTGATGGTCGACCGGAAAAGACAATTTTAAGACATTTAAAAATAGAAGTAAAATAAATTAAAAAGTTAATTTATTTTCCTTTACTCACCATTGAGTGGTGGAACACCAGCATTGTGGTACGGTGATGAGGCGGCAACGAACACCCATTAATGAGGGTCTTCAATTGAAGCATAACATAGAATCTATTTTATAAAAGAAATAGCGTAACGACACAATGACACAGAGTAACAAAAATTATGTAATGTGTTTCTCTTTTAACAAGATAATGGGTTTGAGAATCTTTTGGAGAGTAGATATTTCTTCTAACGAATCTACGGTGAGAATTCCTCTCCAATGATGAGAGAAGAATTACCTCTCCTTCCACCATTCGAAAGATCTCTAGCAACATGGGTGGTGGATCATAAATGAAGAATTAAGGCGAGTCACCCCTCTCTTCCCTGACCAATGATTCTATCCTAGGTAGGGGTTAAATTTTTGATTTTAATGGTCATTCATCTTTCTAAACAATGAACACAGATCAACCCATCAATATGTTGATTAAATGATCATTATTCTTGTGGGAGGGTTCTCTTCATTGGGATTTTGCATTGGGATAAAACTTTGTTAAATCCTTACAACCTACACCTTGTTTAAAAATATCTGACATGGAGGGTGTGGGATGACAAGAACACAGCCCGAGCCCCTCATCCTTTTTTCATTCTTATGTGTTCTTCATATTCACATCGTTAAAATGGTGGCAAAGGGAATTTTATGCTATATTAGGGGAGATAGAGACCTGAGAAGAACACTGACATAGACAGTTCATGAAACAGACAACCAGAGCGGACCCAGAGGTCTGCAGAAGGGGCCGACGATGCGCCATCAGTGACAGTGGGTTGTGGAGGTGAACAAAGCCATGGAAGTTTTGGGCCATGATGGTGCAGTAGAATTCAACAGCGCTTGGGCTAATGGATGTCAGAGATGGGATGCGTCTAACCGATCACGTCAGGTGGAGCAGCCCGCGCCGCACAGGTCGCGGATCCTCACCAACATGTGGTCCAACGACAGCGTACGAGACCAGGTGGGGAGGTCGTCTCATACTAGACGCGTGCATCCAAACCATCTCGCCTCTCAGGCTGGGTCATCAGGTGTCAAATCGGATGCTCTCTTGGAATCTGGGACGGAGGAGGTCGGCCCGCTATGTGGGCCAGGACGGGGCACGCAAACTGGGACACCAAGGTGGCCTGAGGTAGAGTAAACTGTCACACTATTATGAGTCATGCCATAGGGATAATGTCGGGATTCTAGGCGTCCTGAGTGGGGAATGAAAATTATCCCTCCAGTGTGGGTCGGGCCAGATAAATCTGAGTCGATGGGCGACCCGGTGGGCTAGACCCACGACCAAACCTTGTCAGTTCTAGCAAGGCCTAATGGGCATGAACCACTGGCCAGGTCATGTCAGGTTGGTTGAATCAGGATGGGTCATGTGGGACCTACGGTTTGGGTAGGATGGGTTGGTCCGACCGAGTCAGACTAGGCCCAGACACAATTGACCCATGTTTAATAAAATGCTAACATCTTTCAAATGGGGCATCTGATTGATGCTCTATCTACAGTATTATGAACCTTTCCATTATACGGTCCTTTGGGAATACACTAACTGAGTATTTTTGGTATTTGAGAAATGTTATATGGCTTGAGGAGTATATTATCTCGGAGTCAAGAGTGTTACATGCGGGAATCATGCGGTTCGCTAAGACACGAAGACAATAGACCATGTGTGGATTAACTCCAAGTGACCATGTGTGGATCAAATCCTACAGACCCTGTGTGGATCAGCTCCTAGTGACACTATGTGGATTAGCTACTACAAACCATGTGTGGATGTTCTCATAAAAACCCTTTGTGCATCATTTCCAAGAAACCCTGTGTGAATCATCTCCTTGTGACCCTTTGTGGATCAGCTCCTATGACCCTGTGTGGATCAGCTCCAAGTGACCCTATGTGGATCAGCTAAAAGTGGTTGTGTGTGAAAAAACATACCCACTGTACTCATATGGGATGAGTACCTCAACAGTATATTGTGTTCAGTGTTATGAATAATAGTCTTTCTTTCTATACTTTATATTATACCTATGTGAGCTATCTGGCTTTGTGATCATGCTTTATGGTTTGCTTTGTGGTATTTCCTTGTGGTTGGTTTCCCTAATGAGTACTTCATTACTCACACCTACATGGGATTTTCCCACACATGATGTTCCTAGTTTAGACGACCGATGATTTGATGGAGGCCTTAGTGGACCCGGACTAGCTGGTACCCAGTGAGATCAGGCTGGTAGGGCATGCTTTTACGGCTTCTCGCAGCTTCACTATACTTTCCCATCAGGTGGGGTTTTTAGCGGACGACTTTTCTTCAATCTCATAATTGCTATTCTTGTAGTTTTATTTTATTTGGTTTGTATTCTGGCACATTTACCTTTGGTTTTTACATTTACACTCAGTGGTTGTTTAGTAGCATGCATATTCTCTTTTCCAGTTTTCTTGGAATGTGGTTGTGTGTGTGTGCATACAGGTACTCACAAAAATTTCTCCCATTGGTAGGTTGACACCTTAGGTTCTAGTCGCTAACCCCTATCCTTCAGGAGGAGGGTTTGGGGGAGTCATGGTATGGGCCTTGGGGGATGGGTCATGACATAAAGGGACACAAATGATATAGGGTATCAATGGTGAAAACTTGTAGGACTTTGAGTGACCTTCTCATGGTATACTCTCTTGGTAATATCTAGTAGGATATTATGAGAATGAGACTCTCTAGTATGATGTCGACATTCATATGTTTTCTTGAATGTTCATATCTATGGATGTGTGTATTGGCCCTTAGACTGTAATATTATTATTAATGGATATTATGAGTCTTTTACATTGATGTTTCGTCAAAACCCATGATGATATATGTTCATGGTGAGGTAGGATACCTTGGGTGCGTCATGAGTAATATTGCATTAATCAATATTGTGAAAAAGGATTTATACCTTATTTTCATTTATAGAAGATAATATTTTAGGCCCTTTGATGGAAATGATATAACCTAAATTAATCCATTTCCATGGTGTTCTATAAGAAAGTTCTATTACTAGATTGACAATGAAAGAGATATTAATAACATTGGTTGATGGAACTAGCATGAAACCTAATCGATAAAAGATATTATTATAAATGGATTATATTTCATCGTAAGCATCTATATGAGGTGACATATCATTATGACATTAAACACTTTCTCTATGGGTGCCTTGGTGTGTTGCTAGATGTTAACCGTGGACATTAGGTAGGTTCACCGAATGCCACTAAGAAAGAGTCCTAGAGGGTCAAACAGTAATTATATCTAGGATCTCCATAAAATAATATATTATCATTTATTATTTAATAAGTTTAATAAATATTATTCCATTATGTTGTTTAATAATTATTCATGTTTTCCAAATCACATTTTTTCTATCACTAGTTATTAGAGAGAATATATTATGAGAGGGGTATTAGAAATATTAATTTTCTATTTAGTAAACAAAATATTTATATATTAATTAGAAAATAATGTAGTGATATTTATTTAATAAATAAGTAGACATTATTTTTGGTGCAATAAATATTTTTGAGGATTGTCTGACCGAGTTTAAGGGTCCGATGAGAAATAATAATATTGAATATTATTTGATTAAATAATATTTAATTAATATTTGAATGTTAAGTGCATGTCAGGGAATAATGATATTGTTTTATTATTTGAACTAGGGTTTCTCTTAAACTAATAAAATAAGTAGAGGAACTTGTGAAATTATTTTATTTTAACCCTAGAGATATAAATACTTGATTGTATTATTTTCTCATAATCCAAGTCGAAGTTGTTGTGCACATCAAATTAGATAAAAACCTCTCAATACAAGATAGGTCTCCCTTCTACATGAACTCCCTCAAGAACGAGAGTGATTGTCCTCCACCGAATCAAGTAGAACACTTTGGAAATGGATCTCAAGGTGATCGAAGGTGGACGGTGCAAGAACAAGGATCTTCCATGCTATCACTCGAAGACTCCTTCGTCAATGTTTAGAGATTCTTGGAACATGTGTGGATCACCACTAGAGTAAATCTTCCCTTGATTTCTATAACGAATATATGGTGCACTATAGATATGTGGCCTAATACATCAATGAACTAAGAATAACCTTTCTAGTAATTATTATTTAATTAAATTATTTATAAACAACATGTGTTGATCTCATCTCTTTTGTTCTAGTGTGATTACCCTCTATATTACTTCATTGATTCAATTCCATTGATAATGGCCTTCTTCATCGCATATATCTCAAATTGATCAACGATTATGGTAAAAATAAAATGTGGGAAACACCCCTCCCATTCTTCCATTGTACTGAGAACCTACATGTTGTTTCAAAGGTAGACACATTATTATTTATAATTATTTAGATTCGTTGGGGATTTAAACATTAATAATTTAGTTTTCTAATTCAAGTTTTATTATTCCTTTTAATCTAAATTATGATATTTGTATTGTATTCTATCATTTTTCACATATCTAACAGAAATGATCAATTTTATCATTTAAATAAAATTGGGGAACTAATCTAGAGGTTCCAAGGATCCTGGTCATAAAACACCAGACTACACATTGTGTAATAAGGATTAGACACCGTGTATCCATGTTCAACGCATGAAGATTAATTCAGAGATATATTGAATATTTTTCATTGATTATATAATTAAATACACCATTAGTGCACCACATGTTGACTAGGATTAAATATATCATGGACAACCAGACTACATGTCGTGTATCCCATTTGACATGGTGTGTTGTCCCTTCGAGTCAGGTTTGGGCCGTGTATTCCATACATGGACTACCTGACTGGTGACCATGTAAAATGGAGTCAACAAAACATGTATCCCACTAGACTTTTTGTGTACTTGAATATTTACAAATTACACCACACACATTGAGTCCATAGGAATGTACTTCAGATAGATGGTGAGGGCGTATACACTGTGTAGATTGGATCTACACTCCATGTACTTCTACCAAATTAAACAGATTTTAAATTTTTATATACACAAATATTTAAATGTTATTTAATATCTTTGTAATGTTCAGATCTATATATCTTGTATAAGTCGTATTACGAGTTGTCACTCTCAGTTCATTGAAGCGTAATGCGTGGCTGAAAATACTAAGTGATTCTTGTAAGCATTTGTGAAGTATATGTTTATATAGTGTGTATTAAATCATGTATTCCATATGTCACAAGAGTAAAACATTATACAATTATAATACATGTTTTGTGGATTTTGATGGTATTCACAGTGTCACCTATAAGGTACATTTGTGTAAAAAGTTAATTTTAAATGTTTCTATTTCATTTATTCAAAAATATAATGGGTGAGAATCTCAATTAAATTCAGATAAAAGATTAAGGTAAATGGATTTATTAATTAATGATAATAATTTATGGAATCAAGCATTATTTATCATAAATAATAATGATTAAGAATTGAATGACATTTTTATTAACTACATAATTCATTTCATGCATGTGTATTATCATGAGAAAGACCATAACTTTTGTGTGTGATTGGTTTCATTTAATTTATTACTAAATTAAATTTGTCTATTTGCCTTATCTCCTCCTTATTATGTAGGACATTTGTGACCATGGTTTCTTTTATGTAAACCCCTTTTCCCCTCACATACATATGAGTAAAAGTCATATTTAATTCATGTATTTCCCAAAAAAGTTAAGGAAGTTCAAGTTTAGATCTGAGGCAAAACCAATCCAAGCAAGATACAAAGGTGGACAAGTGGAAAGATAGAAAGAAAAACCATGAATTGTTTAAAAGTGTCTCCCCCCTTGGTCAGTGGGTAGTTTAAAAACCTCTAGATAAAATAACCTTTAGTATAATATCATGATCAAGTCCTTTATTTTATTTCTATTATTTGTATGGTAATTTCATTATGGATGTTTTATCAAAATCACATATTTAATGAATTAACATGAATTCCATATGAAACTAAAATAAGATATCTTATGTGTAAATATTATCTAAGAATTTTTTTTAGTAATGTTATCCCACTTAATATTAAAAAGCATGTGATAAAGTTAATAATTAGAAAAATAAAAATAATGGAATAAAATCCCACAATAAAATATTATGTCGATATAACCTTCCATTACTTTGGTTAGAATTGAACTATAGTTCAAAGTGCATGAACAACCAATTTTGTGGTGCTTTCAATTATCATGGAATTAAAACATCAGGTTTTCAATTGAATTAACATGGTTTACATCAAGGGTTGACTACCAAATTTGGACTTGGTGTAACTTAGATGCAAAGGTTGAGGAAATAAAAATTACTGATTTCAAAATTGGGGAGTCTACTCAGCAGATCATTAAACTATGAGTTAATGTAGTTAGCATTTAAAATACCTACCAAAAACATTCCATGTTGCTTGACCAGCCAATGTTGGGATAATGAGAATGGTAATATTGATCCTAGACACCATAATACCCAAGAAACAGGCCATTCTAAATCCAATGGTGAGGGCTATTGGGTTTTCATAAAATAGTGAGAGATTAATAAATATAATATTTATTTATTTATATAAATTTAATATATAAATTACTAAATATTTTCTCATTTTATTTGTAGAAACTCCAATAAAAATGACATCCAACATATCACTGTGATCCATACTTAAGAAAGAAAACCTTCTCAGTAGCACAAACTTCTAGGAGTGGAAAAGGCAGCTACGAGACATCATTATCCATAAAAAGAAATTGTATATTTTCGAAGAACCTTTACTAGTTTCCCTTGGAAATAATGAAAGTGATGAAGATCTATCTCTCTGTGAGAAACATCTAAATGATGCAACAGATGTTCAGTGCTTCGTGCTATCATACATGTCCAATGTGATTTTGAAACAACATGAAGATATGGATACCTATAGCATGATGTCCCACCTTTGGGATATTTATTAAGAGAAGGTGAGAGAAGAGAGGTCTGAGATCTACAATTCTTTTTTCACAACTACGCTTGGAGAGACTATGCCAGCTGGGCCTCGCGTAGTCAAACCTGTTGGCTACATTGAATGCCTGGACATCATAGGGATTAAATTCCTAAATGATTTGCACACAGATCTCAAACATTCTTCACTACCCATGTCCTTATCCAACAATATTGTTAATTTCATTAGGATAAATAATTATAAGATCCTTCCAGAACTTCTTAATTTAAATCTCATAATGAATATGGACATGGGATGTGACAAACTTATAGTCCTCATGGTGAGAATGAAAAGTAAGGACAAGGAAAATAGTCCCACTAATTATTAAAAATATAAATATCCAAATAACCATCCCACCAAGAAGTAGAAATCTAGAGCTAGGCATGAAAAAATAGGTGGTATGTTTTTTATGCGGAATGCCAGGCAATAGGAAGAGGAATTCCACCCAAAATAAAGGGTAAGCTAAATGTGTGTTTATTATTTAGTGCAATATTTCCATTTATACACATTTATTATAAGATATATCTTTCCTTTCTCACTTATATATCTAAATGAAGGAACCAAGTAGATTTAAAAAATAGGTATATGAGAGGTGGATTTGTGAGCGGCCAATGGTGTGATGCTGGATTCCCTAGAAGTTGGTGAATTACAACTTGTTAGATATCATGATTTTTCACAAGAGAAACTGACCGAACCACCACTCAGTGTACAGAGATAGAGCACAACATAGCTTCTAGGATTTGTACACACTGATGTGTGTGGGACATTTCCAGTAGAAGCTAGTGGTTGATATTCCTACTTCATAAATTTTACTAATGACTTGAATATATATGGCTATATTAACATCATAATTTATAAGTCTGAGTCCCTTGATAAATTCAAGGATTTCAAGAATGAAGTAGAGAATCAACATGTTATGATGTTAAATAATCTTTAACCAGATCGAAGTGGAGAATATATTACCCAAGAGTTCATCAACATTCTATGGGAGTTTGGGATTATGTCTCAACTCAATACTCCTTATAAACCATAGTAGAATGGTGTTAGTGAAAGGAGGAATCATACCTTTTGGAAAGTTGTAAGGTTGATGATGGGTCATGAAGATATTTTATTTCCTCTTAGGGATATGAATTAACATACTATTACATAAATAATAAACTCAGTACCAACTAAAGAGACAAATGAAATTCCATTTGAGTTATTGAGAGGAAAGAAACCCATTTTATCACATACACATGTATAGGGTTATTGAGAATTTATTCTGGATTTCTCAAGAAATATACTAGAACCCTAGGTCATTATGTGTATATTTATAGGGTATCCCATGTAAATAAAATAGTACTACCTATAAAACACCTTAGAAAAGATAATCATTGTCCCTAGAAAAGTCATATTTATTGAGAGAGAGAGAGAATCCTCAAAAAATATAGTGGGAGAAAGATTGAATTTGATGAAGTTGATGCTCATGGTACATAAGAGTTGGTACAAGAACAAGTTACACAGGTCCATAGGGAATATGTAGTTCAAAAAACACAAGTACTTCATAATAGTGTAAGAGAGGTATGAGTAAGAGAGATATATGGTTTTCTAGTCACTGAGGATGGTGAAACATTATTATTATACAATGATGAACCTCTCCTACATGGAGGAAGAAGAGATATCAGAATCTACAAGATGACTAGAATACTTGAATTCTGATATGGATTCCATGTATCAGAACCAAGTTTGGGTTTTACTCACAGCACCTGTTGATCTAAATTCTATTCGATGTAAATGGGTATTCAAGAGGAAAATGGACTTGGAAGGTAAATAAAGTACCAATAAATCATGGATAGTGACTAAAGGTTTTATACAATGTCATGAATTGACTATGACGAACCCTTTTTTTCATTTTCCATTTTAAATCCATCAGAATCATACTTCTTATAGAAGAATTCCATGATTATGATATTTTAAATATGGATGTCAAAAATAAATTCTTTAATGGGAACCTCCTTGAAGATGTCTATATGGAACATCTATAATGGTTTGTGAGTTCAGGAGACACTAAAAGGATTTTCAATTTTTATAGACCCATTTATAGATTTAATAAAAAAATCCATGTCATAGAACATTTTATTTTATGAAGCCATAAAATAATTTGGTTCCATTAAGAATGAATGTGAGCCATGTCTTTAGAAGAGGTCTAGTGGAAATTCAGTCAAGATAATATTAGTATAAGTTGATGACGTATTAATTATTGGAAATGACATACCAGTCTTATAATCTATTAAGGACTAATTTAACAAGTGATTTTCCATGAAGGACTTAGGTGAAGAAGCCTACATTCTAGGTATAAAGATCATTGGTGATAAATCCAATAGGCTGCTTGGATGGAGTCAAAGTACATATATTGACTAGATAGTAAAGGGATTTAGAATGGAAAATACAAGAGGATATTGGTTATAGTGTCACATGGCTTACATCATTATGAGAAAATGTTTTCCAAGAAACAATAGAGAAAGAGAGAATGAGTAAGATCTCATATTCTTTAGCGAGAAGATTAGTCACGTATGCCATGTTATGTACTAGACTTGATGTTGCCTATGTGTTGATCAGGGTAGGTAGATATCAAGAAGATCTAGGAGGACAACATTGGACTTCTGTTAAGGATATACTTAAGTATATGAGAAGATCTATGGATATTTTTTGGTGTATGGAGGATACAAGGAACTTTTCATCAGAGGTTACACTGATTCTAGTTTTTAGACAGATCAGAATAATCTGATGTCGCAATCAAGATATCTTTTCTATCTCAATGGAGGAGTTGTGATCCAGAAAAGTTTAAAGTATCTAGTTGTTGATGATTCTACAGTATATTCTATGTATATAGATTCTTCTAATGAATCCAAGGATGCTATTTAGATTCAGAACATTGTCTATGAATAGGATGTTGTACCTAGAAATAAGGAACACATCAAATTGTATTGTGATAATACTGTAGTAGTGGCTATTTCAAAAGAGCCAAGGTCACACCAACGGAAAAAGAACATACTCTAGAAGTATCACCTCTTGAGGTATTTTTATCAGACGGGTGAAGTTACAGTTAGAATAGTAACTATGAAAGAGAATATGTTGGACCCATTGACTAAAGTAATATCTCAAAAGAAGAATGAGTATCATGTGAGAGCTAGCGGACTGAAAATTACTAGCAGTTGATTATAGGGAAATTTGTAGTATATTGGAGTTGGTGCCCTAGAACCCTATTCTATGTAAATTAAGAGAAACATGTATTCGTTGTATTGAATATTAATTATCTACTTATCACATCATGGTTGTCAGTATTCATGACATAGTATGTGATAATGTCCCAAGATTAGTTGTCATACTAAAAGTTCATAGTAGTTTTTCACTATAATGAGAACCTAGAAGTGTTATGACATTATTATTGAATAAATTTTCTATGTCAATATGATACAATTTGAAGGGACATAAATTATGTAAACTATCAGGGCTAGAGACTCATATGACATTGAGGCATCTTATCATAGTATGCACCGTTGGTAATATAATGTAGGATATTATGGGAATGAGACTCTCCACTAGGAAGTACACATTCATAAGTGTCATTGGATGTTCCTATCAATAGACATGTGTATTTTTCCATAGAAATTAAGATTATTATTATTGTATATTATGAGTCATGTAATTTGATGTATTGATGAAAACCACTATGAAAAATGTTAGCGGAGAGTTAGGATACATTGAGTGTATCACGAGTAATATTGTATTAATGAATAATGTGAGAAATTATTTGTCCCTTATATTCATTAATGGAAGTTAATATATCAAGACCTTTGATGGAAATGATATGGACTAAATAAATCCTTCTTCATGGTGTTATATAGGAAAAATATATTTCTATAAATTGAAATAATGAGATATCGAGCACATAGGTTGAATGCACTAGCATGCAACCTGGTCGATTAGAGATATTGGATAAAGGGATTATAATACACGATAATTATCCAAAGAAGGTTACATGTCATTGTGGAATTAACTTCTTTCCCTATGGATGCCTTGACACGTTGATATGTGCTAACCTTGGACATTAGGAATTTCACCTAATTCCACTGAGAAATAGGCCCAAAGTATTATAGACTAAGTGCATCCAAGACCTCAGTTAAATAATATATTATTATTTATTACATAACAAGTTGAATAAATAGTATTCCTTTACATGGTTTAATAATTAATCATTTATGCATGATCTCATTTATTATGTCACTACTTATTCGAGAGAATATATTGCATAGAATATTTGAAAATATTTATTTTATATTTGGTGAATATAATATTTATATATTTATTTGTTAATAATGGAATGCTATTTATTTAATAAATAAATAGATATCATTCATGGACCAATAAATACTATGGAGGATTAGTGGACTGTGTTTATGTGTCTAATGAGAAATAAAAATATTGAATATTATTTTATTAAATGATATTTAATTATAATTCACATGTTATGCACATGTCATGAAATAAGGATATTGCTATTATTATTTGACATGCGGTTTCACTATAATTAATAAAATAATTAAAGGAACTTGTGAAATTAATTTATTTTAACCCTGGTGATATAAATAAGAAATTATATTATTTTCTCATAAGCCAATAAAAAGATTTTGTGTACAACAGATGGGATAAAAACCTCTCAATCATAGAGAGTTCTTCCTTCTCCAAGAACACTCTCAACAATTAGAGTGATCCTCCTCCACCAAATCAAAGCGAACACTTTGGAAGCAGTTCTCAATGTGATTGAATTGAGGATGATGCAAGTGAAAGGATCATCCGTGTTAGAACCAGGAGACAAATTTGGTGATGTCCAGATATTCTTGTAACTCACGTGGATCCCCTCTAGATGAAATATACCCTTGATTTCTACAATGCAATGATGGTGCATTATAGATCTTCATAGGGACACATCAATAAAGAATAATCTTGGAGGTGATTTTTATTTAACTAAATTAATTATAAACAATATGTGTTGATATCATCTACTGGGTTTCATCATGATTACCCTTTTTCTTATTTATTTGATTCAATTATTTTGATCATGACATTCATCATCACATAGATCCCAAATTTTATCTTGATTATGGAAAATCTAATGTTGGGAACCACCCCTCTAGCACTTCTGCTACACCCAGAACCTACATGTGGTTCGTCCGACGAACCCCCGATGAACAATGGGGGATGATTTCTAGATAACAACCACTATAAATTATTTATCTAGTCTAGATATATATTTTTCATGTGAAATAATGGTAGGATCTTTGAAAAAAAATGGAGCAAAATGGTCAAATCATGTATACGGGTGGTGGATCTCACATTCTAGAAAAAGCCTGACTATAAGTTGTTTACAAGAATGAACACATGGTGTGTAGCCCCTAAAGTGTGATAGCTAGGGTTTTGGAGTAGATATGGAAGATATGGAGTATATACCTATAACATACCATGTAACCCTCCCCCAAATGGACATTGATTCTGATAGATCATACCTGTGGCATCTTGGGTGGTAGTACATAGCCAAGTACATGATCTCCTACACAAGTACGCAGATTCAAGGTTTGGTACATTAACACGGAATGACCCTTTTCAACTAGGATACACCATGTATTCAACCAACACATAAATTACAAATACATGGGATAGAAGTCAAGTAATGTATGGGGATAGGTCTAGGGGGTGGAGAGGGACCACACACTATGGGGCTCCCCTCACACACTGTGTACCCCTTAAACCACTTTTTAGGAAACTTCAATGTTCCATATATCCTTCATTTGGACTAAAATTTTGTCCCACAAATAGCCTATCCTGAGTGTTTTTTCATGTAAGACATTATGGTTCCCACATTTTTTAATATTGAGATATGATGTGAAATGTTCCAAGAATGGTTCTTATTAAGGTGATGCCTGATGATGCCAGATGATGGTGGTGATCGTGAAATATCACCATAGGATTCTTCTAAGTGGAACCCACTATGGGATATGGCACATGTCCATGGAGACTATAGTGGAATGAACAAACTTCGTGGTCAAAGTTCCTCTATATCTTCCTTATGAGTGGAACATCCTTGAAGTTTCTCGGCATGGGTCCTCGATTACTAGAGTGGAACCCACATGTGGTTCCAAGAGTTAGTCCTCAACTTCTGAGTGGTACACCCCTATTAGAAAGGAAATGGGTCCTAGATGACAATATTGGACCCCCTCTAGTCACATCGTGGAGGGGTTCTTCAATCTTTATAGTGGAATCCCCCATCGACATGGTCTTGGGTCCCCTACCTACTGAGTGGAACCCTCCTATCAGCAAAGGGTGAGGCCCTCGTGACACTATAATGGAACCCCCCATTGGCATGGGTGTAGTTCCTATATCGATACATAAAAATTATAACCCCTTGATTCACTAGGGTGTGGTTTCTCTACTTTTAGTTTTTGGCCTCTAGACTATGTGACATAATGTCGAGGTGTGACATGGCATTGATGATAACTTCTGGGAAAATTTGTGGGATTTTAGGCATCATTGATGGAATTTTTGAACTATTGTCTACTCTTCTTCTTGGGATAATATATGAGATAGAGATCCACTTACTCTCCCATTTTGGATTCTATAACTAAGATTATATATATATAAATTCCTCTATATCCAAACCATGGATTTAGTTACTATCCATCCATGAGTGGTGAATATATCTGGGGTATGCCACATGATTTCCATTTTTAGATTATAGTTGTTGGATGATTCTACTATCTTAATATAGGTTTCAAATGCTTAATGATTATTTCACAAACTTACCATATTTAAACCCCGGTGTTTGGATGAGATTACATTCAATCGTGGTTGGTTTGAGTTGTTCTATTTGATTGTATCTTTCATAAACTATCATTCATTAATATTGTATCTCCTACTGCTCCCCATTTCACTTTTTGGGAATCATCTTGGATATATATATATATATAATCACCCATACATGGGAATTTTCTACACATATCATGACTTATATAGACAACAGATAGTCTAGAAGTGACTTCATAGGATCTTAAGAATAACTTGTACTTTGGAAAACATATAGTGGTCACCGTTTTATAATCAAGATATGGTCTCTCTTAGAAATTTAATTTTCATGTTTATTTAGTTTGTGACACATTTCTAGGTGGGTGTGTATTTTTCCCATTTAGTTTTCATTATAAACTAATGTACTCTTGTACTATATATAGGTTTTTCAGGCATGGTAATTACCTCAAATTTCTATTTATTTTACATTTTACTTCCACTTCACTTTTTCATCAAGATGGCTATTAGTGTGCATACAGGTATATAGGAAAACGCGTACACATATAACTTATGCCTTTGTCACTTGTCACCAACCCCTTCCTTATAGAGGCGGGCTTGGGGTAGTTTCGACTCAAGCCCCAACTTGGGATGGGTCATGATAGATTGTTATAAATGGTGGTTTGATACTCAATACATTGTTCAAACTAGTCCCCTTTCAATGAATTTGGTTGGGCTTATAAAAATATTGTCATGGTTTCTTGAGTGAAGCTCTCAGGTCATTGAGACTAGTGATTGTTTGGGCTACCTACATAACCATTCACCAGGACCCTAACTACCATCTTGTCGACCTAGCAAGCCGAGACATTTTTTTGAAGGGATGAATAGAACATGCATCATATATGATTGAGAATTTGATTGTACTTCTTGAGTCATCTCCCTTTTGTAATTGTTATATATATATATATTATCATATGACCAAGATATATCTTGATAAATATCAGGATGCCTCCATGATAGAAACCAGTGAGGATACAAGATTTGTATAATTACGATAATATAATGAGTAATGATTCCTTAGTTCAGGTTCTATCCTAAAACCCCCTTACTCCAGGTGGGAATGTAGCATCACCACCACCTGTTGAGGAGTAAATGGTTCTAGTAAACTAAGTTTAGGATATGCGAAGGCTAAGAATGATACTTGAATTGCAGTGCCTAAAGCCGTTGAGGTCCCACAATGATTAAGATCCTCGTGTAGCATTGGACTGACAAGATTCATTGGTACATATCCTCATCACTGTTTAGACCCCAATAGATCAGTAATTTTAATTTAAATATTTCTTTTTTCTCAGAGCAGCTAGGTGATAGTGGACTCTCATTACACATATGCATGATTTGTCAATACTCTCATGGAATTAATTCCAGTAATTGTTTCATATTGAGTAGAATCCCCTCCAACTTATGCTCAATCTGGATTCAAGAGTTTCTAGAGAAACATAAGGGATGGATGATGGTGGATGAGTATGAAGCAACATTTAAAGACCTTACATGGCACTCACTCAACATGATCTAGGATGGCTACTTCCAAGTCGGGATGTTTGAGTAGGTACTTCACAAAGATATTTGATCAAACATTTTACCCTTGTGCACCCCCACCTATGATGAGGTGTTGGAATATGAACAGATTAAAGGGATATTTCTATCATAGATATTCCAAATAGCTTGAAATGGTAGTGGGAACCACATAGCTGATTTTTTTTAACAATACAGAAGATGCCATGCTCCAGGATCACGACAAAGGACACCTCCCCATGATCAGTCTCAAATGAATGGATAGAGGCAGCGTAGTGATATGGGGTATCATAGAGATGGGAAGTTATTTATTTGTTATAGGTGAGGTCACACATTATGATTCTGCCAGACCAAATGTGCTGAGCATCAAAGGTAGATAGCTGATGGACCAGCATGACAGAGGCAATGCCATGATCATGGATCTCCTAGGTTAGGACAGGGTATTCCCCATGGAGTCAAGGCTGTCATAAGACCATGAGGATCTAGGGGTGGTGGATGACACTATGATATCCATATACTACCACCAAGCGGCACACATGAGGGTCAAGGAAAAGGAAGTCAGGTCCGCAGACAACTTCATGCATCGGAGATTTATGATCCCATAGTTCACGAGATGATTAGATGTATGATATGTGTGTTTTATTAGAATTCATCAGTATTAGTAGACATGGGTGATAGTGATTATTTATCTCTTTAATTTTGGTGTGATAGATAGAGCACCCAGTTGTGGAACTATCCAAACAACTTAGTCATGAGGTTAATACAAGGAACACATCTTCTATATCTTTTATCTACTAGTAGTGATAGTTGTCACTTGGTAGAGATAGGTTCACATATAACCTTTTGGTCATGAAGATGGAACCTTGTGATATCATATTGGGTATGTATTTGTTTTCTATGGTCTGATCCAAGATTTATTATCTCTAAAGATATGTCACATGCCTTCGCCCTTATGGTATGTGATTCTTCTTTTTTGGAAAGAGAGATCTCATATAAGGGATAGTTGGTTCTATGAGGAGGAGGCTATAAAAAATTACTAATCAGTTATTGAGTATAGGTATTCGTACATAATTCTCTTCATTCATATGGGTTATTTTTATTGTGGAGGAATATATTGTTGTCTTCCCTGAGGAAGTTTTGAGACTACCCCTAAGGTTGGAGATGGATTTTTTCAACAAAATTAATCCCGAAACTGCTCTAATATCATATTAGTAATATTGGAGGACCTATCAAACCCTGATAGCTATGGTTATAGATGGGGGACTTTTGAGACAAAAATTCCATAATACCTAGTGTATCCCCTTGGGTAGCATTAGTGTTGTTCATTAAAAAGTGGGATGTGTTCTTGTGGATTTGTATGGATTATCAACTTATAAACCAAGACACAATAAATAATAAGCACCTCTTTCCAAGGATTTATGACCTATTGACTAGTGGAGAGGTGAGAGATAGTTTCCAATGATAGTTCTCAGGTTTGTCTACCACTAGTTGAGGGTTTGTGGGGGTGATATTCGATCATTACAATTATGATATTTCTACAAACACTATGAGTTCTGATTGATGCCCTTTATTGGGAATAATTTCCCTTCTATGTTTATGTATTTGATGAACTAGATTTTACAACAGCACTTGGACCACTTTGTGGTTTTCCTTATCTATGATACACTCATCTACTCTACGTTATAGGAGGAGTATGAAGAGCACTTGAGGATGGTCATAGGTTTACTTAGAGAGAATTATCATTATAGAAATATCTTGAAGTTCTAGATATCGATTCATGAGGTTCACATTATATGTAATATCATTTATGTTCATGGTTTATGCATGGACTCAGTAAATATTGATGTAGTGATTTCTTGGGATCCATCCTATAGAATGTAAGAGGTGTATAGATTTCATGGCTTTTGGGGGGTACTGTAGGAGGTTTTTGGATGACTTATCCAAAAAACCCCTTTAACCTCCCTTTCATGGAAAGGGTAGCTGTTTACTTATTCTAAGAAGTGATAGAGGTACTTTGAAGAGTTTATGCAGAGGATAATGAATAATACTTTGTTGAGACTACCAGTTGAAGCTGCGTAGTTTGTAGTGTATTGTGATGCCACAAGACTGGATCTTAGCTACATTTTTATGAAATAGAAAGAAATTATCTCTTACGGGTTGAGGTAATGAATAACCCATGATAAGAACAACGCAGCTCTTGACTAAGAGATGGAAGTGGCAGTGTTCTCTCTGAGGATGTGGAGGCACTAACTTATAGGGGAGAACTTTCTTATTTAATCACCCATTAGAGTCTCATGTACGTCTTCACGCTCAGATACATGAACTAAAGACAATGGAGTTGGTTGGAGTTCTAGTAGTACTATGACTTTGAGAGAGTCTATAATCCAGGGAAGGGAAATATTATAGCATATGTGCTTAGTTGGAAGACCCATTTTTCAGAGTAGTTTTACACCTTATAGGCTTACCATAGTTGAGCAGGAGGGTATAACGTTTATGCAGTCGATGTTGTTGATTCCTCCACATCTCAAGCATGTGAGAGAGTCAAAGGTGGGAGACATCTAATTTGAGGTATTTTGTGAGCAGGTATCCCAATTTGGATCACTATATGTGAATTATGAAGGATATAATCATGTCATATTGTTATAAGGGAGAATATTGGTTCCATTCATGAATTTGTATGAGGTTATGATAAAGTTTCACACTTCTCTCCTATATATATGTTTTTGTGTGGGGAAAATTTACAAATACCTTCAGCGGTAGTTTTGGTTGTTCTTCAGGAGACAAATAATAGGTGAGTTTGTCTCTTGGTGCCTACCCTTTTTCTAGGCGAAGTCTGAATACCATGTTCTGATAGGTTTGTTGCATCCCCTTGATATTTTGAAATGGAAATGGGGTGACATATCCATGGTGCAGGTAATGACAGAGAAAGCCCATGTTATCCATGTGATGATGAGGATAGCCCAGAGCATGGTAAGATCATAAACATATTTCCATCATAGTCCCTTGGAGTTCAAGTTGGGATACCATGTTTTCCAGAGAGTCTCCCCTTGAGATGGATTATGTAGGTTCAACCAGTGAGGAACGTTATCCCTGAGGTTTATTGGGTCATTCGATATTGTGAAAAGGGTTAGTTAGGTTCAATACCTCCTCACCATACCCCCACAGCTAGAGTGGGATCATGATGTCTTCCATGTGTCATAACTGAGAAGATACATGCATGCCCATATGCATGTTATCTACTAGGGTGTGCTATAAATTGAGATTGGGTACACTTTTTCAGAGCACCCAGTAGTGATCGAAGATCAATAGGAGAGGACACTTCAAGGACAGACCATCCACTTAGTTCACGTGTTGTGGCGGCATGGGAATGTGCCAGAGGGTTCTTGGGGGTGGGAGAGTCGAGTGAAGGCTCATTATCCTGATTATTTACATATATTTTTATTTATAAGGATGAAAATATTGAAGGATTGAATGATGTAGACACATGATATTTTTGTTTTAAGACTTTAAAATATTTCAATAAATATTTTAAGAGCTCAGAGCTGAGACAGAATGTGATCCCAAGGCCTAGTGTGCCCAGAATAAGTTTTATAAAAATATTAAAAATATTTTATATAGTGTGCATGAAAATTCATAACTAAAATAGGATAAATCTTATACAGAAGTTGGGATCAGAAATTTCAGACCACAGTTATGTCTGGAATGTGATTTCTACCCTAGGTGTGACTTTAAATGGGCCAGCGTGGGGTGCTCAAACTCTTCAATCATTGGAAGTATGATTGGTGGGTTAATTAATTATTAAATTAATTCATTAATTCATTTCAACTCAATGAAATAATTTATAATATTACTACCATGTTGAGTTGTTTGGGTCATCCACATAAAACATGCGAGAATTCCACAGATCTTCCTTACTCCATCCGTTAGCGAATCTCATCGAGTGACAAAAAAAATGTTGTATCAAAGAAGATCAAGATGTAGTGAACCCAAATATCCCAAATCTTCATTAGAGATCATATTATTCATCAAATATTGATCCAAAAACTAGGTAGCACACATTAATTGGCAATTTGATCCCTTTATTTAAATTTAAGGAGATGATCCTTCCTTGCTCGTAGATTTGCACCAATTGTGTCCACATGTATTCTCCCTTGTATTGAATTATTAATTTATTTTATTGGATTCTAATCATTGATCATCGTTCTTGATTGTTTCCCATTATGTATTTTCCCAATATCATTTAATTTTTTTATACTGATTTTCTACATTGTTTTCTTCTCATTTTTCACCAGTAAGTCATTGCGATGCCGATTTGACATTTTCGATAGGTATTGGGCCCAATCAGACCCCAAGAACCGTGAAAGATTGAGAAATAAAGCATGAATCGATGATGTGTGGAAATATCCATACTTTTAGTAAGGCAAAGGATTTGTTTATGATGATTTGAGTATGAATCCATGGAGGTGGAAGGCACAGTGGCATGAGGTTCATGCGATGAACCCACAATGAACAATGAAGGAAAATTTATAGTGAACAATGACCATAAATGATAGATCTAGTCCAGATTCGGATGTTTTGGGTGGAATCAAGCTGGGAACTATGGTGAAATGGAGCGAAATGGCCAAATCTGGCATGTAGATCATGGATATTAGTTTCTGGACAACTATTGACTACAAACTATAGATAAGGATGAACACATAAAGTGTATCCCCTTAAGTGTGATGGCTAGGGTTTTTGAAAAGTTAATGGGGACATGAATTGTAGACTTATAACATGTCGTGTAACCCTTCTCCTAGATGGACAACCCATTTGATTGATTAGACATGTGGGATCCTGTGTGGAAGTAAATGGCTGGGTACACAATCATGTACCCAAGTACATGGACACAGACCACATGACAAGACCTTATCCCAATTTACATGGACACACTATGTAGTCCACCTACATAGCGTGTACTACTACATCAGATGAGATCAGTGTCCCGGATGGGGAAATGATTAGGTGGTGATGATGTACCACACATCGTGTGGGTCCCCTCATGCGTCATGTACCCCATGACCTCTTTTTAGGAAACTTAAAGGTTTCATATCTCTTTTGATTAGGCTCTGATTTTGGATCATGAGTAGAATATAGTATGTGATTTCCTTGTAGAACTTCACAGTCCCCTTAGTTGTGGATTTCAAGATACAATGTGAAATGTTACATCCATGTCTCTTATTGTGGCCACTACCAATGATGATAGGGATATGATAGGATCACTAGAGGCTTATTCTGAGTGGAACCCCATATCGGATTAGGAGAAGGTCCTTGATGACTAGAGTGGAACCCCAAACCAAAAATTGTGTGGGACCTCTACAATAACCTTATGAGTGGAACCTATTGACATAATAGGGCATAGGTCATTTGTGACTAAAGTGAAACCCACCTATGGTACCAGGGTGTGTGTCCTCATCATTTGAGCGGAAACCCCATATCGCATATGGTGTGGGTCTCGAGGACCTGAGTTGAACCCCCTTTTCACACCAAAGTGTGGGTCCTTGACCTTTATAGTGGAACCCCCCCCCCCCATTTTCATAGGCAAGGGTCCTCTAACTACCATGTGGAACCCCCTATCAGCATTGGAAATTGGTCCTCGTGAAGCTAGTGTGGAACATCATATTGGTATCAGCACAGGTCCGCTATGGATATATAATGAGTATAAACCCCTAACACACAAGGGCGTGGGTCCTCTACATCTAGTTTTGTGCCCCTCTCTTTTGTATTATTATGATGAGGCGTGGAATGACTAGGAAGGTTACTTTAGGGAAGATTCCTGAGATATTGGGAAATTTTAATGGACATTTGGAAATTTCCGGTACTATTCTTCTTGGGCTGATCTGTGAGATGGAGATCCCCTTACTCTCTAATTTAAGATTCATGGATTGAGAATATATATATATATATTCTTCACTATCCACACCTTGTATTTAGTTATTATCCTTCCAAGAGAGGCGAAGATGCCTGAGGTATTCCATATTCTTTTAATTTTTTTCTTCTCATGGTTAGATGAGTCTACTCTCCTACTATTGGTGGGGAAGACTCTATGAGTAGTGAATATACTCACTGTGTTGATCCCCATGGGTTTTCATGAGCTTAAATTACCTCTTGGTTTGGTTGAGACATTCTCCTTGACTGTATCATGCATATATTGTCTTTATTTCCTAATGTATCTCTTACTGCTCCACCTTCAGTTTTTAGGGGCCCTATAGGGTTTGTATATACTCACCCCTATATAAGATTTTCCTACCTGTGTTGCTTCTTCTAAGAATGAAAGACAAGTAACCAGTGACTTTAGAGGAGCTTAGGGATACCAAGTACTTTGGACCACATATGGTCGTTCTGGTTTGGGATTCATGATTTGGGATCTCTCAATAGTTTAATTTTCCAATTTTTTAGGTTGGTACATATTTCATGGGAATTTATTTTTCCCCTTTCTTTTCAGTTTACACTACCGTACTCTTATACTGCATAGAGTATTTTCCTGTAAGGTTATTCCATTAACATTATTTTTCTTTTAATTTTTAATACATATTCACTTATACATCAAAATGGTTGTGTGTGTGTGCGAATAAAAGTACATATGAAATAGTCTCCACATGAAAGTTATGCCTTCAATACTTGTCACTAGCCCCTAGACTATAGAAGAGGGCTTGGGATTGTTATGGATAGAACCCCAACACGGGTCAGGTTATGAAAATTGGACACCACCAATGTGTCCTTAACAAGTATAAAATTATATTATAGGTGTTTTCCCTTATAAAAATAAATATACAAGAAGGAATAATAAACACGTATACCATGAACTCATGGTCTTACCAAGAAACCATGAGCCCTGATAGTACATGCTTCATCTCTATGATAGAATACAATAAAGATATTATATGAATAAACAACTAGATATAAGGTTTTGACATTTTAGTCGACATCCTAAAGGCATCGAGCAGACTTTCTACTTGATATCCATAAGGCATCATGTTCTAGCAAGTTTCTCTGTATCATATAGGCATCATGTTTCCTTTGGGCCATAAGGATATCAATACCCTACCCCATGTATAGATTCATAATTTATGACACTATACATTGAAAAAATCCCACTTCAAGGGGTAATCATACCACAATGATCTACCTAATACGATTAGCATTAAAATACCTCTAAGGATTGGTTAATACACACAACAGGGAAGATCACCATAAAACAATCATATCACATCATCTTGTGAAATTAAATGCATCATATAACCTCATGTGACCAACATAAACCATTTTTTCATGATAATCTAGCATTACTCAGTAATTCAAGAATCATATACGATTATCATAGGTTACACACACATCTAGAAGGAAACATCGGAATATATAAACAATAGGAATTTCCCACACATCATGAAATAAGGATACAACAATATATAAAGGACCCAAATGGAAATTAACATCCTACCTCATGGTTTTTGATAATTAATTCAATGGTTATTCAAGGATAAAATCAAAATCATTATGCCCAACCATGTAGAACATAATCACATGTCAATGATTTCTATTTCAGTTCCAGTTCATCGAAGAAATTGAATTAGAAGTAGAGAACCAATAAGATTATATGTCAAGATGGTGATTATAAAATTATATTCATCATGATTTCCATTAACTAAACTAGTTTAAATATATATAAAATAAGATGTAATCAATTCATACAATAAGATATTACCCATAGTTTTCACAAAGAGGACTAGTTTGGGATATACCTAACACTGAGAGGGGGGTGTATCAGTGTTGGGGACTTTTTAAACCAATTCCAACTTTCTATCCCTATACCTCTTAACCTGTAATGATCTTTATTCACTTATTCCCTTTTAACTATCACATGAAATAATATAAACTAGTAAAAATGTGCACAAAATATTTTTACAAGGTCCGCCACTAAATATGAGCAGCTAAGTCCTTTCCATTACTACCACAAAATAGGGTTTCCACAGCACCACCCTTTTACAGTGCTTTTTTTAGTAGTATTGATAAGGGAGGGGGGGATTTATCAGTGATTTTTCCAAGTGGTAATAATGTTTATATTTCAAAAAATAAATTTCATGAAAATAATATATTTTTATATAATTATATTTATTTTTACATATATATAATAGATTTTCATTAAATATGTTTTAGATAAGTATAAATAGACTATTACATTAGATATATAAAAATTTAGTGAAAATGGAATTACAATATTTCAAAAAATATTATTAATTTATAATTTTATAATTTTTATCGATTAATAATCATTTAATAACCATTTGAAGACATAAAAAAATCAAAAATCAAAATAAAAAAATATCTAAAATAAGTTGCAAATGTAACTCAAACATCAAGCAACCTTAACTTCTGATCCGGGTGTCCGTTTGAGCTATACAACATGTCAAATTGAAGCTTTTGATGAGGTATACGTGTTAGTGTGTAAAGGAAACCTTATTTCACATATTTCAAGGCCCAAAAATGTTTAGAAGATCTCATAAATGGAGTTTTTAATTAGGATACCCTGATTTTTTAACATTCAAATAGATATAACATCATATCCATATGTCATCTTGTCCTCTAACACATATCTTATCGAATATTGATTCATTTTACTTGATTTGACTTGTTATGGAGTTGAAACAGACTTCTGTATTAGAATTTATGGACATTTTAAGATTCTATGGCTTTTTAGATACACATATATATGTATTTATTCGTTAATATATTCTGTGTGTGTGTGTTGTATATATATATGTATGTATGTATTTATTTATTTATAAACACACATAATAAATCATATTTTATAAATTTATATAATACTAATCTTATAAATATATATTAATATACAAATAAATATACGGATAAAAAATTATAACTATATATATATAAATATAAATGAATATAAATATATATTAATATAAGGATAAATATATATATACTAATATATGATTAAATATATGTGTATCAATATAACTAGATATATTTATATTAAAATGAATATATATTAATATACAAATAAATATAACTATATATATAAATATATATAAATATATATTAATATACAGATAAATATAAATATTAATATATGAATAAATACATATGTGTTAATATAACTAAATATATTTATATTAATATAAATATACATCAAAATATGAATAAATATAACTAGATATATAGATATATCATTAAATTGAGAAAAAAAATAAATAGCTTAGTGGTAAAGGTGCGGGCGCACAAGGGGTGAGGTCTTGAGTTCTTGTTCGGGTGGATGCAAGGGCTACACAAGAAAGTTAGGGATTCACGGGCAAGTGCAATGCACAGAGAGTTGGAGGGGGTCTGCCTAGTACAGATAAAGGGGGGGTGAAGTGCTGTTAAAATTTCCCTAAGCATTTTATTTTCATTTGAACTATTTTGTAATTTTTTTGACTTTAATCAGTGCTAAAAAAGTGCTAATGAAACTGGCCATTATGAGCACTTTTCTAAGTGCTGATAAAAGGGAACCCCCCTTTATCTTCGCCTTGATTAATAGCTCTTTTATAGTGTTATTAATCCCATTTTCTAGCATTGATAAAGGCCATGTCTTCTATAGTGCGTGCATGATAATTAACAGTTCATGGATTGTCCACTATAATGTGATATCCTGTTACAATGGATCGACTAGGAAAACAATCCTCTAGTCTGTGTGGATCCCTATACTTGAAGGGAGAGGGGTGATAATTTTCTTCAAAAATAAAATAATTAGGATATGCCCTTAAACTTTCTGGTTCTTTATACTGCCATCCAGGACAGTCTTCTTCATTCTTCAAAGGGTAGGTGCTTCTCTTGATCTTCTCTTCCCTGAATTACATGAAATGTAGTATGCAATCAATTCTACCTCCTTTCTTTTCTTCTCTTGTGAAAAACCAACTGCAATAGTTCTTATTCCTTATTCTTCTTAGTGAAACAACCAAGTGCACTATTCTTATTCTCTCTTCTTCTCTAGTTCAACAAACAACTTCACTAGAACATATTCTATCTTCTTGGCTATAATCACATACACCAATGTGATTATTCAGGAAATAAAGATCAGTTCATGTTGCATCATCTAAATCAATTCTTCTCAGTTTTTTATGAACACATGTGATCATGCATATGACATTTCGGTTGAACCTTTATTCCCTTTATTTATTCTTTTTTTTAAACATGTTCATGCACGTGTTTTTGTTCTTTGTTTATATTATTTCACGTATGCATGAGAATTCATGCCAGCATGCACTCTCTTCTTCCTCTCTTTTTGTGAGAAACCAAAAGGTTGTGGTTCTTTGAGCACACACATATGATCTTCCTTTTTCTTCTTTTTCTTCTTATCACCTTTACTTTTCACTTGGTTCGGATGCCTTTACATCATAAACATAAGTAAATGTGTGTTCTTATTCAAATATGAATGGGTATGACCCTTCATTTGTGCAAACTCCTTCTTCAAGGCCTCTGGATTCTTAAAAAAAAACACATAGGTGCATGAAAAACATACTTCCCCATTCTTCCTAACCAAAACATGAACCCCTAAAAAGAATGGGTTGAACGTGAAAACAAGAGGGTTATCACCTTGGGAAGGTCGGGAGAATCACGGTTCTTCTTCATGCATAAGCATCACATATTTTCATCTTCATAAAGCATAGTGATTGGATAAGGATAAACCACTAGATCATGATGGTGTGGCATTTTCAAAGCACAATGAGGGTTTTGAAAAACATATCGCATCTTTAGGTTCCAGTTCTTTGCGAAGCTATTCGATGGTGTGTAGCACCTTTCGTAGGCTTGCAGGTTATCTTCTTTGCAGATCCTTGAAGACTCACGATTCTCTGATTTCTCTTCACGAAGTGATGCATAGAGAGATTCTCTATTTTTCAAAAATACGAGCTCTTATGAATGATGGAGCAGCAACATTATTCTTCCCAGGATCCTCCTTTTAAAGGAAATGGAAAATCCTCTTCTAAGTTTGAGATCGGTGTAAAATTCTAAAGAGATTGTATCTTTTAATGCTCAGGATATCTGGTGTTTTGAAATCTTCAAAGATGTGGGTGAAGATATGTGGATACATGCATCGTGTTTTCTTTTTTGATCACATGACCTTCTCCCTTTAAACAGATCATGTGAATTTAAGATCCCATGTATCTTGTTTTAATTCCACACTCGAATATATATGGCCTCAACAACTCTATTTTCCTTAGTCGAAGCTTCTTTATAGAGATATTTCATGCATGAAATATGAAGATTTCATGCATGGTATCGGTTTGATCCAGTAGGATTAATGGTTCCAAAATGATCCTTCTATGATAGTCAAAGGTCATCCATGATGATTGGGATTTTTCTCCAGTGAGTGTAATGGCGTCGGTGGGTGGCAGCAACGTCGAGAGGCTGAAGACGATGGAACGATATGGATCGAATGCCATGGGATGATTGGATGACTCTAGTTCAAATGCACATGGTGTAGGATAGATGAGCGGTGGTGATTAGATCGTGTGACAAAGATCAGATGTGCGGTCAGGATTTCTTCTATGATTTTATGTTGTGAACAGTAACGTTATTTCTTTGTCCCACATCAAAACAGAGACATGGGAATTTCATATTTTATCAATCAACTCCCCCTTCTGATGCTACCCCACACTGGTTCTCAACGGGAATGCTCTTAGTGCCAACTCTTCCTCCTCAGGCGTGCACCTATCACCCACTGTTCACAACTTGGGGGCTTATACATGGCTCCCATACACCTTTTGTGGGATGGATCTACCTTGGCTTCCCCATGGGAGCGGTGGACCCCCTGTGGTCCTGCATGTGCCTCAAGTTGAGGTTGATTAGATAGCTCGTGGGCTAGCCCAATTTTTTATGTAATCCATATAATAATTGGTAGAAAACCGAGTATGAAAAAAATGCATGTCCATGTTAAAATATGTGCATGGACTCCTCAAGGTCAAAATCCCCTTCTTCAAACTTCTTCCCCCCTTTAATTTTTTGATTATCAAATCCAAAGTACTTTATGTTGAGTCCATAAGGTTTTCCTTATGACTTTTCCATTCCTTCTTGTTTTGAAAATCACAAACACCTTATCTTTAGAAAAATTGCTTTTATAAGGAAAATTGCTTTCTTAAGGAAAATTGCTTTCTTAAGGAATATTGCTTTTATAAGAAAAATTGCTTTCTTAAGAAAAATTGCTTTTATAAGGAAATTCGCTTTCATAAGAAAAATTGTCCTCATCTTATTTTCATCCATATTTTTATTAAGTATTAGATTCAGATTCATTTTCTCGGAATCATTGAAACTTTTTTATTAAGCATTCTGTTTTAGGATTCGGATTTTGGATAAAAACTATAAGGAAGTTTCATTCCGAATTCTGGATATGAACTCTGACTAAGTTCTATTCCAGATTTAGGATATGAATTCTGAAGAAGAATTCTCATTAAGAATTTCAATGAAGAATTCTCATTACGAATTCTAATGAAGAAATCCCATTCCGAATTCCCATTACGAATTCTGATGATGAATTATCATTACGAATTCTGATGAAGAATTCTCATTACGAATTCTGATGACGAATTCTCATTACGAATTCTGATGACGAATTCTCATTACGAATTCTGATAACGAATTCTCATTACGAATCCTGATGATGAATTCTCATTACGAATTCTGATGATGAATTCTCATTACGAATTCTGATGAAGAATTCTCATTACGAATTCTGATGATAAATTCTCATTACAAATTCTGATAACGAATTCTCATTACGAATCCTGATGATGAATTCTCATTATGATTTCTGATGACGAATTCTTATTCTGAATTCTCATTCCGAATTCACCTATTAAACAGAATTTGAGTATCTTTGTTTTATACAATCTGAATTAATTCAGACTCCAAAAAATATCTTTGTTAGACTCCGAACTTCTATATTACTTACATTTCTATAATTTTTCTACTCTTTATAATTGTTCCTTACACTTCGAACCTTCACTCCGAAGTTTTCATTCTGAACTTTTATGTTAGAGTTTAAAACGATGTCATACATTATGTTACACTTGTTTTGTTATAAAATGATGTCGTCTATTTTGTTATAAACTAACCGTTGTCTAAGTGAAATGTGTATAGGTCCCTCCGATCTTTAAGGAAAATATGACCGTTGGAGAAGGAGCTGACCTTACTTATAAATAGGAGCTCATTTGAAAGAGCTCGTTGCTGAAAAATGCTGAAAAAGTGCTGAAAGGCTGACTAATTTTCTTGAAGTGATTTCTAGAGAGAGAGGATCTTATTAACTCTCAAAGCTTCATGCGACTCCGAATGTTGGTGATTACATTCGAGGGCTTCCGGGGATAGGAAGACAGAGGTGCCGACTACCTTGAAGTTCGAGGGCTTCCTTGCTGAGGAAGACAGAGGTTTCCAACTACCTTGATGTTGAGGGCTTGCGGGGATAGCAAGACAGAGACTCCGATCTTCGTATCGAGGGCTTACCCTGGTGTGGGTAAGACAGACTTTCTTGAAATTATAAATCAAGGGACCTTTATCCAATGTTGTTGGATACCCTTCTCTTTGGGTTAAAAGACTTATATCTTGTTACTAGTAGTTCTACTACTTGTTTTTTATTCCGCTGCATTTTTTAATATAAGGAAAGTATAACTTTATTATACATCCTTACTTGTACTCTGTTTCATTTAGATTCTATATGCTTTAAGGTAGAATCTCATATTGTAATCTTTTTTTAAGTTTCAACTTCCGGAACCATATTTCTAGAACCTACGTTCGGAATCTCTTTCCATGTTCGCTTTTGGAATTAGAGGTGTTGTGAATCTACTTAGTTTAACTTTGTTAAACATAGCCCTTTCCTTCTCTTAAGGAAAACATAGTTATTCTTAACTAACATTAAAGGTTCCAATGGAATTTTTAAAGTATAAAATTCACCCCCCTCTTGTATATTGAGCATCTACATCACTATTTCGATCCTACAATTGGTATCAGAGTTTGGAAACCTCATACTCTATACTAATCTTACATTTGGTATCAGAGCAGGTCTCTGAAATACATGTACTCACATACATGTTTTTCTTGCTCACTTTTTCATTCCGAATTTTTCCATTCTGAATTTTTCCCATTCCGAACATTGTTATCACGATTCTTTGCTACTAACAAGTTTGTGTGCAAAGTTATTTTAAGTATGGAAAGAATCAATGTTGGATCAATTGATAATATGAATCCTACAAGACCACCTATCTTTGATGGTAATGATTATGAATACTGAAGAGATCGTATGAAGACTTTTGTTTTCAATACTGGAGTGGACAACTTTGTTATGCTTACTGGTGATTATAAAATTCCTGACAAGGAAGTCAGATCTTTTACTAATTAGGAAAAGCATGAATATCATCTAAACTATAAGGTACACAATACTTTACTTTGTTCAATGACCAAAAATATATATAGCCAAATTTCTTCTTGTGAAGTAGCTAATTGTATATGGAAGAAGTTAGAGGTTACACACTTTGGAACTTTTAAGGTGATTGAGACTAGAAGAGCTATGCTTTGAGCTGAATATCATGGCTTCAATTTTCCTTACGGAGAATCTATCTGTAAAGTTCAATAGAGATTCATGACTATTGTAAACAGTCTACAATCTATGGGAGAGAAAGGTTTAGATGATGAAGCTCTTGTGGGAAAGATAATTGATATTATTCCCAATGAGTGGGAATCCAAGAGAACAGCTATAGATGAGAATATGAAGGTCACTCAAATTACCCTTGATGAATTATTTGGAACTCTTCTACAACATGAAACCAGAATGAAGAGAGATGCTGAAAACATCAAGAAGATGAATGGAAATGGTACTGTTTCTTTTACTACAACTTCAAATCTGATGAAAGATAAAACTCCTGAAAGAGTAACCAGGTCCAAGTCTAAGAAAGTTATTTTCCAATCCGAATCAAGTGAGAGTGGAGTTTCAGAAAATGAATTAGAAAATCTTGCTCGAAGGATGAACAAGATAGCTGGACAGAGAAATTTTCAATCTAAGTATAAGAAAAAGGAAAGGAAAGATAAGAAATATGGAGAAGTTACTTGTTATGAATGTAAAAGAGCTGGACATATTAGACCAGATTTCCCTATGCTCAAAAAGAAAGAAAGAAAAGAAAGGAATTCAGACAGGAACAAGAAGAAGTATTATAAATATAAAGCTAAGAAAGTTCGGAAAGCTAATGACACCTGGAGTGCCAGTGGTGGTGACTCTTCAGATGAATCTACTGATTATGAATCTTCAGGACAGAAGAATCTTGGTCTTATAGCCAGATTTCCTATTGTTAAACATTGTCTTATGGATAAGGTACGAAATGCTGAATCTTTTACCAACGTTTCTTTAAGTTCTAATGATTGTAAGTATTATAACTCTTCTGATGAAGAATCATCTTCTGATGAAGAAAATACTTTACCTACTTATGAAGAAGTCTCTAGGTTTTCTGAACTTCTTAAGATTGAGAATTCCAAACTCAATAAGAAACTTGATAAGGCAATCTCTAGGAATTCTATTCTTACAAAAGTGATATCAGATATTTCTAAAGATCTTAATAGGAAAAATGCTGCTTTTGAAAGTATTTCAAAAAATCTTGAGGAAGTAAGTTCTGAGAAGAATAAACTTTCATAAGAGTTAGAAAAAGTAATTTCTAAGAAAAATGTTTTCGAGCCTAACTCTAGTTCTAAAACTAATGATTTTGAGGATAAAAACTTGGTTGTAAAACTCAAGTCCGAAATTTTTTCATTAAAGAAGTGTTTATCAAACTTTACCCATGGTAAGGAAAATTTTGATAAGATGTATTCCCAAATACGACCTTTAAGAAATAAATCTGGATTTGGTTATAGCCATGCAAAACCTATTTTTAGTAACAATTATTTTGTTCCTCAAAGTGCCCCATTTTGTACCAAGTGTCAATGTGGTGGTCACTGGGAAAAAAACTGTTCCTTAAACAAAACCCAATCTCTAGGATTTCACAAAGATTACTTTTCTAAGAAGATGTGGGTTCCTAAAATTTTATTATTTGGAAATCTCATATCCAAACAAGTTTGGATTCCGAAAATCTAATTTTCTTAATAATTTCAGGAAAACAAAGAGAGTACCAGCAACAATACATGGTACATGGATAGTGGATGTTCCCGGCACATGACTGGTAACAAAAGCTTTTTTGAAAAGATTATCAAAACGAAAGGAGGAAAGGTAAATTTTGGAGATAATGATAAGGGAGAGATTGTTGGTATTGGTAATATTGTTTTTCTTGGTAAAACCTTGATTTCAAATGTTCTTTTTTTAAAGGTCTTAAGCACAACCTCATTAGCATAAGTCAGTTATGTGATGAAGGTTACCTTGTGAATTTTAGGAATGATAAGTGTTTAGTTCACAATTCCAAGGAAGAATTTATTCTCTCAGCCAATAGGCAAGAGAATGTCTACACTTTGAACGTAGAAGATCTTAGAAGCCAAGATTTACCTTGCCTAAGTGCAATGGAAGATCATTCTTGGTTATGGCATAGAAGACTAGGTCACTGTAGTCTTGGAAACCTATATAAACTCTCTAAGAAGAAACTAGTTAAGGATCTACCAGAGCTAAGATTTGATTCTTCTAAAGTTTGTGATCCTTGTCAATATGTCAAGAAACATAAATCTAGTTTTAAGTCAATCGGTGAAGTCTCAACAACTGATGCATTACAGTTAGTTCACACGGATATTTTCGGTCCAACACAAACTGGAAGTATTGGAAGCAAATACTATGTGTTTGTTCAAGTTGATGATTACACTAGATTTACTTGGGTTTATTTTCTAGAAAATAAATCTGAAGCTTTTTCTTATTTCAAAAGTTTTAGAGCTCAAGTTAAAAATGAGAAAAACCTTCCATTGAAAACTATTCATAGTGATCATGGAGGAGAATTTCAAAATTCAGATTTTGAAACATTTTGTAGTAAAAAATGCATTACTCACAATTTTTCAGCACCTAGAACTCCTCAACAGAATGGTGTAGTTGAAAGAAGAAATAGAATTATTCAAGAGATAACTAGAACCATGTTGAGTGAATATTCTATTGCTAGACATTTCTGGGCTGAAACTGTAAGTACTGCTTGCTATAATATAAATCGAGTTTTGATTAGACCTTTTCTTAATAAAACTCCTTATGAGTTATGGAATGGTAGAAAACCATGACTTTCCTACTTCAAGGTGTTTGGTTGCAAAGTATTAATTTTGAATACTAAAGATAACATACAAAAATTCGCACCAAAATATGATGAAGGAATTTTCTTAGGATATTCCACAACCTCTAAGGCTTATAGAATTTTTAATAAAAATACTTGTACTGTTGAAGAAACAGTACATGTAAAATTTGATGAATGAGATCCTTTTGTTTTTAAACAATCTCAACTTACATCTTCGGATGTGTTTTCAAAAACTGATTATCAAACATTGATAGAAGAACCTTCTGATAAGGAAATTTTTATAGATGATACTTCTGAAACATTTACCCTAGAAGACTTTCTACCCTATGTTGATGAACAGATTTTACAAAACCCAAATCAGGTGTTTATTAAGAATCATCCTAGTGATAGTATCATTGGTGATGTAAACCAACCTGTAAGGACTAGAAGTTCCTTAAGAAATGAAGTAAAACATCTAGCATTTATTTTTCCCAATTAGAACCTAAAAGCACTGATGAAGCTTTAGGTGATAATGATTGGATCAAAGCAATGCAAGATGAACTAAATGAATTCGAAAGGAATAAAGTCTGGACCTTGGTTAAAAGACCTAAGTAAACTTTTGTTATTGGAGTAAAATGGGTTTTCAGAAATAAATGTGATGAAAATGGAATCATAGTAAGAAATAAAGCTAGACTTGTTGCTAAATGATATAATCAGCAAGAAGGAATAGACTATGAAGAAACCTATGCTCCAGTAGCTAGACTTGAATCTATCCGTATTCTACTTGCCTTTGCAGCATTCTTTAATTTCAAACTTTTCCAAATGGATGTGAAATGTGCTTTTCTTAATGGTTATGTTCAAGAGGAAGTTTTTGTTGAACAACCTCCTGGCTTTGAAGATATAAAACATCCGGATCATGTTTTTAGACTTACCAAAGCTTTGTATGGTCTTAAACAAGACCCACGAGCACGGTATGATAGACTCACTGGATTTTTGCTTCAAAATAACTATGTTAAGGAAAATGCAGATCCAACCCTTTTTATAAATAAAGATAAGAAAAATGTTTTGATTGTTCAAATTTATGTTGATGACATTATATTTGGTTCAACTCAACAATCTTTGACTGAATCTTTTGCACGTCTAATGAAATCTGAGTTTGAAATGAGTATGATGGGTGAGTTAACATTTTTTCTTGGTTTTCAAATTTCTCAAAAACCAGAAGGAACCTACATATATCAACATAAGTATATTAAAGATCTTCTCAAAAAGTATGGTTATGACAACACTAAGAGTATAAGTACTCCCATTGGTACCTCAAACTCTTTAGATCTTGATGAAGCCGGGAAACCAGTAGATGAAACATCTTTTAGAGGTATGATAGGAAGTCTACTTTACTTAACAGCTAGTCGACCAGACATAATGTTTTCAGTATGCTTATGTGCAAGATATCAATCCAATCCTAAGGAATCTCACTTAAAGGCAGTAAAAAGAATTTTTCGCTACCTTAAGGGAACCATGGATCTAGGATTATTTTATACTTCTGGAAATTATTTTGTTTTAAAAAGATTTTCTGATGCTGACTTTGGTGGATGTAGAATGGATAGAAAAAGTACATCTGGAACATGTAATTTCTTAGGAGATTATTTAGATTCTCGGTCCTTTAAGAAGCAACATTCTGTAGCACTTTCCACTGCTGAAGCTGAATATGTAGCAGCTGGAAGTTGTTGTGCACAAGTGTTGTGGATGCAACACACACTCACAGACTATGGCCTGAGTTTTTCTAAAACTCAAATTTTGTGTGATAACATGAGTTCCATTGCTCTCAGTAGGAACCCTGCACATCACTCCCGTGAAAAACACATAGATATTAGGAATCACTTTCTTAGGGATCACACACTTAAATGAGATATTATTCTTAAGTTTATCAGAACGCAAGATCAACTTGCTGATATTTTCACAAAATCCTTGCCTTCTGATAGATTTGAATATATTAAACAGAAGTTAGGAATGATAACCGTAAGGTAATCTTTCTTAATTAACTTTCTGTTGAAAAAGTCTCCTTACAGTAATAAACTCCTTTTCATAGGGGGAGTACATTTGATTGTTTGTTTAACAAAGTTTTTCAAAAAAAAAATTTCAAACTTTTCGGAACGAAGATTTCCAATATGGAACTTCCGGAACTAAAATTTTCAAAATGGACATTCTTATACAGAATACTTCTGGAATGGAAGTGTTCGTATTAAAAATTTCCGGAATGGAAAATTACGTACTGGCAGTTTCATAACCAGATTTTTGTATTGATTTTTTTTTCGTAATGTGTTTTTCGTATTGACTATTCCGTAATGAGTTTTTCGTACTAAGTTTATTTTCCATAGTGAAGCTTTTGCGAACTCTGTCTTCTCATAATAAAGTTTTGTTTCCACATTCATTTTTATATTACCTATTACGAATAATCCTCCTAAGCTAATCCGAAAGGTATGACTACCTTACTCATGTTTTTGTAGTCATATTTTACTTGCTGGCATTTTCTTGTATTATGTTTTCGAATTATAGTTTTCTTAATTCCTTGTTTTAATAAAAACCTCAAAAAGATCGGATTCAAGTTTTCAATCGTCAGATCTGATCTCAGCTTCTCCCAACCGTTAGATCAACCGAGGAAGCTGAACCATCGTTCCATTGCCTATATAAAGGGGACCCAATTACTCGTCCCACATCGTTTTCAAGCTCTCACGTCCCGAATCTCTGCCCCTCTGTTTTAAAGCCATTCCAAACTTCAGATTTCTCCATTCTGAACTACTCAGAGAACTTCAGATCCGAATGTCTGTGGAGTTAGCATCTCAAGAAATGTCATCTACTAAACCTATTTCTTAATGGTTAGTTTATAGAGAAAGGTTAGTTCATCCGGATTTCTTCAACAACTATGATTCTCTTATTTCAAAGAACATTAAGTTGAATGGCTGAGAAGATGTTGCTATATCCAAACCGGGGACTCAATACGATGTTTTTACAGAGTTACTTGTTGAGTTCTATGAAACAGTTTCCTTCTGCCAGGAAGATAATAGGGAAAACTTTTCTTTCAAGTCATATGGTAAGACCTACAAACTTTCTTATACCAAGGCAGCAAGCTTGGTAGGGTTGTCATATGAAGGAGAAGCCGAATTTATTTCTCATGTATTTCCGGACTCTAAGGGTAGATTCGACAAGGAAAAAGCCATTGAAACTCTCGGACTGGCTGATGATAAGGCTCCGAGGATTTCATGTCTATCTACAAATTTCCGGATTCTGGAGTTATGGGTACAAGGGCTTATCGTACCGAGGAAAGGTGATAAAGACAGCCTAAAGAAAAGTGAGATCTATATCTTAGATTTTCTGATAAATATAAGGAAGTTTAACTTCTTGAGGAACATTCTTATAACCATTGAGAATCTTAAGAAAGGAAATCTCAGAGCACAAATCGTAATGTACCCAGCAATATTATCAAAGTTGATAGTTCGGTGCCTAGAATCTTTCAAGGAAGCCTGCAGATCTAAGCCAAGGGTTTGTAAAATTTTGTTGGTTAGTGATGACACCCTTAAGAGGATGGATGTGGCTTTCAACAAGGAGATTGGTGAGTTCGTTGATTTTCCTAATCAAGAAGAAATGGTTCCGAAGGCTGCTGAACCGGAATCATCCAAACCAGTAAAGAAAAGAAAGTTGAAGGAAGCTGCAGCTGAAGTCGAAGATCCTAAGTCTAAGGAAGCTCAAACCGCACCTCCCAAACCAAAGAAGAAGAAGACCTATCCTGATGAGGTTGTTGCGAATTGGAGAGCAGATAAAGAGAAAAGGAAAGAAGGGGATCCGCAGTTCGGATTGGACCCTGCGGAAGCTAAGGCATTAAAGGAGAGAACTACTGATGAGCTTGAAAAACAAGCAAAGGAGAAGAAGCTCAAGAAAAATATGACAGAAGCCAAGGCAGTCCAAGCATTGTTAATGTTTAATGAAATTGTATCCGGAAGCATCCCAGTTCAAAGATCTTTCTCCCTAGAATCTCTACCTGAGACTCCAGGAAGAAACCTTGATTTTTAGGAAGAGACTATAGCTGAGCATGTTGAGAAAATCGAGCAGATTCAGCAAGTGGGTGAGGAAGAAGAAGTTTTTGAAGGAAGTGGTGAAACATGAGATCTTTTGAAACAAGTGGATGATTATAAAGGATCGCCTTCGGAACATCTATCACTCCGAACTTCAGAGGCTGAATCCTCTAAGTTAGTAACTCCAAAGAAGGATAAGAATGAGGAAGATGTTGTTCAGAAAGTTGTTGATGAGATTGTTCAAGTGTCTACTGGTGAGCAAGAAACTCCTGATCAAGAATCAATTCCGAAAAAAGACAAGGGAAAGCAACTTCTTGCTGAAACTATGAAATCAGTGGCTACCAAGAAAAGAGAGTTTGGTGATTCATCTAAAAGGAAGTTGGAGCTTATTGAGGAAGAAAACTCTCCAAGCAAGATTTTAGATTCGGAGACATCCTCGTTGGGGCATGATTTTGTTGTCCAGTCCTTAAAAAAGTTGGTGGGAAAAATTATGACCTTCTCTAGTATTGACTCTAGATGTCAGATGCTCCAACATGCGTAGAATCAGAAAACTGACTCCGTATCTATGGTTATGGACAAGTGCGTTGAGATTGAAGCTCAGTTCAAAACCTTCTTTGTTGGTTACGAAGCTCATAGAAAATATTTCAAGAGGATGACAAATTGGTCGAAGAAGACTGTGGAAGAGATGAGATTGTTCGATGAGTTTCAAGACAATGTTAAAGATGCTTTTGAAACCGAGGACAAGAAGATAAATGAGTTAACTACATCTTTTTAAGAGAATCTGACAGAAGAAAAGAACTTCCGGATTCATGAAGTGAGAGATCTGAATGGGAAGCTAAATTCCGTTTCTCAAAACTGGAAGTTTGAAAGGGATCATCAGATTGATTTTGAAGAATGGATGAAGGCTCAGGAAGAAAAGATCAAAGCTCAGGACGAAAAGCTAAAAGCCCAGGAAGAAAAAATTGAAGCTCAGTCCGCAAGAATAGTTTTCTTAGAGAAGAAAGCTGAAGAAGATCATAAAGACCTAAAGAAAATCAAGACTATTCTAAAGGGGCTCATTTTAAAGGAAAAAGATCTGAAATAACCAAATCCGATCTTTTTGTTGTAATTTTTTCTTTGTTGTTGAGATTTCAAACCTAATGAAATTTGTGCCTCTCGTTTCTTTTGTTGTCATTACTAATTTTTCAGGTACTTTGTTATTTTTTCCATTCCCTCCAATTCTTTTTGAAAATCACAAAGGGGGAGAAGGAAAAGATCCTTAAGAAAAAGAAGAACTCTAATAAGAGTTTATTAAAGGGGGAGAAGAAAAAGATCCTTAAGAAAAAGAAAAACTCTAATAAGAGTTTGTTTAAGGGGGAGGTTTTTCATTAAATAAGACATTCTTATTTATCACTCCGGAAATCTGAATACGATCCTTAGAGTTCCAAGCCTAAGGGGGAGTTAGTCGTATTCATCAATATCCTTAAAGAAAAGGGAGATAAGCCTTAATGTTTTTATTTCTTATTAGAATTTATTTTTCATAAGGATGTTTGTGCTTTCCAAAAAGGGGGAGATTGTTGAGTCAATAAGGTTTTCCTTATGACATTTCCATTCCTTCTTGTTTTGAAAATCACAAACACCTTATCTTTAGAAAAATTGCTTTTATAAGTAAAATTTCTTTCTTAAAGAAAATTTATTTTATAAGGAAAATTGCCTTCTTTAGGAAAATTGCTTTTATAAGAAAAATTTCTTTCTTATGGAAAATTGCTTTTATAAGAAAAATTGCTTTCTTAAGAAAAATTTCTTTTATAAGGAAATTCGCTTTCATAAGAAAAATTATCCTTATCTTATTTTCATGCATATTTTTCTTAAGTATTAGATTCAGATTCATTTTCTCGGAATCGTTGAAACTTTGTTATTAAGCATTCTATTTTAGGATTCAGATTCTGGATAAGAACTATAAGGAAGTTTCATTCCGAATTCCGGATATGAACTCTGACTAAGTTCTATTCCAGATTCAGGATACGAATTCTGAAGAATAATTCTCATTACGAATTCCAATGAAGAATTCTCATTACTAATTCTAATGAAGAAATCCCATTCTGAAATCCCATTACGAATTCTAATGATGAATTCTCATTACGAATTCTGATGACGAATTCTCATTACGAATTCTGATGAAGAATTCTCATTACGAATTCTGATAACGAATTCTCATTATGAATCCTGATGATGAATTCCCATTACGAATTCTGATGATGAATTATCATTACGAATTCTGATGAAGAATTCTCATTACGAATTCTGATGACGAATTCTCATTACGAATTCTGATAACGAATTCTCATTACGAATCCTGATGATGAATTCTCATTACGATTTATGATGACGAATTCCTATTCCGAATTCTCATTCCGAATTCACCTATTAAACAGAATTTGAGTATCTTTTTTTTATAAACTCAGAATTAATTCAGACTCCGAATAATATCTTTGTTAGACTCCGAACTTCTATATTACTTACATTTCTATAATTTTTCTACTCTTTATTATTGTTCCTTACACTCCGAACCTTCACTCCGACGTTTTCATTCCAAACTTTTATGTTAGAGTTTAAAACGATGTCGTACATTCTGTTACACTTGTTTTGTTATAAAACGATGTCGTTTGTTTTGTTATAGACTAACCGTTGTCTAAGTGAAACGTGTACAGGTCCCTCTGATATTTAAGGAAAATATGACCGTTGGAGAAGGAGCCGACCTTACCTATAAATAGGAGCTCATTTGAAAGAGCTCGTTGCTGAAAAATGATGAAAAAGTGCTAAAAGGCTGACCAATTTTCTTGAAGTGATTTCTAGAGAGAGAGGCTCTTATTAACTCTCAATGCTTCGTGCGACTCCAAATGTTGGTTATTACATTCGAGGGCTTCCGGGGATAGGAAGACAGAGGTTCCGACTACCTTAAAGTTTGAGGGCTTCCTTGTTGAGGAAGACATAGGTTGCCAACTACCTTGAAGTTGAGGGCTTGTGGGGATAGCAAGACAGAGACTCTGATCTTCATATCGAGGGCTTACCCTGGTGTGGGTAAGACAAACTTGCTTGAAAGTATAAATCAAGGGACATTTATCCATGGTTATTGGATACCCTTCTCTTTGGGTTAAAAGACTTATATCTTGTTACTAGTAGTTCTACTACTTGTTTTTTATTCCGCTGCATTTTGTAATATAAGGAAATTATAACTTTTTTATACTTCCTTACTTGTACTCTGTTTCATTTAGATTCTATACGCTTTAAGGTAGAATCTCATATTTTAAGCTTTTGTTAAGTTTCAACTTCCGGAACCATATTTCCGGAACCTACGTTCGGAATCTCTTTCCAAGTTCGCTTTTGGAATTAGAGTTGTTGTGAATCTACTTAGTTTAACTTTGTGAAACTTAGCCCTTTCCTTCTCTTAAGGAAAACATAGTTATTCTTAACTAACTTTAAAGGTTCCAAAGGAATTTTTAAAGTATAAAATTCACCCCCCTCTTGTATATTGAGCATCTACATCACTATTTCGATCCTACACTTTAATCATCCTTAAAGGATTCTACTTCAATGTTGTAAACAATGTATCACACATGATACAAGTTCTTTGAACATTCAAGATTAGTGCATCAATCATCTGATTTGTAACAACATGGAGTATTGCCCAAGTGAGGCATAAAATGCTATGAATCCATAAAAATTCTCCAGCATCATCACTTAAACCAATCTCCATTCGCTTAGGAGTTCCTTCTTCATTTTTACCATTATTGACACCTGTTGACAACCAATAAAACTTATACCCAAATTTATCCTATAAATCTCCCCCATTTTATTTTGTTGTCAGTTCCTTAAATCTTCTCTAAAAATGAATGTGTCATTGTCAAAATGAGAATCTTCTCTCTCCCCTTAGTTCTTTCTCTTCCCTAGATTTTCATTTCACTTCCATCCCGCTTATTGAAAAGAAATACATTGTTCATGGTTGAGAGGGTATCATTCCATACTTATTCAATGTGCCATCAATCATTTCACTGTAAGTCTACATAATCAATTCTTAGTGTAGAAAACCATAATATTTTATCTAGATAACAAAGTTTTACATTACCAACTGAATATGACACCTCATGAGACGAGAACTAATGTACTTGTCTTCAGGGGATTTCCAATTTCATTATAAGCTTAGAATAATAAGATTGATATGAAATAATAAACCAAAAACTCTTGCACTCTCTCCAATAAAGGATAAAAAACATTCAAGTGCTATTGGGAGGACAAGTGTCCATGGGGAACTTTCATTCTTCTTAATCCACTGATTAAATTTGTTACACCCCATTTATATAATGATCATTATTGTATGTAACAAAGGAAGAGAGATTTAGAAATATCATAACTTTTCCAATGACTTGATCTTCTGAAAATATTTATAGTAATTGAATTTTATACCAACAGATGTTGATACTGATTGATATAATAACTCTGAAAGAATCTTCATGTGTCTCCACCTCATGGGATCACTTCTCATCACTAAATATCTAGTTTTCCCCCTGAGATCTTTCCTCTCCATTAATTCCTTCTATGATAAGATAAAATAAAATAGAAACAGATTTAATGGAATACGGTGGATCCTCCTTGCTTCATCAATGTGAACAACAAGGTTGAGATGATCTCCTCAACAATGATTCTCCATTCTTCAAAATTTCACAAATGATCTTCAACGATGATTGTGATTGTGTGGTCCTAAATATATCATCCATATAATTGTGTGTGAATATTCTTTCTTCAAGTTATTTCAAAGGAGAATAATATCCTAGTTCAAATTTCATCATCTTGAGGAATTCTTGTTTGGATGAGTAATTTTAAATAATCTTCAGACAGTGTGACATTACATGTTGGACCTCACACAAAAAACATCTTTTTCATCATATAGAATATTATTTTTGTATTTAGAACTAGAATTATCCTGCACATCTTCCATTTTCCTCATTCTTTCTAAATATTTTGGCAAAACAACTAGTATATACTTAGGGTCTGAGGCACCAATATTGGATCTTCTATATCGATTCTTCTGAGTGGTATCCTTCTTAGTAGTTCTTTGGGATACACCACCATTCACCTTCATGGATTTAGAATCCAAGGACTTCTCAACTTTGGGTACCTAATGAAATGAACATGAACCATTCTTTATAAGGATTATAAATCTTCTTTTTGATATATAGTTCTTTCTATGGGGATCTATCTTCCACACTCTTCTTCTTATTCAACCTAGCCATGGTGATATGTACCTCCTCACTTTTCTTCATCCATAATTATTTAGAGTTTTTCTTCCAACCTGCACTTTTTTTAGTTAAAAATTTAGAAATGTCAGTACTAGTCGTTATGGATAGTACCTTATTCTTGGCTACCTGTGATAGATCAATTAGTTAATCCACGATCCTCTAATTACATGTGGAAGGTATTTTGATACTATAATCCTCCAGTGAGCATTCTTTATTTGAATACATTATTTCCTTCTTTTGTGTAGACTCAATAAGTGTCTTCTCAAGATTGGTCTACTTTGCTTCCAATTCTAGACAAATCTTATTATTGATGACTTCCTGGTATTCAATCATAGTCATCTTCTCTTCACAAGCATTCTTTAATCATTAAATATCATCTTCATGCATCTTAACATTGTTTTTCAATAAAGAGTAATGTTCTTTGATCTTCTTGGAGTCTTTTTCTAAATATACCTCTTTGAATTCATTTCTCTTTTCTTGCTCATCTTCAAGTGAATGGATCTTATCTTTTATATCCTTGTTTGTAGACCCTTTTTCTTCAACATATTTGATCCACTTTAAAGAATTTACTTCAAATCTCCTCTTTGTTTCTTTAAAGGCTCCAACTTTTCTGGAGATATTTAAAAATTCAATAATTTTTTCTGGTAATCCTTTTTACAAAACATCAGTTTTTCTCCCAACTAAGTGACATTTTCCTGCATGCATTGAAATACTCCACAAACAAGGGATGTACTTTCTTCAAGAATACTATGAAAAATCATTTTTAATATATTAACTGATATTTCTTGAGATTTTGTAACTTTCACATCTATATAGGGAGTCACATAAGGAATACCCATCATGGTATATTCTTGAAATATCTTAGGATAAACATCAAAGATTACCTCTTTCATGTTACCAAATGCATTGGAGATCTCTCTCATACTCACCCGCCATAGTTTTATCATAGAACAACCCATATGAGTAACCACTTCCCAAGAACCATAAGATGATCACAACAAATAAAACAAGCATAATGGAAAGATAAAATTTCCACATTCAATCACTGTATAACATTTCAAGATTTTGATATAATCAATGCTTTCTAAAAACCATTTTCAATATAATTGGAAACATTTAAGAATGAAGGTTTTGAATCAAAGTGTCCCATACCACATTGAAACTTTTAAAGGAATTAAAATTTTTATACTTTAATGTCCATATAAATGAATCCTTAAAACCATTTTAAAAAATGGACATTAATGATAATGATTCCAAAAAATATATCTTCAAAACATTCAAAATGTTTTTTTAGTGAAACAATATCATAAAATATAATAAACACGTGAATAAAAATACATACTGAATAACATCAAAAAAAGATTACAATGTCATGAGAATAAAGAGATTCATGATATAACTTGTAAAAGGGTAGTATATACACCATATAGGATAATAAAGGTGCATAATGTCAAGATATGTATCAATGAATGGAGATTGAGACATATTCCATTACAGAGATTGTATAATTAGATTAAGGATAAATCAATGACATAATTATGTGTGAAAAATATAAATAAACCCAATATAAGATGATATTAAGTGTAAGATAATCACAGTTTTTTTCTAGGTGACGTTGGCTTGAACTCGTGTTCTTTGGATTGTCATCCATGATTTTGTGGCTGCGTTGTTGGGGTGGAGGTCGACGTGGTTGGTCCAAGATGATTGTATGTTGGAGACCTTTTTGGTTTTTTTATTCTTGTAATGGTGAAAGGGTTTTATGAGTTCTGTTGGTACAGGGGTGCACTCGGTCTTTACCACACAGATCAGGCCCCAAAGGAAGTTCTAGAACTTAATGTTCATCATTACAGAGATTTATGGATTTGGATGTTGAGAGGGTATGTATTTTTACATCGGCTTAGGCCTATGATTTGATACAAAACACTTGGTTTCCATTCAGCGTTGCACTGGTGGAGAGCCTTTTCATGATCAATTACGGGGGAGGGGTAGCTCTATGTTTTCAGCTAGGGTTATCTATCTAAACCTTCAGGTTGTGATTTATACTATGTCAATGATGTATATTTGGGTTTCCTCTATTCTTCCCTTAAAAGGGGTTCATTTTTAATTAAAAACATTGAAGGCCTTCAGGCTGTTGGATGGAATTTTTACCCAATGAATGGAAATGGGGTTACAGAGTTCCCTTACCTCGCGTCCAACGTGACTCGTTCGTTCTTTAATATATTGAATAATAAACTAAAATTAATTTCTAATTACTTCATATCCTTTTTAAAATTTATTATTATTTTTATATCACTTATAACATTGTTATAAACATTACATAATCATTTGAGTTAATAACGGACATTTTTGTCGATATTTGGTACTTGAGTAAAAAAAGAACTTCTTATAATTACACGTTGTCTATGTGGTCAAAAGTAAATTATCTTTAGAATGATATTAATGATTTAAATATCATATATATATCCTATATATTCAGTATTTATATGTATTTAAAATAGTTCATAACATTTGGAGATAAGAAATGAATTGCACCATTCATGGAGACGGTAAGCCATACGTATGCATGAAAGCTACTTTTATTTATATTTCATATTGAATGAAATAAAAACTTAATGATACATAGGTATATTATAATTATTGTATAATATCATATATAATTTCATTAACTCTATCCTTTATATGTTACACTTATGGCAGGAATGAGTTATATCACTTTGAGGGGGTAGTAGTCCGCACTACCTCAAATGAAATTATCGTATTTACCCATTATGGAAAACACAAAGTTATGATATAAATGAAAATAAAAAATAATAGTGACAATATAAATATAATATATATAACATGTAAATATAGTGTCATTGTAATGGCCACTATGAGAGGCGACAAGATAAAATTGAACAATCATCGTTTGGTGAGGTAGTAGTTCACCGTTCACAGAAATAGTATGTTCATATCCATTAGATAAAGGTGTGTAGAATTATTGTTAGAATCCTTCTCATAAAAAAGCCTAGTATATTTAAGAACTATTGTTTTTATAAAATAATAGAATATATAGAGTTTATGGGGTTGGAGAAGGAAAGTAAAATAAAAAAACTTGTGAGAAGATGTTGCCTTTAAATCGGGTAACTTCTTTTGATTTAAGCCAAAGGGGCTATCTTGAATTGCCTTATGCCTAGGGGAAGGATTATAGGAGGAAGATAAGTATGTTGGGAGATTCTTTGGCTAGAGTTTGGATGATCCAAGGGTCTGGAGAGATGTAAGTAATGAGTTAGAGGTGGTGGCCTTTTATAAGAGGGAGGGGGGATCTTTAGGAATGTTTGAAAGTATTATTTTATTATAAACTTATTTTCAGTTTCAAAAGGTCTAAAACTTATTTAATTGTAAAATAAGGTGCATATAAGTCTAAATAATATCACCCAATAATAATTCTATAGGTTTTTGATATTTTTTAATCCTTATCATTTTTATTTAACACTTTGTTAACTTATTTAACTTTTACCATGTCCTCTTATATATTCATATTATATGGTTAATATATTAAATATAAAATGAACAGAGAACAAAAAGGGATATTTTATGAAATTTTAAACCTTATTTAAGTCATTTGTCCTAATATTTTATTTTTGGGATTATTTTATCTGGTTAATTAAATATTCATTATTTTAAAAACTCATTTATCTAATTTCTAAATTATTCATATCAAGACATTTAAAAAATCAATAAAAACTTGGTTCTTTCTAAAGAACATTATTAATTCAAATATAACAAGTAATTATTATTTCTTAAATTCTTAGATGCCATAAAAAATTTCAAGATGTATTTATTTTAATATTTATAATATAATTTATTTGAACCCATTATTAATGAAGCAATTTCCGCATCACCGTTCTGTTATAATTAAGTTTATCTATTTAATGTTTAAAAATTATAAATAAAATACCATGATGTGGGAAATATTTTCATCTTTAAAATGAGTATTTATAGTTGAATATATCCTTTATATTACCCTATATACAATTTTTTTACTAAAATAAGTACGTTTATGTTATTTTGTCCTTACATTAAATTAATTAATATAAAATGTCCTTATCACTCCCATGTGGCAGTATGGGGTCTTAAAATTGACCCAATGATTCCCTGGGATGGAAATATATCATCCAACAGGGTTAGGAAAAGTGTAAGGCTAATGTAATATTATTATAATTTTATTTTTTACCCTTATTTACTAGATTTACCCTCTAACCATGCTAAATAAAATATTTACTAAAGTAAATATTCATAATTTCTAAAAATATAAGTTACCTATTTACACAATTTTGACCTCCTATTTAAATCTATGGAATTACTTTTTAAAAATTCAAAACACATAAGTGGAAGAAATTAATTTTAATTTAATTTTCGTTGTTAACACCAAAAATCATGTTTTTAAGAAATAAAAACTATCAAAAGATTAAACTTTCTTAATTCCAATTTAACAGTAAAATTACATAAATTGACCATAATTGGATTAAATGATCAAAATATAATACAATTACACTTTAAAACCAATAAAAATAACAATTTGACTATATAAATATATTATATTAAAAGCATGTTTTGAATTAAAAAGATGTATTTTTCACTATTCATAAAAATTGAACCTTATCAGAAAAATACCAAAAAAATAACCAAAGTAAATTTTTATGTCCCAATTCTAAATAAGAAGTTTATTTTTTCAAATGAAACATATAAAAGTGAAAAAAACTACATTTAAAAAGGTTTCATCATCAAAATGTGGTAAATCGTCCTTCTAAAGAATATTAGTGTATTTATGATTAAAATTGGATCCACTATTATTTTAAGCCTCTAAAATTTATTGGATAAATGTAAATAGAATTAAAGAACATGTATAATCATATTTTATATTGTTATGTTCATTCCCTCTCATACAACTTCTAGGCATTAACTACCATTTAAAATAATAATAAAATTATTATTTTTTTGGTATAACTCAGAGTTGTGTGCAACATATTATTTCAAAGAAACCCAATGTTGTGTGTTGAGTACACTATCAGATATTGAATACCCTTGAATGTAAAATTAATATTTAATTCAGAAATATTAATAAATAAGAAAATTTCATGTTCTTTATTTTCCTGTGATGTTATAGATATTATTGGTAAATTATCAAAATCATTATGAACCATCATAAGGTATTTGAATAATAACCATTAATGGAATAAGAAAATATCTGGGGGTCTTTATTTAGAAACCTTGTAAGTGATTTTTCATGAATATGTGATTTCCCACAATTTGTTTTCTTCAACTATTATTTTTGGTTTTAGTTAATAAGGGGAACTATAAGGAACTGATAGAACAATGATTATGATAGAAGACATGTTAATAAGAAACCAATTATGATAATAAATAGAGGGAAGGATATTTTTATTATGGATAGTCATTAATCTAGATTTATGATTATGAAAATTCACCTTAAACAACTCTTGTAATCAACAAATATGAGAAGGAAAATGTTAATTGAGAGATTAGGTTGTGAAGACCACTTATGAAGGATGATTTATTTTTTATATGCCATGACTATGGGAAGAACCACCCATGTTATTTTCATAGAGTAAGATTAAGTTGTTTTGAGTGTGGAAAGGAAGGAAAAAATCATGTAATTTGTAATGAAATAATGAAATTTTTAGTTGATGAAATAGATAAAAATAATGTTCTCCCTAAGGTATCATTAACGATTGAATGGTTTAATGAGAGAATGTACGGGAATTATGAAAATATGTTTTCTAGGGAGAAATTTTTTAAATAAAATCGACAAGGTTTTACGACCATTGTTACTGTTGTTGATGATTAAGAGACTATGAATAACATATGAAATGTATGACCTATTATAATTGAATTATTTATGTTAAATGTGAGAATCATGAATAAATTGAGGTTGATGAATGGTGATAAATTATTCATAATTAATATTTTAGGAAAATCTTGTTATGGAATAAGATAATGAATCCTAGTTAATGGTTAAAGAATACAGTGGAATGATTGAAGTGTTTGTGTTTTGTAATTCAAGAATTATGTAATATGAATCATGAAATGAATAATGGTTGTTCTGTAGAAATATTTAATTAAGGATTTGAAAGAATATGTGCAATGGTAATGATGATATACAAATGTGATTTCATGGAGAGTTCCCATTTTATGGAAAACACATGTTTAAGGGAAGATAACCATGAATATTATTATGATATAGAGACATGGTGATTAGTTTTATTCAAGAGATGGTTGATATGGATAAAGTAAATTGGGTAGTATTTATGATATAAGAACTGATTAATGATTTGTAGAAATAGTTGTTATATTATCCCTAATTTAGTTTAAAACATTTGAGATTTATGGAATATATTTAATAATCATTGGTTTTATTTTAGTAATGAAAAATCCTACTTGATTTCATTGAGGTTCTATGTTAATTCTGGTTATTACTGTGCATTAGGAGAATATATGAACATGGTATTCAAATATATGGAATGTAACCATTAAAATATACATAATGATACTTCTGGGATTTATTTTAATTTTATTTTGGGAAATTTAGTAATCTTTTTTGAAAATTTTTAATTTTGGATTGGTTATAAGGTTAACAAATTTTGGAATGGAATAAGTTAATCATTGACGAGGTTTTATAGATTAATTTATTTATTCCCCATAATAATATTATTGCATATTGAATAATTTATTCTAAACATTTTGTTTTTTTATAATAACTTGAGATAAAAGGATAGAATTTCCATTATTTTATGGATATTATTATTCATTAGTTCTTTTGTCATGATAAATTCTTCTCTTAGAGTAAGTGATGATGTGGGAATTGACCAATGTACAAAAAAAGGATAAGATTTTTTCATATAAAATAGAACGATGTAAAGTAAATATATCATCTAGTTAACATTATTCAACTTTGATAAATGGATATTGAAAGGAAATGTTATAAATTTCATTTCATTTTTGATAAAAGAATTGTCTTTTCACTTATCATGGATTTATGTATTTTTGGTCCTTAACATTATCCTATTAATGTTCTCTATCACTCTCTATCAGTATTTGAGCATTAATTTTCTCTTCAATGTCAACATTTTCACTTTCCACTAATTTTCTCCAACATGGAAGCCAAATTATTTGTTATTCTGGGTAAACCTCACCTTTTCCTTTCTCTCTTTTCAGGAGGATTTTTTATTAACAATTATTACGATGTCAGTTTCACACAAAGTGATTTTAAAATGTTAAACCATTGATTATTGATAAAAAGATCAAATTGAGAGGAAATATTTTTATTTAAATGTGAAAAATGCAACAAAATTATATTTTAGGAATTATTGTTTCATATAACTTCAATTTCTACAAAATCATGTGCTAAATACTTCATCGAGCTTTTAGAAAATGTGACATACTATTAAAAAAGAATTCTATAATATTTTAGTTATCGTATATCTGTTGGAATGGTTTTTATGAATACTATTAACTAAATTATGAAAATATATGGTTTAAACATTTATATAATATGAATTATTTGGTGAATAATTAATTTAAAAAGAAAATAAAAACTAATTAAAAATAATGGAGATCTATTTCTGAAAAACTAATTTAGGCGTACAAGCGTATTTTATATCTATAAATTAAAAAATATCAAAATTTTTGAATGAAGAAAATTTATTCTATAAATTATATATTTGTTAAATTATTTAGCAATCGTATAATATGTTTTCAATGTATGAGATAATAAGATATCCTCTTTTATGCAAAAAACTACATTTCTTTTCAATTTTGTGCATATTTAATTTATTTTAAAATTTATTTTTTCAAATTGAGAAATTTAAATAGAAGATTAAATTCATTTTTAAAATAATTATATAAAAATTATCACATAGTGAATTTTTTATAATTTTCTGAAAAGATAAAATTTTTATTGAATAGTGAAAAATTCTACTTTTTTTTTTCAATTATCATTTCGTTTAAAAAAATTCAAAAGTTAAAAATTATTTCAAGATTGTTTTAAAATTATTATTAGTTTAAATATATATTTATTAATATAATTTATATCAATGGAATCTATTTCATATTTGATTTTTATCTAAAAACGTTTTAAACTTTTGAATATTTTTTCTTTCAAAAACTGATTTCTCCACTCATCCACAGGTTAAATTTTAATTTTAATTTTTCTAATTCTATGAATTGGAATTTATAAATTTTCTTTATATTGAAAATAATAATAATTTATATTTTATTATTTTATAAAATTAATTTTTTTTCAAATGTAATATTAAAAATAGTGAAAATTAACAATTTTGGTTAAGGATTAACTGGGTTTACTAGGGGTTAAACTAAAAGGATAAAGTGTAAAATGACCTAGAAACTCGTATAAAACCCATTTTATGGAAATATTTAGTCAATAAAGGATTTATTTGTCTATAATATCCCATTTTAGATCCTATTACAATGTAAAAAACGTGTATACACTTTATTGTTTTCTAAAATTCATGTGTGTCCATTATCCCCAATTATGAAAGGCCCCAACCTATCCTCCAAACGTTACAATAACATAACCATTTTGTTATGACAATACCAACATAAATAAATTCAAAAATTCCATTTAATCATCATATAATACTTATTTTTATCATAAATACAACATACGAATGCTTTAGGTTAAACCTGAAACGGTTTTCGGAATAAGAGGTAATGTTTTTAACTATTTGTTTTTGTTTTACTTCTTCGCATATCCCCTCCATATCTTCTAAAACATTGATTATATAATATCACCAATATATACCATTTAATTTGATGTTATTGTTTTAACGTAATAATTTATATCTCTTTATTATTCCATAAAATGGGAAATGAAACATTTGATTGTGTGTGTGGCGGACTACCGCCCTACAAACTAATATTATTAGTTTCCCATCACCACCTTACATAGATAGATATAATGACGTATTTAATAAATAAATATAAGATATTAATGGTGTTATTATTCCTGTACATTTATAATACAACATCTATTTTCTTACCTTGCAACCCGTTGGAAAACAATAACGCCGCTCACGTGGACATCAAACAATAGCCGTGTGAACCCATGTGATGTGTTTTTTCATTTACATTTACTTGTACAATAATAAGTATAGATTTACTGACTATATATTATAATTTTGAGATAATTTTACATTTTATATTTTTATATCTCAAATACTTTCTTAAATTCCATTTCTTTGGTGATATGATAGCATCATTCTTGTGTATGACATTTTATCTCCTTGAAAAGTGATGTGAATCGTTTTTCAAAAACGCTTTCAATTTATGGTAATTAGGGAAATATTAATGAATATATGTGATATTTATGACATAAAAAGTATTATATAAAATTAATATATTATCTACCTTCCCTATGTATCATCCATCAATAAAATAGAATCTGTATTCATATGTATGTATGACCCACTATCTCCAAGAACATTGTATTTAATTTAATATCTCTAAAATAATGTATTAATATTATACATATATACTAGATATATATATATATATATTATATTTATATAATTTTTAAAATTATATATATTATTTAACCATGATCAATGTAGTAGGACTGAAAATAACAAATCAAAATATACATGAAATAGAAAGCAATTATTACGTGAAACGTAATTTTAACACGGAATTATTAATAAACCTATAATAAAATGGTTTCATAAGTAATTTATATATATTATTATATATATGAGTATGGTTTGTAAAATATCTATAATCATATATTAGTTTTTATCACATATGATAGAAGTCGAGAGTTAATGTAATAGATTTCTATTCTCTCTTTTATTTATAGGTGACATATTCCATATTCACCACTTTTTTATTTTATGTGGCATATATAAATACCCTTTGAAATTATATATAATGAATAACATTTTTTAATGAAATTAAAATTTTTATTTGAAATTATTCTTTATGGGGTCTTATGATTCTATCAATTACCAACGTTTTATGGGATTTTTGTCTCAAATTGCCTTCTTTGGGACATAAGTTTTGTTATGAACCTATATTCTACAATTAAAAATATATACATCCCCATTGAAGTGTTATATCATGAATTTATTTATTATAATCACATTAAAAGATTCATATTATGTTATTCTTTAATGGTTATATTATTCAACGGACAACAAAGTGGTAATGGTTTGATATTAAAATCTCATTATTTATTTGGATTGTTTTTTATTATGCTTTCAATGATGAAATCCTATGATATATTTCTAAATAAAATTATAAATTTTAATATCCTCTTATTATTTAATGAAAATATAGGTTTCCCATTCATTTTACTCTATTTTATCAAGAGAAATATTTTTAAAATCACCTTTATTTCAATATTCTGTCAAAAACCCATTTTCTTCCAAATCCATGCTTTCAAAAATTATTTTCAATTTTTTTTGCATTTCAGAAGAATATATTAAATAAAATGTTACCAATATTTATTTTTTAGGTTTTTTTAAAATTATTCTTTATTTTTTCAAAATAAGGACCATTTCTATTTTATTGAAAATATGAAAGGAATATTTATTTAATCATGTACGACAAGAACAAGATTTTTCATCTTTATAACCATCTAATTCACTAAATCATCCATTATAAGTTTCCCATATTATTTTCAATAAAAGGATTTTTAAAATGATCTATGTGTTTTAAAAAATTTCAAAGTGTGAACGATATATTCAAGAAAAATAGTTTAAATAAACTTTAAATATCCCTTTATTAGGTTCGGAGGTTATTTTCAAGGAAAAGGATATAGAAAATATTTTCATTTAAACAAATCATAGTAGAAAGGATATTTGAACAATAAATGTTCCAAGTGATCTTTCAAAATAATTTTACAACCAAGATGGAATCCTTTGATGTAACTTAATCTTTAATGGGGATATGATCCAATTATACCATCATAATTATTTCTCTGGATTGTTTATATTTATGATGATAAAAAAATTTGAACCCCTTTTATTTTTCATGAGTTATTCTATGATTATTTGTTTCATGAAAGCTATTTATTTTCTCAGAATCTAATTTTATTAATGCTTCATGAATCCCATATCCTTTTATGGGATCAGATATGATTAATATTTTATAATCCTATGGAACAAATATATATGATTTTTATTATGTTTATGGTGTTACCTATATATACCACAATTTCATTTGGTAAATATAAATGTCAAATTATATAAACATGGCTATAATTCGGAGTGAACTGAGTTTAATAAGGGAATGTTTCCACTATGATTGTCTTAGGAGTGATCCTTGAGAACTATGATGGTTTACGTAGTGAACTGATTCCACTATGATAGACTTGGAAATGTGTCATGGGTACTGTATAAATTATTTTCTATGCTTATGTGAATACCACAATTCCCATTCATATTTTAATGTTATGCTCTTATGGCTCATGGTCTCTGATTCCCATATGATTCATGACTTATAAACTTCCAATCGTTATTTCATAACTCAATATTATGTTGTATTATATTTAGGCTATGGTTTTATAATTCTATTCTCATTTTCTCATACCCTTATTCTCACATTATTTCTATGTATCTCTATTATTTTCCATTACTGAGCATCTGAGGTCACATATTCTTATGTACCTTTTCCCCTTGTTATAAAAAATGTAATATCTATGATATTTTTAAGAAGGGTGATAGTTATGAATAACCTTGTGGGAGATTGAAAACATCATAAGTGGACCATTTGTTATTATGTTCAACATTCCAAATGAACTATACCATTGTGATCCCCAGTCATGCGTTTGTGTAATATAATGAATATTTATCTAAAATGATTTAATATATATGTATGAGAAGCCATGTTCACTAAAATATTTCAAACTTATTAGTCATCTATTTTTAATATTACCCTTAAATGATTTTTATAGAAAAACTAAAATAATTAATTTAGAAATATTAATATACATTAATCATATTATATTAATGGATAAATAATTTTCCAATATTTTCAATCCACTAATAAAAAAACAGCATCGATCATGCCTAAGTGCGTATAACATCCTCTATGAATCGATGTGGTTCATTATTCATAACTATTTCTTATTGATAATAACATGTTTGGATTTGATGAATTTATAAGTCTAATAATTTTGAAATGTTTCTAAAATAATAATTTGTCTTATAACTTCATTTCAACCCATTTGTTCAGAAATGGAAACATTAATCATGCGTACATGAAGACTACCACCTCCATAAATGATGAATTTCATTTTTCATCAGCCACATTCATTGAAGTTTCAAAGATTGAATTTAATGAATAAATATTATTTTTTTGAAATATTTAATATTTAATAAATGTTATATTTTTATTAAATAAAAAAATTTATTGCACATTATATCATTATAACATACTCTAGTTTTGGAGAGTTTTACAACATACATGAATGATGTAATAAAGTTTATATCATTATTAATTAATTAATATTATATAATTATAATATCCTATAATAATGAATTACATAATATTAAAAAAATGAAATTCTTTATTAATATGTACAATATTAACGGATATATACCCATTTTATTGTCAAACAGGATCTAAATTTTCACCGTGATTTAAATTTTCAATAACTATCTCCATGTATTTTACATAATAAAAATGAGGCTATAAGAATAATATAAAAAATTATTATTCTATATTCTGTAATATGAGGATAATTTAATTAGAAACAATAAATAAGATTTAACCCCATCACCACGGTACTTGTTTGAAACAAATAATAAAAACATATAACACCTGATAATGATAATAAATGATAATAGAGTTATATATTTATAATTTAATATTATAATTTCATTTTATAAATGTGTAATATATTGAAATAAGGTTCTGAAATAAGTGATTAATATTGTGAATTTTATTATACAATAGTTTTCTTAAGTGATCAAATAAGCTAGAGTATAAGGAATGGGCTATTTGTCTCTACTTTTAATTCCATTAGACATGTTTGATATTTATAAAAATCTCTTTTTACATAGTATATCAAATTATGTATTCCCTTTTTGTATAATTAATATCTTACATTTCATTATATTTTAATTTTCATTTCACGATTAACCCCTTATATCCTTTTGATTCTTACATTACCACTAAAGAAAGGGTTTTTGAATCCTAATTTTACATCACTGAGATATAGTGTGTATTAAGTAAATGTTTCAATTTGGTTGTGTCTATATTGTTCATGGATTTATTTTATCATATTTGTTTCATTAAATCTATGTTATTTACAAATCCACATCATGTTATACCCTTTTTGAGTTTTCATGTTTAAATATAATGATGTTGTAATATGTGATTTTAAACTGACCAAGTTTTATTAAGTCATCATGATTTTTTTATTATTATGGTTTCACATTATGTGTTTATTATTTTATAAAATCACCTTATTCCTTATTATCATTGTAATTAAATTAATTAAATTATATCTTTTAAAAAATTTATGATGTTGAGAATAATTCCCATCCTATGCATGGGAAAAAAATATTCCCTATTAATATTTTCTATTCTGTCTAATGATCTCCTTTATATTTGGGAAACCAATTATGTTTTATCTCATGTGACCATAGTAATTTCATTCTCCACTTTCCAAGGGAATATTTTAGTATTTTTATAAATTGGGTGGTCAAAATATTTATTTCAATATATTTAAAAGGATTTGCATCATTTCAAAATCAATTTTTTTGTCTGGCAATCCAAATTCCTTTTTGATAATATTATTGTATTTTTTAGGATATATTATTAGATATTGTTTTTAATTTAATTTTTTTAAATAATTTTCCCTTGAATTTGTTGAAACCACTATCTTTTTAAAGAAACTATTATTGAATATTCTTTTTTAAGGTAAAATATTTAAAAATGTTTTAACATCATAATTTGAAACATTATGTCTTTATCAAGGATTCATTATTGATATTTCATTCCAAATATTAATTTTTGAAAAAAAATTCTTTTAAATTTCTGGAAGGAGACCCTAGATAAAATGAATTTTTATGGTGATAAAGAAATATTCTTTTTCACAAAAATATAAATGTTTAATCGAAATTTTCGTTTAGATTTTGCTTAAATTTATTTTTTTATATAGAAATAATTTATTCCCAATGAAATAATTTAGTATGAATCACCCTTCTAATTAGAATTTGAAATACCATTTCATTGTGATTGATTTAAGGTATCAACTTCTTAGGGGTTTGAAGCCAATTTTGGTGATACTATATGGGAATATCACCAAACTCTTTTTCCTTTCAATGAGTCCTTTCTGAGGAAAAGAATGTTTGTTTTAAACTAGAACATGTATATATATATATATATTATTGATGGGTGGGTTCCAATATCACCCTCAAATTAATTGGTTTTTGTTTTATATCTTATGATATTAAAATGGTAAATATGAGTATTATCCCATGACTATCGGAACATTGGGGATTATCTGAAATACAAGGGTACATTGTTGGGTTATCCAAAACAAAAAAGGATAAATAAGTGGTAATCCCAAGACCGAGGGCACATATATGGTATGTTCAAGAACAAGAAGGTAAATGGGTGGTTGATATAATCACTCTATATATTGAATATCATGGTTGGTATCTTTTTCATATGATTTCTATGCTTATTTCTATACCAAACTCTTATATCACAATCTTATTCCTATGGTTTTCTATATAGACCATATTTACTAACTCAAGATTTTTACTCTTTTTTATGGTATATGATTATTTACATGATATTATATTCACTTACATATTTACTTATGGATAACTCTTAATTTTCCATTTTATTTTTAGTAAGATACTTCTTCCATGCTCATGATTTGTCACCTAATTTTTATCAAACCCAAGATAAAATATTTTTGAGTTCTAACTTACTAAGAATTTGATCACACCCATTTATTTTTTTATTTCTCCATGTTATAATGGTTATTTTAACCAATGATAACTCTAGAAGGAATTAGAGTCTAGTTTGATAGTGGTGAAATGCTTACATGTTTTGTAGAATAAATTGCTAGTGTAAATGACCCTTGGAGACACTAAACCTTTTGTTCGTGGGCTTATGAAATGATTTATAAGTTATAATGTTTGACTTATGAAAATTTTATAAAATATAAATATATGAATATCAATTTTTTTTAAATACGGTGCTTATGAAATGTATTTTTTTCACCAAATTATAGAGTGTGGGTCTATAGAGCATTAGTTGGCATTATATCAAGGTTTAGTTAATTTTTAAGATTATTATAGTTATTTTGTGAATTAATATAAGAATCAATTAGTGAAAACCTTAAGGATTAATCTAATTTCATGATAAAATCTTGGAATTTTATTAATTTTTTAACTTTGGGTTTTTTTTTAAATTACATATCTTTATACACACTAGGAATTTGATTATTTTGTACCATAGATGCACCAGGTGGTGATAACCCTGAAAAAGAATAGTTGAGAATTAACACATTATTTAACCAGTGTATGATGAATAGACCTAAGACTATACACCAAGAAAGGCACTCTAATGGGGACATTTTTGGGTAATTTATATCCTCTTTACGAACCATTATAAAGGGTTTTGATAGAATTCAAATATATAAAATATAACTAGATGGGTTATAGAACCTAATCAGAATAGATTGCAAAAGTTCGGGTACAGTTACTCTGTCCCAGGCTCACTACCTTTACACTTGTTCATGGATATCTCACTGCGTCCCTCGGGTCACTCCCGTTGACTCCCCCTAGGTCACTGCCATTGGTGAAGTCTCACTCAGTTTATAGACGTGAAGGTCTCTTCATCATTTGCATAAGAATTCATCCTTTGTTTCATGTAGATGCTCTACTGAAGTCCGACTCTCACCAGAAGCAGAATATCACTTTTCCTCGAATGTATCTGGTAGTCTCTCGGCTTTCGTGCATCTCCAAACAGGCCGGTGGGCTTCAGCAAAACCAGGCGCGCTTCTCCAAGACAGTCACACAAGTCCCACTACGGCGCGCAAGTCCAAACTGGCGCGAAAGTGTCATCAACTCACCTGCACGACGCTTCCTTCCCCGACATCAAACATGCGCAGTCCACTTCCTTTCTCTTCCAAACCTCCTTGGGCGCACAGCCAACAACCGGCGCACAAGCTCTACTTGCGCGACAAAACCACCACCTGCGCGACTCGACCACCTGCGCGACGAGAGCTCGAACAATCTCGAATTCTTGAGCTCCGTGAAAAATGAGAAGGGGTGGTCTAGTATTTATAGGCAAACTAGACACCCTGCGCGGCGGCGCGCAAGTCCCTCAGTGGCGCGCAAGTTTTGCCTCAAGTAACCTCTGTCGCGCAACTCACTTGCGCGACCCAACCAACACTTGCGCGACCTTCTTTCCTTAGCCAAATTTTGATGTTCTGATCCTCAAAAACATATGGCGCGCAAGCCTTTTATCCTACAAGAGGTCGGCGCGCAAGTACCTTTGCCAAAAACACTTTACTTTATTGGCTGATTTTTAGGCCCAAAAATTTGGCAAACACTGGGAAATGGTGCCACCTTCACTACTGTTTTCTGCTTTAACGATATGATCTCTTTGTTGGTACACATCCTGAACTTCCACTGAGGATTGACAACAAACACAAACCATACGCCAAATCATGCTTTGAAGACCCTGGTTCCAACAAATACAAGTTATATTTCACTCTCAAAAATGTTTTTATTTTCTTTTATTAAATAATAGTTTTTATAAATTGTTGAAATATGATATATAAAAATGGATTTAAAATTTTACATCAAAGTGTTCATATTATTAAATATGGTAAATTTCATTTTTAGTAAAAAAGTTTAATTAGTTTGATTTATGTTAATGTCTGTGTTAATGTGGAAGGATTTATTTTAAAATAATTTATTAATTAACGTTGTTTTATTTTAATTAATCAAATTAAATTGATATATTATATATAATAAAACTGAAATTGTTTTTAAAAATATATATAAATATATTATCACTCATTTAACTGGTAATTAATGTTATATTATATTATGAACTCTTAATGGTAAATATAATATTTCAATAATAAACAGATTTTCTTGATATAAATTATTTAATTTAAATTTTTAATTTTCTATTATTTTTAATTTTAATTAGATTATATGGATACTAGATTTATTATTAACTTAAAAACCAAAATTTTAAAGTGAAAAAATTTAATGGTAATTTGCCTAAAACAGGTTTAAAACATGGTTTCAAATTCATTATTGGTGATTTATCAACAAAATATAACCCCTTACTCAATTGTTTCTTAATTTTGGATCATTTAACCTATGAGTATTGACATTCCATTACTGAAAAGTAGTGGTTACATCAAGAAATGAAACTTCTATTCAATTATAAAAGGGTGATACAAACACCACTTCGTGCTAAACCCTTGAATTATAATTTCCTCAAAATAAAATACATTATCTCTATTATAATACCATCACACATTTATTATATATAATCTGAATTATTTTTAGTAAGGCCTTTATTGCTAAGGATATTTCCAAGAGAAATCCCAAGTTCTCAATGTGAGTATTTCTTACTCCTTAGTCTTTTATTCTTAATATTTCACTTTCAAAAAATGTTTCTAAACCCAATAATAAAATTAAATAAGTATTATTAATATAAAATCATGTTATTTTATTAATTGAGTAACCAAAATTCAAAATATTCAATCTAAAAAGAAAAAAAAATAAAAGCAATCATCTGTATGTGTGGACTACCTCCTCCGTGAAGCATTGTGGTTTCTATCATAACCACCTATCATCATTATTAAAGAGGATGGATTAGATGAAATAATAGGTTAACTATGTAAAAAATTAGGACTCTCAGATAATAACGTATCGTATACCTTCATTCGATACCATTTTTTGAGAAATTCAAATTTAATCGTACGTACTTGCGGATTGCGACAACTACAAATGAAGAATTTTATTTTTCATAGACACTATTCCTTTATAGATCTAAAAATAAATTCACTGAAGATATATAATATTTATTAAAATTTAAGTATCTTATAAGTCATATTTTCATTAAAATAAAACATTTAATTACTCATTAAATCATTATAACACCCTCCTATTCGGAATATTTTTAACACCGACGTGAATGATGTTATAATGCTTATATCAGTACTGATTAAGAAAAATTACATAATGAAAATATCATTTCATATTTATTTATTTGAAATTTTTTATTTATAATTGAAATATTTATTGATACCTTACATATTTATTGATATATCCTACCTCGATCATTAAAAACACCATAATTAGTTCATTTATATTTCCATTTTCACAAATCTAAATCCATGTATTTCATCTAATAAAAATAAAACAAGAGGAAAAAATGAATTAAATAATTATTATATCTTGAAAAATCATAGAATAATGAATGTTCAAAAAATCAATTAAAATTGACCCCTTAGCCATGGTAGTTCTATGAAATAGAAAATCAATAGTTATTAAACATAATGATTAAAGGAATCTATAACTGAATAATATATTCATAAAAAATTATTATAAATTAAATGTATAAAATTGTAATTTTTTATAATAAGGTTCATAAAATGTATTATTTATATAGTTATGTTCACTATATAGGGGGTTAGAGTGGTGATCAAGTAATCAGTAATAAAAGGTAAGGGTTATTTGTATTTATTTTCAATTCCCTGGGTCATGTTTGATATTATCAATAATAATTTATTTTATATAGTATATTCACTAAAATATTCCCTGTATGTACAATTAACATAATTCATTTCATATTATTTGAATGTTTGTTTCACAGTAACACCATTATCATCATTTGTTTCTTACATTAACACTATTGTATGGGTGGTTGCATACCAATTTTATTTCATTGAGATATGATGTGTATTCACCACATATTACCTTTTTGGGAGGTATTTATTGTCTATATATTAATTTCATTGTAATGATTGATCAAATATTCGATGTTTATAAATATTTATCTTTTTATACCCTTCATGAGTTTTTAATTTGAAAGATACTGATGTTGCAAGGAGTTTTTCTTGGATCAACTCATTTTCTTGAGTTATAATATTTAATTTTCTATTATTGATATAAATTAGGTTTTTTTATATTGCATAATTTTATTTTAATTTATCACCTTATTATTTTCATGGAAATTAAATTTATATATTTCTTTCTTCATTAGAATTGATGTTGTTGAGAATAATTATCATCCTATCCTACTAATGTTTTTCATCCATGTTAATATTTTCTCTTCCCACTAATCCTCCCTTTTATATTTATAAACCCAATTATATATTTTCTCATATGAAATTTATTTTTACCTTTTTCGTTTTTCATAAGGATGCTTTTTTATTCTTCATATGATGTGGGATATTCATATAGGAATATAAAAAGATTAAAAATGTTTTCTTTGCATACAAAATAAAATGATTAATTTTCTGCTCCACATTCATTTTTGTTAGCTTGTATTTGTTTCAAATAATCTCTTATTTAAGTTTGTATTAAATTTATAATATTTTAAAAAAATTAAATAAACCTTTATGAATCTTTTAGGTCGATTTCAAGGCTCTATTATTGAAAAATATTTTCAAAATTATTTGTTTTCAAAATTTTATCATGTCATGAACCAATCTGGGGCACCATCTGACCTGGCACCCAACCTAATCCATGGAATGTATCGAAAGGGATTCTTGATCCCCATAGGTGGGAAACTAGTGCTCAGGTATAGATGAAGAACATGGGGAAATATTTTACCTGATCCCATAAAAATAAAATACCAACAATAATGGATAATAAAAAACAATCAATGATCAAATATTTGAAAGTCAAGGTTTTGAAACATTAATCAAAAGATGGAAATAATACAAAAAATAGGGAAACTAAATAACATTATAAAACCTCTATAGAACATGTGGGAAATCACCCTCAATCCACTACCACCAATACCTACAACAAGTGGAGCACAAGAAACCCGAATCCGACAAAACTAAAACTCATCATTCCTTTACTTGGGTCATGAAAACAAAGCATTCTACAAACACTCAAATTTTCATATAGGGTGTGAGACAGAGACCAGTAAGATTACACCGAAAGAAAAAGATTCCATGAAATATCATTTAAAGACAAATTAAAACGACCATTCATGAAAAAGGATTTAAATTTTTTTTGAGAATACATTTTAAGAAGAACCGTTTTCATAGGAACACTTTCAAGGAAAAACGTTTATAAAGGAACAATTTCAGGAAACAAAATTTTAAAGGAAAATTCCAAAATAAAATATTTAATAAAATAAAATTTTTTAAGTAACTAAATAATACATTAGTTCCACCGTATGTAGATAGAAGAAACGATGTCACATAAGTATCTTGCTACGAGGGAGCACTATGGCTAAATCCCTAAGGGATATCCTTCTCAAATGGCACTCTATAAACTCATACCTGAGTGAATGGTGGAATAGTAACCACAATCACTTCTTCTGTGGGTGAGGGAAATTAGGAGGGTATACCCCATGTGACCAGATATCATCACTATTTAGTAAGTGTTCAAATCGTCCATCATGTTATGTTAAACTGGGACAAGCCACTACTGAATCACTAGCATACAAGATTTAGTCGGCCCACTAAGATTCACAAGATTCTCTTTGTGGTTAAATTCGCATTTCTTATTCCAAGTGACCACCACTTCCACAAACACCTGCAAAAACACCTATGCACATAAGAAAATGACAATTTTCCACAAACAGACCTCTTGAAATTTTAAAACTCACATTAAAACCACTACGAAATACATTTCAAACAACATTAAAAATTTAAGAAACCCATTTTAAAACATTACAATAAAATAACTTGATTAATTCATCCATTTATATGGTCCAATCTCTTTTTTAAATCTACACATAAAACAAATTCAATTTTATCATACTTCAAAACATTTAAAAAATTCAAAAGGATAATTAAATTGCACTACAAGGAATCCATGAAGCTATAAAAATACATTTCCTTTAAAGACACTCTTTAAAATACACCCACTCCATAGGTTTCTTTAAAAACACAATTTTCCCCTTTCGAGCAACCTGTAAACAATTTAATGAAGTAATATATAAAATCACACACAAAAACATATCCATTTTCTTTTTTAAAACCCATTTCCATCACATATGAATATCAAAAATGTTGTGAAATTTATTTCTCACTCCACTATCAAACCATATAACACCTTAATTAAAGCAATAGACAAGCTAAAATCATATAATAATGTAAAATCATGAAACCCCTACCTCAAACATGGAATATTCTGGAAATTGATACATAACCACAACTGCGCCTCCACAAGACCCTAAAAAAAATATAGACCAAAAATCAACAATATTTAACACTTATAAACAAGAAAAAACCTGCCTTATCACCTAAAACCCACTGTAAAAAACAAAAAATGGGAGGGAAAGAAACAATAGAAGGAGGGAAAAAATCATGAGAGGAGACACTTACATAGAGATTTCATGGAGTTTCGAGGATAAAACCACCAATAAGAGGTAGTCTTAGGAGCCTAGGGAAGCATTGGGGAGGCTCCCATGGTAGAAAATCCGATGTGAGGTATATGGGGATAAAATTGAGTTAAAATATGGGAGGACACATAAGTAATTTTAATATTTTAATGACCAAGACATTATGGATAGTTATCCCACATGGTAAGTAAAATAATATGGTGATTGTATGCCACTCTATTCCTAAGAGGAACCTATAACACGGTTAGTATTCGTGGCTGGACTTACCATGAGGAATTTGTGTGGTAGATTTTATAAGAAAGCCCCGTCCTACCACAAAGTTATCTTAGAACGAGAACACTATTTCTATTAATCATGTGGAAACTATACTCCTCAAGAGTTTTACCAAAATAGTTTTCATTATTATCCAAATATCAAAGGAGTCAAAAAGGTAAAATCCTAACCAAGATAAATAGAAGATTTGCCTCAATGGTTCGGACACATCACACATATTTCACAAGAGAAAAACCAAGACCCAAAAAAATAAAAAACATCCAGGATTAAAAAAACTCATGTGTGACAATACTACCCACCATAATGCCTTTCACCTAGGAAAATACACAACAAGTCTTGATTGAAAAACAACTAGCACACCTACACAACTCATGAAGTTTCCCAAAAAAACATCAGACCAAGAGAATTCAAGATATCCATGAACAAAAAATAGAGGTTTACAAGCTAAACTCAGGAACCCAGAATGGAATATCCACCATAGGCCTTCATACATAGAAAGATTCGACACTTCTAATTAATAAATCAAAAGAAATAAAATTTTCACAATGCATAATCCAACCATTCTAGACAAAAACACTATATAAATTTCAAAGACAAACTAACACCACAAACACGGAACGAAAAAATAAACCCAAAAACTTGTTTAGAATCACTTCCAAAACCTTACTCCAACAAACCACTAGGTCCACTCCAACCCAAACTTTGACTCAAGGGAGGAAATTAAAATTAGATAGCTCCAAACAAGAAAACCCACTGGTAATACAAAAATAGAAACTAAACCAGATTATCGACATGGGGAGGATTGAATAGACTCTCAATCTTTTGAAATAAACCCACACTGCTTTAATCATAAAGAAATTTCAGCAAGACCCTATGTGGGTCTCCCCACCATTAGTACCAACCTACGTGACTAAAGATAATAGGACAGTGTGGGAACACAACATTCTGAAACTTTATAATTTTATACATAGACCCAATCTAAAACCTATTTATAAGGATGGCCACACAAAGACAACCACTTGGAGACTCACCTCTAAAAATGTTACAAAGAATGAGACCCTTCACACCATTACACACAAAATTTGGTATTTTTAAAGGAATAATTCAAAGTATATGAGGTCGAGTTTTCTCTATTCAATGGACACCAATCTAGAACAACAACCCTTACATCCCTGGGGTTCCTGACTAGGTTCCAACTTAACTCTAGGGTCTACTGCTAGAGCTCTGATGTTTGAAATATCTCCTTCCTTGTAGTCAATCTTTGTATGTCTCTAGGTAGAACTCTTCATTTGGTTTCAAGAGAAACCACTAAGTATTCTAGGGGGAAGTAATGCATTATAAAATGCCATATGTGTTGCATCACCTCAAAAGGAACTTTATCCAAAAAAGGGGCTTAGAAGGCCCACGTGAATCATCCATTTCCCCTAGAACAAAAATTACAAAGGAAATAAGAACACCCAGAAGACATCTACATTCAAAACGTAGAAATTTGGAATAACCAAAAGAAAAATACATCTATATTAAAATATATTTTCTCAATACTTACAATCCAACTCTTAAATTTTATCCAAAAAGGAAACACTGCCAAAACATCACGAAATAAGACCTTTAAGATCAAAGAAGCACTAAAAATGGGACATTAAACTGTGCCCTAAACAACATACTATTTTTATAAATGAATACGATGAATAATTATAACAAGATCTTCCACACTAATTTCATATCTTGATCCCTCTTTTAAAAGAGACTGATAAAGATCTAAGGAAATTTTTAACACTGCGGCCAGCACTATTAACCTTATACCACTTCCCACTCCCCTAACTGGAATTCTCTTCACCACTTCCAGATAGGACCTTCGACCATAAAGGTAGAAAACCTCATCATTAATGACAAAATAAACTCAAGTAATCTAAAGTATCGTTAAAATTTTTACATCCGCTATTACTCTTCAAGAGGATTTGTAAGATCAAACAAGACAAGAGGATTCAATGACCGAAACTCGAGAAGAAATTCCACAAGTTGATCAACTAGAGGGTTTGTTAATTGTAAAACACTTGTATATAGAGCACAATGTCCATTGATTTTTTTCGGGATGTACACTTTGAAACAAGAGAAATTGAGTAGCCACTCAATGTATTACAATAGAAAAACACAATAAAAATAACCCTCAAACACAAAATGGGAACCAACATAAAGGCTTCCCAAAACATTTCTCAAAATAACCCACTAAACATTATTTTCTAAACCAACTCATCAACAAGAACTGTAACATAAAACACCATTAAAATGAGAATTGTTTTCAAAATCAAGACACATTGCATGAAATATTCCCAAATAACAAGCAGACATGCCACACAATCACTGGTTTTTAAAACATAAAATTTAATCTTAAAAGAAATCCTCTAAGATAAAATAGGATTGGTGTTTCCACATTCAATAAAGGTATTCCATGTAGTCTTGTCATTCATATTCTTGTGTCAATATGGGAACTCATTCACTTTACACGGAAATCCTATGTATGTTTTCACTCATAGGAATACCAAAGGTCAAAACAAAACTTTTAAAATTTACAAAACAAATATTAAACCCATGCTTCCATTTTATCAATCCATTAATGATTTAAAAAATTCATGAAACATTTCAAGAGATCACTAACCCTTTTTCGAAAACTATTTTTAAACACCAAACATTATTCCAAAACATCTTATCTAATTCCAAAACGTTTTTACTTCTATTTAACAAATCCATTTTGAAACAAATTTATAAAATCCATATTGGAAATATTTCATGTTTTCGGAACAATTAATTTCAATTATCTATATGTTATAGCTATAAAAATTTAATTCTCGTTGAACTCACCCCTCATTCATTCAAAAATAATTTTATAAGAATCAAATTTTATAAATATTACTTCAAAATTATTCTAAAAATTAATTTTAAACCTTTATAAAATGAATCCATTACCACTTAAAAATATGTTTTTTCATAATTCCAAAATGGGTTTTTTTGAAAAAAAATCAGAACCCAGGAATACACTGAAAATTTTGAAGGAGAAACCTAGTGCAGGTAAGTAACTTGGTCATATAGTTGGAAACCACATTCCAATCACTCTACCATCACAAAGAGTCTTCTAGGACCATATCTCTAGCTCCACATGGCTTTCCAAGACCCATGAGCTCTCATAGACCATTAACCCAACTCTCTTTTCATTTACAAACACAAAAACAACCTATAAGAGCCCAATAAACCAAAAGAAACCTGACTTCCCATGGAAACTCGAGTCCTGTCATGAGGTGTACTAACTAGGAACCCTACTAGTAAACTGGACATCAAGTCTCGATGATATTATATCCAGTATAACTAGACTATTTCCCAAATAAAATGAACCAAAAAGATCAAACCTAGCTATGATACTATATGTTCACAATCCAAACGGGGTCACCAACTGACATGATGCCTGGCCCATTCTGTGGCATGACCTGAAGGTCATTTCTGATCCCCATGGGCTGATAACTAGTGCTCAGGTATCAATGAAACACTTTGTGATTGATTTTACCCAAGAACATAAACATAAAAAACAATGATAATTAATATCCAAAATGAAACAAGGCTCAACTATTTTAATAATCGGGGTTTTATAACTTTAACCAAAAACTAGAAAAACTACAACAAAAATGGAAACTAAAAAATGTCTCAAAACCTCAATTAATGTTGAATTACATCACCCTCAAGCCACCACCACCTATACCTAAAATAATAAAGGAACTAGAAACCTAAATCCGACATCATCAAGACTTATGTTTCTTTTACCTGGGTCATACAAACAAAGAAGTCTACACACACCCAAAGCATCATGTAGGTTGTGAGCCAAGGCCCAATAGGATGACTCCCAATGAAAAATATTACATGATAAAACATTAAAATACAAATTAACATGATCATTCATGAAAGTGTTTTTAAATATTATTATGAAAACATTTCAATAAGAATTATTTTCACGGTAACAATTTCAAAGAAAACCATTTGTAAAGAAACAATTTAAGAACTACAATTTTAATGGAACATTTCAAAATAAAACCCATACTAAAATAGACTTTTTTAATTTAAATAAATCATAAACTAGGTCTATCATGTTCCAACAGATGGAACCACATCACATAAGTCTCGGGGCATATGATAGAACTATGGGTAAATCCCTAAGGGTAATGTATCTCAAATGGGACACTAGAACCACATAGCTTGGTTAAGGTTGTTATATTAACCAAAATCATAGCTTTCTCATGAACGATCCACTATTAGGGGATACCCTATGGTCCTAGTAGTCTCCAAACATCATCATAGTTTAGTTAGTGTTGTAAGCATCAATCATGCTTTGTGAAACCGGAATAATCCACTTCCAAATCACTAGCATACAAGATATAGTCATCCCACTAAGATACCTGAGATTCCCATTATTCTCAATATCTCATTCCATGTGTCAAATAACCACAACTCTCACAAACACATGCCAAGCCACATAAGCAAAAAAAGGAAATGACCATTTTATATAAAAATACCACTTAAAATTTCAAAACACACGCTAAAACCATTGGGGAATACATTTCGTACCACTTACACAATTTGGGAAACTAATTTCAGAACATTACATGAAAATAATGTGACTAATTCAACCATTTCCATGCGTCAATCCCTTTTTTAAATCCACACACAACACAATTTCACTTTAACTTTGCATCCCAACATTTAAACAATTTACAAGGATAACTAAAAATGTGCAATCTTCTGTTTTAATCATATGCATACGTTATTCTCCCATGATTTCATTTATTATGTAATCATTCTTTATACTTTTTAGTTGTATATTTTTTCATTTGAAATTACATGTCCTTCAATCATGAGATTTTAATAACTATTGTTATTTTATATTCATTATAAAATGATATTCCTCTCATGATACTGTTTTCTCACATTATTTTGATCTGACCACTAATGACATGTTAGTGTGTTACTCCCTTACTGAACATTTGAGATCCCCCCCTTTAGTATTTATCCATTCCACTGGTGACAAATATGAGAATAAATAATGATAATTATTGAAGGGGTATAGTGCAGATTTATTGGTGATAAATCCTCAAATGTTTTCAAAAATAAGATTCCTTTTTAATTGGTATAAAATGAAACTAAACCATTTGTTATTAGTATTTTTGACAATTTATGGGTTTTATTTTATAAATTAAGGATATTTTTAATATAAAATATATTTCAATCTCATTTTTTATCAAATTTATTGTTTAAAAAATGTATTTTAAGCACTGAATCTAGGTATTTGAGTCTAGGGAGCCATAACTATTAAGAGGGACTTGAATATAATTAGATTGTAAATCGTAGAAGGAAATGAATTTGGGAAACATAGATTCAAAACAATAATTTTATATTTTTTGGTATCACATCACAACTAAAATGGTTAGTTTTTTAATTATTTGTGAAAACAATTAATGGTAAAATGGTTGTGCCTCAAGTATATAACTACTCTATGATTGAAATTTTGTGAATGTGCTTCCATAAATCTCACTATTGTTATTATAGTTGGATTTATGTGAGTTTGGGAATGGTATTCTTCTCTATTCATAGATCCGTTATCAATTTCGGAGGATGGAAAGTCATAATTGATATCTGAAATAAAAAAATGATCTTATATTTGTGTCAAAATGATCATTAGAATTTAATGTAAATTACATCTGTTATATAGGTCTTATAGTGTATTCATGAAGGGAATTTTTCTCAAATGGTTGGAGGAACTCACAATTGAAGATATTCCTATTTTTTATATATATTTATATATTTCTTAAAGATATTTTTAGTTTTCCATTGAATCATGAATTAGAGTTTTTAATATAAATCATACCTGGTCTTATGAATATTTCAAATAATCCTTATTGAATAGACTTTTCTATGTTGCATGAATTGAAGAGGAAATTGTAGGATCATCTAAAAGATGGATCTAAATTCCCTATTGTATCACTAAGAAAAATCTAGTTATTTCCGTAAAAAAGAATGATGGTTTAATGAATCTATACATTTATTATCTTGAACATAAGCATGTTATAATTTTCATGACCCCATCCCACCAAAGGCACCCTTTCAAAGCCTACAATAAGATAAAAAAGATAATGACCCCCCCCCCCCTGTGTCCAACCTTTAGTATCCCCTGGGTTGGAGAGAAGAATATAGGGCTTAAAATCTCACAATATGAGATATATTACCATCTATATTAAAACAAGATCGATAGATATAAGGAATTGCCCATAAAAAACTCCATGAAACAACATAAATAACCCAAAATCGTCCCATAATGCATGCATATGTAAACCATATACAGATAAAAGAATCTAAAAAGGAAACCCCAAATGAAATCTAAAGTTGTGATAGGGAAAAAACTCTTAAAGGTTTGAGCTACTAATGTCTATAATGGTCCAAAAAGTCCACTTGAAAACTTGAAAAAGTTTTATAAACCATGGATATTCATAATGTTATACTTAGTAGGAAGACCAAAGTCCCTCATTCACATTTGAAAAGACCATTCAAAGGCACCCCATGAGAAAAATAGAAAATACAAATATCACCAACACAGGCATACTAACCAAAACCCCAAAATCATTAGGGATCTCTTACCAAATAACACAATAAATTATAATAATATAATATGAAACACATCAATGAAGGAAACCACACACCACACTCCAAATGATTTTCCAATCTCACACACCAACGTCATATGTCCTGGCACTCCTACCCTTTCCTAATAACACGACATCACATCACATACCACATTCAGACTCCTGGATCGTCACATCCCATCACATATCACCTATAAACACTTAAGTAATCACATCACATCATATGTCATAACTAGTATAGTAGTTTTTCATGAACATGAAAGACATCATCCTCATTTCATATTCATACCATGAATGACCCCCACCATAATCCATCTCATCACATCCCACTTGAAGTCACCTGGGCAATCTCATCTCATCTCATCACATGTATACAGAGACACTTTTGACATCTGACCATCACAGCCCATGAATATCACCAACGCCTAGAAGATGGATCTGGGAAGAATGAGTATCCATTCATCCATCCTCCCACCAGGTTATTGGAAAAAACACCCCCAATACATTTAGTGTTGACACATGTTGCGTGACGTGGATGGAATGTGTATAGAAAATCAAAATTAAATAAAATGTATTTATAATATCATAACAAACAACCTATGGCATATCAGTTTTACATTTTTAATTAATTTCATTTCTAAGTAATCATTTATAAGAACAAAAAATTTCCACATCCCATTAACCTCATGTCACAACCAATCAACACTCAAACATAGAATTTTTTAAATTTAAGAAAACGTGGATTTCATAAATGTCCAATTAATTATTTAAGGGCATTTTCACACAAGGCATAAATCATACGGTAAAAAATTTATTAACCAAATATATGTGATTAACTAATTTCATAAAAAGTGATTCTGAAAAACCACAAGAATCTTTATTTCAAAAGACATATAGAAATAGCACAAAAAAAGGATTCAAATAGCCCTGAATTTTGGTGAGGGATCATGCATTCATAATCCTTTATGAAACATTATAATAGAAGAAAAAAATGTGAGAGACTCTTTTTTTATTGAAAGCAACTATAATAAAATTCATTTGATAATAACTTTATATCTCCAGGATAATATTTTATTTATATTATTTAACACAACATATAATGACAAGGATAATAATTTTCAATGCATGTGATAATACCATTTATGGAAAAAATTAACTACAACATTAATAAATGATATAATAACATAAAAGGTTCTATCATTCTATATTGATTCCAATTAATTAATTATTTATATTTATTAAGACTATGAAACTATCTTGTCCAAGAATAATATGAGTATTCCGCTGTTTCTTCATACACAAATAATAAAGATGAACTATTCCCTGCATCGAAAAAGAAATTTTTCCCAAATTTTTCAAACCAAAATTGGGGGTACGTGTATAAGAGGAAACCTATTCAGGGGAACTTGAACCAATTATAAGCAAAGGGATGTACAACTCTAAGGGAAGAAGGATTTATCAACACTTATATCAAGGTAAATTAAAACCAAAAAATGATAGAAATATCTATTCTTTTGAATGATTTGATCAGAGACTCGCGGTACTAGATACAGTTTAGATTGACAGTTAAAGATGGTTCTCATACAAAACACCCATTTTAAAATTTTAAACAGTCATTAGACTTTTTATAAATTTAAGGTATAATTATCCACCATTAAAAGTCATTCAAAAATAATTAATTAAGTAATTAAACACATTTTTCATCATAAAATTTGTAAAATTGAAAATCTGTAATATTGGAAAAAGTAGAAACACTACTAATGAGTCACCACCACTATGATACACCACTGAAAATGACCTACCGCCAGAATCACCTACCTCTATAATCACACACTGCTATAAATGACTAACCACTAGAATTAACCTCCTCGATAAATGACCTACAACAAGAGTGACCCACAATCAGTAATGTACAACATCCAGAATGAGTCGTTGGCATCAAAAAAACCATTAAATTACTCGAGACACATAAATCACAAGATTTCCCATGAATTAATTGGTTGGAAGCTTCATTCGATTACACAAAAAACCTCTCAAACTATTCTCTCCCTCAAGAAATCAAAAACACACTAGAAGGAAAGAGATAAAGCATCCAAACAACCATCCCTCAAGATAACTCTCTAGGGTATCAATATATATTAAATACTACCACCAACTGAACCTACTAACCAAAACTCTCACAACAACTGAATATGAACATACTTCCACAAACATATGAATCAGGGAATTCCATTCTCCATGTCAATATATTATTTTCTCTGGGTGAAACTGACTTAGCTGTATGATATTAATTTCATCATAGTATAATACATCTCTATTAGGATTCAAATGTTATATTTTCATATATCAGAACTATATCACACACCAAACCACACACAACACATCAAGGGAAAAACATATCTAATAAAATAATAAGTTATGAATAGAAAATTCCAAAAAAAAATAGAGAAAGGGAAAAAAAATACAGGTACTTGAAACATATTTTTTTCTCATAGTACCAAGTACTCTCCCTCAAGACAACATTCCTACACAGTACATGAAGCAAGGAAATGGTTCATCGTCAAGAATCAAAATAAAACCAGAATGAAAAGAGAATGGAGGTCTAAACATAAAACCTATGAGATACCTCTCATGTATTTTTATATATTTGGATCACAATGACCAGTGGGAAAATAATTGTAAATATACACCTTACAAAAAAATTAATATCCAAGTGGAGATACCTCTTAATCAAGAATAAGGTCACATAGATGGTCATAAAAAACATTTCAATAAATATAGTTAATTTTTTTATAAAAAAATTATTTAAAACATAATTCATCATTCATAGTTTTAAAAAACTACTTGCCTTTCAAACTCTGCCTTCACTTGAAGTATTTTTTATTTTATAAAAAACTCTACACCAAATCAATTTTAATTTTAAGTAAAAAATATTTCCACCCTATATTTTCAAATACATTAAAAGTATGTTTTTTTGATAATTCTAAAGCTTTTATTCAAAAAACATATTTTGATTTTTTTTAAACCCATGCCTCTTATTTCAAATTATATTTTATCATGTGTCCAAAATTTGATATATGACATGCAATTTAAGATAAAGAAAACATATGTTTTTAACAATCCATTTTATCCTGTTGTAAAATTTCCAATGTTTGCTAAGAAAATTATTTACTAAGAGAATACCCCTAATAAAAAATCAAAACATTTCGCAACCAAAACACATACTCATATTAATGAATCCATAAATTCAAAATTCATATAGATCAAATAATCTCATCCACCACACCATGTTATTGTCCTCTTTGGGTGGCACTAACTCACCAACAAGATTTTAAAATGTGTCCTAATATACAAAGTCTTGATGTAGGAAATAGTTTCCCTTAATTCATTAGTGTGAGGTCATAACATGTTTCATCAATATAAGAGTAGAAATGACAAACTCAACCAACCAGATAGGGGTAAAAAATTCCCATTACATAATATAGTGATTTAGGAATGGGAGGAAATCCCAACCTTATTCATTTTATGGTTTCCAAAATTTCAATTTTTTATTACTAGCATTAATTTATTAACCATTTTACGGTAGATGAGGGATTTAATTTAAATAATCATACCAAAACACAACAGAAGACATCTCTCCATATCAAGAACATGTCTCATCGACCACACATCCCCACCACTAAACGACACAACCACTATCTGAACATACAACCCAATAAAAACTGAAACTAGACATTTCACAAAACAAAATCACTAAACCACTTTATCTTATTCAAGAAACCACCATTTTCACATATTCACCTTCTCTATATTATCATCCACATTACACAAACCAATGATCACCAATTTCATTACACATCAAATACCCAAGAACATAAATCATGTAATTCCCTCTCCCATGTCAAGATATTTTCTACTTTGGGTGACAGTGACTGGACCACATGGTTTCAATCGCATAAAATTATAATTCCTCACAATTAGAGATGCAGTTATCCCCTGTTCATATGCTTGAAGTTTATAATCACAAATCACACAATGAAATGTAATAAGAACCACCACAAAGATCAAAAATGCATTCTATATTCCATAACTTTCCAGTTGATTAAATTACTTTACCTCATTATTGAACATGGTTATTCTCAAGCAATTCAAAATTTTCTATGAGGAACCGGTCCATTATCTATATATATGTTATTATATATTTTATACATGTTTCTCTTAAAAAATAAGTCACATATAGGTCCTCATAATCCATAATAATCATAGTGTAAAAAATATTTCTTACAACTATTATTTTCACCAAGTCATATTAATGCATCAAAGAATTAAAAAAAATGAAACCACAAAAAAGTAACCATTTACAGATTCATTCTAGTGAAACACCATGCCTTACATTTAAATAACTATGGCATTTGACCAAGTTAAACATATAACTACACAAACATTATCTCACACATTTTGTTTAATATTCTTAAACAATGTAATCTAGTTTTATCTTATTATAGACGAAATACACATACCACATCATCTAAAAAAATTTACATTATTGGTTATTATCTTCAATTAAAATTCCTCCTTATGAAGAAAACATTATTTTAAAATCATTGAATTAAAACATGATTTATGGCCCCAAAATTAATGCTTCCCATTTTGTATTACTGTACTTCAATATTTATCATGCTCAGAATAAATATTCTTTACTGATTTCATTGCTCTGAAAAACATGCTTATAAACTTTAATAAGGATAAAATCACTCAACTTATATAATTAAATAATTCATATTAATCATGTTACCTTATTAATTTTAAAATAATATAATTTTCATGGCTACCACAAAAATGTTTTCCAAATTAGGCATGATTTGTAAAAAACAATATCCCACAAATTAATATGTGAGGAATGGTTATTTTATAACAAAATAAATCTTATCATTTTTATAAAAATAATTTAAATAATTTAAATAGTCTCAAGCCTCAAAATGTTACCACAAAGAATTCTTGTTAGTTCAAAGAGTTTCAAAACAATGTCACAAGAATTTATAACACAATAAATGATTAAAATATATGATTATATTAAAATTATAGAATATAAATCATTCCAAAAATATGGATCAAGTTATTCATTTCGTGGTTATCAAAATTAAATTGAAATAACTATAATCAAGTTGGTCATTTTTTAAAAATTTCATAATTTAAATGTCCAAAAGAAAGTTTTACCAAACATTCATAGCACATGCCCATGATAAATTACAAATGTAAAAAAAATGTGACATATTAAGTAACATGAAAACTGGAATAAATCTAACTGAGGTTTCCAAATAATTCATTTTATCATGTCAACATGAAATATTCTCAGGGTAACATATATCTGAATGTTTTCAAAATGAAAAATTGCTTCATAGAAAAACACATTGTGTGTGCTTCTCATATAATTTCAAACATTAGAAAGTAAATATGGTATGTTATATATTCTAAAAAGGAAATAAATTACATTTCACTAAGAATAATTCTATAACACTCAAGTAAAAACCACATTCAATCCTCAAAAATATTTCAAACAAAAAATCATTCTTGTCAAATACCATTTTCTCTTTCATTTTAGGTGATACAGATATTTCGGTAAACAATTATGTATCCTTAATAATTATAGTACGTGAAAATTTTTAGAAGCACATGTAATTTTATTTATTTATTTAATTAATTTTATTAACATCCCAAAATAATGTTTTACAATCATTAGAACAATCAATTATGATGCATGTACCTCTCCAAGGTATCTACCCTAAAAGTGGTGCAACCTCACGTGGTTACTCAGTAGGCTTAGATTCCTTTAATTGGATCATCGGGCCCTAATGTTCCATATCATAGCTATTATTACCTAGAACATGTCACAACCCAAGATCTTCAGACAATGTTTCCCTACCAAACCATGTAATACTCATAGTTCCTAACTCTAAACTACATCATGTCTCTTAACCATCACCTTTGGTACTGTTCTTTCATGACCCCCTCCCTCAAAAGGAACCCCTCCTATCCAAAAAATAAATAAAGGGAAATAATGACCCTGAAGTCTTGCCTCTACTAAGCCACTGGTTGGGGGATATAACTGAGGGTTCAAAAATATCAGAATATTGAAATAATTACCATATATAAGAAAGAAATATCGGGATATAGAATGGATAGACCATAAATAAATACATGAAATAATATAAAAACCCAAAAATAATCCAACAATGCTTGTATAAGTAAAAATGATATAGATAAAAGACTCCAAAATGGAAACCCCAAATGAATGCTAACGTAGTGACATAGAAACAAAAACCAATGGTACGAGCCTGTAATTTTCAACATGGTACTCTAAATCATCTTGGAAACTTGAAAAGAATTTTATATACCTAGAGTGGGCATAAATGTATTCTTATTATGGAAAGCAATGACTCTCGAACACATGTGAAAAAGAACATACTAAAGCACCCATGTGAAAAATAGCATTACCAAATGGTGCATACACAAATATACTATATTAAAACCCAAGCTAACCAATAGTCTATAACTAAATAACACATCTGAGTATAATAATATAATATAAATCATATCGTTGAAGGGTTTCCTACACCACCTTACCACTACTTTTTCTCTCTTACAATCCAATGTTATACATCCTGGTGCTCCAACCAATTCTGAATGACCCTAAATCACATCCTTTTATAGGCACTTAGGCCAACACAACACATCTTTCCCATGGAAACCATGGTTATAACATCACATATCATCGCATAACTAGTGTATTAGGGTATCATTGACATGAATAAAATGAACCTCATTCCCATCTCCTACCATGAACATTGCCCACCATAAGCCATCTCATCACATACCTACCGAAAAAACCAAGGCCATCAAATTTCAAAAAATCACATTTAGACAACCATAATTTTGACATTTGGATATCAGAACCCAAGAATATCATCATTACTAGTAAGAGGGAGTGAAAAGGAGTTGATATCCATCCATCCATCCTCCCACTGGGATGTTTGAAAAACCACCCCAAAAATATTTGATGTTGATAGATGTGGTTCGATGCGAGTGGGGTTCGTATATGAAATCACATGAAAATGATATTTATATATAAAACCATAATAGACAAACCCAACCTATGTGTGTACAATAAGAGGACCAAAAAATTCAAAACATTACCACATTCACTTTCACCCAAAAAATCAGAACACCAAGTAAACAACACACAAGACACTAACCATATTTCATTTCAAACAATCCTTTTTCTTGATTTCCCATTTTCCAAGAAATTAAATTCATTAATACCATTTATTTATCTAACCCATTATTTCATGTATAACCATCAACCACTTAAACAAAACTAATGAAATCAAATCATTCTTTCATTTTCCATTTCAGCTCATGTCATATAAATTTAAATATATCATTTAATTTCATTACATCAAAAAAATTTATCAGAACATAAATTATTTTCATCTCATTTACCTCATATCAAAACCACTCATTATAAAAACATATCATTTTTTCAGATTAAGTAAATGAGGGATTTCATCACATTTCCCTTCTTTATTTAAGGTAATTATCACACAATGCATAAATATAGAAGAAACTATTTTATTAACCAAATAATATTGATAGACCAAATTCATTTAAAGTGATGCTAAAAAATAACCCCAATCACGATTTCACAAATAAATATCAAAATTTTACCAAACAAAATGTTCCAACATCCATGAATTTCAGTGAGGTATCTTGTATTCATAATACATTACATAATATTACATCATAAGAAAAAACATGTGGGTACATAATCTTTTTAGAAAATAATAATAATTAAATTCATGTGATTATCACATTCTATCTCTAGAATAATATTTTAATTATCTAAATAAACATAACATGTGATAACAATAATAATAATTTTCTATGCATGTGATAATAAATTATATGGAAATAATTATTGGCAACTTGATGAAATCATATAATAATATAAGAGAAATTCCCTCATTCCCTATTAATTTAAATTTATCAATTATTTACATTTATGAAGATGATGAAACTATATTACCAAAGAATAACATGAGTACAACCCTCTTGCATGATACATAAAGAATAATAATGAAGGATCCCATACATGATAGAAGAAGCTTTTCCCCAACTTGCTGCCCCAAAACAGGGGTGCGGGTATAAAAGGGTACCTCGTCAATGTAATTTGAACCAACTACAATGATAGGGATCCATGACCCCAAGGGAATATATATTTGGAACCACACATCTTAAAATAAATCCATTTAGGAATGAATGAAACTTGTCTTCCTTTCAAAGACTGGATATGAGGCCTGTAGGATTAGATACCATTTTGATTGGCCATTTAAAGGGGATCTCATCCAAACCATATGTTTTAAACATTTAAAAGGTCTCTAATCATTTTAAAATATGGATACATGATTATCCACCATTAAAATGGATTTAAAACACCTTAATTATGAAATTAAAACTATTTTCTTCATAAATATCATAAAAAAGGAAAATCTATAAATTTTTTAAAAACTAGAAACACTCTTCCTGAGCCACCAACATAATTACCCACCATCAGAAATGAACTACCTCTTAAAGGGATGACCACCAGAAATGACCTAACACCAAAATGACTCACTGCCAGAAATGACATACTGCGAGAATGAATCAATTCTAAAAGTGACCGACTACTAGAATGACTCAGTGCCTGAAATGACCTACTTATAGAATGATCTATTACCAGAATAAATCCACACTGGAAATGACTGACCACTAGATTTACTCACCGCTAGAATAAATCACCACCAGAAATGACCTATAGGAAAAATGACCCACTGTTAGAATGAATCATGGTCATTAATGTCCTAACTCTATAAAGAATCACCACAAGAAATATCCTACCCTAAGAATTACTCTTCGACAGAAATGAACTACCACAAAAATGACTCCCTTCAAGAATAGCTCACTACCAGAAATGACCTATCGCAAAAATAAACTACAACCAGAAATACTCTCTAGTAGAAATGAACTATCTCATGAATGAACCACTATCATAAATGACCTAAAACCAGAATGACCAACAGTCCAACCTGATGTACATCTAGAATGACTTGTTAGCCTCATAAACACCTTGAAATTCCCCAAGTAACCTTAATCTCTATATATCCCATAATTTTATATCTTGTATGTTCAAATGATATACAACTATCATAAACAATAATTCACTGCGCAATATTTATATCTTGTCTGATTATCTTTATGGAATTGAATAGTTTTCAATAATTTTATTTTCATTTGGATATCATCAATTTGGAGTAAAAAGGTAGTAATATCAAATACATCCTTATCTATAAGGTATAGAAACTATGAATTTGTACTAGTTACATTAAAAATTTGCGACACCCTTTCTATATTCATGAATTTTATTAATATAATTTTTATATATAACATTATTTCGTTTGTGGTAGTCTTTATTGTAAAAATTCTCATATAATCCAAGAGAAATAAGTGCATTAACATCATTTGTGGAGTATGATGAATACCTAGCTAAAGTATAAAATTTATTCAAATTTATGAAAATATGAATTTTAGATATATAAAGTAGAATTATTAGGTCATGTAATTACAAAATAGGGTATACATCTGGATCCATAAAACAAATAGGTTATTAATAAATCGCCTAAACTAACCAAAGTAACTAAAAAACATGGTTTTATTTGATTGGATGGATACTATATATTCATTGTGATAATTTTTGATAGTTTTAAAATCCATTTACCATGTTAATGTTTAGGGGTTCTATATTCCTTAGGACATATGAATATGAGAGAAAGTTCAAGAAGATGTATAGAACATTGGTGAGTGTAAATTTTATTTCACTAACCTATATTGGAAAATGGTTTTTGATATATAGGGATTTATCAAAGATGTTTTTGGGTTATTTTATAATTCCTAATAAAATAGTTGTAGTGTAAGCCTCAAGACAAATGAAAATTCTTAAGAAACATTAACCAACTCTAAATTTGGATCAAGAAGTTTTCAATTTTCCATTGAAAATTTGAACGCATTATATTTATGGTGACAGTTTATATGTATATATTGATAGTATAATCTTAAAGTATATTTTCACATTGGAAAATTAAATTATGAGCTAAAGGAAATTCTTAGAGTTGATTAATGATTAGGATTGTCCCATACATTAAACTCTTAGAAAGTTGAACAAGGTGGTTGATTCTATTAGTTCAAATTATCATGTTATTGTATCCATTATAATGATTTAAAGAGATCCAATACATATGTATTTTCAATGGGTAGATTATGAAATCATGAGGTAAAGGTATAAATAATTTTTTCGAGAATGAATGTTCAACCATATATCCATGTGAATATTAATGTGTTAATGGGAGATGATTTGGAACTATATAATTTAGGTAAGGAATATTTATGAGTTCACCATTGATCATGATGGATAATAATCTTTGGATGATGAAAATATATCGTCATCCACAATACATCCTTGAAGCACAAATATTTACAAAAAATCATAAGGAGTATTTATGGTGTGATAGCATGAAAACATATATTGTGAAGTATGTATATTGAAGATTGGTATCTCTCAAATTAAGGATCAACATCATAGTATTAAAGTTATGATTAGACCATTAATCATATATGTATTGAAATTGAAAATAATACAGTGGGTTTTTCCATTAAACTCCCTAATAGATCTAATCACCATAACACCATTTGAATATTAGTCGATCACCCAAAAATAACATTTCATATTATGTATTGGATAAGTCCTGAGAAATCATTGAATATGGATTTTATCTTTATCTTTTTATATCATCTTTAGAATGATAGACAGTTCTGGAGGACTATTCAAACCCTTAATGATATGTTGAAAGAATTATTTATGGATTTCAATGGTAGTTGGATCAACAATATAATATCATAGGAAATGTTTATATAAAAAAGTTTCATATATTAATTATTTTGATTTTATACAGTTATATTCATTATAAAAATATTTTACAATTTTTCATTTGAAAGGAAAAAATATTTACATCTAAAGAAATTGGATTTTAATGTACTAAATGGTTTTATTTAAAAAAATTATTCAAAATTTATAGAATTATAATTGAGAAAAATTATATGAATTTCTGAATACATCATTTCAAATTTACCATTAGATGAATTTTGGATAATTTTTTGAAAAGATTAATTTTTCAATTAATTGCAAAAAATATTGATTTTTATTGAAAATTGTATATTATATTAATGTATCTATATAGTAAAATTATATTTTTATATAGTTTTTATTCATTTACATAATATTTATATAAAATAATTCAATTATATTTTTTTCAATGAATTTTATACATGAATTTAGTATAAAAACCTTTTATATTTCAAAATAACATTTTTTGTGAAAAATAGTTTTTCCTCAAATTTTTTTCATTTTAAATTTTAATTGGATTATGACACTTATATATTTTTAATTTGGAAAAATAGTGTCCATATTATGAATTAGGATAACCAAATTTGGTAAATATATTCCTTTTATGTTTTTTTAATATGAATATTAACCATATTTATTTTTGTTGTCATGGTAAAAGAAAAATTATTTAATTAAGGTATAAAAATAAAAAGATATGGACTATAAAATGACCCTAAATTTTTTTTTCATTAGATGGGTAAATTTTTTCTATACTCATAAAAGATTCGTATATTTGGATTTTTTTTGGCCATTTGGATAAGATAATGGAATCTATTATATTTCATGAAAATAAAAGCCGATCATGTCGTACTATTGCTTTAAATAAATAAAATATTTCTAAAATCGGGATTATAAGAGGATTTGTTCAGTTAGAAATAGTAATTTGAAATATAATGGTTTTATATTCACCATGTTAATTTTTTTAGTAATAAAATATTAACCATAAATTCATACTCAATGTTGTCATATTAATTATTCAGTTAATGGAAAAAAATGATAATAACAATATTAAAAGTAATATAATATATAAAACGTAATGTGATAAAAAAAATTAGTCTACTATAACAAGTTATTAGTGTTTTTACAGATAATTTATTAAATCCTTTGTATTCTTTATGTTATAAAAAAGAAAAGTAAAGGAATAGTTCTAAAATTTAAATTATTGATATTTTTTTAAAATAATATTTTATTAAATGATATAAAATTCCTAAAAAACTTATATTTAGTGAAATAAATCATATATGGTAAACTAAATTAACAATTTTCCATTTATTGATGGTTGTTATTTTATTTCTGCATTATTAATTCTTAATGTGTATAAAATTTAACATTATGGTAAGTGTCAAAATGCTTAATAAACGGTTAAAACTAAAATATAAGGGTAAAAACAATTATCAAAGCCTGTATAATTGTTTTTGTTTGAGATTATTGAGATCCATAATTATTCTATATTTAAAATAATTAATTTTTTATAGATATTAAATTTATAATTAATATATTCTAATTTAATATTTTGTGAAATTTCATGAATGTCCGCCCACTCTATGGTAAAATAAAATATTTTATTCCCTTCACATAACACATAAAAGCCCATTTAATTTAGAAAAAACCTAATAAAATACCTTTTTATAATACCTACATTAATTTTAGAGGTAGTTTCTATTCATAATACTAACTGTAGGGGGCTTAAGGTTATGTGACAAAGAAATTTTCCAAAGAAGGGGTATCATTTTTAACCGCATATTTCTACTTTATTTCTTTTACAACATCCTTAAAATAAACATAAACCATGATAAGAATTAACATTGATAGCTTCCTTATATGTATATGTTATTATACTAATTTAATTTCCCATATAAATATACTATTCCATTAAATTAGAAATGAAACCATAATTTGTGTGTACAATAGATTACTGCCTTGAGAAACATTGTAATTCATTTTCCAACATTATCGCTTACGACTGGTTATAATGATGGAATTAATGTAAAAATATGAAACTAATTATATATTTATAATTATAGAAAGAAATTATACCACATATTTTATTACTTTTTCTTACATTGTAAAATGATAATGTTCTTTATTAAAACGCGTGGACTACCACCACTATGAAGGGATGTGATTCATTTTTAATCACCACATCACATGGATCATATATAAGTATAATTAATGAAATAATTTTATATTTATTATACATACATAATTATATAATGATAAAATTTTACTTAAATTGTTTCCATAAATATCACTGAAAATGGAAATGTAACCCACACTGACATACGACCAACCATCTCCAAGATTATAGCGTTGTTCACTTTTATAAACTATATTTCAGAATTTCCTTAAAAAGTAAAATTTACATATAAAAATTATAACAATTAAATGATAAATATTATATGTATTATGCACTAATAAACTCTTCTAACATAGCCTACTTACCGAAGACATTTTTTGGACTTATAAAATAAATATATTCAAAATGTTTGACAAGAATTTTATTAAATAAATCGTCTAATATATTATGCTAAGAAATAAAATAAAAGGAATGATAAACATGAAAATGTTATAAGGAATGTAAATAATTATGATATTTTTATTATTCTGGAAGATATAGAACATACATGCCGAGTTGGACTCAAGGAAAGAGACTTTTTTAAAAAATTCAACTTTTAAAGACTCCTATAAAACACTATTTGTCTTCAATATCCATATTTTTAAAAATTATTTTATAGATATATAAATATAGATATATGTTATTTATAAAAGACACTTGATTTATTTTGACTTTATTTCCAATGTTTTCAAATGGAATCTTTAATACAATTTTTTTTATCATCCATTACAAAAAGACCAAAGGAATGTTCTATTTTAATGTATATGATGACAACAACCTCCTCTGCCACCATAACTGTTTCTTAATTTTTTGTATTTCTTTCTAACATTCCATGTTTTATACAAAGAAAAAACATTTTTTTCATTTATTCTGGTAATTTTAGTTTTGAAAATTGTCTTTTAAAATAAAAGGGATATACTAATGTCAAAAAATTATTTATTATGGGTACAAAGAATGTTTTTATGATGGATAATTTTATATATTATATTATAGTTCTTGGGAATGTTTTATAAGGACAGGTGGTTATGATATATATCTAAGGCTGGTGAGATCATTATATCCCTATAATTAATTATTTAAATGGATTTAGTTAACAAACCTGGTTTATCCCAAGAGATGATTAAAATATTTTACAACGGTTTTTCTAAGTATAATTGTGATGGTTATTTCAAGTGTAACTCTAATGGTTAATCCAATTACAACTATAATGGTTATTCTATGTTTAATTAAAAATGATATAAAATTGATTCATTGACTTACCTATATGATTTATCTATACTTTATATGGGTTATTATATAAATATTATGATTTCATAAGTTAAAGGAAAGTATATTCTACCTTTCATGGATGAAAATTAAAATGTTGTAAAAAAATTATTATGCAATTTTTTTGATATAAATGAAACATTTTGGCTTTTATTTTTTATTTAATATTCCTTATGATATATTTTTTAAAAATATTTTTATAGAGAATGTGATTTTTTGGATAAGAAAAGTTTTACTTAAAAGACAAGGAAAATTTTGCGAAAGGTAAACATTTTTATAAGAATTCTGGAACAAATAGTTTATTTGTTTCACTTTATGTCCCTTACTAATAATTTTGTACTCATCAAATTTTATAAAATGTTCTTAGGGATTAATAATGGGTAAGGGAAAGGATGAAGTAAATTTGAGGTTAGTGATGATTTATTTGGAAACTAATTCATGTATAAATTTAAAAGTTTTATATTGGAAAAAATGGATACTGAATGGAATCAACTTCTTTATTATATATTGGATCTCTATGTAAGATTTTTTTCTAAACTCTATACAAATATAAACCAAAATGATCATTTTGATTGAAATTAAATTAAATCTGGAATCTGAAAACAAGATTATGTAATGTTTAAAGGTAGGTACATATAATCACATTCCTCTTGTTGAATTTCAATACAAAAATATATTCCAATCAAGTAATAAGAATGATATTTATGAATAACTCAATAGAAGAAAGATCATAAAAAGATGTAGATAAAAATATTAATAATAAAATCTACTAGAATATAAACTTGGTTATGTGATAGAAAAGAATGTTATATCCATCCAGTGGCTATTTTAGGAAATCGTAGACTTGACAGAGTAGTTATTTTAAAAATTATTAGTGAGATCTATAGTTCAGTGTTGGATAAAAGGAATTAATTTTAATATATCCTTGGAATAAGATTATGATATTTATAATGAATAGGAATATGAGAACTAGTTGTATCAGTCTATATGTGGTTATTAATTATATTTTAATTGTAGTTTATAACATTTCGTTTCCACTTACCCTCTCTCAATTTCATGATGTAATATATGTATCTTTTTCGAGAACTATTTACAATATCCTTCCAATGTACGAAAATAAAATGTTTTATATTTTTATGATGATATTTTACATGATGAACAACTATTGAATGGTCTATAATAAAGATATATGTTTCTATAAAATAGAACCACACACATATTCAAAGTTGTGTAGTTTAATCATAATTACGAGGATGATATATTGGATCCTCATGATGTAATTAGATATAATAATAATCCTTTTTTTCATAATAATAATTGAATTTAGTGGTTAATATTATTATAAGGTGGTAGAATGTATTACCCCATGATTTTAGAAAAAAGTTTCTTTTAAAAAAATATTACGTGTTTAATAGATTTTAATACACCTAAAACACAACATAATTGAATAACACGCTATTAAAATACAAGTGAAATACCTTAAAATATTGTTTACATAATCATAGTTGAAAATATAAATGATTCTATAAAATTAATAGGGTTTTGTTTTACTTTGGAAAATATCATTAATTTTAGAGAAATAGTTTTGAGGAATTATGTAATTTGATTAATTTAATACTTAGAGATAATTAGATTAATAAAATTTATAAATAAAATTCCAATAGTAATTATTAAAATGAATTAATAACATCTCTAGAATGATAATTAAACAATAAAAAATTTCAGTTTTATTATTCTAGGATAAATAAAAAAGTTTTCTTTAAAAACATGCTTTTTGTTATACAATTTAAATGCATTATTTAAATATTAAATTTCTAAATATTATAATTTAATTTTGAACATTTGAATTTAATTTTTTGGTTATATTTCAAAATAATGTTTTTAGATGAATAGTATAAAATAACACCTTTATAAATATCATAACTTTTTAGAAATGATTTTGATACAAGCATGAACTAAAAATATATGAAACTTTTTTCCAAACCAAAGACATATTTATTCTATAAAAAAATAACATAAAATTATTATGGAGTATTTGGAAACTTATGCTTCACCTTTTAGGAAATAATTTATATTTTATTCTAATAAAAAAATCAGCCATTTTTATTCAGTTAATTATTCACAATGATCTATTCAGTTTTAGCTTTTTTTGAGAGAAACTAAGATATTTTTTCCATATTCCAATTAATGTCATGGGGATCAATTTTAAATATTATTATTTTTTTAATTCATTTTTAGGATTGAAAATACATTTTTCTAAAAAAATATTTTATTTCATTTTGTGTACTTATATTAAAAGTTATAAATAACACCTCTAAAAATTATTATTTTTAAAATAAATCCCATAACTTTAATTATAATATACTATGCTTTTTTGTTAGTAGAATTTCTTTTTTATTCACAAAAAATAAGAAACCTTTGTAAAATTGTTGTCACCTCGACAAATGTAAAACTTTTTTAATAGGGTTAAAATAAATAGATAAGGATTTAAAATACCAATAAAGAATATATATAATTTTATTTGATGAGTATATTTTTACAAACCTATCTTTATCATTTTATTTGGACTTATTTTTTCCCACATTCATAATAAAATGACATAATATTATTTTAATGTTATGTATATTTGAAATAGTTACATTCCTCTCACTTATAAAATAGATCCTCCTATCCCCATTTACTCACATGAATTGAGAAATTAATTTTGGGAAGTATCTAGAAATATCACCTCAAAAAACCCTTTCCTGTGTCTTATATGTTTATTTATAAACAAAATATCAGCCAAATAAATCATAAGGAGAGATTTATATGAGGATATTAAAAGGGGTAATCATGTCAACCTAGCACTTTTATGTATTGTTTTTTCTATAAAATTCTCCAAATCCTATATAACCACATAAATATATTGAAATAAATAAAATTAATATACATAATTTTTATTATGTTGACAAAATAGTCATTCTCTTCCTCATTTCCATCCAATGGAAAATAAAAATCAAACTCATACGTGTGTATAGACTACCGACTCCATGAAGTCATGTATTTAATTTTTCATAATAGTTTCTCATGGATAGTTATAAATATATATAAATTAATTAAATATTATATTTATGATATTATTAATATTTGTTAACCATGAACAAAGTTTAAGGACCTAATGATTCGAACCGAAACATGCTTGGAAAAGGGAATAGTTAACACCCAAATATTGATTCTCAAAAATAATTATTAACTATAATTCAATATTATATTATTATTGAATAGTGTATAGAAAGATAAATATGAATATTATTCTTTTATAGATTTATAATAAACCAAAAAAAATTTATATAGGAGGTTTGAGATGATATGAATCAATTTATGATTTGAGGTTAGGGTTCATATTATAATCTCCATTTTTTACGTATTTTAACATTTCAATTACCATTGCGGGAATTATTTTTATAAATTAAAAAAAATGTTTTTTCAAAAAATAGAATTATTTATATGGTTTTAAATTATTATTTCTATTTTTCCCCTCTATGGTACTCAAAAATTATTAAGGAATGTTTTAAGAAAAGTCAAATGTTTTCTAATTTTTGGTCGGGTATGTTTGCCCTCCATAAGTATTTTATTATAAAACATCGAATCTATCATTTACATTTAAATGAATACTAATGCTATTTATCTTAATATATTTGACTTTATTTATAATATTTTTAACGGAATATTATATTCATTTTCATATAGGATCATTTTTTAACTTTCATTATAATAGAGTCTATAGAATAATTTCTAAAATTTATGTCATGTAAATATTTTATTATCATAATTTAATTTATTCAAAATGAATATTACTGTAAAAGTTTCAATGGGTTTTCCAAGATAATCATAATAAAATTATTCTATGTATTTTTTAATTTTATTTTCAATGTTTACTAAAAGGAAAGGAAATATTTTCTTATTTTCGAAAACAAATATCAAATACATTTAATAAAGTATTTTTCATCGATGTCATCATAATTTATTAATTTTTATGCTTCACTAAGGATATCATCTTATGATATCATCCACATTATATAGCTATAAGTCTTATAATGATGATGTTATAAGTATATTTTTATAAAACACAACTTTTTCCCATGGGTTAATTAATATTTGATGAAATGATGAATGTTTTTGTGATCTTGACACACATATATGTATAGTTTTCATGATGTGATAGATTATCCAAGAATTATATCTCTCTATATCACATTATGTGATTCTTGATATCTCGTAAGATAATATCCTGGGAAATTTTGAGTAAACCCAATCCACTCTCGGATTATGTCTATTATGTTTAGGCGAATGGGGAGTAAACCAAAACCATTAAGGGCTTCCCTGAAATATATTATGATGGGCCTAGTAGTTATCCTTAACAAATTAAATGATTTTATATGCATATGTCTATGTAAAAAGTTATGTAATATTCTTATTATATGATCTCATTGATTATTATTGATTATTGTTAATTCCAAGGCATTATAACTCATGAATTGTTTTTAAAAAAACATCATGTCGAAAATCATGGTTTATATACTAAAACATGTTGGGTGTGTTTTAATAAATTATTACCATGTTCCGATAGACTTATGCTTACCTTATGGTAACATATTGTCTTCGAATATTATCTACCATGTTTACCCATACTAGGCACATATGATCACCCATTATTAGGTTTATATTTCCCTATGTTATAAAGAAAGGTATGATGTATGATAAATCTAAAAGTGTAAAATACGAGGACTTTGTGGGAGATTTTTATTATATTTGAGGAAATAAGTTTATTATGAATCTATTCTTCAAAGGTAGTAAAAATTTATGGTCCTGGGTTTTGTATTATTACGATATATACTGAATATTAGTCTAAAATGACATTATATTTATTAAGTGAGGATAAGATCACCTCATGTTTAGGGATTTATGGACTATCTCATTAAATAATTCCCATGTAAAGAAAATATTAAAAATCTTTGTGAACTAGTAAGAGTGTTTTTATCTTTCATAATGATCAAGGTGTATCCAATATCAAATCAATTGAAAATACTATTGAGATTGTACATTAAAACTAGAACAAAATAAATATTTTAAGTAAAATTATCATTGAGTATGGACACATCATCTAATATAATTATTTTTCCTTCCATTATATCTATAAAAATGGATGGTTATTTCATCGAATCCGATTATATCTCCTACCAAATTTTGAATAAAAGTAATATTTCAATATTAAAATTTCATTATATTATGAAATTAAGAAATCTCTTAAATGATATGCCAAGAGAACTATATATTTAGATAAAAATTATTTTTTCTAATGGTACTCGTTAAAACATCCTAGATTCATATAGCCAAATATATTGGTACACAGGTTTTCTTAAATCCATAAAATGATCTAAAAATAATGTAATAATAAAAAATTATTATATTTTATTTAAAGAAAATATATTAATCCAATTATTTATTGATTGAAAATAATATTAAAAAGATCTATTATTAAAAACAAAATAGTTATTTTTGATCATTGTCTTATGAGATGATGTATAATGAGATTCATATATTTATATTCATGGTAATTTTAAAGAAAAAAATATATAATTTTTTCAAATTTCCTGAGTATCAATAAAGTATTTCTTATAATCTCCATTTTTATATATCCTTTAACACATAATCATGATTTCTAAAACACATAGTTACAGTGTGTCATCTTACCAACTCTATACGGTGTTCATAATTTTTTCATTTACCCTTGAGAGATCTACATTTTCATACCTATAAGTTTTTAACTCTTATATAAAACCATTAATTGATAAAATTTATCATTTTATTCTTCTATGGATGTAGGATCTTCTTATAGTTTATTTGAAAATGAATAACTTAACATTATTTATTCAATAATTCACTTTTAGTTTACATTAAGGATATCTCATCCCATTGATTAATTTTTTTTAAAAAATCTATATATGATCAACATATCATAATAATTTGATATTTTATTGGAGGTGAAATCCTATTTGATATTCAAGTGTCTATATTCTTCAGTTCTCATTTGAATTAGTTTTTTTTAATTAAAATCTTTTTATTTTATCTTAATATAAGTACACTGAAATTTTATATATATTGAAATCATATATTCAAAACATATAACTTAATAAGAAATATATTTGTATTATATCTTATGTAATTTCTCATAATAGTTACCTATATATGTTTTTATATTTTTTGACACTAAAAAACTCCATTTGATTTTTTTTCTCATCAATTCTGGTAATCAAGAAAACCTACCTTCAATTAACTATATATCAATGTCATCTTTTGAAATTTTATTCACTATTGAGGTAAATTTATTAGATCACAAGTTATATATAAAACATTGTGTGTGGGTGAATTAGTATTAATATTTTTCTTCAATATCTCAGTCACAGTCATGCTTATTCAACATAACTTCCTTTAAATCACAATAGTGTAGTAATAAAAATGGATGAAAAAACATGATAAATTTTGGTCACCTACCAGATTGATTACTACATCCCAAATGTATATTGGTTGTTATCCCAATAAAACACAATCAACCCTTTATTTCCAATAAGTAGATAAAGGAAAAGGAATAACATTGAGTGTGGTATAATTTTTAACACCAATTAGACTAAAAAAAGAATAATCTTATCACAATTAATATAGAAACACTCTATAGTACAATGACCACCAGTGAAATTGGGATACTTAAGTGGACTAATATAGTTTTGAGCATATTCCTCTTCTCCTTATACATAAATTCTCATTGTATATTCTCAATTTATTGTATTCCTCCAAATTATCATAGCATTATTTAACACTTTAATTATCCTTCTATTCATGTATAAATAATATATTACCATGATATTTATTTCATATATTGAATATTAAAACCCTTAAATATCATTATTTCAAATCAATATCATTATCAATCAGAAAAACTAATTTATCCAATCAATCATAATACCTCTACAGGACTTTGAAATCTATTTTTTAATTGATATCCAAGATTACCATAGCACTCCTTTTCTATGATAACCAATTCGTATTTACAATATATGAATGATTTAATGTATTTTCATTTTTATAGTTTGAAGGATATTATCATGACATATATTATTTTGAGTATTGTAATGTTTCGTCATGGAATCTCATGACATTTCATGACAAACTCTATTATTTCCTTCAAGTGTTATGCCAAATTTTCATGAAATATAATCATGTTGTAAATACATCTGAAATAACTCAATTTATATTTTACAATATCATGGCCTTATCCACACGTTAAGAACAAATTTAAAATTAACAGGCCATATAAAGATTGTTTTAAATATATAAATAACATTTTGGTGTGCTATTATTCTTTGTGGTGCACAACCAATAGAACTTCTCATATATTCATCTCCAAAAATAGTTTCTAGAATCAAGATTTACAAAAAAACTAATTATTATGTGTAAAAATTTAATAATTACTTAACATAATTGTATTTCAAATATCTATAGTTCATCTATTTCAACAATATGAAAAAATACATTGAAAATGTCATGAGTCAGAGTGGGAACATCAGCACATTTCTAAATTCACATAGAAACTATCCTTCATACCAAGTGAAAATATTATATGTCAATTGAAATATCTTATGTGTGACAAGAAATATGTATTTATAAATCATAATATATTACATATCAATATGATCTCTAGTAATTTTTTCATGTTTTACTTCAACAAAATCTTTCAAGAAATCTATATTCATATTACATATTCACTAAGAATATACACATCATATAATGTGTTTTTACTTTCCTTTATTTCCATGTTCTAGAAGATATTACAAAGTACTAGGAATCTTCTACCCTTTTCTAAATTTATCCTAATGTGAGAATCTTATATATCAGCCAATAAATCTACATATTCCTGGAAGGCTATTATATATCACAGTATAAGTGAATGGGTCTAGATTTTTCATGAGCCCTTTTTTTTATTATGGTTGTTAGGTAGTATGGGATATATTTTATAAAATTTAGAATTTTATGTAAATTGATATTGTAAATGATAAAGAGTGTTTAATATGATATAAAAATTATAGTTGTTTTTTAATTATTTTAAAAGTTATTTCAAAGATAAATTGTGAGTCTTGGAAGTAATGGTAAATCATTATCTTAATTTTTTCAATATTTTCTAAGTGAAAATTTAATATTTCAAAAATATACTTTTAACCTTAGGCAAGTCCTTATTTGAAAATAAGGGTAATTCTTGTTTTTGAAAGGATTTATAAAGGTAAGATTAATTTAATTAATTTCATAAATGTAAAGGGACATTTATATTTCCTGTTTAAGGTTAAGCCTTAGTTTTTAAGTCACATGTAATAGTATGTACCATGTTACATAGGGATGACCCTAAATTTATAAGGGTTATATATGGGTCAAAATCTATTGTACAAGGGTAGGAAAGAATTTTAGCTATTTTATAGTGATAATATATTCTATTAAAATTGTTTTGTAAGGGTGATAAAAATTTTACTAAGGTTTTTTAAGGGTAAAATCATTACCCTTAATTGAATAAAAGGAAATTTTTTATGGTAAAACCATGTTAAACTTACAGAAAACCCTTTTTAGTAAAAAGTAATTTTTATCTTTTTTTATCATTTTATTCTTCTGAAACAATACTATAATATGTTTTTGTTATTTTTAATGTAAAAATTTAGAGAATTAAATATTTTTTACTCATTTACAACTATATCTAACACTTTTAATGGTTTTTATTAGATCACCATGATGTTTTGAACTAAATTAAAATTAAATTAAGAATAAATGGAATGTTTAATGAAGTCTCTATACAATAAAATGATTGATGTTTATGAGACACGAAAAATAGTTTATTTCTCTCATTTTAGTCTCTCTTTATTACTATAGAGTTTCAGTTATCCAAAATCCTGGCATTTTTGTCTTAATAATCTTCTATATCAAGAGAAATCACTATTTTAATATGAATTCCATATCTGAGAAGGGTTATTTTTTTATCTTTCCCTCCTCTATAAATATCTTATATAGTGATTTATAATAAAAAACATCATAGGTAGGACACCTATGTCATATTTTTAATTTATACTATATAAGTGTGAAATTAACATTGTTTTTAATCCTCTAATAGATGAAAGTGATTAACCTTAATTGAATAAATATTTGGAAAATTATCAAACAATGTACGATTTTATATTAATATTTTAATCCCAAATGTTTAATAAAAAATGTATATAGTGAAATATTAATAAAAATTATCATATAATTATTAGTATATCTAGAAGTTTCTCAGGCTAAAATTATCATTAAATATCTTAGTGAGAGAAATTTACACTCCAAGTTGTAGATAATTATTAATTTGAAAATATTATATAATATTTTAGAATTTTACCACTGTTTTAACTTAAATAATTGATTACATATATTAAGGACTAATTTGATAAGTTATAGGATTATATGCTGAATATGAAAAAAATAACATGTTGTAGAATAATAATAATTGATTAAGAAATTATGCAATAAAAAAGAAGATTTATTTTCATTCCATTGTGTAATTAATTGATGATAGAATAAAAATAACTACATTTCATGGTGTTAAAATGCTAAATTAATACTATATAGAAATATTTTACAATTGTATAGAATATGAAACTGAAATGGAAATTTTTAAATTTTATATTCTAGTTATTTATTTTCAAAAGAAAATTATTAATTACATAGAGAATTATTCTTGATTAGATATGTCTGTAGGAATATTGTAATAAAATATTGAGGTAGAAATGTTATACCATTTTGGAATGTTAATATCCATTATTGAAATATTTTAATTTTGGTCACATGATTTTGAAATATATATTTTGTTTCCCTTTATATTTTACAGATACTATGATATCTACTACTATATTTTTTAAGAATAGTTGATATTATTGGATATTATACTATAAATTGAAGTTGGAAACACTTTTTATTATGAAAAATGATCTATGTTGTAATAATATTCCCTAATATTTTTCATAAGTGAAAGAATAGATTAAGGGGGAGCCATATTTAATAAGTAATAATTATTATTGGGAATTATTTTGTCAGGTAGTGATTGGAATTTATGATTTATTAATTAGTTAATAAAATTTAATAATGAAAATTTAATAATTTCTTAAATCATTGAATTTGGAAAGAGTGATCTAGTCATTGTTTGATAAATTCTAGACTGACTTATTTGATTTTTCAATAGTTTCTATTGAAATTTTGTTTTTATAATTCATTTAATTTATAATTTTTATCTCTGTATATAGTGCCTTGATGTGTTTAAATGAAAACCCTATATGTTTGGAATACATTATTAGTAATGGAGGGATATTTATAAGTCTCTGATGGTGGAATGGGATACCGGTTATTATACTTATAGTGGTATGAGGTACGAAACATAATAACTATGGTGGCATATCATACCAGTTCTAATCATGGTGGTGGCATAGGGTATGGGATATAATGATGATATTGTAATGGGATTCCAAATGTGATATTATATGAAGTCGTTTCATAGGTGGAACTAGGATTATCAGGATGAGTTCAATGTTAGTTTTCTCATCTATGCTTACTCATTTCCAAATTCCATATTGATGCCCTAGTGGCCAGACTTTATTTAAATGATTAGTTTCCAAGTGGGAGATTTGGTTTATTGCTATTGACCTTGAGAACATGATTTAAATATTATCATATGTTGATTCCTAGAGTACCCAGATTTCAATGAAATGATATTTTTCTAATGAAAAAATGAGGTTAGTTCCAGGTGATTTATAACGATTATGAAATTCTTTAGCATGCAAGAAAATAATTAACAGTTCTATTATAATATGGTGTAGAATTATAAAATGTTAATCTTGGAAATGATAATATAAATTATTAATTGATGAATAATTAATTAATTAACTAAATGAATATTGATTATTCTACAATTTGATACATTGACCTTATTAGTGGTAGCTAGGATAATTGTGCAATGTTAGTGACAGATTATATTATAGCTAGGTAGTTTCCCATCATGTGGTTTTGGGATATATATAAAGATATTTTATGTTTTGTGATTTTATATACTACTCCATCACTTTTGGTTGGGATACTGACACCCAGTGGACTCTATGAGGGTGTTTTCCCTTATATCTATGTAGGAGAGGAATAAAAGGAACACTACCCCCTCTAACCCCACTCTCTTCTTCTACTAGTTTTTTATTCTATAATTCAAGGTGTTAATCCTTCTCATATATGTGTATATAGGGTTATTATGGATTATGTTATTTCACACCGATTTATCTTCAAATATTGTATCCTACGGATTGTTATAGGTTTTTTTTGTATGGACTGTGATGTTTTAAGATGGAATACACGACATATAGGCTGTAATACCTTCCAAAAACTACATGGTTATTATCTAGAGATATGGATGTTATTATGAGATGATTTGATGCATGGGGTGTATATTATTTAATGATGATATGTTGTGATGTTCATGGTGAATGATATGATATAGTATCCAATGTGTCTTTGGGTTTGTTACCATTTACAGATATATGGATCAGGATGTGTGATATTGGGGAAGAGTGAAAAACTAGTAAGGAAGTATTAGAAATATGACTTTATATACTATTTTTATTGGATATCATGTAATTACTTATAAAAAATACATGATAATTAATCCACTGTGATGATGGAAAAAGAATAAAAAAAACTTTTTTTTGTGATAGTTAGTTTCATTTTTTTATACACTGGGTTTCTATAAGATTCTCTAAAATTTTGTACGTGAGGTGTCCGGAAGGATCTAATTGAGTGTTAATTTTAGGATCACCCTATATATATTAACTATTTTTCATTTCAATAGTGAATATTTGGGGTTTGAGATAGACATTACATTTTTGAAAGGTTATTTAGAAGATGATGGATCTTCATGGTCATTGCAGAGGATTTTCTATTTTTTCTTTATTTGTCTTAGTTTTATGTCATTACATTCATTTGTTTGTATTGATTATTTATTTATTTTTAGTAGGAGTTATTTGATTGTTGTTTTCATCATATCTATTACTTCTTAATTCTTTAAAAGGGAAATGCCTCACCCCTGTATGATTATATACTCTAGAGCATATAGTTATCCCTTGGGCTATGAGAGTTGTTTTCAGGTATTATTATCTCTCTTTATCTATTACTAAAAATGAGGGGAAAATTTGTGGTAGGGATTTGTGAAACTGTGAATCAGAGTTGATGATTGTGATATAAGATAGAGTTAGGAGTTAGTAACTATTGATATTTTTTGGGTCGGAAGGGAAATTATATCAACTAGGCTTTGTACATAATTAAACAAAGGAAAATAACTAGGAAATGGGTTTTTATGAACCCCTGTAATCCGATATAAGGAACATAAATTTTACTAAACATAATAAGTGAAGTGGTGATTCTTGTTGGGTATATACTTAATAAATAAACATGCATAATTCTTTTATGTGCCTATGTTTGAACTGGGTATACAATGGGGAATGTTAAAAATAAAGTAACTAATTAATCTTAAATAATATGTTTCCTATGATTGGATTATATATTGTTGGTTATTTTATAGTTTTCTTCCAAGTAAATTTCTTATTCAGGTTTGTGTCCAGATATTGAATAATATGTTCTATTTATTCACCATAGAGTAGAGGCTGGCTGTAGCAATGCTAATAGGAGGAAAATCCTAGATTTATGATTCATGGTTCTAAAAAACCTGAGGGATCCATTTTTGATCATGGGAAAAAGGTTTCATTAGAGGGGAAGGTAATATACGTGGATTTGAATAATTATTGGATAGAGCATTGATCATTATTAGTTGTGATTATGCTACAAAGGAAAACCTACTATTGGTATTTTTTTATTTCTTACAGTCTGTGAGGAGTTGGATATTTTGTAGGGGAATTATTGAGAGTATTTCTTAGTTTAATTTTGTTTCTTTTGATGTGAGGTGGGATTCTCCAACAATTATGTTTTAAAATCACATTAAATTCTTGAGTTCTACTCTTGATTACCAGTGAGACCTCTAAATTGAATTATTCATCCTAAAACCCTTTGATTGTAATCTAATTGAAGTGAATGTCAACATTTACAATCATTAATTTATTTAAATACATTGAAAATTATTACTAGAAATCACCTACACTCAAATTATTGCATTCCACCTATTAAATCCTTGATCTGTAATTTTTTTGCTACACTGCACTTTATTTCCCAAACAACACCTATCAGTCTTCAGATACGATAAATATAACTCATTCCATTAGATTTGTGTTTATATGGATATATATTCTAGGGAAAGGTTTTCTAAAACATTGTTCATATCATTATATATTATCTCATCATTCCCTTTCATGTTCTTGGGATGGGGTGACTCTTTACACGCTCATATGACCAATATTTGTTATGGGTGAGGAGTTTCTATCATTGTGTGCATTCTATTATATTATCGTTTTCCCTATGAGATTGAGATTTGGTAGGAGGGAAAGTTTTACTGATGTATTCTTGTGTTTTAATCAATATAATATTCATTCAGTCTTACTGATATGGGACATGGTTCAAAGAAAATAAAAAATTTCAGATTTGTCTTTAATTTATTTTTTTCCAAATTTTAGTAGACTTTCTCTCCCTATTGATAATTAAATTTTTGTTTACTATAGATAGAGAATACGAATTTATATATTATTTGATGTCGACTTTTATTTTTATATATAGATATGATATTTTTGTTTTCCTGGTAATATTTCATATCGACTTGATCATATGAAAAATAGTGGAAACATCACCTATCATGATAAATTATTATTTTTACATTTTCAAACCCTGTTGGAATGTTAGTTTTACAAAAATTAGAAAATATCATGGTTTGTTGTATGTGTTACTTAAATTTTTATTCTTCATGAAGAACTCTTTTTTTATTTAAGTTATTGTGTTGGTTGAATACTTATTTGTAGTGGTAGTTTAAATCACTTTTATGTAACTACTTTCACCTGTTGTATTGGAAATTGGAATGTTCATAGTGAATAATTTGATGTTAACAAACATTAAAAATAGTTAATTCTTGGAAAAAGTATATTATTATAACATCATGATTTATTTTTTGATATATTCCATGTGTTCGATTGATTCCCCCAATTTTGAAGTTATGTGCGTTCATATTAACATGGAAAATAGAATTTTCGAGCATATGTTAGATGAATAAAATAAATTTTATAAAACCTTGTAACTATTTATAAAGAATTTAAAAATAATTATATCAATAAATTTACAAGTTTAATTTGATTAATAAATAAATATTTTTTTTGGAAAATAAAATATTACATTTAGTATATCACTCGTGGAATTTTTCTTCATGTTGTGTAATAATATTTAGTGTTACTCTCTTAATTTTTATTATTTTTTTCAATAATAAACGTTAAATAAAATAAAATAATTATTATTTAAAATTTTACTTTAGTTTAAAAATAATGTCTAATATTTATTACAAGTGTTTCAATAAATATTAATTTTATTAACACCATGTTACAAAAGAGGATTATAAAATTGATTTTTATATAATGGTTTCCAAACCTGACATATTTTGAAGACAATACACCTGGGGGAAGTTTTCAATAGAATAATTCTAAATTTATCATTTTTTTATGTGAGAAATATTGTGATACAGATCTGAGAAGTTTTAATAATTTATAAATCATGTTGATTTTCTGAATCGGATATCTAATGTGACTTAATAAAATATTGTACGTATCATATCTATAAATATCAACAAATTGAAATGAAAATATGTAATTATAATCTTTATTATGATAGGTTAATAATTATATATTATTAGTGATATGGATTAAATTTTACAATAAAATAAATTAAATAAAAATAAAAAATAAATTTTAATATAACTACTTGCCTATATAAAGTTGTCAATGTAAATGATATAATAATTCTTTATTCTATATTATATTTTAAGATTCAGGTTTAAATTATGTTAAAATATTGTTTTTAAATGTGGTTCATTTTGTATTTTTCTTTAATCCCAATGATTTATTGGTTGGATATACATTTCTTTGTTTTTTTGTTATCTTTGTGTATATTTAAGTGATGGTATGATCTTTCTTGGGTACGAGAGTTGGGTATTCATGATCAATATTACAATGTTGTTTAATGATTAATTTTTTTTGTTAGAATTATTTTAACTTGGGTTGATATATGAGATTAATTCTCTTCATGATGTGATATACTATTAATTTCCATGTTCTTGTTTGAGAAGAATCTCACTTGGAATATGTTTTGGAAACTATTTTAATGATTTTTGTAACTTTATACATTTATTTTAATAACCCAAACTATTTTAAATAAAGTTTCCCCAGGTGATTTAATTGAATGTAGTATTGTGTAATATGGTTATAAAAAACACATGAACTTCTTCAGTAATATATTTTGATTTAAAACACCATTAATAATGTTACCATTGTTAATATGGTTGTTAAATAGTGATCACATGATTAGTATACACATAGGTTTTTAATGAATCCAATTGACTAAGACCAAGGAAGTGATGGCCTCATCCAGTGGGATTGTACCATATATAGCCAATTTTTCTAAGTTTCCCAGGGATATATTATCATAAAGATTTTCCCTTTTCCAATCCCAATGAGATATCTAACAACTTATACATGAGAGAAACCGTTTTTGGGAGAAGATCAAACTCATCGAGATCACAACCGAAACCATGTTTGTCAAACGACCCCATGGAAGTTTCACCATAGATCACCTTACTTTTAGGGAATAAGATTGTATAATAGTTGGATATGTATCAAGGACATAATAATACGAATATGTATAATATATAGAATAATGATTTTATCTTCATTTTTTTATTGTAACTTTTTAATTGATTTGGATTTTGGTTTAATTAAACACAAATTTTATTTTTGGGAAGTATTCAAACTCAATTAAGAGATTTATTTTGATGAAATAATGGATTTATGAAAAAAATAGTATTTTTGAAAACTTTATTTTTAAATAAGGTTTCTTAATTATAAATGTCCATATGATTTTTATGAAGTGAAATATTTTTTTAACGGTTCAAAAACTGTATTGTAAAAAATAACCCATCATTTTTCAATAAATTTCCAATATTATTTTAAAATTGAAAAAGAACTAATTTTGAAAAATATTTAGATATAATGAATATTATTTTTGGAATAATAAAATCTAAATAATTTAATGGTTAATTTGTAATAATTTTTTGACACGATTGAATTTTCGATTAAAATGTAAATACTGTATAAATATAGAGTGTATTGTATAACATCATAATGACAAAAAATGATGTAATAAATAATATAATGGGTATCCTAGTACACATATATGATTTCCCCTTAAAATAATTTTATTTTATGTTGATATGATTCATTTTATTTAGCCTTTATGAATCCTCTAAAATATACAATATATTTTTTGATTTTAATTTCATTTCATTAAAAGTGTGACTTTCCTCCACATAATAAAGAGTATTGTTTCAACATTATGGGCCCTTAACGAAAAAAAATAATGAAATACTCTTTAATTTGCAAAAATCATTGGAAAACCCCTGTTAAGGTTTGTGGTTTGAAATTTATTATTTCATAGATTCTAAAACCTAAATATTAAAGAAATCATCCTCTTTTCCTATATAAACCCACCAATGCTCTGAATTCCTTCAATCCTTGAAGCATGAACTTACTCTACCCTCCTCTATCTATTATCCTCCCATGGCTCCCCTCCATGCTCTCAAGAAGTAACATTCATGTTTTTGGTGTTATACTATTAAGGTAAGGGATCCTCTCTTTCTCACATTTATTCAAGAATCTACCCTATGTTACCTCCTTTTATATTTTAATTCATAAATATGGGGTATATTTTTGAACCTCCCCATAATTAAATTATTATTTATAAATGATTATAGACCCATTTATATATCATTAATTTTTTATAAGAACACCCATTAATATAACAAAATTTTGTAAGGGTTCTTTCCTTTCCCATTTTTATCAAATATTCATTATCTTATTATGTACATTTATTTTCAATTACTACTGATGTGGTATGATTTCAATCCTCCACATTCCTCCCTTATTTTGTATAAATGAATATATACCCCTTTACCTATCATTAATCCATCCCATGTATATCCATTACCATGCCAAAACATTATAATAATTATTTCCTTTCCCTTTTTACACAAGCTTATTTATTATCATATACCTTATTTTTCTAATTATAATTGTGTATACATGTCATTCCATATCCCTATTACTATCCAATTCATGTAAAAATTATGCGAGACCAATATCTCTCTCATTAACCAATTGTATTAACATTCATGTGACTATTTTATGTGGCTGATGTTTTTCCATGATTTTCCATGTCAAACCAAATGTGTAGTGAATAGAAAACCCATTTTCTATCAATGGATTTCCATTTTGTGAACATATAACTTTTTTATTGGGGAAATAAATGTCTTTATTCCACACTAATTGATCATGGAATAAAATATTATTATTTAGGAATCCATGTTTTATGGTCTATGTGGAAAACTTAAGGATGAGAATGAAATTAAAGTGACAGGTGTGCCTAGATTATATATCACACCAATGCATTTGGAAATATTCATTATCATTATATGTCATGTTGGGATAAGGTTATACCGAATTCCTTTTTGGTAATTTTTACACTAATAATTATTGGTGGTTTAGCCTCAAATTATGTTTATGATGTAGTGTTTTATGTTGTTTCCACATTTCCCATATTATGATTATCATGCTATATCAGACCTTATTATTCATATTCATTAATGTCTCATTTATATTCCTTTTCTAACATGTATTATTATCTTCATGTTATTCCATTTTTATTCCATTATTTTTATTTAAGGCTTACCCCTTTCTTATGTATTTTCCTCAGGTTATCCGGTGAAATGTTAAGCTCATTCAGGTTATATAAGTTTTCAATAATGATGTTGTAATTCATGATTAAAGTTGTAATTAAATGCACTTCATTCCCAAAGACACTAAAATTATTGATTGTTTAGGTTTCGGTAAGTGTAATTTTTTGTAATAAAATTAGGTATTAATGTTTAATAAAAAAATGTTTTTTATATTTATCCTCTATAGTTGTTTTTATGTTCCAAATATATCATGAAAATTTAGAGTTATCTCATGGGGTAGTTGATTTATCCCCCATCCCTTAACTGTATTTCCTATTATTTTTCATTTTGTGGGGGTGAGATTTTTTTTAGAGTTATCTAATGTTAGGGTATGGATTTTTCATATTCACTTTCTTTTTTATTATAAATTTTTTGTGGTTTCATAATGGTTTCATAATTTTATAAGTTTTCATTAAAATTATTTTTATAATTAGAAAAGTGGTTTTTAATTTTTTTTAAAATTATGGTAGTGAATTTAATGTCATAAAATTTATTTGGCCGTTGAATTGTGAATTTTTTTAATTGATTATAACCCCTTATTTTAATTTTTTTTATGTTTTTATAAGTGAAAATTTAATATTTCCACTGTTACATTTACCCATATACATATCCTTACATATAAAAAAGGTATTTTTTTTAAATGGTGCCTAATCGATCGTTTCAATGGCTTGGATAAATGTAAAGGGTTGTTTATACATCTTAAATCAGGGTAATTCGTGGTTTTTAAACCTAGTGTAATGGTCATTTAAAAGTTTAGTAAGGGTAAACTTGAATTTATAAGGGTTATTTAACATTAAACAACAACAACATTTGGGGAGGATGAATTTTTAGCCACTTTATAAGGGTAACCTCTTCTTTTGAAAAGTTATATAAGGTTAATACTGAGATTAAAAAGGTAGTGTAAGGATAAAATGATTACCCTCATGCAATTACTAGGATCTTTGTAAGGATAAAACAATGTTACCCTTATGAAATGTCCATTTTGGGGAAAAAGACATGAATATCTTTTTCTTTCATTTTATTCTTATGGAAAATGTATTAAATGATTTTTTTTGGATTTTGAATGCCAAATATACTGGAATTGAATACTATTGATATATTTAAAATTATATTTTTTTTACTTACAAAGATATAAATTCTATCATAATCATTCGATCCTTGTTTATCTCATGTTTTGGTGATCATAACCCTGATGTTCAAGATTTTTTAACATTTTTTAAAGAGAATAATTACCCTTTTGTCCTGAATGAATTATTTGGGAAGGCTAATTTTTTCTCACCCTAATCTATCTTTTTTAGCTTTATCTTTTTACAAAAAAATGATCAAAGATATGGGATATATACCCTCGCCTTATTTTATAAATTGTAAGTGTTAAATTAAAATGATTTATTCTCCAATATTTGGATAAAAATGATTAACCATAATCATATAAATATATATAAAATAATAACATGATGGAAGGATGTATGATAATATAGAAATTCCAAAGGACAAAGGTGAAATAAATACATTGAGATTTTGGAAAAATTTTATTACATAATTATTAATAAAAGATATAATTATATCACATGTAAATTATTGAAAAATATTAAAGTAATATAAGTTTATATTTCATGTTGTAGATAAATAATTATTTTGAAAATAAAATAACATGTTTTGGAGGTTTATAATTGGGTTTCCTGAAATAATTTTTAGCATATATAATGACTTCATATGATAAATTAAAATACTATCATGAGAAAGGGAAATTAATAACTGTATTCCATATAGTAATAATAATTCTTCTTGAAATTATTTTAGATAGATGAAGATATAAATTAGTTTCATTGTCTAGTTAATATATAAATGAATATTATTTTCTTCAACATTTCCACTTTTAGGCAGAGCAGTAGCCAAACACAATGTGGGACAATAGAAATGTAATCCAAATTCAAAATTCAAATTACAAAATGTAAACGAGGAACATGTGGCCCATAGAGACCTCATTCTGAGAGACACCCTCATCAACCAAAGTCTCATCGCATGCCAACCTCTACCATCATTATCCAAATCACTGCCTCATCTCCACCATTGTCATCACCATCCAAGAGCTCAATAGCTCACTAGAATAACCATTCCCCTTAGTGCATTATTTCCACTGAAAAAACATGGCCACCACAGAAACATTAAATAAACAAAAATTATGGAATGAACCCTCATTGAGTACCACCACGCTATAAGATAATCAACCATTGACCATTCAAACAAGAACATAATAGTTAATCACTCAAAGAAAAAAAAATCTCAGGATGCTTCACCAAATGCATGAGTAATAAACACAAATCAAAACTGTCAAAATGGGAGGCAGTGGGATCCATGTGATGGCATCATCGATGAACAAGATACCAGAAGCCATCAAAATATGAAAATGTTGACACAAATTGAATTTAAGATCCTTGACTATTGAACCATAAAACTCAAAAACCTCTATGAAACCATATCCCTAGATCAAAACTAGATATGTGTTGAGGAATGACAAGCTAGAGGAGGGCTCCATGAATCCAAGTCCTTCAAAGAACCATTGGGATGAACCCTAGGACGATATTGAGGGAGGACCGATGATGCTCTAATTCATTCTTCCTAAATGATATAGATTGTGCCATGTATAATTAAAATATCATAGAATCAAAATAATAGCATTATTTTTTTTACTTAATTAAAAATTATTTAAGATGTTTATTTTATAATTTTGTATACATGAAAATTTAAAAAGATTCTAACTTTTCATATATTCGTATTATTATTTTCCTAAAAAATATTATTCAGGCATAGAACCTTATTTATGAATAGGGATGATTGTCAAATGATACTTATAAATTACTGAAATGAAAAAATTATCACCCATTGGAATATTAATATTCATATTTGAAATATCTAGGATGTGTGATTACATGCTTTAGATATATATATATTTTTTCCTTTGATATTTAGTACGTAGTGTGATATCTATTTTAATAGATGTTAAGAATGACTGATATACTGGGATAATAAATAATAACATAAACATGGTAATGATTTATTTATAATAAATGTATAATGTTGAAATAATTATCATCTAGATTATTGATATATTAAATATATGGCCCCAACCTTAAACATTACATAATATTGAATTATGTTAATAATTCACATCGAGGATATTTTTAGGTTTAGAGTTTTAGAGAAACAGGCAATAACTATTACATTACATTTCAAAAATTAAAAATTAAACACTTTTACTCTTTCCAAAATTTTTCACAATAATAAAACTCCTTAAATAAAACAAGAGTTCTTTTCTAGATATAAATATTCTTGAATTATTCCTTTCTCTTACCATTCCTTATACCATATGAAAAAAATTTCAAAAACATGGGATCAGAATAAAAATATTTGTAAGAGTAATAAAACAATGAAAGAAAACATTAGTCTATCAATACATACAAATTAATGAAATCATACTTTTCAATATATAACACACCACACAAAATCATAAGTTTCATGAATAACAAAAGGAAATCATAAACCATAAAGGTTACTTGTGTAATATATAACATAATTACATTGTAGCATTCACAACTACATTGGGAGTTACATTTGGAATACCCATAACGTTATATTCCCTAAATCTCTTAGGAGAAACATCAACATTTACCTTCGTCACGTTACACAGTGCATTGGAGAGATATCTCGACCTCACCCGCCCTAGGTTTATCACAAAACCACCAGTATGTGTAATGAATACCCAAGAACCATAACATGATCATGAAACATAAAACAATCATAAAATAAATATAACTTTTCCACATTGAAATCATAGTATATCATTTCAATATATTGAGATAATCAATGCTTTCCCAAAACCATTTTCAATACCATTTGAAAATTTTAATAAAGAGATTTTTAAACCAATGTTTCCCATACCACTTTGAAACATTTAATGGAATTAGAATTTTCAAACTTTAATTTCCATATAAATGAATCCCTAATACCATTTTAAAAACATAGACATTAATGACAATGATTTAGAAAAATAAATCTTCAAAACATTTAAATTGATGTTTTAGTGAAAGAGTCTCGTAAAATGTAAGAAACACTTGAATAAAAATACAAACTGAGTAACATCAAAAAAAGAATATGATATCATAAGAATAAGGAGATTCATGATAAAATATATCAAAGGGTAGTATATACACATTATATGATAATAAAGGCGCACAATATCAAGATATGCCTCAATGAAAGGAGATTGAGACATAGTCCCTTACAAAGATTGTATCATTAGATTAAGGATAAATCAATAACATAATTATGTGTGAAAAATATAAATACACACAATATAAGTGGATATTAATAGTAAAACAATCTTATGTCATTCACACATATTTATATAATTACATAATCAAGAAGTAGAATTTTAACCCAATGAATGGAAATTGGGTTAAGGAGTTCCCTTACCTCATGTCTGACTTGACTCGTTCATTCATTAATCTCCAGAATACTAAAGTAAAGTTAATTTATTATTACTTCAAAACCATTTTCAAGTTTATTGTTACTTCTATATCACTTATTACCATGTCATAAGCATTACATAATCATTTGATTTAATAACAGTCATTTTGTTGATATTTGGTACTTGTGTCAGAAAAGAACTTATAATTACAAGTTGTCTATGTGGTCAAAGGTAAATTATCTCTAGATTGATATTAATGATTTAGATATCATATATATATCATATATATACAATATATATATGTATTTTAAACTATACATAACATTTGGAGATAAGAAATGAAATACACCATTAATGGAGACGGTAAGTCGTACGTACGCATTAATGCTACATTCATTTCTATTTTGTATTTAATGGATTGAAAACATAATGGTACATAGGTATGTTATAATTCCAGTATAATATAATATAAAATTTCATTAACTCCATCCTTTATATATTCCACGTATGGCATGAACGAGTCAAATAACCTTTACGGGGTCGTAGTCGGCACTTCCTCAAATGAAATTATCATGTATAACCATTATGGAAACCATAAAGGTATGATATAAATGAAAAATAAAGAAGTACTGAGACAATATAAATATAATATATATCACATATAAATATAGTTCCATAAAAATGGACACCATGAGAGATGATAAGAGATAATTTAACAATCATCATTTCAGGAGGCAGTAGTTCGTCGTCCATAGAAATAGTATGTCACTACTGGAAAAAGGACCTATACCCACAGTTAAAAACTGTGGGTATAGCCCCCAAAATCGTGGGCTGGAACGACGTCGGTATAGGGGTCTCAACCTATACCCACGGTATTGTAGAACCATGGGTATAGCGGAGTCAAATTGTGCACTCCAGTGTGGCAGACAACATACCCCACGATTTTCAAACCTTAGGGTATTTAAATTCAAAAATTCCGCAGTAGAGGGGATTCAAACCTGAAATCCCGTAGCGCGTCATGACTGCGCAACACCGAGGGACCAACTGAGCTATGATTTCATTTTTCTATATATTCAAACATAAATGAATATATATTTATTTTATCTATGTAGGTACTTAATATCCAAAATAGTAAGCAACGTGATTCAAACCCGCACCCCCGCAGTGCATCACGGCTGCACAACACGAAGGGGCCAACTGAGCTGCGATTTTATCTTTCTATATATTCATACATCAACGTATATATATTATTTTAATCCACACGGGGTACTTAAAATCCAAAAACGCAGGCAACGAGATTCGAGCCCGCGTCTAAACACATGGCCTCACGCCCGCGCACCATCAACTGACCAACCAAGAAAATATTTTTAATTCTTATTTATATATACATATACGTATATATATTAATATAATCCACATCAGGTGTTTAAATTCAGAAAATCTAGACTGCGGGATTCGAACTCACATCTCATGACCGCAGCTCCACTTGTAACCTACCGAGCTAAACAAATCATTAGTATATAAATTTATATTTATATAAATATATTAAAGTAAACCATGAAAAAATATATTCCCTCCAAATTTTTTTAGTGTCCTGCCTATTTTTCATTCCCCACCATAAGCTATACCCACGGTTCTCTAGAACCCTGGGTATAAGTCTTAAAAAACCCCAATGCCCACGGTTTTGAAGAACCATGTGTATAGGTCTTCAGAAAATACCCTATACCCACAGTTTTCGAAAATTGTGGGTATAGGATCACGTACTATCCCTATACCAATTGTTTTTTTCAAAGCCGTGGGTATAGTCCTATTTTTCAGTAGTGTGTTTGTATCCTTTAAATGGCATTGTGGGAAAGTGTAGTTAGAATAATTATCATAACAACATCCTAGTATATTTAATATACCATTTTGGTTATAAAATAATGGAATAAAGAGAGTTTAGGGGTCGTAGAAGGAAAATAAAAGTAAAGAACATGAGAAAAGATGTTGCCTTTATATCGAGTAACATCTGTTGATTTGAGCCAAATTGGCTATCCTGAATTTCATTATGCCTAGGAGAATCCTTCTAAGAGGAAGAAAGGGATGTTGTAAGATTCTTGGATCAGATTTTGGACAAGCCAAGGGGCTTGATAAGTGTGAGTAATGGGTTAGATTTGGTGGACTTTTATAAGAGGGGTAGGGGCTCTTTAGGAAAGTTTAAAAGTATTATTTTATTCTAAACTTATTTTCGATTTTAAAAGGTCGAAAACTTATATAATTTCAAAATAAGGTTCATATAAGTCTAAATAAATTCATACAATAATATTTGGATAGGTTTTAGATATTTTTTAATCCTTATCATTTTACTTTAACCCTTTGTTAACTTATTTATCTTTTACCCCGTCCTCTTATATATTCATGCTTTATGGTTAATATATTTACTATAAAATTACAATAGTCCAAAAATGGATATTTTATGAAATGTTAAAATTATTTACGTAATTTGGATGAATATTGTATTTTTAGGAATAGTTTATCATTTAATAAAATATTAATTATTTTAAAAACTCATTTATGTCAATTTCTAAATTATTCATATAAATACTTTTAACAGATATATAAAAACATGTTTATTTATAAAAAACATTCTTAATTAAAAGATAAAAAATTTCATTAATATCCCCAAAATTCATGGGTGTCATAAAAAGTTTCAAAATAAGTTTTTTTCATATTTATAATATAATTTATTTGAATCCTTTATTAATGAAGCAATTACTGCATCACCATTATGTCATAATTAAGTTTATTTATTTAATGTATAAAAATTATAAATGAAATACGTTGATGTAGTATATCTTTTTATATTTCAATGGTATTTTTATAGTTGAAGTTATGACTTATATATCCCTATATAAAATTATTTTACTAAAATATATATGTTTATGTTATTTTGGTCATTAATTTAAATTAATTATTATAAAATGTCATTATCACTCCCTTGTGGCTCCATGGGGTCTTAAAATCGACCCAATGATGCCCTAGGTCGGAAATATCTCATTTAATATTGTTAGAACAATTTTAATGGTAATTTAATATTATTATAATATTATTGTCTACTCATATTTACCAAATTTTACATTTAACCATGGTAAATAAAATAATTACTGAAGTTAATATGCACAATGTCTAAAAATAAAAGCTACCTATTTACAAAAATATTACATCTGAATTAAAAATATGGAACTTATTTTTCGATATTCAAAACACAGATGTGTCAGAAATTAATTTAATATTAATTCCTATTGTCAAAACCAAAAACACATGTTTTTAATAAATATTAACTATCAAAATATTGACCTTTGTTTATGTCCAATTAGAGAGTGAAATTACTTCCAATGTCCATAATTGGATAAATGGTAAAAATATAATCCAATTACACTTTTAAACCTATAAAAAGAAAAATCTTACTATATAAATAAATTATATTAAAAGGAATTTTTTGAATTAAAAAGCAGTATTTTTCACTATTCATAAAAAATGAACTTTATCCTAAAAATATCATGAAATTACCCAATGTAAATTTTTTATGTCGCACTTCTAAATAAGAATTTTATTTTTTCAAATAGAATATATAAAAGTGAAAAAATATATATATAAAAAGGGTTTTCCATCTAAAGGCGGTAAATCGTCCTTTTAAGGAATATTATAATATTTAATGCCTAAAATTGGATCTATTTTTATTCTAAGCCTCTAAAATTTATTTGATAAATATAAAAATATTTAACAAACATGTATAATCATATTTTTGTTTGTTTTTTCATTCACTCCAATAAAAAAGCTAATCATTAACAACCATTTAAAATAATAATAATATTATTTTATTTTTTGGTATAAATCAAAGTTGTTTGCAACGTAAGATGTCAAAGAAACCCGCTATTGTGTATTGAGTACACTATAAGAAATAACATCCCCATGAAAGTAAAATTAATATTTAATTAATAGATATTAATAAATAAGAAAATGTAATATTCTTTATTTACCTTGGTTGTTATATCCTTCCCCCCTTTTGAAAATTGCATCCTCACAATTTTAAAATTGGGCTTAGAAACATCATTGAATGTCGCACATTGGAAGAAGAGTCAATAAAACTATCACTTTAAAATAAATAAAGAGAAGTAAAAATGTCACTCGAGATAACCCATAATAGGATTCCACAAAAAACATTGATATGGAGGAGTAAATAAGTGTCAATTTCTGATGGAAAGTGATATAAAACATGATCAGGAGAAATTTAACCACCAGAAATCCACAAACTTATGATAGGTTAAATGGACTTTAGTTTCCCAGTCGTAAAATTAAACATACAATGGGTTTTGTTTTAGGTTTCATTTAGTAAATTTGGATAATTTGTCTTTGATATTGACTAAGGATATAAGGAAATATACTTACTTTTCAAGTAGAGTTTCTCCCATCAATATGTTTTTACCAAAACCTCAAATTTTCTCAAAACTATGAGTATTCAAGATGACTTGGTCACACCTGAAGCACTAGAATCAGCTTCCAGACAATCACATAATCCAAAATAATTGACTTATATATTTCCCTTATCTTTGTACATTATCAAAAACCAAAATGGTTTGTATAAGATCAGATAATCCCCAAAAATATAATCTTTTACCAAAATAAAAACTACTCTTAATCTCCAAAATTGAACAAAAAATACCCAATGTTCAATAAAGACCATTCAATAAAAAATTTTCCTTTAAATCCTTCAACATAATCCAATCTATGATTGAAACCCGAAACTCAAAAGAATATAATCACAGATTCTTCCACGAAAATATTAACATTTATCTCCATGTAACATCGGGTACTCTTAAAGTCTCATAATTAAAAGTAATTAAACCAATCACATATTCTCTATGATAGTTTAATAATTTCCATAAATAATCCAAATTTCCATATATCCAAAATAAAAACATAGATTCTTCAACCAAAAATCAACCATTACTCCACAAATGAAATCCCATAGCATTTTATTTTCTATAGGCATATAGTGTTCCCAAAAGAGAGAATATCTTCCAAAAAAACATTTATCACTTAATCACCATATAATTTTCCAATACTAAGGATATCCATTTGATGAAACATAAGTTCTGAAAGTCAACTTATTCTTGATCCATAAAATAATCTTACTAAAAATAGTCAGTCATACTAACTAGGGACTTCATGTAGTCCAGTGGTAGGTGATAAATCCCAATCGCACGTTGGTTGTGGGTTCGATTCCCGCAGCTTTGTCCGACGCAACAGGTTGTCACACGATGTGTATATTATCCTTTTTTAAAAAAACAATATAATTTTATAACATTCCAGAAAATGAGATAAATTCTTCAAAATAATTATAACATATTTTCACCACAAATGTTTTCTCATACCTCGCATTTTCATCCCAAAATGTAATAACATAAAATTACCTCAAATTCAAGGATCATATAAACCCAAATGGTTCGTTGTAACTATATCAAAAAAAGAGATAATTATTACTTTAATAACATTTTCACATATCAAACATCAGGTTTACACATACTATAAAAAGTATTCCAATGTAATCCCATCATCAAATATGTCTTAATACTTTTAAGCATTTCATTGTCCTAAAATATAGAAGAACTATTGAATACCTTATATGTAGACTTCTTACTCATCAAATGTTCTTCTTGATGCATTAAACATTCATTAAAAACTTATTCGATAATAATTATTTCCTACAAACAAAATCATGAATCATATACTAAGATTCTATAATGTAAAAACATCAGCTAAGAAATAATCCATACATTTCATTGGTTATTTTCAGTTTCCTCATCCTCAATTGGAATGGCATTAGGTATTGGTAAACATATACTTGTATAGTCTGGCTGATCCCATTCCTAAAACTTCGTCATGGAACATCTATCTATATAATGACTATGCACACCGCATTTAAAACATTCAATTGATCCCTTAGAAAGAACATCTTTCTCTTTCCTAGAGTCAACTGGACGCTTCCTTTTTTGATGGAAGGTTCTTGATTTATGACCTTCATTATGAAATCTATATCATCTTACCGTCACTTGGAAACATTTTCCTATGAGTTTCCTTCCACATTCTTGTCACATAGTTTTTTGAATATAACTACCTTTATGATTATTACCTGAACTCCCATAGAGATTTGTTTCTCGCATATACGATGATTTACATAAATCACCATTGTTCAGGTTGTCAATCATGACTCCAGATAGTTTGCTTAGAATAACTACAAGAGTTATCATTGAATCTTCCATTTCATTTGGTGTTTTATTTAGAAGACTATCACAGTTTATTCACATTCAATTTTACTTTGGTGCATGCTAGATCCCACCATTCACTAAAACCAAAAATTTTAGTGTGAGAATATTAGTAAAATCATCATATCATATCTTATGAGGAGGGTTAAACTAATATATACTTAATCCATTAAATTTATCTTTTTTTATAAAGGTTGGGGCCGAAGCCTCATTTTTTTATTAAAGCAAAGAAAATACCTCTTTAACTGGGTAGAGGGAGACCCATTACATAGCCCGTAGGCCTAGTGGGTATTTATCCCATTACATAGCCCGTAGGCCCAAAATTTAGGCCCAAGACACATTCTGTGAATAGTACTACTACAGTACCTGTGCTGCTACAGTACCGCACAATACCTGCTGCCGCTACAGTTCTCCTACCGCCACTACAGTTCTCATGCCGCTGCTACAGTTCCCCTGTTGCCACTATAATTTCCCTACCGCTACAACAGTGTCGCCATTGCAACAGTATCTTGGCTGATACAGTAGCGCTACAGTGCTGCTACAGTAACCTGCGCCCCATGCGTTTTAAACCCCCATTTTTCATATTGATTTACGGGGTGCTTACCACTAAGACAAACCCCAACTACATTATTAAATTTATCTAAAATAACTACAACTCTTTATAATATTCTAACCATTATAGTTATGTTACTTATGATAAAATAACACCCTAACATCAAAAGTTGTCAAAACTGAAATTTGATACCAACTATAAGGGCCAACCCGTAAACATTACATAATCTTGAATTATGTTAATAATTCACATTGAAGATCTTTTCAGGATTATAGTTTTAAAAAATTAGGCTATAAATATTACATTATATTTCAAAAATTATAATGTAGAAACTTTTACTCTATCCAATTTTTTTCACAATAATAAAACTCCTTATATAAAACAAGATTTCTTTTCATGATATAATGCTTATTAAATTCTTCCTTTCTCTTACCATTCCTTATACCCTATGAAAAAATTTCAAAACTTTGGGATAATCTTAAAAAGAATAGTTAGGGTTATAAAACAAGGAAATTAAACATTTGTGCATCAATACATACAAATCAATGAAATAATACTTTTCAATCATTAGCATACCACACAAAATCATAATTTTTATGAATAACACATGGAAATCATAAATCATAATGGTAACTTGTGGAATCCATAACATACTTAAATTAAAGCCTTCACAGCTATATAGGTAGTTACGTTTTGAATACCCATCACAGTATATTCCCTAAATCTCTTAGGAGAAACATCAATGTTTACCTCCATCTCGTTACCCAATGCATTAGAGAGCTATCTTAGGCTCACCAACCCTAGGTTTATCATGGAACCACCCGTATATGTAAATATTTCCCAAGAAACATAACATGATCATAACACATAAAACAAGCATAAAAGATAGATACCATTTCCACATTTCAATAATTGTATATCATTTCAAGATATTGACATAATCAGGGCTTTCTCAAAACCATTTTCAATACCATCTAAAATATTTAATAAATAGATTTTTGAATCAGAGTTTCCCATACCAATTTGAAAATTTTAAAGGAATTAACATTTTAAAAATAAAAATTCTTTATAAATGAATCCTCATAACCATTTTAAAAATATTTACATTAATGAGAATTATTTATAAAAATAAATTTTCAAAACTATTAAAACAATGTTTTAGTGAAAGAGTCTCGTAAAACTTGAGAAACAATTGAATAAAAATACTTACTGGGTAACATAAAAAAATCTTATAATATCATGAGAATAAGGAGGTTCATGATATAATATGTAAAAGGGTAGTATATACACCTTATAAGATAATAAATTTGCACAATATCAAGATATACTTCAATGAAATGAGGTTGAGACATAATCCCTTAAAAATATTGTATCATTATATTAAATATAAATTATTGAATTTTTTTTTGTAAAAAATATAAATACTTCTGATATAAGTAGATATTAATTGTAAAACAACCATATGTCATTCACACATATTCATATCACGACGTAATCAAGAAGTAGAATTTTAACCCAATGAATGGTAATTCGGTTACGGAGTTCCCTTACCTTGTATCCGACTTTACTCATTCATTTTTTAATATCCTGAATAATAAAAAAAGTTAGTTTCTACTAACATAAGAAAATTTTTAAATTTTATTATTCCATTTATATCACTTATTACCATGTTATAAACATTACATAATCATTTGAGTTGATTTTGGTCATTTTGTCGATATTTGGTAGGTGAGTAAAAAAAGAACTTCTTATAATTACATGTTGTCTGTGTGGTCAAAAGTACATAAAATACATAATCATTTTAATGATTTAGATATCATATATATACCATATATATACAGTATATATATGTATTTATAACTATACATAACATTTGGTGATAATAAATGAAATGCACCATTCATGGAGATGGTAAGTTGTACGTGCGGATGAACACAACTTTCATTTCTATTTGAAATTTAATGGAATGAAAACATAATGATACATAGTTATATTATAATTCTAGTATAATATCATAGATAATTTCATAAACACCTTCCTTTATATGTTCCTCTTATGGAATGAATGAGTCATATCACTTTGAGGGGGCGGTAGTCTCCACTTCCTCAAATGAAAATATTGTAGTTACCCATTATGTAAACCATAAAGGTATGCTATAAATAAAAAATAAAGAAGAATTGAGAAAAAATAAATATAATATATATCACATATAAATACAGTTACATCATAATGGTCACCATGAGACATGGTAGGATAAAATTGAACAATCATCGTTTTGTGAGGCACTAGTTCTTCATCCACAGAAACAGTATGTTCGTATCCATTAGATGGTGGTGTGTAGAAAATTATTTCAAATAATTCTCATAAAAATATAATAGTATATTTAAGATTATTTTTTTGTTATAAAATAATGTAATAAATATAGTTTATGGGGTTGTAGAAGGAAAATAATAGAAAAGAATTTGAGAGAAGGCGTTACCTTTAAATCTGGTAACTTCTTTTGATTTGAGCCTAAGGGGCTCTATTGAATTTCCTTATGCCTATGGAGGCTTCTTAAAGGAATATAGGTATTTTGGGATCTTCTTGGAGTAGATTTTGGAAAACCAATGGGATTCAGAGGTGTGAGTAATGGGTTAGAGGTGGTGACCTTTTATAAGAGGGAGGATGGGCGCTTTAAAAATGTTAGAAAGTATTATTTCATTATAAACTTATTTCTGGTTTAAAAAGGTCCAAAACATATTTACATCGAAGATAAGCTTCATATAAGTCTAAATAAAATAATCCAATAAGAATTAGACTGGTAATGGATATATTATAATCCTTATCATTTTTATTTAACCCCTTTTTAACTTATTTAAATTTTACCATGTCCTCTTATATATTCTTTCTATATGGTTAATATATTTACTATAAAATTTCAAGCATCCCAAAATGTATCTTTTATGACATTTGTAACATTATTTAACTAAATTTTCTAAATATTATACTTTTATTATTATTTTATCATTCCATAAAATATTAAGTGTTTTAAAAACACAATTATGTCAATTTCTAAATTATTTATATCAATACTTTTAAAAAATCTATAACAACTTGATTATTTCAAAAAAACATCATTAATTCAAAGATAACAAGTAATGAGTGTCCCTATATTTCTATTATGGCATAAAAAGTTTCAAAATAAATTTATTTAAATATTTATAATATAATTTATTTGAATCCTTTATTAATGAAGAAATTACAGCATCACCATTGTGTCATAATTATGTTTATTTATATAATTTTGAAAAATTATAAATAAAATACCATAATGTATTAAGTCATTTTATATTTAAAATTAATATTTATAGATGAATAGATCACTTATATAACCCCGTATACAATTGTTTACTAAAATATATATGTTTATGTTATTTTCGTCCTTAATTTAAATTAATTAATATAAAATAACATTATCACCCCCAACTGGCTCCAGAGGGTCTTAAAATCGACCCAATGATGTCCTGGGTCGAACTATCACATCCAGTAGATTTAAGGCAAGTTTAATGGTAATTTAATATTATTATCATCTTATTTTTCACTCTTATTCCCCAGATTTACCATTTAACCATGTCAAATAAAATATCTATTAAAGTAAATATTCATAATTTCTAAAAATAAAAGTTACCCCATTACACAATTTTTCCCTCCTGATTCAAAATATAGAATACATTTTTCTAAATTCAAAACATATAAGTGACCGAAATTAATTCAAAATTAATTCTCCTTGTGAAAACCCAAAAGCATGTTTTTAAGAAATAATAACACTCAAAAGATTGAAATTTTTTTATGTCCAATTTAAGAGTAAAATTACTTCCAATAAATATAATTGGATTAGATGGTAAAAATATAATCCAATTACACTTTAAAACCAATAAAAATAACAATCTAACTATATTATTAAATTATATTAAAAGGTAGTTTTGAATTAAAAAGCAGTATTTTTCACTATTCATAAAAAATGGTCTTTATCAGAAAAATACCAAGACATTACCCAAAGTAAACATTGATGTCCCACTTCTAAATAAAAATTTTATTTTTTCAAATGGAACATATAAAAGTGATAAAAACTCGATTTAAAATGGGATCACTATCAAAATGTGGTAAATCGACCTTTTAAAAAATATTAGAGTATTTCATGGTTAAAATGGGATCCATTCTTCTTTTAATCCAATAATTTTTATTTTGGAAAAATGTAAAGAGATTTAAAAAATATGTATAATCAAATTTTAGTTAGTTCTATTTATTCCCACCAATACAACGTCTAGGCATTAACTACCATTTAAAATCATAATATTATTATTTTATTTTTTGGTATAACTCAATGTTTTGTGCAATGTAAGATTTCAAAGAAACCGTTTGTTGTGTGTTGAGTACACAGTCGGACATAGAACCTCCTTGAAAGTAAAATTTATATTTATTTCAAATATAATAATAAATAAGAAAAAGTCATATTTTTTATTTACATGGGATGTTACATGAAAGGGAATCTTAAGTAAGGATTCCAAATCCAATAAAAATATTTTTCCTTCGAAATTTGTAATGCTAATGAAGATATTATTTATACAATATTAATCTGTAAATTAAATTCAATAATTATAATTTAATTATTTCTTTAGTCATCTATTTTTGGATGAGTGAGCCTGTCATTTTTTTGATAAATTGTAAAATTACTTTTTCTATTTTTCTAAATTTTCCATTCAAATTATATGTGTATAATTCATTTAATATGTTTTTATGTTATAGATATATAAATATTCTATTTTTTTTGAATTATAACCTTGTGTGGTTATAACACATTATGATAAATGTTTGGGGATGCCTGAGGCTATGATGGTTTCATGTAATATCAATAATGATAATGGTGGTGGCATGTAGTTCCATATATAACGATTACGGTGGCATGTGTTTCCAATTTTATGATTATGGTGGAATGGGGTTTTTGCAATGATCATTATATGGTAATGGGATGGAAAAGTGATATTATGAGTAGTGGTTATGGGTATGACACTAGGAGGGTTGGAAGAATCACATAGAGGGATTTCTCATCGATTCTTACTTCTTAAGAAATTCCGTCTTTATGTCTTAGTGGCCACATGTTATAGATATTATAAGTTTCCAACTATGGGATGTAGATTGATTCTGTACATTGAACCCACATATATTTTGTTATATCGTAGGCTAAGTCCCCAATAAACCGTATATTTATGAAATAATTTTCACCTAATTAAATAATAGGGTTAGTTCTTGGGGATTACTAAAGATGATGATATTTATAGGAATACATGAAAATAAATAATATTGTTTTTGGTTGTTTGTTTAGAATATTAGAATTTTAATCTTGGAAATGATAAAGCAAATAAATAATTAATGGATAATTAATTAATTAATTAAAAAATAATGAATTTTAATGCCTATTTTATATATATACCTTAGCATTAGTAATCAAGTTTCATGTGTGATCATAGTGGCAGATGAATCTAAGGGTAGTTAGTTATGAATAGTGTGGATGTGAGCTACATATATCCAATATGTATTTTCATTTCATATGGTACCGTAACCTTATCTTAATGGAAATTGATGCACATTGAACATTGTCAAGCTATTTTTCCCAACATCTAGTTCTATGAGTAATAGATGTTGATTACCCACTCAATAGCTTCTCACTTTTCCCCGTAGTTTTTTTTGCGGGTGTGGATGGTGGGTACCTTTCTCATTTATCTGTATATATGTGTTTTGTGGTTCCTTAAAATTTTTATTCTAGTTGTAAGAATCACTGCTTTCTTGTGGTTTCCATTGGATTTATTCAAGTAACTGGAAACATACAACTTTTATTTATCAAAAAGGGACCTACTATCCAAAGACAAGTGTTTGTTAAGTTTGAACATTACGATACTTAAGATTGTGCATTGGTTGAGAGGATGGGAGGTCAGACTCATCACACCCTTTTGGGGGAAATATTTTCTGCATCAGGACTCTATTTATAAATTTAACATATCTTAATGAATCCTTATAAATTTTCAAAGTATAACATAAGTTTCCCTTGGAATTTCTAATCACTTATTAACATGTGTAAAATTTAGAATCATTCATATATATTCAAGGTTCATCACTACCAGAGATATCCATATGTATTTAAGGTTCTCCATTGATGGTATCCTCTCATATACTTCTTAGAGATTCTTTGAATCATCGATATGATGGTTCTCATTTTTTAGCCACTCAGTGGGGAACTCTAGAATTTATTGTTGTCTAGGGAGACAAAGTTTTATTTTGATATTGGGATCGTACCCATAAAATATGCTACTAACGTATCCTTGTGAAAGGGATCAGATCCCTCGTAGTTCGGTGTAGCTTATTGGGACACATCATACCTATTAAAGTCATGTCATAAGGACCTAACCTTACAGTTTAATGGAATGTGGTAAGAACATATAAGAAAAAGGTTCTTAGTCAATGTTTAGTGTGGGACTTATACCGAAGCAGCCCAAACAACATAGAAAATGATATGGGTTTCTAAGTATTATTAGACCCTATTGGGAATATGGCGCAAGGAGAATTGGGTTGATTTTAATTGTTGACTTTGAAACTCAAAGAGGCTTCCTACATATCCTATTTTTATGGGAATCAAAGTCATCATAGTTCTATAAGTCTCATAAGAGAGTATAGTCCGTTGAGAAAAATGATTTTGGGATTACTTCATGAAAATGAATCCTTGATTATTGGGGGTTTATTCATAAATATGATTCCCAGATTAGGGTACTGTTGGATTTCTAAAGACGATATCTAATAAGGTTCAGCCCTGAGAATGGATTCCTATGTATCCTAGTTTCAAAAAGAATAAAAGTTCTCATAATTCAAGATTTAGTGAAAAATGTTGTGACCGTGAAACATATCTAAGCCCATTTGATCAATCCTTAGTGTGAGAATCAAGAGGATATAAAACATCCAAAAAAGGAACCCACACTTTTCCTCCTCTGCTGGTGGAAGAGGGTGCACTTACGACAACCAGGGTGGATGAGAGTATAGTCCTTTGAGAAAAATGAGTATGGGATTACTTCATGAAAAGGAATCCTTGATTATTTGGGGTTTAATTAAGGTTTTATTAATAAATATGATTCCTAGATTAGGGTAATTAAGGTTGTATTTTTGAATATGGTATCTAATGAGCTTCAGCCCTCAGAACGGATTCCTACGTATCCTGGTTTGAAATGGAATCAAAGTTCTCATAGTTCAAGATTTAGTGAAAAATGTTACGACCGTGAAAAATAACTAATATCATGTGATTCATCCTTAGTGTGAGAAACAAGAGGATATAAAACATCTAAAAAATGATCCCACACTTTTCCTCCTTCGCTGCTGGAAGAGGGCGCACTTACGGCGGCCAGTGTGGATGAGGTCGAGGTGACCCGGGAAGAGGGAGAGGCGACGTTCCCTCCCTCAATTATTCTTACATTGGAAAATGGTCCAATGAAAAGAAGGAGGGACTAAGGTTAGGAAATTAAAATAGTATTAATTCCCTAAAATTTATCATGGTAGGGGAGGGATACTTTTCCTTTTCTTCAATAGAAAAGCAATGTTTAATCGTACCTTCCCAACCAGAGACCCAAGGTTCCAGGTCTTTGAGAAGGGAGTGTTTAGGACCCAATGTAGAGACCCGATTCTTGATGTAAATAGAAATTACATTACCTTTTCAGAATATCTAATACATAACAAAAATAGACACCAAAGTACTATAATAGTTTAGTGTCTTTGGAAACATGGAATATAATCTTCTAATCTTGGTGAAAGATCTTCAACATCTCCCATAAAGATCTTCCTTTTTTCTTAACTAAAACATTTCTTTATATCCTGGAGAAAAGAAAACATATTAAGGGTGAGCTCAAATTCTCAGTAAGGGTAATCATGGAGAAAATAAAAAAACCATATACATTTGAACTTCCAAACATGAACATAATATTTAAACATCAAAATCCTGATTAATGAAATAAAAGTGGCAGTACGTAAGGGATAGATCATAATGGATCATCAATCATGATAAAATAGACTGGGAATAAAGCATTTAATTGTGGAAACCATTAAGAAAATGTTATGATTTCCATAGTAGCCAAGGAATTGCTGCCAAGACCATCTTAGTGGACAAAGTCCCTTTCTGAATCGAGTTCACTCCTCGTTCCTATCCTGTATCACTGAACTGGATTAACTTATCGTTCTAGCAATGTCAATCTCATGAGATATAAATATTTACCAAATTTATTGGAGGGAAATATAGGTCCCACACATCTCACAATAAAATCATTCTTACTTGTGCCACAACATGAACATAAATCATTCAGCATTACCCAAAGTATAAAATTGGTTTCATAAACATAATCCCATTATAACATAATCCATAAAAAATAGATATCATTTCATCATAAGAAAATTGAAACCATGTAAATCATATATAAATTATACTTGAAACATACACATATGAAATAATGACATCTTATATAGAAAATTGTTTTGATAAAACACTTGAAATGAATTATTGAGGAAAATATCCTTTCTTCTTCAAATTCATTTTCCTTTCACTAAATACGATGGAATTTTAATATAAAATGATTTTTTTGAAAATATTAATTAAATCTTGTAGTGTAAGATTCATGAATAAATTGTGTTATGAAATCGTAAAAATCTGTTCATGCCGTATAATTTTAAAAAAACATTCTCCTTGTACTTTTACGGGAAAAGTCAAAAAGTACCTCGTATGGTAAACAAAAGAATGATTCCTTCCATACGATGTGGTAAAAGTAAAAAAAGGTAAAAATGACTTTAAAATTACATGGAAGAAAATTAAACATTTTTTGAAAACAATTTGAGAACATGTGGACATGGATAATAAACATAATCCCAGTAAATACTTAAGAATTAACAATCTCGGATAAGAATGAGATTGGAATAATTATCCCTTACATTATGTCGGATAAGCTTCGTATATATCTGAACCTTCTGTATATTGATTTAAATAATGTAATTGAGTTATTACAGAATTATATTCATTATTATGATATCATATATGGTTCAATTATGACTTTATATTACCTGTTTGTTTGTAAATTCCATTTTAAAGCAGCGTTTTGGGTAAAAAAAATTCATTTATCGTCCATTTTTGACTTGTAATTATTAATATGATTACATAGATCACGATTACATAATTCTAAAATATAAAACCTGATTTATATATAATATATATTCATAATATACATATATATAAAATATCGATAAATGGAAAAAATACACCATTCATGGAGACGGTAGGTCGTACGTACGCATGAACGCTGTTTTTCGTTTCCTTATTGAATTTAATGGAATTAAGTAGATGAAATACAAATATATATACATAAATCCAGTAGAATTATTATTTCATATATTTCATTATTACTTATTATATATACTTTATAATCATTCTTGAATTGTTAACATGGAAAATGAATCTCATCGCATCGTGGAGACGGTAATCCGTACGTACGCACGAGCGATGATATCGTTCCCATATTTATTGAATAGAATTTGAGTTGATGATATAATATCTTAGAATCATTATTATTTTATAATAATCATATATAGTTATTCTTTACACCATTATACCCATCCAAGTAAGGTGGTGTTGGAAAAACTGATTACACCACGACGTAGAGACGGTATTCCGTACGTACGTATGCAGAGTGATTTCTTTTTCCATAGGATGGATAGAATGTGAAAAAATGTTGTTTCATATTTATAATAACATATCAGTATATAATTAATACTGCTGTTATAAATTTTTAATGATACACCTAAAGAATAGTAAGTAGAAGAAGAAGAAACTTGAAAGAGTCGGTAGAAGAGATTACCTCTTCCTCAATGCACCACCTTTAAACATCTTCATAGGTCACTAGAGTTGGTATTTTGAGAAGACCAAAACAATTATGATATAACTATAGAGGTTGAGAAGAGTAATTGGTAGGGTTTTTTCTATCTTCAAGGCTCAAAATGGTGTTAAGAGAAGAGGGCAGGGGTTCCCTTTTTATAAGGGAGGAGGGGGCACCATTAGAAAAACATAAAATATTATTTTATAATAAAGTCATATTCAGTTTATAATAGCTCAAAATTGATTTATTTCGAAGCTAAAGTGGGGATGGGTCGCAATAATCTCAACCAATAGGGTTTATACAAGTTTATGTTTCTATTTTAACGTTATCATTTAGATTTAACTCTAAGTTAAATAATTTAACTTTTACAGTGTCTTCTTGTTTTCTTACATTATATGGTTAATAAACATACTATAAATAGACTAAAGAACCCCTAGTGGTTAATTATTAATATATATAACTTTATATAAGTTATTTTTCTGATCCTTAGATTTTTTGGAATATAATAAAAATTAATAATATAATATATTTTTTAAATCTATTTTATATCAATTTTAAGAGTATTTGGTAATTGATTTTTGTGAAAATCATTAAAACATTATTAGTTCGAAAAAAGTCAATTTAATCAATACTAACCTATCATAGTAACCTTGAAAATTAGTTGAATTCATAAAACACCAAAAATTACATTTATTTGGATATTTATAACATCAATTATGTTAATATTTCATTAATAAGGTAATTACTGCATCATCATTGTGTCATAAATAAATGAACTTATTTAATGTCTAAAAATTATAAATAAAATACCATTATGTTGGAAATGTTTTTATATTTCTAATGAATATTTATAGTTGAAGTTATCTTATGTATAACCCTATATTAAAAATATTTTAGTTATTAGACTTTGATTTTAACTATTTTAACTCTTATTTTAATAAAATAATAATAATGGTCCTTATCTAATCCATGTGGACATAAAGGGTAATATTTTATTCCTAAGGTTTTTTTGGTCTAATTACACTTATCCAATAGAATTATGACATGTGTTAGGGTAATAATAATAACATTTTTACCCTTAATTACACGATTTACTTTTAACCGTGGTAAACAAAAGATAAAAGTTACTATTCACCAAAAATTATTTTTATATTATTGAACAACATTTTACTACTTCAATTTAACTGTGTCTCTCGAATTTTTGAAATTACACTCACAGATGCGGTAAAATTAAGTTTTATGTAAATTTTCAAATTCTCCTAGGAGGTGGGTAAAAGACGGTGAAAAGTTCAATAAAATTTTTATATATCTAAAATTAATATAAAATAACTCAAATGAATTACATTGAACTTATATAGGTATTATGTATCAATTTTGACCTAAAATAAATTGAAATAAAATAAATAATTATTTAAATAAAAATTCGGTTTTTAAATAGTAACCTAGTGTTTTCACTATTCATCAAAAATTGTAAGTTTTCAGAAAAATACAAAAAAAATCACCCAAGGATAATTTCGATATTCAGAATTCAAAAATGAAGTCCATTTTGAAATATAAAATTTATAAAATTTCAAAAAGTTGGTATTACTATTCATAACGGCTTGTTCATAATAATATTATAATAATATCTTATTTAGTGAAACTTGGTATTGCGTACTACACATGCTATCATAGAAGGTCTTGATTGCGTGTAATGCAAGACAAGTCAGGGCTACATGTAGTGAATGGTCTGTTTGGTGTTGTGTATAACATATTCAAAACTTATTTCATTTATACATTAAACAAAATCCATTCTTAATGTTGGGTAGAATAATTTCCACAAAACAAACTTGAAATTGTGTGCAACACGAGCCAAGAATAGTGTTGCCTATACAGCAAGCTAATACGGTGTTGCGTTTAGCGCAAGATAATCTTGGTGAAGTGTACAACAAAATACATCAAAGAAAATAATTCTCATAAAATCTTGGGGTGTTACATTCTACCCCCTTGAAATGAATTTCGCACTCGAAATTCATTGGGGTTATAAATGGTTTTCTACTTGAAAGTTTCATTCATAGAAACCCACATCGTAAAAAGGAATACTAAAACATCATTTTAAAAAGGAATGTCAGAAACATAACGGATACCCAAAGTAACTCCTCATTGGGTTTCCACATAGGAGAATATAGGTGAAAATATGGATATGGAAGTGAAATATAACCATCAATTTATAATGGAGAGTGGTAGAGAACATGGCTATGATATAGCCAATAATCACAAAGCCATGAATTTTTGATGATCTAAGGTACCATGTGATTCAACAAATATAAGGACACTAGGACAACATTTTTTGTTTTCAAGATCATTTCCCTAAAGTTGAAGAATTTTTGAATTAAAAGAAATACTTAATTGATTTTGGTACAATCTTACTGTTGCTCGTGCCTTTAACAATTTCCACTTCATCTAATAAAGAAATGAATTTTAATTTGTCTTTTGTGAAGTGTTACGAGATCATGTGATAGAATGATAGGTCATTCCATTTGTCTCAAACAAAAGGTTAGATAAGTTTATCAAAAATACATAAGTCCATCTATAGTGAGATTAATCATATATGGTTCCTAAAATCGACTTATACTTCATATATCATACTGCTTAATATAATAAAACTAGTTTATACTAACTAGGGACTTCCTTTAGGATAGTGGTAGGCAATGAAGACCTGTCGCACTTCAGTTGTGGGTTCGATTCCTACAGCCTTGTCTGACCCGATGAGTTGTCGCCCATCCTACGGGTTGTCCTTTTTCTAAAACTACACTATTATAACATTTCAAAAATAATATCAAAATGTTATGGCCTTAAACAATACTATCTGATTTCTAAATTAATCTATTCCAATCATTAGGCATACCCAAACTCATAGTAGAAGGAAAAAGATTGATAGAGAGGTCATCTACCAAGTATATAAATACCGTCATTTTTGCCTATATATCATAAGATATGTCTTGTTGGTCATATTAAAAAAATTAGAATGTAAAGACCCGTAAATTGCAAGGAAATGTTTTTTATTAATTTCATTGGAATTTTACGAGTACGCAGTTTCTGACGGTGCCTGATTCCGAGGCCCGGTGTGCCGGGAATCATTTTCTGAAGTTTAGCTCGGGCACGTTCATTGAACGAACGAGCGGGTTTTCCTAACTTTTGAACCGGTGCTCGGAATTGAAATCCGAGGACACCGATGAAATCGCAGCGCCGGTAATTTCTTAGAAACACCTTTTCCGGAGTTGCATTTTCTTGTGTGTAGTTATAATTTTTTTTGGTTATGTAAAGGAATAAAATAAAAATGGTGCGGCCAATTTTTATTTTATTTAAGTTGTTTAACCTAAGCTAAGTGGTTGGAGTGGGACCCACAATATCCTACTCTACTAGGTAGGATATTTGTGTGGTGGGGTCCACATGAGCCCCACCTATTCATTTCTTCAACCCACTCCTTTAATTAAGTAACGCACCTGCACCCCCTTTAATGAAAGTCAACCCTTGTGTTTATGTGGATTAATAAACGCCACATTAATTGGGCGGCTTAAACATCTCAATTAATTCAATTAATTTATTGATTAAATTTTTCATTTCAAAAACGTTGGCTTGTGTGTTAATAAAATAAGATAAGTCTTATTTTTATTAAGGGGTTCGTTGTGCGTGAGAGCTTGGAAGAATTTGCTCAAAGTCTTGATGTTCTTCTTCCTCGACGAAGAACGCGAAGAACGCTGACCTCCGATGACCGGCCACGGTGAGAGACGCCTTCCTCGGAGATCGATGACCCGACGCGCATTCCTTCATTCCTTCATTCCATGTCAAAGGAAGGGAGACACCATTCCTCCTCGGACGATCTACATCAACGTGTGCAGAGCCTTCTTGTAACACCCCAGGTAAATAAAGAATATGAAATTTTTGTATTTATCCATTTTTGTGAATAAAATATTAATATGGCTTTAAAGGGGACGCTATGCTCGATGGCGTACCCAATACGCAACAACGAGTTTCTTGGGAATCTTACGTTGCACTCTAATAATAAAATAATAATATTTCAAATGGTAGTTAACATGTAGCCGTTGTATTGGCGGGAATGGATATAAATAACTAAAATATGATTATATATGTTTTATAAATGTTTTTACACTTATACAATAAAAGATAAAGGCTTAAAATACGGAAAGAATTCAATTTTAGGTGTATATGCCCTAGTTTTCACTAAAGGTTCACTTATCACCTTTTAATGGAGAACCGTCATTAAATATAGTTTTCTTCACTCTTAAACATTCTTTTGGGCCAAATAAAACTCTTATTAAGAATCGAGACATCAAATTTTACTTTGTGTAATTTTTTGGTATTTTTCCGATAAAGTTCATTTTTTTTAATGAATAGTGTAAAATGTTGTATTTTAATTCAAAACCACTTTTTAATCTAATTTATTTATATGATTAGATAATATTTTGAATTGTTTTTAAAGTGAAATTAGAAAATGTTTTTACCATTAAATCCGATAGTGGTCGTTGAAATTAAATTCACTTTGAAATCAGACTTAAACTAGTGTCAATCTTTTGATACTTATTGTTTTATAAAAACACGCTATTTGCTCTGGCAGCGGGAATTAATTATTAAATTAATTAATGTGACTTATATGATTTGAATTTTGTAAAAAAGACTTCATTTTTGAATTCAGAGTATCAAATATAGCTTAGGGTGAATTTTTGGTAATTTTCTGAAAAACTTCAATTTTTGATGAATAGTGAAACCACTAAGTGATAATCAAGCAAACTGATTTTTCAGTTAAATGAAAGTTTACCACTAATGTGTATTGAATTTTGAAAATCCGACATACATGGTTGTCATTAAGAAGTAAAATGTGGTTCAATGAGATTATAATAATTTTTTGGTGAATAGTAACTTATTAAGTTTTTAATCGCGATTAGTGGTAATTAGTGTAGTTTAAGGTATAATTAATACTTTAATAATATGAAATGACCTAGACACATGTCCCAACCCTATTGGTTGTGTCATGGCCGACCAAGACAAGCCATGGACTAACTTGGGTACCCCATGGATCCACTTTTGTTGGGAAATAACATAAAATACTTTTTATTTAATGTTAAAGTGAAAATGACACTAACATAGTATGTTTTACTAAAACAATTTTTAAGTGGGGTTATACAAGTCCAAATTTTGATTATAAATAGTCATTGGAAATATAAAAATATTTCCTATATCATAGTATTTTTTTTATAATTTTTAGACATTAAAGAAATTAAATTATTTATGACATAATAATGATGCAGCGATGACATCATTATTTGACAATTTAATTAAAATGGAAAGATAATGAAAAATCTACAATATACACATGGAAAAAACCAATTGGATGAGTGGATTTCGATGCCTTATCACCTTATCCACGAATTCTATCAATGTGGGACCCTTTAAAACCGAAAAGCATTTTCAAATAAAGTAATATTTCTTTGCTTTCCAAAAGTGCCCCTCCTCTCCTCTTATAAAAGGCCCCCACCTCCACCTTATTTCACACACTTCAAAAGCCTTTGGCTCGGCCAACCCCTGCCCATTTGCTCTCTCCACATCCCTCTCCTAATCCTAGAGGATCCCCTTTGGGAAGAATCCTTTCAAAGGAAGCCTTTAGGCTCAAATCAAAAGGAGATTACACTTTTAAAGGTAATTCATTCTCTCTTGTTCATTTGTTTTATTTTGTTTCTCCAAACCTCTAATCTCTTTTTATTTACTTCTTTTGTAACAACACCAGTATCTTCAATATACTAGGATGTTGTTACAAGATTTATTTGAGCTACACTCTCACACAACTACATCAAATGGTTAAAGAACATACGGTTTCCGTGGATGGTGAAATTCTGCCTCCCGAAACGATGATTGTTCAATACTCATTTAACACCTTCAAAGGTGGCCATTATGATGTCACTATTTTTATATATGATATATAGTATGTTTATGTTTTCCTTAAGATTATGTTTTTTACATTTTGGCCAAACCTTTATGGTTCCCATTATGGGTAAACACGATATCTTCATTTAAGGAAGTGCTGACTACCGCCCCCTCAAAGTGATTTGATTCGTTAAATACCATATGTGGGACATATAAAGGATGGAACTATGATATTAAATATGATATTATACTGGAATTATAATATACCTTTATATCATTATTATTCCATTCTATAAAATACGAATAGAAATGAAAGTAGCGTTCATGCGTACGTACGGCTTACCGTCTCCATGAACGGTGCATTTCATTTCTTACCTCTAAATGATTATGTAATGTTATAAATGCATGAATGTACTGGATATATATGACATATATTATATCTACAACATGAATACAATTCTGGATATAATAAACATTTGGCCACATGAACAACATGTAATTGAAAGAAGACCACTTTCGACTTAAAAACCAGATATCGGCAAAACAAATATTATTAACTTAAATGATTACATAATGTTCACAACATGTCAATAATTGATATAAAAGGAATAATGAACTTGTAAAAGGTTCTTAAGCAAATAGAAATTAACTCAAGTTTATTATTCAGGACGTTAAAGAACGATCGAGTCAAGTCGGACCCGAGGTAAGGGATCCTACAACTCTCTTTCTTTTTAAGTACACTCTTTTATGTAATTTCTTTTAAGCTCATCTTTCTTATGATTGGGGTGTTATTTTATATTACTCCTACTGTAATTTTTATGTTCATGTGATGAGAGACCCTATTCTCTCTCATCAATCCTTTTGGATGTTTTATGTGGTGCCGTTAGGCTGCCGAGTTTTCGTAAGGGATTTTTCATCTCACTTTTATTCCCGTGAGATTTATGCTACATTTGCCACAAATTCCATTGAGTGGTGTATGTACTGCCCATTATTCTACTCTTTGTGTAATATACTTTCGTTTATGAGTATTTACATCAATGATCTATTGTCCTTCTTTCATGGGGTGTATGTTTTGAAAGATACCCAAGTCGGTAAGGGAACCTTTCACCCTCCTCTTTTTTAAAAGACTTCTTTTGTTGGGTCTTTTGATTTACATATTGTTATGTTGGGATATGTTCTCATATATCCTTATTGATTTAAATTTTATGTCCAAGTGATGAGATACACTTTTTATCTCTCATCAACTCATTTTGATGTGATGCCGTTAGGCTGTCAAGGGAACTTTTTAACCCAATTTCGATTTCTTTGGGTTCAACATGTAGTCATTGAACATGTCATCCATTGAATATGTGTGAATGACCTTTTATTGTTTTACACTTAATATCCACTTATATTGGGTGTATATATATTTGTCACACATATTTTTGAGATTTCTTTGTCCTTAATTTAAGGATACCTTCTTTATAAGGGATTTCATCACATTTGACATTTCTATTGAGGGTTCATTGTTGTTATGCACCAATTCACTCTTATATGGTGTATATACTGTCCGTTGGAGTATTATATCATGAATCCATTTATTCTCATGATATTATAAAGTTCTGACTAAATGTTATTCCTCAATTATTGTATTCAAGTGTCTCTAATTTTGGTAAAACCCCTTTAACCAAAATATCGTTTTAAATGTTTTAATTATTTGTTCTTATTAATATCCATGTTTTCAAAATGGTTTTAAGGATTTATTTATATGGATATTAATGGTTTTAAATTTTAAGCTTCAAGGTGGTATGGGACACTTTGATTCAAAAATCATTTTATTAAATGTTTTAAATGGTTTTGGAAATGGTTTCTTTTTGGATTCATTATTTCAAAATACTAAAATGTTATATTGTGTTTGAAATGTGGAAATGTTTTGTTTCCTTTATGCATGTTTTATGTGATACGTTTATGTTATGGTTCTTGGGCATTGTTATGAAAACGGGTGGTTCCGTGATAAACTAAGGGCGGGTGAGCCCGATATAGCTCTCCAATGCATTGGGTAACGCGAAGGAGTGAAACGTTAAGGTTTCTCCGAAGAGATTTAGGGAATATACTGTGATGGGTATTCCAAACGTAACCAAGAGGGTTACTCCCTACGTAAGAATGTTATGAATGCCTCAAGTTACCTTTATGTCTTATGATTTCTATGATTTATTCATGTTTTTATGAGGTAGGTTAAAGTGCCTATGTTTTATGGGTAAAATATGATTTCGTCTACATGAACTCATGTTTCCTTTCCATATTTTTATGTCCCTTACTGAGCTTTTTATGCTCACCCCAAGTTTCTGAAATGTTTTTCAGGTCAAGGGGAAAGGTACATGATAAGACGGTAGAGTCAAGGATGTGTTAAGAGAGAATCCATGTTTTATTTTAAATATGTTCTCGTTGATGGGAAGAATGAATTTTGTCATTTATGTAATCCACTTTGTTTAAATGTGGAATGTAATGCAAGTTTCATGATCTAATTCTCTAAAACTCTAAACCTGAAAAGATCCTCAATGTGTAATCTTGTATTAACTCAAGATTAAGTAAGTTTTAAGGCTGGGGCCTTATAGTTGGTATCAAAGGTCGGTTTAGATAACTTTAGAGGTTAGGGTATTCCTTAAGCATAAGTGACATTACCATAATGGTTAGGATTTCAGAAAGAGTCCTAGTTTTAGATAAAGTGAATGAGTAAGTGCATCTTAGTGTTTATCTTCCTCATTAGTACATGATGGTTTTGTTGATATACTCACACTGACCTTTTTGGTTTTAGTAAATGGCTGGATCTAGCAGGCACCAAAGTAACAGTGGATGTGAAGGAAACTGTGATAGTTTTTTGAGCAAGCAACTGAATGATATGGGAGATGCAATGAGAACTCTTCTGATTATCCTCAACCAACTATCTGGAGTCATGATTGACCACCTAAACCTTGGAGTTTTCTCTAAGGCATCATATATGCAAGAAACAAATCCCTACGGAAGTGCAGGTAATAATCATAAAGGTATGTGTGTTCAAAAACCTATGTTTCAGAGATGTGGAAAGAAACACCTAGGAAAATGTTTCAAAGGGACAGAAATATGCTATAGATGTGGAAATGAAGGTCATAAAGCAAGAACCTGTAATGGAAAAAGGAAGCATCCCGTTGACTCGAGGAAAGGGAAAGAAGTTCTTTCTGAGGGATCAATTGAATGTTTTAAATGTGGTGTGCATGGTCATTATGCAAACACATGTTCTATGAAGAAGTATCGTGAATGGGGTCACCAAGAGCGTACAAATGTTCGTTTACCAATACCTAATGCCATTCCTATTGAGGATGAAGAAACTGACAATGACCAATCAAAGGTATGTACTATTTCATGACTGTTGTTTTCCTATTTTGAAATCTTAGGATATGATTCATAATTTTGTTTGTAGGAAAGAGGTATTTCGGAATAGGTTGGAAAGGAATGGATAATGGATCATGAAGAATGTTGAATGAGTAAGATGTCAACATATAAGGGCTTCAAGAGTTATGGTGAAATTCTTAAGAGTATTATGTCTCTTTTGATGATGGGGATACATTAGAAGACTTTTTATATTATGTGTAACCCTGATGTTTAATATAGGAAAATTTTATTCAAGGAATAGTTACCTTTTCTTTTGTGGACATAGTTATAAAGAACCATTTGGGTTTATATGATCCTTACTTTTTAGGTAATTATGGGTTACTCTATGATATGATGGAAAAGGAAAGGAATGAGATAAACTTGAGGTTAAAATATGTTATGAATATTTTTGAAGATTTTATCTCGTTTTGGGGAATGTTTTGAGAATTATATAGTTTTGGAAAAAGGACAACACGCGGACCGTGTGACAACCCATCGTGTCAGACAAAGCTGCGGGAATCGAACCCACAACCAAAGTGCGACTGATATTTATCGCCTACCACTGGACTACGTGAAGTCCCTGGTTAGTTTGATTGATTCTTTCAAGTTATATGATTTTATGAATTAAGAGTAAGTTGATTTTGGGTTATTTATGAAAATGATTAACCTATCATGGATGATATGTGATTAGGTTAATTACTTTTCAATACGAGACTTTAGGAGCAACTGATGTTGTTTGGAGATAAATGTTACGATTTAACTTGGAAGACTATGTGACTAAATCTTTCAAATATTTGGGTTTCGATCTTATATTGGTTTAATTTGAATAATTTTATGGACAAATTGTTTATCGAATGATCCTTGTTGAACATTGGGTTTTGTTTGACAAATTTTGGATGTTAAGAATAGATTTTATTTTTATAAAGGGTTATCCTTTTCTGGATTATCCGATCTTGTACTAGCCTTTTTGGTTTTGTTTTTGGTTAAATTCTAAGGACATGGGAAGTATATAGCTCTCTTTTGTGGATTAGGTGATTCTCTAGAAGTTGATTATGGTACTCTTAATGCGAACAAGTCTCCCTAAATACTCGTCTTTTGGAAAAAATATGAGTTTGATTAAGGAATCTAGTAAAAGTTGAAGGTCAACATGATAAGTGATTATGTTTCCTTATGAATAAAATTCCTCAATAAAAAGTAACTTAAAACAAAAATGTTGTCTATTAACTTTTCCTACTAGGGAATCGAATACCGTTTAACCCATCACAAGTTTGTGATTTTCTCGTGGTTAACTTTCTCCTAAACATGTTTTCTAACACTCTCCATCAGAACATGACCCTTTGTTTTTTCCTCCATGTCCATATTTTCATACTTGGAGTCCTAGTATGGGTTAACTCGGGTGACCTTTGTACTTATCTTTCTTTATTTTAAAGTGATTGTTTTACCAACTCTTGTTCCGATGTGGGACTTTCAAGGATGTTTCCAAGTCCAATTTTAAAATTGCGTGGACGCAATTCCCAAAAGGGGGGAAGGATGTAACACCCCAGGTAAATAAAGAATATGACATTTTTGTATTTATCCATTTTTGTGAATAAAATATTAATATGGCTTTAAAGGGGACGCTATGCTCGATGGCGTACCCAATACGCAACAACGAGTTTCTTGGGAATCTTACGTTGCACTCTAATAATAAAATAATAATATTTCAAATGGTAGTTAACATGTAGCCGTTGTATTGGCGGGAATGGATATAAATAACTAAAATATGATTATATATGTTTTATAAATGTTTTTACATTTATACAATAAAAGATAAAGGCTTAAAATACGGAAAGAATTCAATTTTAGGTGTATATGCCCTAGTTTTCACTAAAGGTTCACTTATCACCTTTTAATGGAGAACCGTCATTAAATATAGTTTTCTTCACTCTTAAACATTCTTTTGGGCCAAATAAAACTCTTATTAAGAATCGAGACATCAAATTTTACTTTGTGTAATTTTTTGGTATTTTTCCGATAAAGTTCATTTTTTTAATGAATAGTGTAAAATGTTGTATTTTAATTCAAAACCACTTTTTAATCTAATTTATTTATATGATTAGATAATATTTTGAATTGTTTTTAAAGTGAAATTAGAAAATGTTTTTACCATTAAATCCGATAGTGGTCGTTGAAATTAAATTCACTTTGAAATCAGACTTAAACTAGTGTCAATCTTTTGATACTTATTGTTTTATAAAAACACGCTATTTGCTCTGGCAGCGGGAATTAATTATTAAATTAATTAATGTGACTTATATGATTTGAATTTTGTAAAAAAGACTTCATTTTTGAATTCAGAGTATCAAATATAGCTTAGGGTGAATTTTTGGTAATTTTCTGAAAAACTTCAATTTTTGATGAATAGTGAAACCACTAAGTGATAATCAAGCAAACTGATTTTTCAGTTAAATGAAAGTTTACCACTAATGTGTATTGAATTTTGAAAATCCAACATACATGGTTGTCATTAAGAAGTAAAATGTGGTTCAATGAGATTATAATAATTTTTTGGTGAATAGTAACTTATTAAGTTTTTAATCGCGATTAGTGGTAATTAGTGTAGTTTAAGGTATAATTAATACTTTAATAATATGAAATGACCTAGACACATGTCCCAACCCTATTGGTTGTGTCATGGCCGACCAAGACAAGCCATGGACTAACTTGGGTACCCCATGGATCCACTTTTGTTGGGAAATAACATAAAATACTTTTTATTTAATGTTAAAGTGAAAATGACACTAACATAGTATGTTTTACTAAAACAATTTTTAAGTGGGGTTATACAAGTCCAAATTTTGATTATAAATAGTCATTGGAAATATAAAAATATTTCCTATATCATAGTATTTTTTTTATAATTTTTAGACATTAAAGAAATTAAATTATTTATGACATAATAATGATGCAGCGATGACATCATTATTTGACAATTTAATTAAAATGGAAAGATAATGAAAAATCTACAATATACACATGGAAAAAACCAATTGGATGAGTGGATTTCGATGCCTTATCACCTTATCCACGAATTCTATCAATGTGGGACCCTTTAAAACCGAAAATCATTTTCAAATAAAGTAATATTTCTTTGCTTTCCAAAAGTGCCCCTCCTCTCCTCTTATAAAAGGCCCCCACCTCCACCTTATTTCACACACTTCAAAAGCCTTTGGCTCGGCCAACCCCTGCCCATTTGCTCTCTCCACATCCCTCTCCTAATCCTAGAGGATCCCCTTTGGGAAGAATCCTTTCAAAGGAAGCCTTTAGGCTCAAATCAAAAGGAGATTACACTTTTAAAGGTAATTCATTCTCTCTTGTTCATTTGTTTTATTTTGTTTCTCCAAACCTCTAATCTCTTTTTATTTACTTCTTTTGTAACAACACCAGTATCTTCAATATACTAGGATGTTGTTACAAGATTTATTTGAGCTACACTCTCACACAACTACATCAAATGGTTAAAGAACATACGGTTTCCGTGGATGGTGAAATTCTGCCTCCCGAAACGATGATTGTTCAATACTCATTTAACACCTTCAAAGGTGGCCATTATGATGTCACTATTTTTATATATGATATATAGTATGTTTATGTTTTCCTTAAGATTATGTTTTTTACATTTTGGTCAAACCTTTATGGTTCCCATTATGGGTAAACACGATATCTTCATTTAAGGAAGTGCGGACTACCGCCCCCTCAAAGTGATTTGATTCGTTAAATACCATATGTGGGACATATAAAGGATGGAACTATGATATTAAATATGATATTATACTGGAATTATAATATACCTTTATATCATTATTATTCCATTCTATAAAATACGAATAGAAATGAAAGTAGCGTTCATGCGTACGTACGGCTTACCGTCTCCATGAACGGTGCATTTCATTTCTTACCTCTAAATGATTATGTAATGTTATAAATGCATGAATGTACTGGATATATATGACATATATTATATCTACAACATGAATACAATTCTGGATATAATAAACATTTGGCCACATGAACAACATGTAATTGAAAGAAGACCACTTTCGACTTAAAAACCAGATATCGGCAAAACAAATATTATTAACTTAAATGATTACATAATGTTCACAAAATGTCAATAATTGATATAAAAGGAATAATGAACTTGTAAAAGGTTCTTAAGCAAATAGAAATTAACTCAAGTTTATTATTCAGGACGTTAAAGAACGATCGAGTCAAGTCGGACCCGAGGTAAGGGATCCTACAACTCTCTTTCTTTTTAAGTACACTCTTTTATGTAATTTCTTTTAAGCTCATCTTTCTTATGATTGGGGTGTTATTTTATATTACTCCTACTGTAATTTTTATGTTCATGTGATGAGAGACCCTATTCTCTCTCATCAATCCTTTTGGATGTTTTATGTGGTGCCGTTAGGCTGCCGAGTTTTCGTAAGGGATTTTTCATCTCACTTTTATTCCCGTGAGATTTATGCTACATTTGCCACAAATTCCATTGAGTGGTGTATGTACTGCCCATTATTCTACTCTTTGTGTAATATACTTTCGTTTATGAGTATTTACATCAATGATCTATTGTCCTTCTTTCATGGGGTGTATGTTTTGAAAGATACCCAAGTCGGTAAGGGAACCTTTCACCCTCCTCTTTTTTAAAAGACTTCTTTTGTTGGGTCTTTTGATTTACATATTGTTATGTTGGGATATGTTCTCATATATCCTTATTGATTTAAATTTTATGTCCAAGTGATGAGATACACTTTTTATCTCTCATCAACTCATTTTGATGTGATGCCGTTAGGCTGTCAAGGGAACTTTTTAACCCAATTTCGATTTCTTTGGGTTCAACATGTAGTCATTGAACATGTCATCCATTGAATATGTGTGAATGACCTTTTATTGTTTTACACTTAATATCCACTTATATTGGGTGTATATATATTTGTCACACATATTTTTGAGATTTCTTTGTCCTTAATTTAAGGATACCTTCTTTATAAGGGATTTCATCACATTTGACATTTCTATTGAGGGTTCATTGTTGTTATGCACCAATTCACTCTTATATGGTGTATATACTGTCCGTTGGAGTATTATATCATGAATCCATTTATTCTCATGATATTATAAAGTTCTGACTAAATGTTATTCCTCAATTATTGTATTCAAGTGTCTCTAATTTTGGTAAAACCCCTTTAACCAAAATATCGTTTTAAATGTTTTAATTATTTGTTCTTATTAATATCCATGTTTTCAAAATGGTTTTAAGGATTTATTTATATGGATATTAATGGTTTTAAATTTTAAGCTTCAAGGTGGTATGGGACACTTTGATTCAAAAATCATTTTATTAAATGTTTTAAATGGTTTTGGAAATGGTTTCTTTTTGGATTCATTATTTCAAAATACTAAAATGTTATATTGTGTTTGAAATGTGGAAATGTTTTGTTTCCTTTATGCATGTTTTATGTGATACGTTTATGTTATGGTTCTTGGGCATTGTTATGAAAACGGGTGGTTCCGTGATAAACTAAGGGCGGGTGAGCCCGATATAGCTCTCCAATGCATTGGGTAACGCGAAGGAGTGAAACGTTAAGGTTTCTCCGAAGAGATTTAGGGAATATACTGTGATGGGTATTCCAAACGTAACCAAGAGGGTTACTCCCTACGTAAGAATGTTATGAATGCCTCAAGTTACCTTTATGTCTTATGATTTCTATGATTTATTCATGTTTTTATGAGGTAGGTTAAAGTGCCTATGTTTTATGGGTAAAATATGATTTCGTCTACATGAACTCATGTTTCCTTTCCATATTTTTATGTCCCTTACTGAGCTTTTTATGCTCACCCCAAGTTTCTGAAATGTTTTTCAGGTCAAGGGGAAAGGTACATGATAAGACGGTAGAGTCAAGGATGTGTTAAGAGAGAATCCATGTTTTATTTTAAATATGTTCTCGTTGATGGGAAGAATGAATTTTGTCATTTATGTAATCCACTTTGTTTAAATGTGGAATGTAATGCAAGTTTCATGATCTAATTCTCTAAAACTCTAAACCTGAAAAGATCCTCAATGTGTAATCTTGTATTAACTCAAGATTAAGTAAGTTTTAAGGCTGGGGCCTTATACTTCTTCCGCAACGCCTTCTTCTGCGACGATCAATTCCGCGACGAGCCTTCGTTCATCTACGCCCGAGGTAGGGGATTTATTGTTGTTGTTATTCATGATTTCTTCCATCGTCGATCCCCGTTACAAATTGGACTGCTTTCTATCAATTAACGGGAGGGGGACGAACCGCACAAACACGGCCGACCCTCCTCCCTTATCTTTGTGTTCTTGTGGTTCGAAGGAAAGTGACGCGGTGAAACAACACCGCGTGGGATCATGCAGAAAGAATGCGCGGCACCGTCGTGCTGTGCCAGAGAAACACGAAAACACCGCGGCCGGAGAGGGGCCGCGGCGGAGGGGTGTGGCCCGTCGCGCAGCGCCAGACGGACCAAGGCCACGGCCTAAGGCCGCGGTGGAGTAGGGAGCGGCGGCCGGTTTCTGGCTGCCGGCGTCGGAGCAGGGGGACCGAACCAGCTGGTCTCATGGAAGCAGTAGCCAGCTGGTTGGGGTGGGCCGGCCGGTCAGGGGAGAAGTCGGGGGTTCGTAACCCCCGGCTGAACGAACAGAAGCGGCCCCCACGTCGGGGGGCCGCGTTTTTTTGAACAGGGGGCAGCCCCCCCCCTGACCGCCAGCTCTGTTACACCGAGCTGGCTGGCGGACCGCCGGCGTGCCTGCGCACTGGGCCAGGCCACGCCCAAGCGGGCCAGACCCAAGTCGGGTCGACCTGGTTCTGGCCGACCCAGGGGATCTCGGGCCAGGTCGGTCCGGGCCCGAAACCCCCATTTTCGGACCTCTTCCTGCCTTTTTCCCATAACTTGGGCTACGAACCTCCGATGGATGCACCGTCAGTTGAGATGCAATCCTTGGATCGAGTCCTTCGATTCGGTTTATTATACTTAGGGTTTCAGAGAACATTGGGTACGACCGGGGTGGTTCGAACACAAAACCAACTGGGCCCTCGGAGCCGAAATGCTTATATCTTGAGTTTTGAATGTCCGATTGACGTTCCGTCGACTTTATGGATTTATCTTAATGAGACGGAACATTCGGCATACATCTCCTGAGATTTGGATGCATTTTTATAGTGGGTGTGTTGGATTCTACCCAAAATCCAACCGGGCCCCTAGAACGGAAAAGCTAATAACTTTCAGACCGGACGTCCGTTTGATGAACCGTCAGCGGCGTTGGTGATCACGTTGAGAAACAGTCCCTATGAGTATACCCTATGAGTGTTCGGGGTACAATTGAGATACGTCCGGGTTGGTTTGCACACGAAACCAACCAGGGCCTCTGGGACGAAAAGGCTAATAACTCACAGACCGAGCGTCCGATTGATGCGCCGTCTGTTGCATTGAGACCCATAGGACAAGGCTACCCATTGAGATACTTCTTCATGGTACTTTGTGATACTTGGAGTATCTACTTGTAGCTCGTGGAGCGGACCCTCCTGGAGACAAGTGTACGGAGTACGAGGACCATGTAGCTCGCTGAGACCTGATGACTGCTTTTTTGATTCGATTCGGTGTGACTAGGATAGCCTAGTGGGGAGCACTACTTTGTGTGGTGGCAGAACCATAGTGGAGGAGCACTACTGTGTGAGGTGGCAGACCCGTGGTACTCGACAGGAAGAGTACCTCTGTAGGCTATGAGGGGGAGCACTACAGTGTGAGGTGGCAGACCCATGCCGGAGGAGCACTACTATGTGAGGTGGAAGACTCACGGTACTCGACTGGAAGAGTACCTCAGCATTCTTAGGTATGTGAGAAGTACCTCGGAGTCATGCCAGGATCTCTATACTCTCCAGAGACGGAGCTCTTCAGCAGTTATGGTTTCGATAATGAAAATCCGTGTTTGTGCTGAGTCTATGACCTTTGTGTTTTCCTCATGATTGAGATGGGTCACTTGATAACTTAGGTATATGTATGGGCATATACCTAGGTAGTGGTTATCCGTTGATTTCATAACCTTTGTGTTTCCTCATGATTGAGATGGTTTACCTAATAACTTAGGTATAAGTATGGGCTTATACTTAAGTAATGGTTATCTGTTGAGATCCTTCTTTGTGGTTATCCTTGTTGGATTTAGTGAAACCTTGAGGGTCTTGGGGACCCTACTGAGTATCATATACTCCCCCCCTGCACGGGTTCTGCCCGCACCTCATTGTGTTGGTTACAGACGACGGGCAGCACTAACAGAGGCTGAGTTTCGAGGACTGGACGGTACCCGGAGGTGGACCTCATGGCGAGTCAGTATCCGGAGTTGGACTTCACGATGAGATGATACTCGAAGGAGGTAGACGGGAGAGAGCGTTGTGGAGGCTATCTATATCGACCCTTCAGGTAGGATCCATGGTGGACGATCTTGGAGATGTGCTATCTGTACCTACCCTTCAGGTAGGATCCGTGGTGGATGATCCAGGAGATGCGCTATCTGTACCTACCCTTTAGGTAGGATCCGAGGCAGACGACCCAGGAGCTACTTCTAAACTTCATGTAGTTTCTCTTTTCTATTGTACTTTCGTTCTGTTGTAGCTGTACTTTTTAGTTGGGTTTGTATTCTGGTCCTTTTACTTTTCAGCACTTTCTTTTTTTACTTAGTGTTTTACTTCCGCATGTACTGTGTGGTGTTTTTTTTCCATTATAAAGGCAATTCCTTCCCATTTATGGGGATTTACGCCTTTGGTGCTAGTCTCCAGCCCCTGGCCTATGGAAGTAGGGCTTGGGGTAGTCACGGCACGATCCCTGAGGATGGGTCATGAAAAATTGGTATCAAAGGGGTCAGTTCTACCGCAGATCTTATAACTATGATATTTTCTTCTGTGAACCAATAGTGTTAAGGGTACTGAGTGTGGTTTTCAGTTCAAGGAGTCCAGTGATAGTAGGGGCGTCCGACGTATCCATACACCAGGACCCTGACAACTGATTTATGACTTTGTGCACAAAAACACTAATTGCGTGTGTGTTTTCAAAGGTTTTCCCTTAAAACAGCTCAAACTAGGTCAGCTCACCATGTATAAATCATTTGACCATGTCACATTTGTTTCTTTCAGGGTGCCTCCCCACGGACAACCAGCTAGAGCCCTATGAGTTGTACGTACTGACAGCCCACCGTGCGATGTGACCTTAGTACAGGGCCCTATACCTGTTGAACCATCAGCGGATAAACTAGAGGTACTACTACTCGTTGGGCCACTGATGCCACCATCCCCCGTAGCAGAGAGTGCACGTCACTTGAGCGCACTGCATGAGTTCCAGCGCCAGAGGCCACCGAGGTTCAGGGGAGAGACGAACCCGCAACCAGTTGAGGATTGGCTGGACGTTGTGGTGAGAGTCTTCATGCTAGTAGGGACGCCTGCAGAATTCATGGTGATCCTTGCTGCCAGCCTTCTTTAGGAACCAGCAGGCAGATGGTGGAGCCTGATGCTCCAGATGCATAACGAGGCGACACTTCTGTTGACAAACTTTGAGAGCCTGTTCCAGGAAGAGTTTGTACCAACCACCCTTCAAGCGGTGTGTATACAGGAGATTCTACATATACAGCAGGGTAGAATGATGGTGGTGCATAACTTAGAGAGGTTTACAGACCTCTCGCGCTACTCCACATATATGGTACGAGACCCGTTCTTCAAGGCCCGAACCTTCGATCAGGGGCTCAGGCAAAAGATTAGAGCTTCTGTTGTTTCTCACACCATGCCGATGCAAACAGGGGTGTTGGAGCGAGCCCTCTTAGTGGAGAGTTTCCTTGATGATCTGTCCCTAGTAGCATGACCCACCACTAGCCGGCATGTGGCAGAGTCTTCTCCAGCAGGCAGTAGACAGATGACGCAGAGGTCTAAGAGGACCAGACCTACAGGTGGTCGACCGCATGACTTAGAGTTCGTAGTGCGAGGCACCAAGGGGAATGACAGAGCCAGACTTGCCATGCAGTGTTACTCCTACGGCTGGATTAGTCACATGGCACATGACTGTCCGACCCGCCATATAGATGACCAGTAGATAAATGAAGAACCTCCCTGGCAGAGGCAGAGGTTCGATTGAGGCGGACCGCAAGCAGAAGAAGGCCGAGTGAAGGGAGCTGGTTGTGTAGTTTGATGTGGACGATGCTTCGAGGTGTTGCCACCACCCCCACCAGGAGGTCCACCCCGACCGCAGGGAACAGGTGTAAATGGAAGAGCTCAGCTTCAGGCAATATAAGCATACCACTACAGACCTATAGAATCAAGTGGACAGGAGTGGAACTAGTGGTTTCCTTTTGTTCTTCATACTTCTAGTTCCATGTTGTTATTACATTTGTGTCTTTGTACTATGAGATGAAATAATAAAAAGGCACTTACATTTGTGACATTTTCTTCCTTACTTTTTCTGTACTAAGAGGATCCGGTTTAAACTGTTGACTTGACCGTCACTTATGAGATTCCTACTGGAGGAGACCCATTGACCACACACTGATATCGATAGTGTGACTCAACCCTTGGAGGTGAGAGTAATGGTTGGATCTTTTTGTAGTAGCGTCGAGGCCTTACGACGTCATCCTTGGTATGGATTAGTATCATCCATGTCAGGGTTGACTGTATTAGGCAAAGAATGTGGTTCATCCAGGGTATGAGACCGGATTTCTCTTATCAGCAATGAAGAAATCATAGCAACTCTTGTGGGACCAGAGATGGTCTAGGCCATGACAGAGAAGGTCCATGTCATCCAGGAGCGGATGAGGATAGCTCGGAGCCGACAAAAGCCTTATGCTGACAGGAGGTAGATACCACTAGAGTTTGAGGATGGCGACCACATTTTATTAAGGGTCTCACCTCAACGAGGTCTATGGAGATGTGGCCGAGGAGGCAGGTTACTACAAGGTTCAAAGGACCTTTCTAGGTCCTCCGCATGGTAGGCGGGGTGGTTTACCGCTTGACCTTTCCACCTCAGTTGCACTGGGTTCATGAAATCTTCCATGTATCTCTGTTGGGGAGATACATGCTTGATCATATTCATATCATCGACCATGGGGATTTGGACATCGATGACTGGACGACTTTCACGGAGGTTCCAGTGGGGATTGAGGATCAATTGGAGCGGATCCTACATAGACGGTCGATTCTTCGGGTAAGCTTCCACTGGCATTATGGGAACCTCCATATGAGCACATGTGAGCAGATGGTTTAGATACGTGTTCAGTACCACTTTTGTTTCCCTTTTTTATGTTATAGCATTATGGGGACGTAAATCCCTGAGATGGGAGTAATGTAAAGAACCTTAAATTTCAAGGAAATTTTTTTCCAAAATTTCTTTGGAATTTTGCGAGTACGCAGTTCATGACGGCGCCTGATTCTGAGGCACGGTGTGCCCGGAATAATTTTCCGAAGTTTAGCTCAGCTACGTTCAGTGAACGAACGAGCGGGTTTTCCTAACTTTTGAACTGATGCTCGGAATTGAAATACAAGGACACCGATGGAATCGTAGCACCGATATTTTCTTAGAAACACCTTTTCCGAAGTTGCGTTTGCACGAGTGTAGTTATAAAATTTTTGGGTTAAGTAAAGGAATAAAATAAAAATGGTGCGAAATTTTTTTATTTTATTTAAGTTGTTTAAACTAAGCTATGTGGTTGGAGTGGGACCCACTATATCCTACTCCACTAGGTAGGATATTTGTGGGGTGGGTCCAACACGAGCCCCACCTCTTCATTTCTTCAACCCCCTCCTTTAATTAAGTAATGCACCTGCACCCCCTTTAATGAAAGTCAACCCTTGTGTTTATGTGGATTAATAAACGTCACAATAATTAGGCGGTTTAAACTTCTCAATTAATTAAATTAATTGATTGATTCAATTTTGAATTTCAAAAATGTTGTCTTGTGTGTTAATAAAATAAGACATGTCTTATTTTTATTAAGGGGTTCGTTGTGCGTAAGGGCTTGGGAGAATTTGCTGAAAGTCTTGAAGTTCTTCCTTCTCGACGAAGAACGCGAAGAACGCCGACCTCCGACGATGGGCGACGGTGAGAGACGCATTCCTCGGAGATCGAAGACCCGACGCACATTCCTTAGTTCCTTCTTTCCGAGTCAAAGGAAGGGAGACACCGTTCCTCCTTGGATGATCTCCGTCAACGTGTGCGGAACCTTCTTCCGCGATGATCAATTCCGGGACGAGCCTTCGTTCATCTACGCCCGAGGTAGGGGATTTATTGTTGTTGTTATTTGTGAATTCTTTTGACGTCGTTCCTCATTACAAATTGGACTGCTTACTATCAATTAACGGGAGGGGGCCAGACCGCACAAACATTGCCAACCCTCCTCCCTTATCTTTGTGTTGTTGCATTTCAAAGGAAAGTGACGCGGTGCAACTTCACCACGTGGGATCATGTGGCAGGAATGCACGGCGCCGTCGTGCGGCGCCAGAGAAACACGAAAACACCTTGGCCGGAGTGGGGCCGCGGCGCCATCACACCATGCCGGACGGACCAAGGTTGCGGCCTTAGGCCGCGGCGGAGCAGGGAGCGGCGGCCGGTTTCCAGCCGCCGGCGTCGAAGCAGGGGGACCGGACTAGCCGGTCCCGTGGTTGCAGCAGTCGGCCGGCCGGAGCGGGCCAACCGGTTAGGGGAGAAGTCGAGGGTTCGTAACCCCTGGCTAGCCGAACAGCAGCGGCCCCCACTTGGGGGGTGGGGGACGCATTTTTTGGAACAGGGGGGCAACCCCCCCTGACCGCAGGCTCGGTGACACAAAGCTAGCCAGCGGACCGCCATCAAGTCGGGTCAGGCCGCGCCAGCCATGTCGGGCCGTGCCCAAGCGGGTCGGACCTAGACCCGGGTTGGGTCGACCCAGATCGGGCCGCCCCAGGGGGTCTCGGGCCGGGTTGGTCTGGTCCCGAAACCCCCATTTTTGGACCTCTTCTCGTCTTTTTCCCATAACATGGGCTACGGACCTCCGATTGACGCACCGTCAGTTGCGATGCGATCCTTGGATCGGGACGGTCGATTAAGTATATTATAATCAGGTTTTCAGAGAACTATGGGTATGGCCGGGTTGGTTCAAACCCAAAACCAACCGGGCCCTCGGAGCGGAAATGCTTATATTTTGAGTTCCGGACGTCCGATTGACATGTCGTCGACTTTGTTGGATTCCTCTTGATGAGAAGAAACTTTCGGCATAATTCTACAGAGATTTGGATGCTGTTGGATAGTGGCTGGGCTGGATTGTACCCAAAATCCAACCAGGCCCCTAGAACAGAAAAACTGATAACTTTCAGACCGAACGTATGTTTGACAAACCGTCAGCGACGATGATGATCACGTTGAGAAACGGTCCCAAGGAGTATACCCTATGAGAGTTCGGGGGTACAATTGAGATACAACTGGGTTGGTTCGCACACAAAACGAACCGAGGCCCTGGGACGAAAAGGCTAATAACTCACAGACCGGGCGTCCGATTGACGCGCTGTCTGTTGCGTTGAGACCCCTATGACGAGGCGGTCCTTTAAGATACTTCTTCGTGGGACTTTGTGATACTTGGAGTATCGACCTGTAGCTCGTGGAGCAGACCCTCCTGGTGACGACTGTATGGAGTATGGAGACCGTGTAGCTGGCTGAGACCTGATGATTGCTTGTCCGATTCGATTCGGAGTGACTTTCATAGCCTAGTGGGGAGCACTACTTTGTGAGGGGGAAGACCCTTGGCGGAGGAGAACTACTATGTGAGGTGGCAGACCCACGGTACTCGACAGGAGGAGTACCTCTGTAGGCTATGAGGGGGAGCACTACTGTGTGAGGTGGCAGACCCATGGCGGAGGAGCACTACTGTGGGAGGTGGCAGACCTGCTGTACTCGACAGGTGGAGTACCTCAATAGTCTTAGGTAAATGAGCGGTACCTCAGAGTCATGACAAGATCACTGTACTCTCCAGAGATAGAGCTCTTCAGCAGTTATGGATTCGATAATGAAAATCCTGGTTTGAGCTCAGTCAATGACCCTTCTATTTTCCACATGATTGAGATGGGTCACATGATAACTTAGGTATATGTATGGGTATATAACTAGGTAGTGGTTATCCGTTGATTTAATAACCTTTGTGTTTCCTCGTGATTGAGATGGGTTACTTAATAACATAGGTATAAGTATGGGATTATACCTAAGTAATGGTTATCTGTTGAGATCTATCTTTGTGGTTATCCTTGTTGGATTTTGTGAGACCTTGAGGGTCTCTGGGTCCCTACTGAGTATCTTATACACACCCCTACAAGGGATATGCCCGCACATCGTTGTGTTGGTTGCAGATGACGGGCAGCGCTGATAGAGGCCGAGTGTTCGAGGACTGGACGGTACCCGGAGGTGGACCTCATGAAGAGTCAGTATCCGGAGGTGGACTTCACGACGAGACTATACTCGGAGGAGGTTGAGAGGTGAGAGTGTTGTGGAGGCTATCTGTAACTACCCTTCAGGTAGGATCCGTGGTGGATGATCCAGGAGCTGTGCTGTCTGTACCTACCCTTTAGGTAGGATCCATGGTGGACGATCCAGGAGCTGTGCTCTCTGTATCTACCCTTCAGGTAGGATCCGAGGAAGACGACCGAGGAGCTTCTTCTAAACATACAGTTGTTTGTCTTTTCTGTTGTACTTTCGTTCAGTTGTAGCTGTACTTTTCAGTTGGGTTTGTATTCTGGCCCTTTTACTTTTCAACACTATCTTTTGAACTTAGTGTTTTACTTTCTCTTGTACTCTGTGGTGTTTTGTTTACCATTATAAAGGCAATGCCTTCCCAGTTATCGGGATTTACGCCTTTGGTGCTAGTAGCCAGCTCCTGGCCTATAGTAGGCGGGCTTGGGGTAGTCATGACACGGGCCCCGTAGACGAGTCGTGACATAGAATACCTTAATCATGTATTCTCTTGAAAAATAAATACCCATTGAACCTTAGTGAAAACATGAATGCAGTTAAAAATTAACACTTTCCAAATACCAAAATCCCAAAAATTCAATATACTCAAACCATGATATCACTTAGTCCTTATATCAATCATGATCTCATGAATACTATCAAACATATTATTTTCTTCTTATCCATTCATTATGCGCATATCTTCTTCTTTCCAAAATATTTTAATCACTTTTCATGGTTACCAGTACCATATAATTATTGAAAACCAATACATAGATATTCCAAAATTCCATGATGCCATAAATGAGATTCCATGATACAATTTTTAAAACCCATTACATAAACACTTAATCATTACACAACACCATTTTCATACTCAACATCACAAATAGTGATAACATGTGACTTCCCTTTATCCATTTCCTTAAGAGGTTTCTCACATTGATCATCATTAACCCTTGGATTAGGGTATTCATTAGCAAAATTTTCCATTTCCTTTCACTTGAAGAATTAAAGTGTTGGTGGTGCATTCTCTGTAGTCTTTTCTTTATTCACATCATTAGAAACCCTTTTTCCATTACTTCGACACTCAACTGCTCGATGACTTTCTTTTCCACACATAAAACATTTTCTAGTCCCTTTAAGACAATCACCACCATGATTCTTTCCACACATTGAGCATGAAGAAACATTCATCTTCTTTTCACCATTATTCTGAGATTTCTCCTTGAACTCCATCTTTCGTTTCATGTCAAAACCATGAGATGGATATGTAACACCAACATCCATTTCTACCTTCACAACACAACACACAATTTATTCATAGCTGCAAAAGTCTCTTATAGCTAATTCCCTTCGAAGACTTGGTTTTATGACACTGAAGTATCGATCATCTTTACTTTCAAGTTGGATGATAAAGCCAGATGCATACCATGCAAGCCTTGTAAAATTCGCCTCGTATATACCAACGGATTTTTAAACCTTTTGCTTAATCTCAAGGAAATACTTTTCCATATTTTTTCGCAGAATACGAGGTAAGTACTTATTGAAAAATATGTTCTTGAAATTATCTCATTCCATGGATTCAATTTCATCTCGGGGCCTCATATTCTTAATTAAAGTCCACCATTGATCTGCTTCACCTTCTAATGGTAAATATCCAGAATGACTTTTTCATGTTCTGAATAGTGATGTATGGAAAATATCTTTTCAATGGTACTGAACCATTTTTTAGCAACAAGTGGATCAGAAGACCCACTGAAAGAAGGTGGACACTACCTCATGATGGAATCAATTGAATACTCTTCCCTTCTCTGCTCATTTGGAAGTCCAGAATGATTCATAGCTTGTGAAAGTATAGAAATATGATTTTTCACTCCATCTCTCAGAACATTGGTTTGTTCAGGAGGAAAATCCTTGCATTATCCATTACATTGATCAACATAGTTCCTTCAGGTTCTAGTTAATGTCTAAAACCCAATAAGAGTAGTATGAGAGGCAAAAATAATGCTAGGGAAAACAACATAATAAAGGGGGAGTACCTTAAATATATAACATCTTAGTGTTAATTCTAATATTGTTACAGTAATTATAGGACTATAACTTATACATTTAATTAACCTTAGGTACATACCTTGACATACCTTAGAAATATCTCTAGGGATGTCACTATAATTTTTTGCATCCTAGTTTCCGAAGGTTAACTAAAACATTCCACGGATACCAATTGTAGTGGTCTGGAATTACTTCCAATGGACTATAATTGATACCTATCAGGGCACTCCATGGGCGGAAACACCCCCTGGGTGGGTCACACCACCATCCCAAGTGGCAGTCATTTCCTCATGAAGCCCTTAGGCAGAGAGCCATGCTTCGTCCAACTCTCACATGTGAGAGTTCCCAAGGATCAGATTCTTTCCTACCTCCTTGGAATCTGATACCAACTGTAGAGACCCAAATATTGACATACATAGACATTACATTACTTTTGTATAATATATAATATATAACAAAACCAGACACCAATGGACCGTAATAGTTTAGTGTCTTGTGAAACTCGGAATATAATCTTCTAATCTTGGTGAAAGATCTTCAACAACTCCCATAAAGATCTTCATTTTTTTTCTTACCTAAAACCTTTCATTATATCCTGGGGAAAATAAAACATATAAAGGGTGAGCTCAAATGCTCATTAAGGGTAATCATGGAGAAAATAAAACAAACCATATACATTTGAACTTCATAACATGAACATAATATTTAAACATCAAAATCTTGAGCAATGACATAAAACATGGAAGTATGTAAGGTATAGATCATAATGGATCATCGATCATGATAAAATAGAATTGGAATAAAGCATGTAATTGTGGAATCAATTAAGCATATGTTATGATTTAAATAGTATCCAAGACATTGCTACCAAGACCATCTTAGTGGACAAAGTCCCATTCGGAATCGAGTTCACTCCTCGTTCTAGTCCTGTATCACTGAATCAGATTTACTTACCATTCCTGCCATGTCTATATCATGAGATATAAATCCTTACCCAATGAATTAGAGGGAGATACAGGTACCACCATCTCATAATTAAATCATTCTTACTTGTGCCACAACATGAACATAAATCATTCATCATTAACTAAAGTATAAAATGGGTTTCATAAACATCATCCCATAATAACATAATCCATACAAAAAAATTGGATATCATTTCATCATAAGAAAAGTGAAACCATGTAAATAATAGAGAAATTATACCTAAAACACACACATAAGAAATAATACAACCCTATATTGAAAATGGTTTTGATAAAACACTTGAAATTAATTCTTGAGGAAAATATTCTTTCTTCTTCAAAATCATTTTCTTTTCCTAGAATTACATTCAAATTTAAAAAAGGATTTTGTTGAAAATGTTAATTAAATATTTTAGAGTAAGATTCATGAAAATAAGGAGTTATAAAATCATAAAAATATTTTCATGTCTTATAAGTTAAAAAAACATTTTTCTCGTACTTGTACTAGAAAAGTCAAAAAGTACCTCGTATGGTAAAAAAATGAAAAATTCCTTCCATAAGATGTGGTAAAAGTAAAAAAAGGGTAAAATGACCTTAATCATACATGGAAGAAAAGTAAAAAAATTTGGAAAATATTTTGAGAACATGTGGACATGGATAATAAACATAAACCAAGTAAATACTTACGAATAAACAATCTCGAATAAGAAAGAGATTGGAATAATTATCCCATACCTAATGTCTGATATGCTTCGTATGTATCCGAAACTCATGTATAATGTTTTAAATAATGTCATTGAATTATTAAATAATCATATTCATTATTATGATATCATATATGTTTCAGTTATGAATTTATATTACCTATTCTTTTGTAAATTCCATTTTAAAGCAGTGTTTTTGGTCAAATCATTTCATTTAGCATCCATGTTTTGTCTTGTAATTATTAATATGATTACATAGATCATGATTACATAATTCCAGAATATAAAACCTGATTTATACATAATATATATTCATAATATACATATATATAATAGATCGATAAATGGAAATAAATACACCATTCATGGAGACTGTGGGTCATACGTATGCATGAACGTTGTTTTCCGTTTCTTTATTGAATTGAATGGAATTAACTAGATAACATACATATATATATACATAAATCCTTTATCATTATTATTTCATATATTTCATGATTACTTATAATATATGCTTTATAATCATTCTTGAATTGTTAACATGGAAAATGAATCTCATCACGTCGTGGAGACGGTAAGCCGTACGTACGCACTAGCGATGATATCGTTCCAATATTTATTGAATAGAATTTGAGTAGATGATATAATATCTTATAATCAGTATGAAATTATAATAATCATATATAGTTATTCTTTACACCATTATACCCATCCAAGTGAGGTGGTGGTGGAAAAAATGATTACACACAATAGGAAAACTGAATATTTGTGATGGGCGATTTGCGACGGGATCCCATCACAAAAGATCTTTTGCGATGGGGCTCCGTCGCAAATCGCTCGTTGCCAAAAATGGTGTCACAAATAGGTGTTTCTGCGATGGTCCCATCACAAAAAGATTATTTGCGACGGTCCTATTGCAAAAATATTATTTGCGACGGCATTTTTCCCCGTCGCAAATGAGTTTTCATTTATATATAAAAAAAGGTATATACGACGGGCCGTCGCAGATATATTAGTTGAAATAGGTCAGAATCCAGTCGCAAATGCGAAATTTTAAAAAATACGTGCGATGAAGGTATTTGTGACGGACCGTCGCACAAAGGTTTTCCCGACGGGTACTCGTTCCGTCGCAAATGGTACAGTAAAAAAACATTTACGACGGGAAATCCCATCGCAAATGTTCCCGTCGCAAATATTAAAAACAATAAAAAAAAAAATTATTACAAATTGAATTATATTATAAAAAAGAATAATATTATTAATAATATAAAAATAATATTATTATTATAAAATAAATAAAAAAATATATAAAATATAATTATGAAATATTAATATAAAATAATAATAAAAATAAGAATATAAATAATATAATATATTATAATAATACTGATATTAATAATATAAAAAATTAATATAATAATATTATTATTAAACTAGCTATATAATAATAATAATAATATTAATAATATAAATAAATTATATTATTATAATATTAATAATAAAAAAATATATAATATAATTATTAAATATTAATATCAAAAAATAATAATATGAATATAAATAATATTATATTATATATTATGGAATATTAATATCAAATAATAATAATAATAATACTAATATTATTAATATAAAATATTAATATAATAATATTATTATTAAAATAAACATACATATTTATGAAAAAATAATATTAATAATATTAATATTAATAAAATTATAAAATTATAAACTTCTCAATATTAACAAGAAATATAAAATATTAAATGTAATATTACTAAAATAAGCAAATATTAAAAATAATACTAATAAGTAATAATATATTTAAAAAAAATTAAATCACGTAATATTCGTACCAATATGAAAGAGGAATTGTAAATAGTTAATATGACAATAAACTATGAACTAAAATGTTTATTACATCTAAAAAAATCACTGGGGGTGGATAATCTGGAGGACCTGGAGGAGGTGGTGGAGTAAACTCCAACCCTAAACTATGAGTCAAACGACACATATACTCCATATACTCCTGATGTTGCTCCTCATATCGACTTCTCTCCTCATCCTGTTGCTGATGCATCTGCTCCTACCATCGATGTATCTCCTCATCGTGCTGCTGACGCATCTGCTCCTTCCCCTGACGCAAATCCTCTATAAGCTAACTCTGAGCACGCAGTTTCTCCTGATACTGTGAGGTAGAAGATGATGTCTCTCCACGACCCTCTCTCGAGTTGGACGTCGACATCGCCACAATACCATAATAAGCTGCAGGAGTCAAATGAGAGCTGATACCAACTACTCCGCCCTTTTCAAAGCCATATTGGGTCGCCTGCATCCATGTCATCGCATCAAAATGGTGGGCAACAGTCTGATCACCCGTCTCGTCTTGACTCTCAGCCTGTGTCTGAGAGGTCGTGCCCTCATATGACTCTTAAAGTTTCAATTAGAAATTAAAATAATGAAATGATTATATGCATTTAATTTTCAAAATGAAAAGAAAATAATACTGACCACAATCTAACGTAGGCGGTCACCTCTAATCTCTCCAGAAGCCGGGTTCGTGTACATCCTCTGATAAACGTCGTACGCTGAAATACCAGTCTGCTCGGATTCCTATATGAATATAAAAAAAACTGTTTATATTTTAAATTCTATAAAATATTAAAAAAATTACTTACTATACGCTCTCTATGCTCACTGAATATATGACTACCGGCTCGATGTGTCACCTCTTGTCTCCCCCGATTTTGTCAACCCAATGCAGATTTCCTCTGAAACCCACCACCCAACCAGTGTGTACATAATCCATCCCAAACGTGAGATGAAATGTACTCTAGTCGGTGGGCTCCACAGGACTAATCAAACTCTATCACTCCGTCTTTCTTCAAAGCCATATTTCTTAAATTATGCAAAAACTGACGGAAATGGTCATGCATAGACACCATCTATGCTGCGTGGATAGTGGCACGCATGCTCTCATCGATGGGATACCATAAACCCTGATATAAAGTTATTAATGAATTAAATTTCAAAATAAATAATATTTAATTACGTACAAGGCAATGATCGAACATGGCGGCCTGTACATCAGTGGGAATCTGATCCCATGTGAGCCAGGGCTGAGAAAAATAATTGCACAAGATAGACCTCCCCTATCCAATAGCTATATGCGTAAAACTGTGGAAAAAGAATAAATAATCAAACAATTAGAATATTAATAAATTATAATTAAAGATAACTATAATACACAGGTTACCATACCACCGTGTGTGCGCATCGAATCCATGAGGTGGACGTCACTCTGGGATAGGATCTGTAATCATCAGTCTGGCAAGACCACGCCCCCTCTGAGTGCTCCCTGTAGTGCCAACAGCCTGAGGGTCAGATGACTCAAGAACCTCATCATCCAAAGGTAGATCAGCCTCCAGCAACTGACGAAACTTTTATGAGTCCATCTGAAGCATGAAATGATTGTTATTAGAAAACAATTGAAAATAACTATTATGTATAGATATATATTTGTTATTATTCTAACCATCATTTTAACATATCAATGTTCATCTTCATCATCATCTTCATAGTTGTCAATGTCAATGTCTTCAGCTTCCTCATCAACATCATCAATTTCCATATTAGTTTCACTTTCATCATCTCTTATCATTTCAAATTCAGTTATAACATCATTGACAACATCCTCACCATTAACCCTTAACTGTGGAACCACATTCAGTTTGAGTAAACTAATTTTCTCGAGATTTAACTTTTATTATACTCCACCAATCATCCAAATCTTTTGCAGTATCATAGTTTTTTTCATAATAAATTTGATGTGCCTGATGAACCAATAAAAATGGTTCATTTATAGTAAGAAGACTTTTATGTTTAATATCAACAATTCCATGAGTTGGATGAATACACAAGCCTCTCTCAGTATCCAGCCATCGACATTTAAACATTGTTACATAATTCTGTCCCAAATAACACAGTTCAATAATTTCTTCAAGCAGGCTGTAAAAGTCAACTTTAATATCTCTATGATGTGATCCCTTTAAACAAACACCACTATTCATTGTTTTCTTTTATTCCCCATATGCATGTGTATGAAATCGATAACCATTCACCACATATGCATTATAAGATTTAACCATTTTGGATGGTGGGATACTCAATATACGCAATCAACTATCAATATTATCAGCGTGTACAGATACCTGAAAATATGTAAAACATGTATCACTATTACAAGTAAATAATTAATTTTATATGTAAAACCAAAAAAGAATATATTTTACCTGTTTTTTAAACCAGTAGGCAAATTTTTTTTGCTGACGTTCTTCTAAGCCAGCTGCTATAATTTGTGGAAATTGTTTCATGATATGACCATCATATAACCTAAAAATACAATATGATAAATTTACTGTAACAAAATATATATAATAAGGGATAGGAGAACTCACTGTACAATTGGTGACATTTATTCACAGTTGAGTAGAACATATATATGAGCTCTATAATGTTCATCATCTGAAAGCCATCTATCATGAACTCCAACAAAGCCAAGTTCGGGCTGATTGAAAACTGATAATTTATTGTTCATATCATCATCAACATTACCCTCATTCCGCCCAGGCGGTTAAATTTTGAGGGATATTCAGATTCAAAATAATAGGATCAGAATAAAGCAATTTCTTCTTGCAAATAAGCTTCAGAAATTGAGCCTTCAACTGATTCTTTGTTACGGACTTTTTTCTTCAATTTCTGCATGCATCTCTCAAATGGGTACATCCACCTAAACTGAACTAGACCTCCAAATTTTTCTTCATGTGTAAAATGTAATATCAATGGTTCCATGGAGTCAAAGAAAGCTGGTGGAAATATTTTTTTCGAATTTTCATATAATTACAACAACAACTTCTTCCAGTTTGCTTAGTGTATCATGGTCTATTATCGCCGCACAGATGTCTCGGAAAAAATATGATATATCTCTTATCGAATCCCAAATCATAGAATTCAACAAACCTCTTAATCCAATAGGCATAAGTCTTTCCATTATAACATGACAGTCATGACTTTTTAATCCGGTAATATGACCATTTTTAACACATCTGCCCAAGTTGGAAGCATAGCCATCTAGAAGTCTCAAATATGAAATCCACTGACAAAATAATAAGCGACTCTCTTTGTTCAGTGTATAATCTGATTTTGGATTCATTAATCTCTATGAATTGACATTTTCAAACAATTCAAATTCTGGTCACCTGCAAATTTGGGCAAGATCTAATCGTTCCTTTACATTGTCTTTGGTTTTAGCCGGTGTATCCAAAACAGTATGCAATAAATTATCAAAATAGTTCTTCTCAATATGCATGAAATCCAACATGTGTCGGACCAACAAATCAGACCAATATGGAAGATTCCAAAAAATTCCCCGTTTTGTCCAATTGTGTTCTTTCCCAAAACCATGAATTTTATGTTGGTTTATTGTCCGTCCAAAAGTGATGGAAGGTAATGAAAATACAACTGATTGTAACTCTTTACCTGAGATCATTTTTGGAGGTTCATCTCTTTCAATTCTGCCTTTTCTAAAATGTGATTTATTCCTCTGAAAAGGATGATCGATTGGAAGAAATCTGCAATGACAGTCAAAATAGCAAGTTTTTTTCCATTTACAAGCATAAATGCTTTGTTGTCTCCCATACAGTAAGGACATGATTTTGGACCATGTGTACTCCAGAAAGATAACATACCATATGCCGGGAAGTCACTAATTGTCCACATCAAAGCAGCTTTCATTAAAAAATTCTATTTCGCAACAACATCATATGTACCAACACTATAACTCCACAATAAATTTAACTCATCAATCAATGGTTTCAAATAAAAATCAATATTCTTTTTCAGATGTCCTGAGATTAATAATGTCAAAATGATATAAGGCTATTTAATCAAAATCCATGGAGGAAAATTGTATGGTGTTATAAAGACAGGCCAATAGGAATACCGACTACTAAAAGATCCAAATGGACAAAAACCATCAGTAGAAAGACCCAATCGCACCTTCCAGGATTCTAAATCAAAAGACGGATGCACTAGATCAAAATTTTTCCATGAATCACCATCAGATGGATGAATCAAACTTTTACCATTTGAAATATTGGTTTTCTGCCATGACATCATTGTCGATGTGTTCTAAGACATAAATAAACGCTACAACCTGGGTGTAAGAAGGAAATATCTCAACTGTTTTACAGAAATCAATCCAGACTTCAATGATTGAGCTTCTTTATACCTCGATTGTCCACATGTGGGACAACTATCCAACGACTCATTTTCACTAAATTATAAGATGCAATCATTTGAACATGCATGGATCTTTTGATAACTAAGGACTAGATTACGAACAAGTCTTTTTCTATCATAATAATTAGTAGGCAACACATTTCCTTCAGGTAACAATGCTTTAACCAATGAAAATATCTGATAAAAATAGTTATTTGACATTCCATTATCTGATTTAATAGCAATAAATTTTGCAACTGCTTCTAATATTCTTATCTTGCAACCAGGATATAATGCATCCTCAGCAGACCTGAACAACTCAGCAAATTCAGATGGTTCCAACTCAGGAGGTAAATTAACATCATCCTCGATTTCTGTTTGTTGAATGGATGACCCTGGATCATCATGTAATAAATTCTGAAACCATGATGGATCTGAAATCAAATTATTAGTATCTTCTCTGGAACTGTGTTCACCGTGTTGATACCAAAAAATATAATCTTATTGAAAACCATAACGCAAGAGATGTTTCCCAACGATGTCAAATGTCTCAAACATTCTCAGAGCACATTTTTTACAAGGACACTTAATTTTCCCCTCTAAAACAAATTCCGGGTTTGATGATGCAAATGATAAGAAAGCTTCAACACCATCAACATATATAGGATTTAAACTAGAACCGTTTGGATTTCTGCGCTGATTTATCCAAGCACGATCATCTAATAATGATTTATGTCGATTTCCTTGTTCCATTTTCATATATATGTTTCAACAAAATTTAAAACCATTACTATTGTAAAATAATTTGATATAAGAAACAATACCCTAAAAAAAGAAGATACATAATTACAGTTAATTATTAGTAATTACCAATAATTATAGGTGACACAGTTAGTTTGTAATCATCCCTACTAATTATTATAAATTTAGCAATACTTAGCAATACATGGCAAAATGAAATATGCTTGAATAATGAAATAAAATTTTGTAATCATCGTTGTAGAGATTATATTACTAATTATTCTAATTTTTCCGACGGCTCATCTCTTTTTAACTTTCTCCCGACTGAAATCATTATGAAAAACTTACTCTGACATACGTGAGAGCACATTTTTCATACTGATTTCAGTGGGAGAATGTAGCAATGATATGAGAGGTTGAACAAAAGGTAGCCGTCAATCCACTGAAAATTGTGCCAATTTATAACCATTTACTTTAATTTATTTGATTTTCGATTAATTTTATTATTAATTATTACTAATTATTAAAAATATCAATATTTTTTACATATTTTTCTCTATTCTTAACATGTTCAAATCTTAAAGGGTTGTCAATTTTTAGGTCATGCCCAATAAAACGTTTTCGTCAACCTTATCAAATTTAAACTCTATAATTGTCCTTATATGGTTGATCATCTCGCATGTAGTGTTGCAATAGGACGACATAAGTAATGAGAAAGACATGACTTGGGTTGTCCTATTGCAATGATACGTGCGAGGTGATCAACCAAGCAAGAACAATTATAGAGTTTACATTAGACACGGTTAACGCAAACTTTTTATTGGGCATGAACTAAAAATTGGCGACACTTTATGATTTGAACTTTTAAGAATAAATAAAAACTTGTTGAAAATATTGATAATTGTAATATTTTATAAATATTTTATAATTTTAAAAATATTAATATTTTTTTATAAATATTAAACATATAATAATAAAATAATTATATTATATGTATTATTTAACTATTAATATTAGAGTAATATAATATTTTATATTATGTTATTATTTATGTTACTAATTATATTACTAATTATGTTACTAATTATGTTACTAATTAGAAATGAAAAGATATGCATATAGGTCGGGTGGTTAATCAATCAATGAATAGAAAAACAAATGTAATTGACCGCTAATCTACCTCAATTTTCATTTCATTTGTGTGTTGAGGTTGACAAGAAAGTTCTACCTCTACATGTAATATGTGCTTTTACTATCAAAATTATAAACCTCCTCACCTCTATATTGGCGAGAAGGTTGATAATTTTGACAGTAAAAGTAGATATTACATATGGAGGTAGAAGTTTCTTGTCAAGCCTCAACACATAAATGAAAAGAAAATTGAGGTAGATGAGCGGTCAATCACGCTTCCTAATTATTCTAATTATTTCCTTGTTTCCTAATTATTTACTTGTTTCCTAATTGTTTCCATCCTTGTTTCCTAATTGTTTCCTTCCTTGTTTCCTAATTGTTTCCTTATTTCCTAATTTCTTCCTTCCTTGTTTCCTAATTGTTTCCTTATTTATTAATTGTTTCCTTGTTTCCTAATTAAATATACTAATTACATCTAATTGTTTCCTTGTTTCCTAATTAAATCTACTAATTAAATCTAATTGTTTCCTAATTAAATCTAATTATTTCCTAATTAAATCTAATTGTTTCCTAATTATTTTAATTGTTTCCTAATTATTTTAAATGTTTCCTAATTATTTTAGTTGATTCCTAATTATTTTAATTGTTTCCTAATTATTTCTAATCAATTAAATTTTATTATTTCCTAATTATTTGATAATTATTTTAATTAAATATAATTATATTTTAATTATTTGATAATTATATATTTATTTCTAATTATTACCAAAACATCCCCCAGGAGTGTCGAACCAAGAGTGCAGCAAGGCCCATTGTCATGTACCAGGTTACCCCAAGTCAAGCTTGAAACACCTTGTCAGAGTTTTCACTCCTAGGTACATATATGACAGAGCCGCCTCTACTTGTTCGTATCTAGACAAAGATTATTTGGTACAACCACATAAATTAATTATACTATATAGATAAACATTCTATTAAAAAAATAAAATTAAAAATTAAAAATAAAATTAACAATTAAAAATAATTTAACAATTAAAAAAATATAAATACCTTTCATAAGCGCCTTCTGACTCTGTCTTTCCTCTTATCGAAAGAAAAAATTAAAATAAAAAAAAATTCTACTCAGAACTGGAAATTATAGAGAGAAGAATAGATATCTGAATGTTATGAAAAACAACGGATGGGGTGTATATATAGGTTAGATTATTTATGACGGTCGGATTTGCGACGGGAAACCGTCGTAATGACTAGTATTTGTGACGGGATACCGTCGCAAATGCCTTCGCCCGCATTATATATGGGCGGTGGGTAAAAGGACTGTTGCGACGGGCCCATCGCAAATATCCACCTTTAGTGATGGGTGGATATCCCCATCGCAAATATCTATTTACTGCCGCCAGTATTTGCAACGGGGACCGTCGCAAATACATCCGCTCGCATTAATTATGGGTGGCGAGTAAAAGGGTTGTTGCGACGGCCCCATCGCAAATTCCACACCATTAGCAATGAGCTGATATCCCCATCACAATTTCCTATTTACCGCCACTGGTATTTGCGGCGGGACCCATCGTAAATACCACATGTTGGATTTTCTTTTGTGATGGGTAAATAGTCTTGTCGCAAAAAAGTATTTACCACCGCCAATAGTTGCGACGGGTTGAAGGTGACCATCGCAAATAGGCTTTTCAGCGGCTGTTATTTGTGACGGGCCCCATCACAAATAACACGGGGTGAATATTTGTTTGCGACGGGCAAATTTCCCCATCGCAAATACTATTTACCACTGTTCTGTACTTGTGATGGGTAGACTTCTACCAGTCGCAAATAACTGACCATTTGCGATGGGAATATATTACCGTATCAAAAACTCTTTTCATATCGAATTTTTTGTGATGAGAATAAGGCCCATCACAAATACCCCGTCGTAATAATTGTTTTTTCCCGTAGTGACACCACGACGTGGAGATGGTATTTCATACGTATGCACACACGGTGATTTTGTTTTCCATAGGTTGGATAGAAGGTGAAATAGGGTTGTTTCATATTTATAATAACATATCAGTATATAATTAAAAATTATGTTATTACTTTATAATGAAACAACTAAAAAAGATGAAGTAGAAGAAGAAGGAAACTTGAAAGTGTTGGTAGAAGAGATTACCTCTTCCTCGACGCACATCCTTTAAACTTCTTCTTAGGGCACTAGAGTTGGTCTTTTGAGAAGACCAGAACCTCTATGATATAACTAGAGAGGTTTAGAAGAGGAATTGGTAGTGTTTGGTCGATCGTCAAGGCTCAAAAGGGTGTCAAGATAAGAGGGATGGGGTGCCCTTTTTATATGGGAGGAGAGGGGAACCTTTGAAAAAACATAAAATATTATTTTATAATAAAGTAATATTCGGTTTATAATAGCTCCAAATTGATTTATTTTGAATCTAAAGTGTGGATTCATTGAAATTCTATCAACCAATAGGTTTTAGAAAAGTTTAGGTTACTATTTTAACCTCATCATATAGATTTAACTCTATGTTAAATAATTTAACTTTTACTATTTCTTCTTGTTTTCTTACACTATATGGTTAATAAAATTACTATAACAAGCCAAACGAACTCCAAGTGGTTCATTATTAATATATATAACCTAATCTAAGTCATTTGGCTGAGCCTTAGATTTTTAGAAATATAATTACAATTAATAATATAATTGTTGTTTTAAAAACTATTTTATGTCAATTTTGACACGGTTTGGTAATTGATTTTTGTGAAATTCACAACAACATGATTACTTCGAAAAACGTTAATTGAATCAATAATAAAAGTTCATAGTAACCTATAAAATTATTTTTATTCACAAAAAGTCTAAAATTACATTTATTTGGGTATTTATAACATCAATTATGTTAATATTTCATTAATAAGGTAATTACTGCATCATCATTCTGTCCTAAATAAATTTAATTATTTACTGTCTAAAAATTATAAATAAAATATCATTATATAGGAAATATATTTATATTTCTAATTAATATTTATAGTCGAATTTATCTTATGTATAACCCTATATTAAAAAGGTTTTAGTTATTAAACTTTTATTTTAACTTTTTTAACTCTTCTTTAAATAAAATAATAATAAGTGTCCTAATATAATCCAAGTGGACATAATAGGTAATATTTTATTCCTTAAGTTGTTTTTGGTCGAATTAAACTTATCCAATTGAATTATGACATGTTTTATGGCAATAATACTATCATTTTTACCCTTAATTACCCTATTTATTTTTAACGGTGGTAAATAAATGTAAAAAGTTACTATTTACAAAAAATTATTTTTATCTTATTAAACCACATTTTAATCCTTGATATTAACCGTGTCTCTCTGATTTTCAAAATTCCACTCACAGAAGCAGTAAATTATGTTTTATGGAAATTTTCAAATTCTCCAAGGAGGTGGGTAAAAGATGGTGAAAAGTTCAATAAAATTTTTATATATCTAAAATTATTATAAAATGACTCAAATGAATTACATTAAAATTATATAGGTATTATGTGTCAATTTTGACATAAAATAAATTTAAATAAAATAAATAATTATTTAAATAAAAAGTCGGTTTCTAAATAGTAACCCAGTGTTTTCACTATTCATCAAAAATTGAATGTTTTCAGAAAAATAACAAAAATTTACCCTAGGATAATTTCAATATTACGAATTCAAAAATAAAGTCCATTTTGAGAGATTAAATTTATAAAATTTCAAAAAGTGGGTATTACTATTCATAACAGCTAGTTCATAATAATATTATAATAATATCTCATTTAGTGAAACTTGGTATTGCGTACTACACACGCTATCAAAGACGATCTTGATTGCGTGTAATGCAAGCCAAGTCAGGTTGCGTGTAGTGAAAGCTCCATTTGGTGTTGTGTATAACATAATCAAAACATTTTTCGTTTATACATTAAACAAAATCTATTCTTAATGTTTCATAAAATAATTTCCACAAAACAATATTGAAATTGTGTGTAACAAGAGTCAAGAATAGTGTTGCCTATACTACAAGCTAATACAGTGTTGCGTATAGTGCAAGATAATCTTGGTTTAGCATAATACAAAAGACATCAAAGAAAATAATTCTCATAAAATCATGGGGTGTTAAATTCAACCCCCCCCCCCCTTAAATGAATTTCACCCTCAAAATTCGTTGGGGTTATAAATGGTTTTCTACTTGAAATTTTCGTTCATAGAAACCCACATCGTAAAAAGGAATACTAAAACATCATTTTAAAAAGGAACCTCAGAAACATAACGTATACCCAAAGTAACTCATCATTGGTTTTCCACATAAAAGAATATAGGTGAAAATATGGATATGGAAGAGGAATCTAACCATTAGGTTCTGATGGAGAGTGTAAAGCCATAAATTTGTGATGATCTAAGGTACCATCTGATTCATTAGATATAAGGACACTAGGAAAACATTTTTGGTTTTCAAGATCATTTCCCTAAATTTGAAGAATTTTTTAATTAAAAGAAATACTTAATTAATTTTGGTACAATCTTACTGTTTCTTGTGCCTTGAACAATTTCCACATCATCTCTTAAAGAAATGAAGTTGAATTTGTCTTCCCTGAAGTGTTAGTAGATCAGGAGATAAAATTATAGGTCATTCCATCCATCTCAAACAAAAGGTTAGAAAAAGTTATAAAAAATACATAAGTCCATCTATAGTGAGATTAATCAGATATGGTTCAAAAAATGGACTTATACTTCATATATCATACTTCTTAATATAATAAAACAAGTTTATACTAACCAGGGACTTCCTGTAGGATAGTGGTAGGCGATGAATTCCTGTCGAACTTCATTTGTGGGTTCGATTTCCACATCCTTTTCCGACGCGACGGATTGTCGCCCATCCTACGGGTTGTCCTTTTTCTAAAACTATACTGTTATAACATTTTAAAAATAATATCAAAAACTTATAGCCTTAAAAAATACTATATGATGTTTAACTTAATCTAGTACAATATTTAGGCTTACCCAGAATCATAGTAGAAGGAAAAATATTGATAGAGAGGTCATCCCCCAAGCATGTAAATACCTTCATTTATTCCCATATATCATAAGATATGTCTTGTTGGTTATATTCCAAACATTCGAATTCCTTAATCATGTATTCTCTTGAAAAATGAATACCCATTGAAACTTAGTGAAAACATGAATGCAGTTAAAAGTTAACACTTTCCACATACCAAAATCCCAAAAATTCTATATACTCAAACCATGATATCACTTAGTCCTTATATCAATCATGGGCTCATGAATACTATCAAACATATTATTTTCTCCTTATCCATTCATTATGTGCATTTCATCTGCTTTCCAAAATATTTGAATAACTTTTCATGGTTACTGGTACCATATAATTATTGAAAATCAATACATAGATATTCTAAAATTCCACGATGCCCTAAATGAGATTCTATGATACTATTTTTAAATCCCATTACATAAACACTTAATCCTTACACTACATCATTGTCATACTAAACATCACAAATAGTGATCGCATGTGACTTCCCTTTATCCTTTACCTTAAGAGGTTGCTCACATTGATCATCATTAACCCTTGGATTAAGGAATTGATTAGCATAATGCCTCATTTCCTTGCACTTGATTCATTGAAGTGTTGGTGGTGCATTCTCTGCAGTCTTTTCTTTATTAACATCATTAGGAACCCTATTTCCGACACTCATCAACTCTACGACCTTCTTATCCACACATAAAACATTTTCTAGTCTGTTTAAGACAATCTCCAGCATGATTCTTTCTACACTTTGAGCATAAAGAAACATTCATCTTCTTTTCAGCATTATTCTAAGATTTCTCCTTGAACTCTATCTTCCATTTCTTGTCAAAACCATGAGATGGATATGTAACACCAACTTCCATTTCTACCTTGTTAGCACACCACACAATTTCTTAAAAGCTACTAAAGTCTCTTATAGATAATTCACTTCGAACACTTGGTTTTAAGACACTGAAGAATCGATCAACTTTACTTTCAGGTGGGATGATAAAGCTAGATGCATACCTTGAAAGTCTTATAAAATTCACTTCGTATATACCAACAGATTAAACATCCTTTTTCTTAAGCTCAAGTAAATCCTTTTACATCTTTGTTCGAAGAATGCGTGGGAAGTACTTATTGAAAAATAATTTCTTGAACTCATCTCATTCCATGGATTCAATTTCATCTCGGGGCCTCATATTCTTAATTAGAGTCCACCATTGATCTGCTTCACCTTTTAAATGGTAAATAGCCAGAATGAATTTTTCATGTTTCCAACAGCGAATTATAGAGAATATCTTTTCAATGGTACTGATCCATTGTTCAGCAACAAGTGGATCAGAAGACCCACTGAAAGAAGGTGGACGTTGCCTCATGAAGGACTCAATAGAATATTGTTCCCTTCTCTGCTCATTTGGATGTCCAAAATGATTTATAGCTTATGTAAGTATAATAATAAGATTTTTCAATCCATATCCCACAACATTGGTTTGTTCAGGAGGAAAATCATTGCATTATCCATTACATTGATCAACAAGGTTCCTTTAGGTTCTAGCCATCATCTAAAACCCAAAAAGATTAGTGTCCTAGGAAAAAATCATGCAAGGGAAAACAACATTATAAAGGGGGAGTACCTTCAATACATAACATCTTAGGGTTAATTCTAAGATTGTTACCGTAATTATAGGACTATAACCTATAGTTATACTTAACCTTTGGGACATCCCTAGACATACCTTATAAATATATCTAGGGATCTCACTAAAGTTTTCGCATCCTAGTTTCCAAAGGATAACTAAACCTTTCCTCTAATACCAATTGTAGCAGTCGGGAATTACTTCCAGTAGACTATAATTGATACCAATCATGGAAATCCATGGGATGATACACCCCCTAGGTGGGACACACCACCATCCACAGTGGTATCCATTTCGTCATGAATCCCCTGGGCCGAGAGCCATAATTCGTCTAATGCTCACATGTGAGAGTTCCCAAGGATCAGATTCATTCCTACCTCCTTTGCCTCTGATACCAACATTAGTGACCCAAAGCATGACATACATATACATTACATTAATTTTGAGGAATATCTAATACATAACAAAAATAGACACCAAAGGACCGTAATGGTTTAGTGTCTTTGGAAACTCGGAATATAATCTTCTAATCTTGGTGAAAGATCTTCAACATCTCCCAAAAAGATCTTCCTTTTTTTTCTTACCTAAATCCATTCGTTATATCATGGGGAAAAGAAAACATATAAAGGATTAGATCAAATTCTTAGTAAGGTTAAGCATGGAGAAAAGAAAACAAACCATATACATTTGAACTTCAAAACATGAACAAAATATTTAAACATCAAAATCTTGAGCAATGACATAAAAAATAGCAGTACATAAGCCATAGATCATAATGGATCATAAATAAAGATAAAATATAATGGGAATAAAGAAATTTATTTTGGAAACCATTAAGCACATGTTATGATTTCTATAGTAAACAATTCATTGCTGCCAAGACAATCTTAGTGGACAAAGTCCCTTTCTGAATCGATTTCACTCCTCGTTCCAGTACTATATCACTGAACCGGATTAACTTACCTTTCCATCCTTGTCTATCTAGTGAGAAATAAATATTTACCTAATGCATTTTAGGGAGATATAGGTCCCACCCATCTCATAATGAAATCATTGTTACATGTGCCACAACATGAACATAAATCATTCATCATTACCCAAAGTATAAAATGGGTTTCATAAACAGCATCCCATCATAACATAATCCATACAAGAAAATGGATATAATTTCATCATAAGAAAAGTGAAACAATGTAAATCATAGAGAAATTACACTTGAAATAAACACATATGAAATAATTCCATCTTATATAGAAAATGGGTTTGATAAAAAACTTGAAATGAATTCTTGAGGAAAATATTATTTCTTCTTCAAAATCATTTTCTTTTCACACAATGCCATGAAATGTTAAAAGAAAAGGATTTCATTGAAAATAGTCATTAAATCTTGTAGAGTAAGCTTCATGAAAATAAGGAATTATGAAACTGTAAAAATCCGTTCAGGCCGTATGAGTTAAAAAAACATTCTTCTCGTACTTTTACGGGAAAAGTCAAAAAGTACCTCGTTTGGTAAACAAAAAAAAGATTCCTTCCATACGATGAGGTAAAATAAAAAAAGGGTAAAAATGACTTTAAACATACATGGATGAAAATAAAAAAAAATTGAAAACATTTTGAGAACATGTAGACAGGGATAATAAACATAACCCCAGTAAAAACTTGTGAATAAACAATCTCGGATAAGAATGAGATTGGAATAATTATCCCTTACCTTATTTCCGATATGATTCGTATGTGTCTGAACCTCCTGTATAATGATTTAAATAATTTCATTGAATTATTAAAGAATCATATTCATTATTATGATATCATATATGGTTCACTTATGACTTTATATTACCTCTTCTTTTGTAAATTCCATTTTAAAGCAGCATTTTGGGTAAAATCGTTTCATTTATCGACTGTGTTTTGACTTGAAATTATTTATATGATTACACAGATCATGATTTATTAATTCTAGAATATAAAAAATGATTTATATATAATATATATTCAGAATATACATATATATAATAGATCAATAAATGTAAAGAAAATACACCGTTCATAGAGACGGTAGGCCGTACGTACGCATGAACGCTGATTTTCATTTCCTTATTGAATTGAATGGAATTAAGTAGATGAAATGAAAATATATATACATAATTATAGTATCATTATGATTTCAAATATTTTATGATTACTTATTATATATACTTTATAATCAATCTTGAATTGTTTACATGGAAAATGAATCTCATCACGTCGTGGAGACGGAAATCCGTACGTACGCACGAGCGATGATATCGTTCCCATATTTATTGAATAAAATTTGAGTGGATGATATAATATATTTGAATCTGTATGATGTAATAATAATCATATATAGTTATTCTTTACACCATTATACCCATCCGAGTAAGGTGGTGGTGGAAAAATTGATTACACCACAGCATGGAGACGATATTCTGTATGTACGCACGTGCGGTGATTTCATTTTCCATATGATGGATAGAAGTTGAAATAGGTTTGTTTCATATTTATAATAACATATTAATAAATAAGTAATATTGATGTTATTAATTTATAATGAAACAACAAAAGAAGAGAAGTAGTAGAAGAAAGAAACTTGAAAGATTCGGTAGAAGAGATTACCTCTTCCTCGACGCACCTCCTTTAAACTTTTTCTTAGGGCACTAGAGTTGGTCTTTTGAGAAGACCAGAACCTATATGATATAACTAGAAAAGTTTAGAAGAGGAATTGGTAGGGGTTGGCTGAGCTTCAAGGCTAAAAAGGGTGTGAAGATAATAGGGAAGGGGTTCCCTTTTTATAAGGGTGGAGAGGGGCACCTTTGAAAAAATTTAAATATTATTTTATAATAAATTCATATTCAGTTTATAGTCGAATTTATCGTATGTATAACCATATATTAAAAATGTATTAGTTATTAAACTTGAATTTTAACTATTTTAACTCTTCTTTAAATAAAAGAGTAATAAGTGTCCTAATCTAATCCAAGTGGACCTAAAGAGTAATATTTTATTCCTAAGGTTTTTCTTGGTCGAATTACACTTATCCAATTGAATTAGGACATGTGTTAGGGTAATAATAATATCATTTTTACCCTTAATTACCCTATTTACTTTTAACTATGGTAAATAAAAGTAAAAATTTATTATTCACCAAAAATTATTTTTATCTTATTGAACCACATTTTACCTCTTGATATTAACCGTGTCTCTCGGATTTTCGAAATTCCACTCACAGAAGCAGTAAAATTAAGTTTTATATAAATTTTAAAATTCTCCTAGGAGGTGGGTAAAAGACGGTGAAAAGTTCAATAAAATTTTTATATATCGAAAATTATTATAAAATGACTCAAATGAATTACATTGAACTTATTTTTGTATTATGTATCAATTCTGACCTAAAATAAATTTAAATAAAATAAATAATTATTTAAATAAAAAGTCGGGTTTTAAATAGTAACCCAGTGATTTTCACTATTCATAAAAAATTGAAAGTTTTTAGAAAATTACCAAAAATTTACCCTCGGCTAATTTCAATATTCTGAATTCAAAAATGAAATCCATTTTGAAAGATAAAATTTATAAAATTTCAAAAAGTGGGTATTAATATTCATAACGGCTAGTTCATAATAATATTATAATAGTTTCACATTTAGTGAAACATGGTATTGCGTACTACTCATGATATCAAAGAAAGTCTTGATTGCATGTAATGCAAGCCAAGTCGGGGCTGCGTGTAGTGAAATCTCCGTTTGGTGTTGCGTATAACATAATCAAAACTTATTTCATTTATACATTAAACAAAATTTATTCTTAATGTTGAATAGAATAATTTCCACAAAACGAACATGAAATTGTGTGTAACACGAGCCAATAATAGTGTTTCATATACAGCAAGATAATACGGTGTTGCGTATAGCGCATGATAATCTTGGTGTAGCGTACAACAAAAGACATCAAATAAAATAATTCTCATAAAATCTTGGGTGTTACACCCAAACCCTAATCCTCTAAATTGGAAACTTCCCAACACTATTTTTGGGAGAAAGGACCATGTGAATATGGATATAAAAACCCACATAAACTTCATGAATCCTAACCTCATTGTGAAAGAAATGAGGGAATCCTCTAAGTACATATATACAAACCCAAATAGGAGACACATTGATGTGCCTTTCCAAATGGTTTGAAAAGTAATAAGGTTTGGGTGGAGGTCTCAATAGAATCCATTTTAGAAAAGGGATCCAATGAAGAATAGTCCTTTCCATTAATGATTTTGAGGTGGGATTGTTGGCTTGTTGATTGGAGAGAGTAGGTGAATCAAAGAGGGGCTCCCAAGTGGGTACTAGCACGCAAGAATGGGTGCACAAATAGGCTTGGGTGACCTGATGCTCACTCAAGTGACCAATAACATGGATGTTAAAACCTTGGAGAGATTTGACTCAAGGCTTCAAGTGTATTTAAAGGTATTTCCAGAAGTGGGTGCTCATGTTCCTGTGAAAGGAATAGGTGGTGTGCAAGTGTTTCTGATTTAGTTAGGTTGGGCGCTTTAGGTGCACAATATTTATGGATTTCAAACACTAAAAGGACTTATGTCCTATGATCCTCCTTCAATTCCTCCTCTTTAGGTGTCAATGAAAAACCTAGAATGTTTTGGAGGACTTGATAAAATCACTAGGGTGACTATAGCTTCAATTCGAATTTAGGGAAATTAGTCCTTACAAAAGAGGGCCCCAAGGGTCTATATATAGAAAAAAATAGGTCCCTAGGCAAAAGGAGTTTGAGTACGCAAGTGGCTTGCATGCCAAATTGTGCCTCCCAAGTACCTTTCATGCTGACAGTGTTTTGTCTAGACTATGGTGACACTATGAGGACATAGCCAAAATAGTGACTTCATTCAGCTCTAGCATAGTGGGGCGCATGTATATTTGCATAGGTATATTAGGAACCTCCTTGGGGAATTAGACAAAATAAATGATCTATACTTTGAGGGTTGAGACCTCACACATCTTCTTGGGATCATGGTCGGCATACCGTATAGACCCTTTGATTTGGTTCCTTCACTATCATCACTAACCTCTGGGAAAAATGCATATTCACAGACTAAGATTTTCGTGCCCGGTTGAGGAAATTTTGTGGAGAAGTCCGCAGAACACATTTCATGGTGTCTATAATATGGATATGACGTCTTTTAGTTTTCTTTAACCACATGTATATCTAGATATAATATCTTATTGATTATCATAGGTATGTCATGTATGGATTGTGATGGTTTGTGGTATAATAGAATATATTCGAGATTTAGTGTCTCCAAAAAACTACTTGGTTACACTCTATAGATGTGGATGGGATGATGTGATGAATGGGTTGACTGTTTTTTAAAATTATATGATATGATGCACATAGGTCATGATATAATATATTATACCATGTTCCTTCAGGGAATTTTACTTTTGGAAAGAGATGACTCATGATGTATGATGTTGTGGATGAGCGTAAAACCAACGGGGATGTATTAGTGGTGTAACATCATTTGATATTATGATTGGATATTTTATTATTACATGTATTTGATATTGGTGAGTAATTAATGATGAGGATGGGAAAACAATAGTAAACATTTATGTTTGAAGAGTTAGTTTCATTTGTTTATTTGTTGAGACTTAGTATGCTTATTTAACATTTTTTATGAGAGGTTTTTGGGAGGATCCTATTGAGTATACATGTTATACCCACTATATGTATATATATATATATAATATTTCTGGTAAAAAAAGGTTGTTTTTTCATTAAGGTAAACATTTCTTGTTCGAGTAGTTGTTTACAAGCAATTGGGGCTTTGTGGTCACTTTTGAGGATGTTCTGTAGTATTTAGTTGTCTCAATTGTATCTCATTACATTTCTGTTTTAGGATTTCTTATTTATTTATTACCTGCTGAAGATTTTTGGTGTTTTTTTTCATGTTATCTCTTACATAACAAATATTCATAAAGGTAATTACTCCGATGTTAGTGATTATATACCCTCAGTTCTTGTCACCAACCCATGAACAATTGGAAGTGGGAAACGTATGGCATTATCTCACTTTCTTCATTACCATTCTTGGATGATTAATTTTGGTGGGATCATTCATGATAGTAAGACTCCAATGGAATTTTAAAAATTTATCATTCATATAAACATTTTAATTATTTCATTGATAACCCTTACATATTAGGAAAATGAGTTTTTGTAAGTTGTAGTATTAACTTATTCAATAAAGTGAGACATACAAAAATTAACTCTAATAAACTTGAACCAAAACAATATAATACTACTGATTAATTTAATCATAAAATATCTATCTATGTTTAAAAACACTAAATATTCATCTTGTAATTTTAAAAAAATTTGAATTATTTACTGCACTCAATCAACAAAAACATTAAAACATGTCCTAAAAAAGTAAGTTTCTCTACCTATAAATTTTTTTCCAACTTTTATAGAAATTTAAGAATAATTAGAAGTGGAGATGGAACTCAAAACATTCTCCAATGTTGTTGATAAATGTTTTTAATTCCCATTTTGAATTTCATATTTCCAAAATACACAATTATGAAGTTGTTTGATAAGAATTTATATAATTTTCTTATTGTATAGAAAAAATTATAAATTTAAGATTCTTTCCGCCAATTTTCTTTTAGGAATTGCTATTTTATATCATTTTTATTTTTCCTTGAATGATACACTAGATTTTTTGTAAAATGTATGATACTTTGGTTATCATAGTGAACAAATAGCGGAATTAAGCTAAAATATCCATATCATGATTTTGTGTCTTCATCCAAATCATCTTTTTAGATGACTATGATGTAAAAATATATTCATACCCAGTTAAACTTAATTTTACATATGATTATTTATTTTAATTCCATGACACTAATCTTCCACTAAGGAAGAATTATCCCACTGAATTTCACTTTATATCAATAATATTCCCAAACCATTGATTATTACTAAATCATTATGTGTTTATCCCTTTTTTGTTCTCATTAAAACGACATTAATCAAATAATATATAAAAAAGTTAAAAATTCTTTCATGATTTGTGAATCCTTAGGATTTGATTAAAATTTGGCATAAATAATAACAATATAGATAATATATATCCTTGAAGAGGTAATGTAAAAGAGGCCACCAATCTATTTTTTAAATTATTTCTTTTTAAAACTATTCTCAGCCTCATCCTTACATAGCATGGATCTAACATTGATTTTTATAAAAACTCTACTTGATCTATCCATTCATAAACTCTTAAATATCTCTATGGAATATTTTTATTAGGAATTAAAAATATTATTAGCTATTTTATAACATTCAAAACCAAGAAAAACATCATCTCCCCAATAATAGAGAACTCAAGATCCATAATAATTTATACAAAAAATTATTCACATATATTTTATTCATTACTTTAAAACTAAAATTTCATCCATATACAATTTCATAAAAAGTGTTATGGGGTTGGGTTTCTATATAAATATATTTTGAACCACTTATCATTTTTTGGAATCTATACCTCTTAATTAAAAATATAGTATAAAAAACAGTGATCCAAATGAATAATTTAACCCACAATGATCCTTACTAAATATTCATACATTGATATTATCTTTATCAAGCATAAGACACATTGGATTGTCCAAAAGACATCAGAATTTACCCTTCCATTCAAAGGTTTCTAATTTACATCCTATTAAACAAATGAAGCTTCTATGAATTTTAATTGAAAGGAATACTTTGATGGTCTTGATATTAGAGACATGGGAAATAATCTCATCAATATCAAGGCTCTCATTCTATTATTACCACTTGTACACAATTCAATATGTATTCTTAAAAATTTACAATTTTAGTTCATAGTGTACTGTAAACTTTTTTTATGATAGTGATGTTCTTCTCCTTGGACCTAGGAATAAGTTCAAATATTTAATTCTTTCAAATTTGATCAATATAATCATCTATAATTTTAATGAATATGTTCTACTCAAAATATTTATCATCTATTTTTAGATTAATCATTATATGTAAACTACTTTGACCAAGTTCCTTTATTTTTAAAATGTTTTAAAGAATTAATTATGATCCATAATGTATTCTAAAACTAAATCTGCTTCATCAGGGTTTTATTTGTTCATGTGAACTTTATATCTTCAGCACCATCAACTATATAAATAGAATCAACATCACCATCTTGAATATATGATTCTTCTTTAGTATCTTTAGTAGTTCCTAAATTAACAGCATATCCTCATTATCTACAATGATTTAATTTTTTACCCCCTTAAAATTTTCATGGTCTATCAATTCATAAAAATACACTATTATCTAAGATTTATGAATGTATCACTTATAAGGTATTACATTTTGTGTATAACCAATGAATGTTACATATTCATCATTCTCATAGAACTTACTTCCACTTATTCTATTTTTATTTTTCAATTATGAAATCTCAAACACTCTAAAGTGGTTAAAATTTTGATTCTTTTTTAACTAAATCTCATTATGATTCATATCTATACATTTCGTCAAATATAGTATTTTTCTTATGATTATAGTGGGGTTAATTTCTTTCAATAAAAAATATCTTGAAATGTTTCGCTCAGTTATCATGGTTACAACCATATCTATAAGGACCCAATTACTTATTTAAGACACTTAATTATATATTTTATCCTACAGTTTAGTGAAATCATATATTATTTCTTTTTTATCAATATATTTTGATAATTTTTTTAGGTATGATTAATATAAATTTTTGACATCATTTTTATCAATGGAAAACCTATTATTTTAATCTATAATTCAAAAAAAATAAACATATTTAGGACTTGATATTTATGAGACATGATAATATTGTATATAATTCTATATAATTCATCAATGAATTTCATGAAATACTTACCCCACTTGTTTTTTTCTTTCTTTAGGGCCCAAAATCATCAGAGTTAACCTTCTCCAGTGGTTTTTTAGTTTGGATGTCAACTCCTTTGTGGCTTTTAATTTCAATTTTAATTTTTTGACTTATTTTGAAAATAATGTTAGTGTCTTATATTAGAACTTAAATATTTCTAAAAACCAATTATCTAATTAATTAATTTATGATTTCTATGCCAAGATGACTAATTCATCTATCCTATACATTACTCTCAACTTATAAACTCATGTAGTAACTTGTTCTAGATTATCCAACCTTAAATAAGTATCCTTAGGTTTTAATCCATATTTTTATCACATATCTATATATCTATTTGATAACTAAAAATAATTCATTATAAATTTCATCACATTGTAATCATCATAATTTTTTTATACACTCAATAGGTCTTACTTCAACCCGTTAACAAATTCAACATTCTTGGGAAAAATATTTTTTTTTCTTCAATTTTAGCCACTCCAACACCTTTGATTTTTAATTAATTATCATTATTAAAAGTAACAACTACTCTTTTATTTCTTTTATAATTGTTTCATTTTTTTAATTCAATTTTTATATGAGATGATAAAAAGTTACCCATGATACATGGTTTCAAACCATGTCATCCCTTAAATGTATCAATAACCACATTTCCCTTTATTTTAACTAATTATTATTCTAAACATTATTTCACTTCTATATTGGATTGGGAGGTTATGGGTGTTCAATAATTTTGGCCTAAGTTCATTGTAGGAAAATACGTGATGGACCTGGAAGGCCCAAACCATATAATCACTTATTTATCAAAATAGATTCTAGAGTACATTCTTGTTCATCAACATCAATCGTGGTAGATCTTCAATCATGGAGAGAAAATTTATGGAAGAAAAACTAGGAAGGAAATACACTTTGAGTAATGGGGTTCCTGAATCTAGACTTATCATTCTAGTAGGCATGAAAATATGCTTACTTCATGGAGGATATTTTGGATTAGTATCATTTTCCAATATTAGACAATATAACGATGAAATATGATCATTAAAAGTTTGTTTTCATGGGCACATAATAGGGTAATTTTTCAGCTAATGCATATCACCCTGAACTGAATAAAAAATCTAAAAAAGTTGAATAGGGAGGAATTCTCTAGTGAAATGAAATTCTTAAAAAATATGACATAATTATATGGTGAATTTGGAATCCTGATTTCTCTTTACATTGGGAGGTGAGGTGAAAGGATCAATAGTTCTTCAGTGTGACTCTTCTTCCACCACTCTAATGAAAAAACATCCTATCAGCTCTTATTCAAAGGAGAGTGGCTGGATTCAGGGTGATATGGCCTGGATGAGTTCATTGAGATCAATCCTTAGGAGATAAGCAATTATTAGTTTCACCAAACTTGGTTCCATGGTGTGATAATAAACCTACAAGATGGGAAGTAAAGAATGATATTTGTGTGGGTAAATTGTTAGTGCACTTGGAATTCCGAGAATAAATATTAAATTAATGGTTCCCTCAACACATGTTTGGATATGGTGGCCATATTCAGATGTTTGGAAAGAACATTTTCTCTTCTCTTAAAATAATTGGAGTAATACCCCTCCTTAGGAATGATCATGTTTAGTAGGAAATACATCCCTTCCATTTATGGATTTTAGTTGCAAAGGTGATGGATTTTTTATAATAACTATAATAATAGACTTAAAATCAACATGGTTTCATCCTTCAATCTTGGTATCATGTATGGGGGGGTGTTTTTCATGACTCCATATACAATTTCATTATTAAAATTATTTACTTTGTATGCATGGATATATTTTTTATTATTTATCTACCCTATAAAAACCTTTTTAAAATTATCGTATTTTTTAAAGTTGAATATTCTTCTAATGATATAAACATTTATGATTAATTCCTATATATTATTATTTTAGAACCTTTTATTTATGCTTTATTATTTTTCTAGTTAAATACTTGTTACATAAGTAATTTTTGGTATATTTCCAATCCCACCATAATCTCAACAGTAGCCTTAAAACCTCATTCATTGATAAAAATTCGTTGACTGTATAGTCTTTTTCTAACTCCATTGTCATGCCACTAATGAATTGATCGTACCAAAATCTATTGTTGATATCATATTTATGCATTTTTGGGATGATTTTTGCATTCTTCATTAATGTTTCTCATTCTTGATATGAGTATTTATTTTTTTGTTTTATTAATAATTTATAACTAATCAATATTACCATTTTCTTACTATATCATTCAAAAAACATGCTTCTATTTTGACATATAGAACATGTAAACTTCATTTTATCATTAAAAATATAATTTTAATCAAATATTATTAATTTTTATGGTATAGAATAGTCATAGGATCCTACAATGACTCTATTGTTCCCATATTTGATTTTTTGTTTTTTTATCATGGAATTAACAACATTAATTTTCAGTTTTCCAACATTTTTATCCCCAAGTATAATAATGGAAGTCATGTACTCAATAATAGTCATTTTCTTAGAATTGTTATGTATTAAAAATTAAACATGTTTGACAAGTTCTTTTCCCAATATATATTTGAGTATTCTTATCAGAGTTCATTTTTTATGTAAATAATCATCAATTAAACTTATTACCTTCTTTAAGAAAATCTGGACCTCACTTCCCATTCTGTACTCTATGGTTGATTATCAATCTTTAGTAGAAGACCCACTCTTAATTTTTGATAAATCCATCAATAAATCATGATATTATTCTTTATGATCTATGATGATATTTTTTGAATCCACGAGGTTATTCTTTTAATCATCACAGCTTTCAAAACATTTATAAATTCCTACTTCAACATATAGAAAATTCCTCCAAAAGAACCTGGGAAACCTTTTTTTATTTCCTTTTAATTGATATTTATTTCTATACAATAAACCTCCTTTATTGGTGAATATCTTAGTAGTTTCATTATATTAATTTTCATTTTTAATTTTCAAGGGAGATATAATAGTTAAATTACCAATTTCTCAAAATTTATAGCGTTTATAATGAATTTTAAGTTTATATTTTATTTTCTCTATTATGAACATCCATGAAATAGAAAAGTGTCTTGATGTAATATTTAGTATTTTATTATTTATCAAAATAAAATCTCATCCAAAATATTTAAATCCTCTATGGATTTAAAGACAATTTTTTGGCTTCTTGAGTTTTATTTTTGTGGAAGATACTATTCAAGTTTCAAAATTATTGAGAGTACTGTGAAGTTGTTAAATAGAGATGTCATAAATATCTTTATATATAAGAATTGATATCATTGAAGAAAACATATCTAAAATAATTATCATTTGTTTTTTTAGCCATAATATATTCAATAAGATTTTATCCATATCCTATTATGGTACTGAGAATATAATTAACTCTAGTAAAGAATTCATTAATAGATTCATATTCATGTAAACATATATTCTTGTCCCATTTTCTATCTATTTAAAATAATTATTCTTCTAACTCTTGTTCCATCCAATATTAAGAAATTTTTCTGAAACATTTTTAGCATCCCTACATCCTATGCCTTTTTTAGCTTCCACACATATAATATATATCGAAAAGAATTCATTCTATTTCCATCATTCTCAAAATTTATCTTAATAATTAAATTTCAGGATGTTTTCTCCTCTGTGACTATAAAACCTTATATAAGATAATATTAAATATAAAGATAATATGAGAGAAGGATACGGAACTATTCTTTACTTCCAAATGTAGAACCGTTTTTAAAAACTGTATGATAATAACTTCTATTGATAGAGATATATTGATAGATAGTGTAAATAAGAGATATATTTGATATCAAATTTGTACTACGATACCATTTGAAAAGATTGGATATGATGTGATTATCACTTATTGAGCAGGTGAATTAGTATTGATATTTTTAATGTAAATACTAATATCTCTCCTACTTATTCACTATATTTCTTTTTTACACATAAAAATACAAAAATAAAAATTAACAAAATAAAATAGTTTATGAGGATTGCCTATAAAAAGGATGACTGCATCCTAGGGGTATAATGGTTTTTATCTCATTTACACACAACACTATACTTATTTTCAAGAAGTATCTATTGGAAAGTGAATGGTGTTGAACCCACTAAAATTCTTAGTAAATAGTTGACTTGAACAAGAAGTGAATTTTAGCACCAAATAAAAAACACACCTTTGATAATTGATCTCTAATTAAGGCATAAACCTCATATGGAATAATCTTATTTTTATCATCTCCCTCATCTCCAAAAGAAACAATCGTCATTGGATATTCTCAATTATAGGTATTCTTTAATAATTGTTATATAATTATCATATAATGTTCTTAAACTTCCTTTTATTCTTATATACTTAGTACTTCACTTAGATATTTTTTCATACCATGAATATGTAAACCATTCAATCCCAACATTTAAATTATCTATCATAATCACTCATCAAAACTCATTTAACTAATCATAAATAATACCTCTATAAGAATTAGTATTTTAATCTTCATATGATATCATATATTATGAAGACTTACACTTTCAATAATACACACATTATTCTTTCTACATATGTTTTATAGCATATAACATAACTCTCATAGAATGGAGGATATTCAGTTAAAATGATTTTTTTTTAAAATATTTTTATGTTTTCATATTTCCATATCTAGTTATGGAATGATACAATCAATTTTCCCCATCCATCATAATTCCTAGATTTTATGGAATACCATCATGGCATGAATTTTACCTATAAGAGTCTCTTTATCCTGCACCATGGCATATACATCTCCCCACAATGTGACAATGTATCATATTCCATTACTGGCTTCATCTTGTTTTATAACCTTTCAAAGTTATATGGCATTACATCCTTATTCATGATGTATATTTGTCTCACCTAATCTATTATTAATGACAAAAACTAGCTTCTTGAATTATATTTTACTCAAAAAAATCACCATGAAGTTAAATAATATCAGAAAATGACCGAATTTTAAACCACTCCAATATTCCCATATTTCACTAACATGAATAACTATATGATAGAGATTTATTATATACCACAGTGGAATTATCTTTAATTTAATAAATTTAATCATAAATTATATTATTTACCAAATAAAAATACTTGGTTTCAATTAAAATATCTTATGTCTGGTCCCAAGTCCTTACATATCATTTAAAATTTATTATGTATCACTATAATCTCTAGTATGTTTCTAATTTTTCACATCAATAAATATTTACGTATCATATATTGACTTATTATGTATGCTCTAAAAAAACATATTCATTATTGAATTGTTTTTTTAATTTCAAACATTTCCACATTTTCTGAAATATTATGTATCATCAAGATTATTCAATTATTTTTAAATTTTCATTCAGTTGTTTATTATAATGTATCATAAAAAACATAAAAATTCCTTGATTTAAATTATATATCTGTATATAACACTTACATGAAATTTTTCAAATGTATAATTCTAGTTAATAAAATACGTATTCAAGAGAGGATAAACCTGATTTGGACTTAGAAGACCAATTACAAGATTATTCTTAACTATGGACAAAACAATAGGATAACACCTCAAGAAGTAGTGAAGGTAATGTTAAAGTGGATTATACTTTTCTAATTAAATGGGAAAAACCTGGAACAACTTCCCTTGTACCAAATGATGGGGGAGTTTTGAACTCCATGGGGATTAGATTTCATAAAACAAAGAAAACAACTCCATTGGTGTCCTACCATTAAGATAATACAAAACGTACTTTTGAGTCTATAATATTAATAATTAATAAAGGCTTGGGTGTAGTTGATCAAAAACCACATGAATATTTAATGTATAACATGTGGCTAGTTCTAACCTCTTTTGAGTGATTGAATTAATGAAATAATACTACGAAGGTGATGAGTAAGAAAAAAAATAGGTGGTAAATGAATTACCTTACCATGTAATCCTTTATATAGAGGCATTAGTCTTTGATGACTAGGATAAGACCACCATAGATAATATTTACTGAATTATGCCTAGAGATGAGGTATGGTCAGTGGTTGTACAATGTAACTCAGAGAATAGAGAGTCTGGAGGGATTTGGAAATAATTTAAAATTAAGAGGATATGTCACCATCCAATAATTCAAGGTTATGGTCATTGTCAAATTAAATACGGATCTCAGAATAAAGAGATTATTGATTATTAGACTAAGATCATTAAAAATATAGGTCTATAATAACTCTACATGTGATTAGGGTAGTTTTTTCTAGTTTTTTCCAATCCTCTATACTCCATTTTTTGTTTTTATTAAATGGGAATTATCCCAAACCTTTAAAACAAATGTATCCCAAAAAACTTATTTACTTGTTGGAGGAACCCTTATGTATTGAAATATCAATTTTTTTACTTTACCAGTTTCTTTAAAAATTTATATCTTCCATAATTTCTCAAACTTATCCATGCTTTTATAATCCACTCTATCTCATCTCAAATCAATTAGAATATCAGTCACATGTATTGAAAAATAAATATAGCATCAACATCAATTTTTTTTACCATAAATTAAATTTTTTAAATATGCTTCTTCGTTTTATCATCTCTTTTATGTTGCTCTTAATATTTATTAATAGTTCTAATTAATTCATCATAATTTTTGATCTATACTGTAATTTGTATCATCTAGATATGATATATTTAATTCCATATATCTTTGAAATATTTATACTATTTTTACTACCATATTATTATCAGTATTACTAGTATCAACTAGTTTTTATAGGTCATTAAAATCTATCAAAAATTTATTATTCATCTTTACCCCTAGTTCTCCTGATAAAACTTTATTCTTTGATATTCTTCATAGATAATTTCACTTTTTTTTCAATGACACATATCATTTAAAATTGTGCCATTATTTTATGATTATATATTATAATTATTGATATGTCCTTAATGAAGTAGGACTAGAGAAATTTATTTTGATTCCATGGAGAATAATATTTTGAAATATGTTAATCAATAGAATCCCATCCCTTATTGCCTATAGAGCCTTATCATATATATATATAATGTTTTATGTACCATCGTTAAAATTTCACAATCCTTTTATAATGATATATAATGTTTTACACAAGTTTTGATGGAATTTTTCTCTATTTGATCTCCCCAATACTCATAATCTGGACCGTTAAACCTTATAGGTCGATTCTAATTCATATTTTCATACGTTTTAATAAAAAATAATTTATTAAAACACTATTATATGTTACTATAATAATTCATTAGAGACTGCCTTTAATATAATTTTTTTAATTCTAAAACACTTTAAGAAGGGGGTGAATTGATTATTTCAAAACCTTGCATAATAAATTTTAGATTCATTTTTTGATAAAATATAAATATTCATTTATTTCAAATATTATTTAATACATATTTTATTGAACCATGAAAATTAGTCACTTTTAACACAAAGTAACAGTTGGATATAACCTCATATTCACATTCCTCACAATGAGTAAATATTTCCATCATTTTTTAACCACTTCTATTCAAATAAGTATTTCTATAAAAATATTTATAGATGAAAATAAAATACTTACATAAAGATATTATTATTCATTTGAGCATAAATTAAAAATATCCCATGATTTCAATAAAAAAATCAAAACTAGGATGAAAAATTGATCTCAAATGACTCTATAAAATAATATCTAAAAAAAATATTTTATATATCTATATTCTTCCACTAATTAAAAACATTAATATATAATCATTAGAGTATCCACTTTTAAATTATGATGTAATGATGAACCTTTAATATCCCTTGACTTTTCTCAAACAAAGTATTTATTTTGACATTAAGATCTTAAACATGGATACTTTCTTGACAAGGTCATTGTTAGATCAATTAGAGTCATAGGGGTTTTTTATATTTTATAATATCTTTATCCATTAGAATATATTTTTTTATTATATTTTTATGATTCTTATCTGTTCAATTCATTCTAAACATATTTAAATCAATTATAATTCCAGTATTCACTAAATCTGGTAAGGATATCACATAAAAAATATTTTATATAGTAAACATTGTTCACTTTGGTTTGCTTGTATTTTGGTAGGCTTTAAACATTGAAAAAATTTAAATATCATAACTCCATAAAAGTTTCCACAATTAAAAACATAAGTAAAATTAATTAATTTTTTGTGATTAATGAAAAATAATAATCCTATGATTTTTTTCTAAAATGCATCCCATAATCCTGATTTAATTTACTCTCCTATGTTGTAAAGTATCATCACAATAATAAAGGCTTCCAACATCTAAATTCCCATATCTTTTGAAGTGTAAAACATAATTACCATGAAATTTAACCCAAGGTGTTTCGATATGTTATGTTGTTATGTAATTTTAGTAATCAAGTTCTTATATAGAAATGTCATAAACTATGAAGTGAAATATCTAGTTTTTTCTCTTAGAAATTAACAATTACACGTTTGAGAAAACACCATAACAAATTATTTACTTTAACTAGATTTATTCCATCATTTTCATTCTTTTCATCTATAATTAAAATAAATTAATTTAATTATTATATTAATAATAAATACAACATAAAATAGAGTTTAAATACGATGAAGCTTATCTCACAAAATAACATCATGGGATACTCCTAATATAAAAGTATCTAAACACCATAATTCAGGATAGAGTAATTCTTATTATAGAACTCTATATCCAAGTATAAAAAATAATATTATATTGATTATGTCAATTTCACCTTTCAATGGTTTCGTTAGTCCCTCCTTTTTCTTAAAACATTTATCTAAGAGAAACTTCAGAATTCTTAATAGACCTTCCACATTCTCTATAAAATCATCAATCTATTCTACAGAAGATTCAATATTTTAATTATATTTATCAAATTAATTTTTGATTTTTTATTATAAAATAATAATTTCTCTTACAAATTTTTATTATATTAATTTCATATTTTAAATTGTATTTAATAAATGTAACATTAATTTTCAATATTTTATTATTTAATAATAATTCATGTGTTATTTCTTAAAATTAAATTATTATTTACTTCATATAAAATATATAGACAAAACAATTATTTTAGAAACTAAATTAAATTATACAATTATTAAAAATATACATAAATAAAAATTTAAATTTCATGACACCTCCCCACAAAGTTTACCCCTCTTGGGCTGAAAATAGGAGAAGAGAGATAGAGACCCCCAAGTCCCGCCTCCAGTAGGCCCTGAGATGGTGACTAGCATATAGAGTATAGTAAACACACAAATGGGTGGCATTACCCTCTAAGAGAACACTTGAAAAAGAGAGAGATAAGATAGAAACCAACCAACTCATGCTAAGACCACAAAGTAAACGAAACCCAAGTGAACAAATGTAATTTCATTAAAGAAATACTACAAATGAAAAGGAAAACTACAAGTATCAAAATAAAGTAAAACGACAGTGATTACGAAGCCCAAATAGCTCCTGTAAACCCCAAGCTAGTGGTAAGTAGACTGGTCTAAAAACTTCTCAAACTAACATGAAATTTTTTTATATAAAGATAGTGTGAGTATAGAAGTATACTTAGAAGGATCCTAATTGTATCCTCTCATGAAAAAACTAATGAAGGCATGTTGAAGCATAGTGAAGAACATGTGAAACAAAATCGTCACCTAATCATGTATACTAAGTACCCAGCCTCACCATGTCTACTCTCACCAAGTATCACATATAAGAAAATGTTATATAATAAATAATATCAATGATACCCCACTACCTCTTCCCCAATGGTTTTTTTCTTTCCCCAACATCTCACGTCCAATGAATCTATCTCCAAAACTTTTAGCCTGAAGACACATGGGCAATGCACCACAACATGCACCTCATGCAACATAAAAACCACATCCATATAGACAAAGTAACTAGGTAGTTTTTAGGATCCACCACAGCTCACATAGAATGTATCATTCATTAGGTATTATACCTCAAGCCATTACATCCTATACACTAAGTAAGGATCCTCAAGCCATCATAGCCTATACAGGTTACACCTATAGTAGTCTATGTGATACTACATCAAGAATATATGTGTTTTAAATAACCATGACCCATTAAATCCCTCTATACACATACATAGGTAAAACTAACTCACGTGCATACAAGCACAAGTAATTACCAAGAGAAGAATGTGTGGTCAAAGGGGGTAGTCATCCAGCCATCCTCTAACCTAGATGTTGGGAACCCCCCCCCCCCCGAATCAACATCCTCATGGTGTTAGTTTACTAAAATGATAGAGTAGAGTAGCATATAGAAACATAAAAAGTACATGATATAATATAGCTCGCAACCACACTCTAGGAAACACATAGTCTCAGACTCACCTGCAGCTAATGTCTCTCAGACTCATGGCTGCAACTGCTAAGACTAGATATCCAATTAGCACACAACCATTTAAAGAGATACATTATGTTACTTATCCATTTTTATCAGTTTCACATTATGAAAATTATTTATTTATCTATTAATTAACCATTATTGAATTCCAAATTACATTTCATTATCACCACAAAAATGTTACATTCCCTCTAGGCACAACAAAACGGATTCCATGGTTCCTTTAAATTGTAACCCCAAACTTTTATCCCAGCAAGATTCAACCACATGGGTTAAACATCATTTATTAATACAATTATCACTTTTCTATATTTTTAGGCATTCTAAGAAAATATTCTAAGATACAAAATACAAGGGTCTCAAGATGGTAAGTAAATGAACTACCCACCGAGTCTTTTCCACCCATAGTAGCTTCTTAGACTCATCCATCATTGAGAATATAAACAAGGAAAAATATGGAATACCACATGTATATTCACCTATTTTGGAAAGAGGTTAATCAAGAACACATACACCAAGTAGTGGGGAGAGTAAAATATATAAACAAAAAATATGAGTAGAGACCCAGAAACATCAAGGAATTTTTTTTCTTGAATACTTTGGAATTTTAAGAGTATGTGGCTTCTGACGACACTTGATTCTGAGACCCAGTGTGACTGGAATCAATTTTTGAAGTTTAGTTCCGGTACATTCAGTGAACGAATGAGCATGTTTTTCTATCTTTTGAACCGGTACTCGGAATTGAAATCTGAGGGCACCAATGAACTCACAGCGCCAGTAATTGCTTAAGGGGACCTTTACCACAATTGCGTTTTATGCAGGTTGAAGGTTTAAAATTGGGGTATAATAAAATAAGTTAAATAAAATTTTAAGCACAATTTTATTTATATATATGGTAGTTATATCATACAAAGTGGAGTTAAGGGTGGGACTCACAACCACCTAACTTCCCATGTGTGGATATATGTGAGGTGGGGCCCACACTAGACCCAAACTTTCATCTTCCCTAAACTCCCTTAAACCCCCTTTATTTAATTCCTTGACAACCACCCTTATTAATTGAGAACTCTCTCTCTACATATTTATTATTTTAGCCAACACAGTTTAATTAATGAATTTAATCTCCTCAATTAATTAATTAAAGTTGTTTGAATTTATTTTAATGGCTTGTGTGAATACAAAAATAGCTTAGTTACTATTTTATTTTGGATTTTGTTGTGATGGAACTTTGGGGAGCTCCTGAGAATTAGAGATGGGTGTTCTTCTCTCAAAGAAAGAACACCATTCTTCCAATGAACAACCGCCAAGGAACACCATCTTCACCTACGATCTTCAGCCTAGCCAATGGAGTAGAACCCCACCCGCAAGGAACACCAATGACGGCGTGCCTTCCTTCTTCATCTCTGCAAAAAGTGTGGAGATAGTGTTTCATCCTCAGATGCACTCTGACATCTTCAATCAATCCACTTTCCGTGATGCCGTCTTCCGCGACGCTCGGCTACAACGAATATTTTTCGATGTTGGGGTTTAATTTGAGTGTGTTTATATTCCCATGTTCTTCCCTTCTAAAACAAAGAACGTGGATCAACTCATTATCAAGTTGATCAGTGGATGTTTTCTTTTGCGGGTTGGGAATAGTTGTTTGTGGAGGAATTGTATGATGGATTGTTTTAATTTTATTCGAATAAAATTGTTCTTTGTTCAATGTGAATCCTGGTTTATCTTTGGCATGTTGTTAATGCCTAACGCAGAGGGCGCGGGCCGAACAAACATGGCCTGAAAACCCTCTGCAGATTGTTTGTTTGTGCACAGATTGATGGTCGACGATGAAAGAGGACCGTAATGGCGTTTGGAAGCTGTCACAATGAAAAACAGGTCCCAGGAGAGCCGCAGGCGGACGCGGTGGGCAAATTGGACCACCGGAGTGCCTCTGGTGGTCTGAGGAAGACGCTGTCGGCGCGCCCAGCCGGCACGACAGTGCCGGCATCAGGCGGTAGCGGCGCGCCACCAGATCAGACCGCCTCGGCTCAGCCATGGTGGCGGTTTGTACCGGAATGGCAGACCCATTCCAGAAAACCAGGGGGTGCGGCTTAATGTCGCTCGCCAGTTGGGGAAGGTCACACCACCCCACGCTCAGCCAGTTAGTCGAGCCAGCTTCCCCTGGCCGGGTCGAGGTAGGCCACGCGTGCCGAGATGCACTGGCCAGGCCAGGCCATGCCCAACTAGGATGGACCCAGACCTAAGTCGGGTCAACCCAGTTCAGGCTGACCCAAGGCGGGTTGGGCAGGGTCGGACCGGGTCCAGACCCCCCTTTTTCAGACCGTTTTCGGTTAAATGACCATAACATGAGCTACAGACCTCCAATTGACACACCGTCAGTTGCGTAGGATTCCATGGATCGAGCCAGCCGTTTTGATATATTACACTCTAGGTTTTGGGGATGTTTTGGTATGACCGGGTTGGTTAGAACCTGAAACCAACTGGGCCCTCGGAGCAGAAACACTTATAACTTAATAACCAGACGTCTGGTTGATGTTCTGTCAATTACCTTGGTTAACTTTTGTTGAGAAGAGTCTTTTGGACTACTACACTCGATGTTCAGATATAGTTGGAGTTCATTCGGGTTGGTTTTAGCTTAAAAACCTACCAGACCCATGGAAGGGAAAATCCAATAACACTCAGACAAGACATCTGTTTGACGAACTGCCAGCGGCATTGGTAATCTCATTGAGAAAAAATTCCTTTGAGTATACCCCATGGGAGTTTGGGGTAAAGTTTAGATACAGTTGGGTAGGTTCGTACACAAAACCAACTGGGCACCTGGAACAAAAATGCTAATAACCCACAGAACGGGTGTCCGATCGACACGCTTTCTGTTGCGTTGAGACCCCTATGACGAGGCAGTCCCTTGAGATACTTCCACGTGAGGTTACGTGACACTTGTAAGTATTGACCAGTAGCTTGTGGAGCGGAACCTTCCAGAGACGAGCATATAGATTATAGAGACCTAGTACCTGGCTAAGACATGATGACTGCTGATCGATCGACTCGGAGTGATTTAGATGGCCCAGTGGGGTGCTCTTGGTAGTAGCAGTAGACCCACAGCGGAGGAGTGCTTGGTTGTAGCGGAAGACCTGTAGTGCACGACAGAAGGAGTACCTTTGTAGGCTATGAGGGGGTTCTCTTGGTTGTAGTGGCAGACCCATGGTGGGAAGCACTTGGTTGTAACAGCAGGCCCACAGTACTCGACGGGTGGAGTACATCAGTAGTCCAAGGATAGTGGGAAGCGCTTAGTTGTAGCAGCAGGACCACTGTACTAGACAGAGGAGGAGTTCCCCAGTAGCTGTGGTTTCGACATCATGAATAAAATCCTGGTTTGAGCTGAGTCAATGATATTTGTGTTTACCTCAGGATTGAGATGGGTATCTTGACAGCTTAGGTAAATGTATGGGCATATACCTAAGTAAAAGTTGTCTATTGAGATATTTCTTTATGGTTTATCCTTGTTGGATTTATTGAGACCTTGAGGGTCTCGGGGTCCCAACTGATTATCGTTATACTCACCCCTGCATGGGCTTTGGCTGCACCTCATTTGTTTGATGCAGAAGTTAGACAGTGCTGACCGAGGCAGAGTGTACGAGGATTGGACAACACCCTGAGGTGTACACTCGGCATGACGACACATGGAGCAGACCGATAGATGTGGAGTGGTGAGGAGGAAATATGTATCTACCCTTTCGGTAGGAACCCGGAGGGCGATCCAAGAGTTTCTTCAACATTCAGTTGTTTGTCTTTTCAGTTTTACTTTATTTTAGTTGCAGTTCTACCTTTCTGTTGGGCTTGTATTCCAGCCCCTTTGTACTTTCATCACACTTGTTATACTACTTTACTTGGTGTTTGCTTTTTCTTGTACTCTAGTTGTGTGTGTTTACGTTTTATAAAGGAAATGTCATCCCAGTTTTTTGGGAGTTATGCCTTTGGTGCTAGTCTCCAGCCCCAAGCCTATGGAAGGCGGGCGTGGGGTAGTTACGACATGGGCCCCGATAGACGGGTCGTGACAAATTTGTATCAGAGGACGTTGGTTCTACCGCAGAACTAGGACGTTGTTGTTTCTTTTCTGTAAAGAAATAGTGTTAAGGTTACTAAGTATGGTTTTCAGTTCATGGAGTCCAGTGTGGGTGCTGGCGGCCAACTTATCCATACACCAGAACCCTGACTTCGTATTTCTGAATCAGTGCATTAAAAGACTGATTGCGTGTCTGTTTTCAAAAGTTTCTTTTAAATAAACTCAAACTAAGTCATCTCACCAGGTATAGTCGTTGGACCTGTCACATCTGTTTCTTTCAGGATGCCACCCCACGGACGACCAGCTAGAGCCTCGAGATTTGTACGTACTGACAACCCATCGAGCGAAGAGGCCTCAGTACAGGGCCCTCTTCCAGTTGAGGCACCAGTAGAGGCCCCAGCGGTACTACCACCTGTTGGGCCATGATTCCACCATCCCCTGTAGCAGAGAGCGCACGTCGCTTGAGCGCACTGCATGAGTACCAGTGCTAGGGGCCACCCAGGTTCCATGGAGAGACGGACCCACAGGTGGTTGTGGATTAGATGGAGGTTATGTTGAGAGTCTTCAGGCTAGTAGGGACGCCAGCAGACTTTATGGTGATCCTTGCTGCCAGCCTCCTTCAGGTAGCAGTAGGCAGATGGTGGAGCCTGATGCACCAAATTCATGGTGAGGTATCACTTATATGGGACGACTTCAAGAGCCTATTCTGGGTAGAGTTTGTACCAACCACCCTTCAAGGGATGCGTATACAAGAGCTACTACATCTTCAGCAGGGTAGCATGATAGTGGCACAGTACTCAGCGAGGTTCCCCGACCACTCGCGCTACTCCACTGATATGGTACGAGAACCATTCTATAGGGCACAGACCTTTGAGCAGAGACTCGGGAAAGATATTAGATCTTCAGTTGTCTCCCATAGCATCCCGACGCAGACAGGGGTGTTGGAGCAAGCCCTCTTAGTGGAGAGTTTCCTTGAGGAGCAGTCTCCAGCAGTGGGACCTACCACTAGCTGGCATGCAACAGAGTCTTCTGCTAGTGTCAGTTGACAGATGACGCAGAGGTCCAAGAGGACCAGACCTACAGGTGGTCGACTGCATGACTCAGGATCGTGTGTGCATGGAACCCGAGGTGGATAACAACTTACCAGGAGCGGACAGTGTTACTCTTGTGGCAGGATTTGACACATGGCACGTGACTGTCTGACCCTCCATACATATGATCAACAGATAGATGAAGGACCTCCCTAGTAGAGGCAGAGGTTTGATCGAGGCGGACCGCAAGGAGCAGGAGACCGTGGTAGAGGAGTTGGTCGTGAAGCTGGAGGAGGACGACGCTTCGAGGTGTTGCCACCACCACCACTAGGTGGTCCACCCCGACCACAGGGAATAGGTGGACATGGGAGAGCATAAATTTAGGCACCTGAAGCATATGACTATAGAGCTCCGGAAGCAGGTGGACAGGAGAAGGACTAGTACCAAGCATAAAGGACTTTGTTCTTGGTGCTTCTAGTTTCTTTGTTTTTGTTGTTTGTGGTTGTTATGTGTTTTTGTACTTTGAGATGCAGTAATAAAATACACTTGTCTTTGTGATGTTCACATTCCTGTTCTTTTTGTTTGGATGATACTGAGAGGTTCCGGTTAAAACTGTTGACTTGACCATCACTTTCGAGATTTCTGCTGAAGAAGACCCAATAACCACACACCGATGCCGATAGTGTGACTCAAACCTTGGAGGTGAGAGTAACAGTTGGATCTCTTTTTAGTAGAGTCGAGGCCTTACGACGTCATACATGGCATGAAATAGTACTGTTCATGTCAGTATTGACAATATTAGGCAAATAACGTGGTTCATCCAATGGATGAGACCAGATTTATCTTTTCGGTAGAGGAGAAATCTCAGCAGCTCTTGTAGAACATAGATGAAGAAGGGTGGAGATGAGTTCTTACAATTGGCTAGTCTCACCCATTGTTCGTTGAGCGAACGGTTTACGGTTCAATCAAACTCAATAGTCTCAGGTGTATCCTCTCTCATATGGACATGAACCTGAGACAATGGTGATAGCTTGAATTCCTCCAAGACTATGACTTCGAGATAGTTTATAATCCTGGGGAGGTGAACGTTGTAGCAGATTCTCTTAATAAGAGATCGGGAATTCATCTTTTAGGAGTGGTGAGATAGCAGCTGGCCACGTTTCAGATATCCTTTGTGGATAGCGATGGAGTCAACACGTGTATATCCAGAGATGGTTCAGGCTACGATGGAGAAGGTGAAAATAATCTTGGAGCAGATGAAGACTAAACAAAGGAGACATAAGTCCTATGCTAATAGGAGATGGAGACCACTGGAGTTTGAGGGTGGTGACCACGTCATCCTACGGGTCTCACATCAACGAGGTCCACAGACATTTGGCTGGGGTGGCAAGTTATCTCTGTGTTTCATCAGACCTTTCCAGGTCCTCAGTATAGTAGGTGAGGTGGATCACCGCCTTTTCCTTCCACCTCAATTGCACTAGGTGCACAATGTCTTCCACTTATCTCAGCTGAGAAGATGTGTGCACGATCTTTCCCACATGATCGATCATGAGGAGCTAGACAACGATGATGGGGAAACATTCGCGGAGATCTCAGTGGAGATCGAGGATTGACAAGAGCGGTCCTACGTGGACGGTCGATTCCTATAGTGTGCTTTTGTTGACAGCACGAGACCCTCCAGGAGAGCACACTACTAGAAATTCAAGCTATATCCACAGACCTATATCCATAGTTCTATCAGTCCGTGGCTATAGCTTATTTATATACATGGTTTAGTATGATGACCATGGCTATTTGTTGGAAACCCTTCATTATAACCGATCCTCAAACCCTCCCATTCTCCAACGAACCCCTCCTACCCTCGCGATTCCTCCTCCCACACAATCTCCTCCTCGCCGCGCCCTCCTCCTCGCCACGACCTCCTCCTTGCAGCACCCTCCTCCTCCCCAACACCTCCTCGCCATGCCCTACTCATCACAGCGACCCTCCTTCCCGACGCCTCCTCATTGCGCCCTCCTCATCGCCGTGACGCTCCTCCCCGACGCCTCCTCTCCGCGACCCTCCTCCTCAACGCCGCTCTTCTGATGCCTCCTCATCGTGACCCTCCTCATCATCGCGACCCTCCTCCCCGATGCCTCCTCCCTGACGCCTCTCTTCTAACACCAAGGTCGACACCCCCATTGCCCTCCCCAACACCTTTTCACTAGCAACCCTCAAAACCCTTGACCCCTCCTCGTTGTGACCCTCCTCACCCCGACCCTCCTCTAGTGAAGCTGCTCCGAGCTGCCTCACCCCCTCCTCCATTCCCAATGGTTCTCCCCCACAACCCTCAACACTAGAGGTAATCCCCTATCTCCTCCTTCATCCCAATCCACCATTCCTGTTGAAGTTTTTAAACCTTATGTATTTTTAATATTATTCTGCACTTAATCCCATTTTCACACTGATATGCACTACTATAACCCCTCAATTTACCACACAGTAACCACTAATTTGGGACTTGAGAGTTTTAAATATGATATTCTGCTTAGAGTCTACAACTTCAATGGGTTGTGTGTGAGGTTCTATAAAAAAACACAAAACCAACATGAATTTTCATGCTTAAGTTATAAACTGGATAATGATGACTTTGTATATTTTTATACAGCAGGTGTGAAGAATCAGAATTGCAGCAGGAGGAAGACAGGGAATAGGGGAAGAAGAGAGTGAGAAGAACATTCAATCAGTCTATCATTTCTCTTTGCTATAGGTTTTACATCTTTTAAATTATACCTTTGATATTAGTTTTCCATTTGATCATTATCTGTATTGTTTTATTTTGGCTTCTTGTTATCTTTTACTCAGCATCTGCTAATTTTCACCTTGAACACATATATTTGGAAATATGAATATACATGCCATATTACCACTATTAACATCTTCAAATTTACTATATTTTTTATCCGTAATTACCGATCACATTAATCAACTAAATTTGTGAATTTTATACCTTATAATTAACTCGTTAGATTCTTGAGAGAATATAATTGTTGTTCTATAGTGGAAACACCAATAACAACTCATGGAAAGTGTAATAGACCATCATAATGTTTTTCAAAGCATGAAGGACATTCTTAATGTAGTTGATAAATCCTATGGTGCATTATATTTTCTTTCCATGGACTATGAGTGTTCTAGATCATCATCCCCACATAATTCTTTCCTTCAAGAAAAAAGGTTCATTCCCACCCCACTATTACTTTTAGAGAGGACTCTACTATATCATGATTAGGGACCATAACATATGATGCTTTTATGGAATTTTTATGTGTTAAATTGATGTGTCAATTAAATTAAACGATTTCACCCTGTGTATCTTAAATTTGAATCCTTCCATAATTTTCATTATTTTCCACTTTATTATTAATAATTACATGACAATATAGAGTTTTGAATTTTTATATCAAAGAAACTATCAACAGTTCACCCATTTTAAAATTTATTCTTTATGGCTTACAATTTATTCGCTGTTTCAACCTCCAACATTTCCAAAATGTCCATGAATTTTTATTGAGAAATACAACTCACTATTTTACTAGATCTTGTATTATTTCTTAAAATATTTATGGGAATTACATGTTGTTTTCACCATCGATATATGGAATCATTAGAGGTATTGAGATAATAATAAGTTTAACAATCTATTTATTGATTTTAATTTGAAAAATTTTATTCATATTAAATTCATTATTCCATTGGATAGTGTCTAATATAATAATGAGTTAATAAATTATTTAATTAGAGAAAATATCATGGAGAGCTTACAAATAGTAACATACATTTTTTAAGTCAGCTAGTTTAAAGGAAGTTGTACTACTTTTTCATTAGTTGGGAAAAATAGGGAATGACCAAAGAAGGTGAGACCAAATTTAAAAAACATGTAAAATAACTATTCCATGATTTTGAATTTTTCTTCATTCATGTAAAATATTTTTTTTGAATTCATTAACATTAGGGTGGACTTTTTTTATGAACTGACTCACTGGGGACCACCAGGCTAGTGGTAAGCTGAGTGTGACACCACAAGCCCACCTCTAATTGGTTAGGGGTTAGTGACCATCCCTAAGTAGTCATAACACACACAAGGTTTTCCTTAGCCTATGGTACCTGTACACATGAATAGAATAAAGGGGAAAAATAAAATCCTACAAAAACAAATAAAAAAGACTAACTTATTATGAGGGATGGGCTACTGGAATATGCCACAACATAGCATGAACCATGGTTTATCTAGATCACTATGTCATCTCTTCTCTTGGTCCTCCTAGGATTCCTTCAAAAAGAATATTGTCTACATAAGACATGAAAAATATGGGTAGATCCCATGTAGTGTTTTTTATAACAATGCTCAATAGGACACTCCAAAATTACTAAATAGTGCGAATTTGGATAGTAGTTATCTCATCATCACATAGACACATCATTAAAAATATGAGATATAGAAATAGGAACAATAAAATAGATATACTCATAACATAAAACATGCCACAATGGCATATTAACCATTATTTTATCCATAAGATTCAACTCAATGATACAATTTAACACTCTTCTGGTTGCAATCACAACATGATCTACGCTTCCACTGATGGTGCATTCCTAAGAGGTCATGCTCATCAGACCTCACCAAAGATGTACTCAATGTAACTCTAAAGATCTCGATACATAGATAGGGGACCTCTCCAAGGGCATCTAGGGTATGCCATACCATACCTAGAATATCCAACTAAGTATGGGATTGTACACACAGATAAGTTGGTAGTAATGATTCCACAAAACCCGCCTAGGGAAATAGAAAAAAATTATAGAGGATCACCCCCCGGGTCATATGGGGATGACCAAGGGGAACACACACAAGTTAAGATAGTCCATTGTTGTATCTTATCTTCATATATTTAATCTTCCTTCCAATTATATAATCTTAATATTATAACAATAATGTAGAAATATATTCTTTCTTCTAGTTATTATTCTCATCTTCTTACCATTGTAATTCTCAGCCAATTCCTTAATATTAATGCTTGGTATATGATATGGTTTATATTTTCAAAATGTCTCAAAATTTCAATAAATCTATGTAGATTTAATACAAAACATCACAACATGTTAGGAATTAACCCAAACACTTTTGGGAATTGATTATTATTATCTCTTCGATTTCATATAAATTCTTTTTACTATAATCCATCCTCATTGATTGAACTTATGTATGACTATTCATGATTTTTTATAATTTAAAACATTTATGAATTCCCTAAACCATAATTTTTATATATTTGTTATGATTTTTTTATTCACTTATTATTGAAGATTACTTAATATCTTATGAATCAACACATATAATGTTAAGTCATTTTCTAGATTACTTATTTAATGTATGTTTATCTGCCTCAGAATGGATAGATAATGGATGTACAACATTGATCGGATCACTAATGAATTTCAGAAGGAGTTACAATATTTTTTGGACTTTTCATTCAATAATTATTCAGAAGGTGGATTGATTTGATGCATGTGTTTGGATTGTGTTGGAAGACCTTGGTTTACTTGTGAGGAAGTGAGTAACCATATCACTAATAGTGGTTTCCAAAAAAATTATCATGTGTGGTATCAAAATGGAGAAAAATCTCAAGTGATGAATGACATCGATTCAGTAGAAAATATTGGTTTGAAAAATATGATTTCTGATCGGTTTCCTTTTGTTTCTGAAGATAGATCCTCATATAGACCAGTGCAAGAGGAAATGAATACTGGAACACAATTCTCATCTATTAATTGGAATGATGATGTTGAGAGTGTTAGAAAGATGATGGAAGATGCAAATACCCCAGTATATCATGCATGTGGAAAAATGAGAAAACCTGAGTTTTTAATGCAATTATATCAGGGGAAAACAATGTATGGATTTAGTAATACTATGTTCGACTATATCCATAAATTTATTAAGGATTTACTGTCTGATGATGCATGTATTCCAAAAATTGATTACATGGCATCAAAGTTGGTTTACAAATTTGGATTTTCATATAGAAAGATTCATTCTTGCCTCAAAGAATGTTGTTTGTTCTGGAAGTAGAATGCATACTTGAGTTAGTGAAAATAGTGTGGCGCATCAATGTGGAAGACTAATAAATACGTATCTCAATATTTCAAACCATAGAAAGTGATGTGGCACTTCCCTTTAATTCCCAGGCATCAAAATTTTTTTCTGTCAGAACAAATGGAAAAGAATATGAGATGTCATGTCGATAAAAGAAATAAGGATAACGTTGAAATAGTGCATCCTGTAGATGGGTTGGCTTGGAATAAATTTTTTAGGTTACATCCTGATTTTGAAGCCGACCCATGAAATGTTAGATTGGGATTATCCTGTGAAGGTTTCAACCCATTTCGCCAAATACATACTACACACAGTACTTGGCCTGTTTTCATTCACATTTATAACTTTCCTTCATGGATGTGTATGAAGAAGCCGTTCACTATCCTGAGTATAATGATATCTGGAACCAGTGATCCTGGAAATGATATTGATATATACTGTCGTCCATTAATAGAGGAGTTAAATGAGCTTTGGATTGTTGGTGAAAAATTGTATGATGCATTCAGAAAGGAGTACTTTATGTTTCGTGCAGCTTTATTATGGGCGATAAATGATTTCTCTGCCTATGGAATGATGTCTAGTTGGAGTACTAAAGAGAAATTATCCTATCATATTTTTGTGAAAAATACACATTTCTGAAGATTAAAGTTTTGACGAACTTTCAACTTTATAGGGCATCAACGTTTTCTACCAATAGATCATCCATACAGGAAAAATCGGAGACAGTTCGATAATGCCATCGAGGTAGATGAGACACCTCAAAGAATGTCAGGGACTGATATTGTTAATGAACTTGATGATTTGAATTATGTTCTTGAAAAAATTCAATCAAATATCAGAAATCGAAACCATGCTAATTTGAATTCCAATAGAAATTGGAGAAATAAAAAAATATTCTTTGAGTTTCCGTATTGGTCATCAAATTTATTAAGTCATTGTTTGGATGTAATTCATATCGAGAAAAAAATTTGTGAGATGTTACTAGCTACTATTTTAAATGTCAAAGGAAAAAACAAAAGGCGATTTGCGGTGTCGTCATGATTTGATGGATTTGGGAATAAGAGAAAGACTTCATCCTGAGTTAATTGGTCAAAAAAAGTGGAAAGTCCATGTTTCCTGTTATTCGATGAAAAATGTGGAGAAAAAACAAAATTTTCCGGTCATGGAAGGTTTGAAGGTTCTAGATGGCTATTCAAGTATTATTTCAAAAAGGGTGAATACACAAGGTGTGAAACTCAAATCTCTTATAACCCATGATTACCATGTCTTGTTACATTATTTGATTCCCATTGTCATTCACCATTTATTTTCACATAATGTTAGTGTTGCGGGGATTAAGTTATGTCAATTTTATCGAGATATTTGTGCCAGAAGATTGAGTTGAAGTGTTGTTCAGAAATTATACAGAGATGCACCAATTATTCTTTGCTACTTGGAGAAAATTTTCCCACCATATTTTTTCATATTTATGTTACATTTGACAGTGCATCTTCCCATGGAAGTTCTCTTTGGTGGTCCGTTTTCAATTTGGTGGATGTATCCTACTGAAATAATGGTGTTTACATTGAAATCTTATGTGAGAAATAAATATCATCCTGAAGGCTCTATTATGAAATGCTATTTAGCACAAGAATGCATGGATTTCTGTTCATTGTGCAAGGCTAACGTCGCTATGAGGACTAATCGACTAATGACAACTGAATATGAGAAATATGATCCCATTGAGCCTGAATTTCCTTCACTGCCCCAAATAGGGGGGATATCTGGAACGTACTCGTTGTGTACTTTAAGCAGGTAACAGTGGGACATGACACATCGCACAGTATTATTCAACTGTGGTGTGCTTGATGATTATATCAAGTAAGTAAACTAATAAATATGTATTTTTTCATTGTGTGATTTCATTATATCTTATGACATTTTAATGCTTTCATATCTGTAGAGAACATTTAGAAATTATAAAAAGAGACATTTCTCTCTATCTATTAAGAGGAAGGAATTGTTGCATAGCAAATAATTTGATGCCCAGTTAAAGTCAAAGGTAATTGTTTTCTTTTTCTTCTTCTCATAACATAATCACATGTCTCTGTTTAATATTCTATGTTGGTATCTTATAGGTTTTAACTCTTCTAATGATTGAAGTATCAGATGAAATAAAATCATTGTCCTTTAGTCCGAACGATGTGGTATGTGATTTTAAGTCAATGGTTGCCAATGGATTTAAATTTATTATAAATAGTTGTGAAAAAAAAGGCAACACAACATGATGGTGTAATGATAAGCACCACAACAGATTGTTATGCGAGTGCATCAGACAGGCAGCCTCGATCAGAAAATATATCATATTACGATGTTGATGAAAGAATCATTTTATTATATTACTATGCACATGGTTGTGTCGCAATGTTGAAATAAAAGTGGTTTTATTCATTGACATGATAAGGAATTAATATTGATAACTATGGATTTAGAGTGATTGATATGAACCGCCAGCTTCAGCCCAATGAACCTTATATTCTTGTGTCACAAGATAAACATGTGTTTTATGTAAGTGACCCATTACAACCACAATTTAGTGTTATTGTTGATGTTATTCCTAGACATATTTTTGATGAAGGCATGGATGAAAATGATGTTGTGGATTAACCTGTCGGTATTTATTCGAATGTTGCATTCGATGATACAGATGATGCAATTGTTAGAACAGATTGTGAACCAGAAATTGTCACAGACCCCACATAACATTGACACATTTGTAAGTATTTACCTGATATTATCACAATATTGTCTGTGTTTGTTTAACATCCATACATGATATCAAAATAACTAGTATATTTTATACCATTATCGAATATAAAACTATTAATATCTTGATCAATTTATGTTTAAACACTTCTCTAGTAAATATTGAACATAGAAAAGTCTTGATATTTTATCAATATAAATATCACACATGAAAATGTATCTCATTGTTTTATGATACAATTTTATTATTTAACATTTTCCATTCTTTTTATTTATTTGAGAATATTATTTTAAATTTCCAGGTCAAAATGTGTGATTATGATGAATCTAGAAGGAGTAGAAGAATACCGAGAAATGAACAACGTAGGTCTCCTCCTGGAAATAATTTATGTACAAATTACGTTTGAATATTATAGTCTTTCATATTATTTATCTTGTTATCGTTCATTTTATTTTATCATCTTTGTTATTTTAGGCTGCATCGTCGAGGAGATGCTTGGATTATGCCACTGAGGATGATATTTTGGCGGGGGTACTGATTCTACAGGCCAGCCTACTACTACGCCAATTGAGACACCAGGAGACCATCCTCCCATTATGCCACCTCTATATTATCCATACCCACCTTTTCTGTATCCCTTTTTTCCCGCACCCACATCGGATGGTAGTTATCAGAATCCCATTCCTCATTTTCCATTCCCACCATCCACTTTACAGGGTACTGTGCCCCCATATATCCCACCACCATATCCATATCTATATCCACCCTCATCTATACAGGGTTATCTATCAGGTTTTCTGCCTCTATCAGTACACTTTGCATCTACTATAAATAGTACTCCTGTAGATATCTCACCTACCATAGAGGCTACCCCCCTCCAGACGCAGCACTTCAGGGGTCAGCAGATCCCTCATCTACTGGTTTTTGTTTAAACATTACTGTTACTAATTAAAGATAAATTCATATATATTATTTTCTTTTATTTTTGGTTTCATGATTAGCTCTAGCCTCTAACAGATGACAAGGCCGCACAAAAATGCACGAGGTTTGGAATCCACACATGCAAATCATAGTTGATTATAGTGAGGACAATACTATATTTAATAAAAATGGCATGGAATGTAAAAGATTTATGGGAACACTTTCTAGACACAAAAATATCATTCTGGTTCAACCGATAAGTTGGAAGGTAGTTGTACAAAAAAAATTACAAAGCTTGGGAAGATATTTGGGTAAGTAATGTTAATCACCTTTTATATATATATATAAATTTATAATATTTTCTTAAAAAATATTTTGTCCATTGCAGCTTCAATATAATTTTCCTGACGGACAAAATGCAAAGGCTACAAGGATATTGGATTTAGCTTAAATATGGTGCCCCACAAGTCTGATTTATATCTTGGTTGGAAAACGAGAGTTGGTATAGAGCTTGAAGAAGTACCAGTGATTCAATATTTCCCAATATCACAATACAAAGAGATGATCTGCTATTAAAAGAGTCCAATGTTTAAGAAGTTTATCAAATATATATATATATATATATATATATATTCATTTATTTATTTGAAAACGATTTTAAATTACTTTTTTTTATTTATTTTAATGAATTTATATAATTATCGGGTTATAGGATAACTAAAATAGAAATAAGACAAACAAGAGTGCAATAAAACACATTTATACTCGTGGACACACTTCATTACCAGATCATGAGCAGACGAAGGTAATTTAACATTAAAAAAATTTATCTTTTTTTAGTGTAATTTTTTTAACATCCAATTTTGATTTAATTCTTTGTTTTTTTCCATAAAAATTCATTGAATATCAAGGGTCGCGTTCCTCGCTCATCTTTGTTTTCTATAAGCTGGAAAAAGAAAGATGGTATTGTGCCAAATACCGACACCAAGAAGGCGATTGTAGGTATATTTCAATTTCATTGATTTTTACTGAATTTAATTGCTTATATTAATTTATCATTTTAATTTATGTTATATATCAATCAATAGAATGCTTTATAGGAATTGGCAGAAAATAAACCTGAAAATTTGGGCCCAAACGATCATCTACATCAGGTATTAGCAGATGAGCATCAGGGTAGAGTGCATTGTCGACCTGGTAAGAAGATTGTACCATCTCCATACTGGTATACTAACGTTTCTTCGAATACTGGTTCTAGTTTTGTAACAGTGGAACAAATGAATTCATCAATCAAAGAAGCAAGTCAAAAATTAGAAAAGGTGATAACTACAAATATGATGAAGTTTATGTCTACCCTTTCTTCTAAACTTCCACCAGAATCAGTTGCAATGGTTTATTCCTTTTTTGATGTCGATGCCTTCTGATAATGTAGATTCTTCTGTCAGAGCTGAAGCCAGACCTAGTGCTGGACCCGGTGCTGGTGCCGGTTCAGATGCGGATGTTGATGATGATGTTGGTGGTGTGGGAGGTGGTGATGGTGTTTCTGTAGGAGGTGTGGATGAGGGTTATCATGATACTATTGATATTGATATTGAGACCCACTTTTCATGTAAATTGAATTATTGGATTGGTAATGCATGACGAGTTCCTTAAGACCAAGGATGGTTTGTTTCATGGCCATGTTCTTGAATGGGTTTCATTTCCAGGTAAGGGATTCATGCTTGAGAATACAAGTTAGCATGTCGGTGATGGAAGATTGATTAGCCGAGTGGTGGCTACATAATCTATCAATGAAGATGATTTCATGACACTACATGCTCATAAGATATATCCGATAAGAAAAATCCCATATAGGATTAGGGGTTTTTATAATTTCTTATTCAACTGTATATGCTAGCATTTATACTACTACAAATAACAAAACACTACTTGAATCCCTAGTGCCTCATTCTGAAAATTTTAGCAGATTAACACTCACTATATAATATTTGTACTGCTCAATGGAATAAGCAAGGTGGGTGGTGCTTCGATGCTCAATTGACACTTCATGTTTGTCTCTCACTGACATGAAATTTTAAGCAGATTAACACTCACTATAGTCTAATCACAAATGTATTCTATGGAATCCTCATAGAGTCTCTAGATTGTGTTAATTAATCCTTTTTTATGAACATTATCAATAAATTAAAGTTCTAATCATTTCATATCTTTTCTAGATTTATTTTATTTATGATGTACATTATAATTATTTGATCTAATGTTTCATAGATCATTAATGATACCAATCTATTTCATAATAGAAATTAAAACTGAATTTTTGTATTTGAATGCTTAAATCTCAATATATTTTTCTTTAGAAACCCTAATGAATTCTCACTGATAAGATATTCTATACAAATTTATGTGATACGGTTTTCATGTGATAAGGATATGAATTTGCCTTTTTTCTCAGGCCTCCCAGTTATATAATATATGACTTGGTAATTTTTTTCTCCTTTTCTATTTATGAATAGTTGATATAGAATGGGGAATGAAAATTTCATTCCCATCATGAAGAGAATTCATTTTTTCCCATGATTACCTTGTCAAATTTTCAACCCAGTGGGGATAGTGTATTTTTTATTTATATACTATAATGTCTTGAAAACATGACCATTCCTCTATTTTATTTCAAGGTCTTCTTCCTAAGAACATATCCTCTAATCCATATTGAGGATTACATCAAAATGGTTTATTTCCAGAACTAGTAAATCCCATTCCAGATTGACACTTCAAAGAGTGAGAGTGTAAGACGGACACCTGAAACCCCGATCCTTATCCTTATTGAGAAAGTTTAGTAACTACACCTCATAAGGGATGATATCAATCATAAATTTCAAAAAATCCAGAAGAACATAAGAAATAATGGGTTAGATTCAGTAGTATCAAACAATCCAACAATAATAGATTATACCTTAAGAGTAGTACATCAAACTATCACTTTCCATGCATCCTATTACACTTCTTTTTTGATCAATATCATTAATATTTACCATATCTTATTGGGAATGAGAATGACTACTAACCTATATATCTACCTTAAGCTAACTATGTCTAGTATTATATATAGCCCTACCGCCATGACTTCTAAATCGATAAGCTTCTTCCCTTGATAGTTCAGACTGGGTCATTATTCCCCTAGAGGTTGTGGATCCCAGACCACTCTGGTATGTGTCTCCATCATTTTATAACCACTAAAAATTCCCCATTGGTTCACAATGAAGGAAAGGTTTTGGTGGGGTTGGAAATTCTCATCACAAATTCTCAATCCTTCCAAACTAATGGCACAGAATTGATCCTACATCTGAAGCCTCAGAAGAAGATGGTCGAGAAGGATAGCCTAAGATACCACATACCTGCTTATCCTTTTTCCATACCTCCTCTTCTTTTCATATGAACCTCCTCCACCCTAGAACACTAATGATGACATTAGGGATCAAAAGTGTTATAAAGCCCTTTTTTCTAGGAAATGACACATTTGGTTCAATACAATGAGTTCATATTGAGGAGACATATATGAAATCATTGGATAGGAACGGAAAAAAACCTATGGTTGATGTCGATGGCTTCATCACGCCGAACCCCAAAAAATAGGAAAAGAAGGGACTACTCACAGGTAGAAAGAACCATTGCCAAATGCTTGATCAATACACCTAAGGAAAACACTGAAACTGTTCAAAATCCTATTGTTGATGTCCCTAAGGAGAAGGAAACCCAACACTTCATGGAACTAGCACTTCAGAAAGTTGATGCTCACAATGAAAAACAAAGGAAAATTGCTTACCGGAAATTCCAATGTGGGGAAATATCTGCAGAGACCAACCTTAAGGTTAAACAGGGTATATTTAAAAAGAGGGTCAGTTTAACTTTAACTTCTCTAGATGCCTAAATTCGGATTTATCACTGTTATACTTGCATGTCCATGGTTGTCAACTTCTCCATTCACTTTACTAAATTTTACAGACATTCTTTGGATTCTTGGAATATATTCATGGAGCCATTCACGATGAGTAGTTGGATGTTTAGACCTGAGAATTTGGTATGCCAGGGTTACACCAAGATCTTATATTTATATGGTTGGAATGATATCATGAAATGCTCATTGGGAGGGGTGTGTAGTGGGGACAGGGTAGTGGGGGTGGGCACGGGTGCAAGGTAGGGAGGGGGTGTGTTAGGGGTGGGTGGGGGGTGAAAGAGGGTAGGGGGCGTTGGCGCAGGGGCATGGGGTGAAAGAGGGGGGCAGTGGGTGGGGCAGGGGGGTGCTGGTGCAGGGGCAGGGGGGGTGAAAGAGCTTCTTGAATAAAAAACATCATGAGTTTTTAAGAATAATATATGATGTTGATTCGATGCTTGGCTTATTCATCACAGCTTAAATCGTTGTGATTTGAGTTGAATGAGTGATTTTTGAAAAATAAAGATCTTTATTAATGATCATCTCATTATATCACCCACTCACATAGGTTGAGGTCCCATATCTCATCTCATATCACCAATCTATTCTTCAGTTCAGGTCTCTTATCATATCATGTTCCACCACTATCTCATTCAAGACATGGCCTACAAGAATACAGTAAGGGAGTATGAAATTCATAGAGAACACAACCATAGACATAGCACATGGCTATCCATTAAGTCATACCTAGTTCCCCACTAGAGGATAACCCATTATAAAACTCATAATGAACTATTTTTTCCATTATTAGACTTGTTACCTAGTGTACCTAGACATGGTAATTGATGGGTCTTAAAATTAAGTAGAATGGACTAGAAACCCTCTAACTTCTACTTGATTACCCCATGAACCACATGAACACCTAAATAGACATAAAAACTCCTTAAGAGACATCCCAACACTCAGATTATTTTTTAAAATACCACTTCTTGAAACTCTCAATACTTGGAGATTAAAAATTCAATTTCATTTGAATTCTCTGACTCATAACGATATAGGTAATTATAAACTCCCCACAAAATGGATACACATCCTTGGAAAGTATTTTGGATTATCCAACAAATCAAGATTTATTAATCATTATGGAAACAACTACTCATTCCAAATTCAAGATTGGATTCCTGGAAATCATCCATCATTCTGTTCTAGGGAAAAATGGTTTTTTTGAAGAAAAAAACATCACGAATGATCATTTTTACACATATTTCGTTAAGTGATTGAAGTGTAATGAAATGTGGAGAGTGGGTAGGGGGTGCGTGGGGTAGGGAGGGTGGGTGTGGGGTGGATAGGGGGTGGGAAGGGGAGGGGGAAGGGCACACGGGGTGTGCTGGGGGCTGGGGGAGGGGGTGTGCAGGTGGGGGCATGGGGGTTGTTGGGGGAGGGGTGTCAAGGTGGAGCGGTAGGGGGTAGGGTTGTGTGTTGGGGGAAGGGGGAGGGGTGTGTGCAGTTGGGGGTAGGGGGGTAGGGAGAGGGGGTGTTCGGGTGGGGGTAGGGGGTGTGCTGGGGGTAGGGGGCGGGGTGTGTGCAGGTGGGGGAAGTGGGGGGGGGTGAGGGGGAGTGCAGGTGGGGGTAAGGGAGGGGGTAGGGGGTCCAGGTGGTTTTTTTATTACAGATCGTTAGCCTCCTATCATTTGAATTCGGTATGATTTATTGGTTTCAATTTGTTGTCTTCTTTATTGTCATATTTTCCTTGTTTATGGTTTAGTTGTTTTGACTTATTGAATATGATACATTTTATTTTATTTGTTATTTATTCTAATTTTATACATTATATTTCTGATTTTTCAATTATTATGTATAGATGTTGTTCAATGTGTTAGATGAACATCAGTACAAAGGTACAATGTGATTATCATTTATGTTTTCTACTATTTTAACTGTCTCCATATTTAATCCACTTTTATTGAAATATTTTGTACCACTAATTTATACATTCAATAAATTAAATATAATCAATATTAATTTAATGTTTCGATCAAGAATACAAGGGGACATCATGGAGTAACACCTGATTTTGGAGAAATACACTATAGTGGAAGGTACAACGTGACTATCATTTAATAAACTGCAGCTTTTGAAACCTGACATACCCATCTTTTCACAATTAATTTTTTTTCTGTATAGATTTTGTTATATTTTATTGGTTTCCAAACAATATCCATTATGTTGACAATCACAATTACAGTGTTTCAGTTTCGATGTTCATTACTATTAGTTATTATTTGAACAGTACGTTACATCATATATTTGATTTCTCAATGGTACAAATAAATCTTTATTCCTTTTCATATAAAATTAATGCTTACTAATATTTTGGTGATGTCTTAGAAACTTGTACAACTATTAGTTATTATTTTAACAGTCTGTTCATTTATATGTTATTTTTTTGATGAAAATTTAAAATTTGCACATATGATTAGAGCATTACAACTGCTTTAGAATGAGAATGGGTGATGAATCATTAGTAAACATTAACTTTGTTGGGATTTTATTGATCCTATATACATGTTCATAGGGTGGATTCACACTACAATTTAGAGAAATACACCATCATGGAAAGGGGAGTAGTGAATCATTTTAGAGCTGTGTATCTTTACAAATTAGTTACAGCACTAATGTCAGGTATGTTTTTATTATTTCATCATGTTTCAAATAGATTTTTATTTTAGAATATCGGTTACATCTCCACTACGCACATATTAGTTTAACCAGTTACTTCCAAAAAAAATCGTACATTCAACATAAACATTTTCAGCAGGGGGGGCTGCTGTCAATCAGGGGGGGTTGTCCAGGGGGCTCCAGCAGTGGGGGTTGCTGTCCAGCAGGGGGATGTCCAGGGGGGTTCAGTAGGGGGGGCGGCCTGCTATCCAGCAGGGGGGGCTGTCCAGGGGGCTCCAGTAGGGGGGGTTCTATCCGGGGGGCTTCTGTCCAGGGGGCTGTCCGTGGGGCTGTTGTCCAGGGGGTCCAGCAGGGGGGTGGGGGGATGCTATCCAGTAGGGGGGATTTTTTCCTGGGGGGGGGGGTCTATAAATTATCCTTTTAGAGTTCTTTCATATTTTTATTTTCATTTATTGAGTCCACTTTTGTATTTTCTTAATATGTTATTTAAGAAGTTTCTTGTTCAATTGAATATTATTTTATAATTATTTGTTTCACATACAGGGATATCTCATACAACTCAATGATGGGGAACTTACCTCACAGTTTCAGGTCACTTTCAAGCCTTGGAACACTGTAAGCAACTGAGACATTAGTTAGTATAATTATCATTTTTTAATGTATTTATGGCTTTATTAAGGTATTTATAGATCAATCAATTCACTAGTCTAATTGATTCCCTTGTTGGCGTTCCCCTTGATGATTTTTAATTTGATGGTATGTTTAAACAACACTTACTTGAATTGACATCTTTCTAGTATACATAGTTTTTGTTACCATGTAATTAATCAGATTTCAGTGCTTTAGTTTGTATGAATTCTGGGCATCCTTAGTGCAAAGTATTTAATCATTTCTTTATTTTGTAGATGCTATTAGGAATGTTTCAAAAAACCAATTTATTCGAGCTTATTTGTGTATCGTTGTGACATTGTTATCACTTGGTGGACCTCCCTTATTATCTGTATGTATATTGTTACTATTTTATATATTTTACTTTATATTCACTAATCCAACATATTATGGGATATATTAAATTAAAAAATTTTAGTGAACAGCTTAATTTTATGCTCATTTCCAACACATGTATACAGATTGTTACTATTTTATTTATTTTACAGGTCTTGTATTTTTCTATTTTCAAGAGAATTATTTTTTTCTACTTTTGTATTTGAATGTTTTCATTTTTCAAGTTTTCTGGTTTCAGGTTTATAGGTTTCATGTTTTGAAGGCCTGTAAGCTAGCAGGTTTGGAAGTTATAAGTTGATAGTTTGTGCATTACACATTTACATGGTACTAATTTTCTAGTTTTTTGGTTGTTAGGTTTGTGGGTTTTAGTTTCTAGTTTTACAGGATGAAGGTATTCTTATTTATAAGGTATGCATGAGTGAGATTCAAAGGTTTTCATGTTTTTAGATTTCAATGTTTTTAGGTTATAAGATTACATGTTTATAGATTGTTTTACAGATTCACTAGTGAAATCTCCACCTATACCAACACCTCTATAGGAACGGTTTGAAAAACCCATTGGATTAAGTATCCTATGGCAATGGTTCAATGAAACTGTTTGTGAAGGGGAAAAAATGGTGATTTTTTATAACGGTTTTCCAAACCTGTTGGATATTAGGGGTAATTGTACCAATGGTTTAACAAAACCATTGATAATAGCTGGTTTTCAGATATTTCCCTATGGTTTTTAAGAACCATTTGGAAAAAAACCCCAAAATACCCACTGCCCACGAACATAATCTCTCCTCCATTGAACCCATCATCGAATTGGTGTCTATTCTAACCCGTGAATAGATCTATACTTCGTCGAACAGAATCTCTCCTCCATCTAACCCTGCTTCCCGATCACGAACCCATGATCCTACTTCCTCCATAGAATAGAGTCTCTCCTCCTCGAACAGATATCTCCGCTCTATGAGATTTACCCCTCCAACGAGATCTCTCCTCCAACCCTAATTCCTGAGCATGAACCCTACTTGGAAAGCTCACTTCCTCCGCCGCGAGCTCACATTCTCCAGAATGGATCTCTCTTGGATGCCAACCCTAATTCCTGAGTGCACTTCTTTCAGAACCCATCTCTAAGATTTTTACCTAAACAGGATTCCTCCCAACTGTGAACCCTAAATCCCAGTCGGCGATTGATTCAAGTAATTTTTGTTCTTCCACTTCAAATCGGTATGTTGTAATTGAATTATCTCTTTTTCCTCCATTTATTTTATCTGTTTTCAATTTATTTTTCTGCAATATTCTTTGTTTTACCCAATCTGTATTAGGATCCCATCACAAGCCATATATCATTTTAGGTTGTGGTTTTGTTTTGATTTATCTTTATAGAATAATTTTGTTTTATATTAAAGACTTCATTATGATAATGAGTTATTTTATCCTTGGTTTATATTAAATTTAAGGTTTATAGATATTATTTTTTTGGTCAGACATAAATAAAAGGGAAGGGTTAGAAATAGAGGCAGGGGCTTTGCAATGGGAGGGTTAGGATTAGAGGCAGGGGAAAGGGCTTGGGTTGGGGGGTTTAGGATGGGTTGGGGGGTGGTTAAGGCCAAGGGTACTGGTAGGGGTTCGGGATAAGGGGTTGGTGTTGGGTTTATGGGGGATATGGATAGGGTTATGCTTAGGGGTTTAGGGTTAGGAATGGATTAGGTCGGGGTGGGGGTAGTTTTAGGTTGGGGTTTAGGTCTGGGGCGTAGGTTTAGGCTGGACTGGCGGGTTAGTGGTAAAGGGTTCGGATAGGGCCAAGGGATGAGTTTTAAGGTAGTGGTCGTGGGGGGTAATTTTAGTGTAGGGGATGGGGTAGGTATACTATGTTAAACCATCATTGGATTTAGTAGGATACCAAAAATAGGTTACCTCATTAATAACACAAAATTCTGAATGATGGTCATAATAAAGAGTAGGTTAGGATAGTTCATATTTGTATGGATACAATGACCCTCAAAACCAAATGATATTGGGATGAGCAGTACCATCATGATTGATCTGCCTTTCATGTACCTCATGAAATGGATTCACATGAAATAATTTTGGAATTACTCATGAAGACTACTTAAATTTTGGACATGATGATGGAAAAACCTGAGGAAGGTCTTAATGAGAAAGAATATTTTACCAATAACCTATCCTAATCTATTATGAGTTTAGCTTCCCTTGTGATTAATTTGTGGTTACATTCTGATGTATGAATTGAAAAAGAGGATAAAATGAAGGAGGTTTATGAAGTGAAGGTTCTGGGGGAAAACAAGATTGATGAGGATGAAAATTGTTGCACATTTTATATTTTTAGAAAAGAGATACCTTTGAATCCTAAAGAAGAAAATGAACCCTCCGTTCAATACTCATCTGAAGAAAAATAAATGGTATCTCTCAAGTGCTAACATGAACAATATGACTGGAACATGACAAAATTAATTAATTAAATGGTGGTTGAGAATGGAGAAAATTACAATGATGAAGATATATGCATATTTAAATAGGTTCAAAAAGATGAATGAGTGGGTAGGGAGTTGGACACCAGTGGACTAACTGAATTCTTCAAGGAAGATTATTGTCCAACAATTGAAGAAGAAATAGTTTCTGAAATACAATAATCCATCAAAACAATAAAAAGGGAGATGTGTGATGAAGAAATGGATGATAAATAACTAAAAATAGTGATGCCATCATGAAAATAGATTTTACAAGTGTTTAAAAAGTAGAGAAAAAGGATGCTGCAATTCAAGAAGTCATTACCGAATTTAAACGTATGGAGAAGGAATAAAAAGTAGGGGAGGAGGAGAAACATATGGGGAATGCTGAAATTTTTAAAGAAGGACCTCTAACACTAAAAGATGAAGTTATTGTATTAGAATTCATAGTTCTATCACAACATTTGAATTCCATGAGAAACAGGAAGAGGTGGTGGAAAAATCATTTAAAAAAATATTGCCAGACTTTGAATTATTGTTTCCTATATTAAATAAATCCCAAAAACTAGAAGTCACCTCAAATCAGTATCATAGAGATGGAAAGAAGAAGAAAGAGACCATGCATCTCGATCTAGTAGAATTTAAAATCAGCATCAATACCGAGCCAGTTAAATTTTCTTCATTCTAAAATTATGGGACACAAAGGTAAATGTTCTATCTTAATAACCTTAATGAAAGAACATCCAGTGGGAAATTAACTTCTGAATTCTAAATTGAATTTTTTGATACATTTTTGTGCAGAGTAATTGACTTCTGAATTCTGAATTGAATTCTAAATTCAATTCTGTATGTATTTAATTAACTTCGGAATTATGTGTTATACTTGCAGCTAATTGTTAATTCTACATGTGGGCTGGGGGTCTAATGGGATAGAGGGGAAGATCAGTGGATAGAGGGTGTGTACAGGGGGCAGGGGAGTGTGCAGTGGGTTGGGGGGGAAGTGCAGTGGGAAGGGTGGTGTGTAGTGGGCAGGGGGGATGTGCAGTGGGTAGGAGGGAAGTGCAAGGGGCAGGGGGTGTACTGGAGAAGGGGGCAGGGGAAGGGGAGCTGTTTTTTTTATGGAATGGGGGGACATATAGCCACGATTTTAAACCATGTCTATAGAGATATAGACAAGGTTTAAAGCCATGGAAAAAGGCCTATAGCCACGTTTTATAACTGTGGCTATATATATTTCCTGACATAGGATTTTTCCACGGTTTCAAACTGTGGCCATAGGTTTTACCCAATAGCCACGCCAATACTAGCCACGGTTTATGAAATCATGGAAATAACCTATATCCAAAGATTTGGCCCTATAGCCACGGTTCGAAACTGTGGATATAGACTTTTTTTGTAGTAGTGGCACATGAGAGCAGGAGGATCAGATGCGTGCTCAGTACCCTCTTTTTTATTCCTAGTTTATGTTGTAGCTTTATGGGGAAAAAAGCACTGAGGTGGGAGTAATGTAAAGACCAATAAATTTCAAGGGAATTTTTTTTCTTAAATACTTTGGAATTTTACTAGTATGTTTTTTCTGACGGCACTTGATTCCGAGGCCCGGTGTGCCCGAAATCAATTTCCAATGTTTAGTTCAGGTATGTCCAGTGAATGAACAAGCAGGTTTTTCTATCTTCTGAACCGGTGCTTGGAATTGAAATCTGAGGGCACCGATGAACTCATAGCGCCGGTAATTGCTTAAGGGGACCTTTTCCACAGTTTCATTTTATGCGGGTTGATGGTTTAAAATAGGGGTTTAATAAAATAATTCAAATAAAATTGTTATCACAATTTTATTTATATCTTTGGTAGTTATATCCTATAAAGGGGAGTTAAGGGTGGGACTCACAACCGCCTAACTTCCCATGTGTGGATATATGTGAGGTGGGGCCCACATGAGCCACAACCTTTCATCTTCCCTAAATTCCCTTAAACCCCCCTTTATTTAATTCCGTAACAACCCCCCTTATTAAATGAGAACTCTCTCTCTCCTCTTTATTATTTTATCCAACACACTTTAATTATTGAATTGAATCTCCTAAAATAATTAATTAAAGTTGATTGAATTTTTTTGAATGGCTTCTGTGAATAAAATAATATCTTAGCTATTATTTTATTTTCGATTTTGTTGTGTTGGAACTTTGGGGAGATCTTGAAAATTAGAGAAGGGTGTTCTACTCTCAAACAAATAACACCATTCTTCCAACGAAGAACCTTCAAGGAACGTCATCTTCATCTTCGATCTTTGTCCTAGACAATGGAGTAGAAGCCACCCGCAAGGAACGACAACAATGACATTACTTCCTTTTTAATCTCCGTAATAAGTGAGGTGACGTCGTTTCCTCCTCAGACGCACTCTCACATCGTCAACGAATCCACTTTTCAAGATGCCATCTTCCACGACGCTCAGCTAACATGAATCTTTTTAGAGGTAGGGGTTTAATTTGAGTATGTTTATATTCCCATGTTCTTAATTTCTAAAACAAAGAACGCTGATCAACTCATTATCATGTTGATCCGTGGATGTTTTTCTTTTTCCGGATGGGAATAGTTTTTTACAGGGGAATTGTAAGATGGATTGTTTCAATTTTATTTGAATAAAATTTTTCTTTGTAAAATTTGAAACATTGTTTATCTTTGGAAAGTTTTGAATTCCTAACACGGAGGGCGTGTACTGTAAAATTTGAAACATTGTTTATCTTTTGGATGCCTTCGTAGTGAAGAAAGGGTCCTGGGAGAGCCACATGCACAAACAGTGGGCGAATCGGACCACCAGAGCGCGTCCGGTGGTCTGCGGAAGGTGGTGCATGTGGGTCACGCCGGCACGGCGGCGCGCCGCCTGAGTAGACCGTCACGACTGAGCCGCGGCGACGGTTTGAACCGGAATGACAGAAACGTTCCAGAAAAACAATGGGCATGGCTTAATTTCATGCCATTTGGGGGAGGTTGCGCCTCCCCATGCTCGGCCAGCTGGCCGAGCCATCTTCCCTCGGCCGGTCCGGGGCGGGCCACCATGGTCGGGCCGCACCGGCCGGGTCGGACCACGCCGGCCGGGCCGGGCCTCGCCGGTTGGGTCTGGCCGTGCCGACTGGGCCGGGCCGCGCCAGCTGGGCTGGGCCATGGCCAACCGGGCCGGAACCGGACCTGATTCGGGTCAAGCCGGTTTGGGCTAACCTAGGGCGGGTTGGGCCGGATCGGACCGGGTCCAGACGCCCCTTTTTCGGACTATTTTCGGTTAAAAAGCCATCACATGAGCTATGGACCTCCGATCAATGCACCGTCAGTTGCGTAGGATTCCTTCGACCGATACAGTAATTTTTGGTATATTACACTCTAGGATTTGGCAATGTTTTGGTATAGTCGGGTTGGTTCAAACCTGAAATCGACCTGGCCCTCGGAGTGGAAACGCTTATAACTTTAAGACTGGATGTCTGATTGACATGTAGTCAATTATGTTGGTTTACTTTTGTTGAGATGGATCTTTTATCATACTACGCTGGAGGTTCAGATATAGTTGGAGTATGTTCAGGTTGGTTTTAGCTTCAAAACCAATGGGGCCCCTAGAATGGAAAAGCCAAAAACTCTCAGACCGGACGTCTGTTTGTCAAACAGTCAGTGGCGTTGTTAATCTCATTGATAAATGTTTCCTTTGAGTATACCCCATGGGAGTTTGGGGTACATTTGAGATACTGTATGGTTGGTTCATACACGAAACCAATCGGGCCCCTGGAACGAAAATGCTAATAACTCACAAATCGGGCGTCTCATCGACGTGTTGTCTATTGCGTTGAGACCCCTATGACGAGGTGGTCCATTGAGATACTTCCAAGTGAGGTTAAATAAAACATGGAAGTACCAACCAGTAGCTCATGGAGAGGACCATCCTAGAGATGAGCATACGGAGTCCAGAGACCTAATAGCTGGCTGAGACTTGACGACTGCTGATCGATCAACTCAGAGTGATTCGGAAGGCCTAGTGGGGGGAGCTTGGTTGTAGCAGTAGACCCATAGTGGAAGATCACTTGGTTGTAGTAGCAAATGCACAATACATGACAGAAGGATTACCTCTATAGGCTATGAAGGGGTGCACTTAGTTGTAGCGGCAGACCCATAGTGGGAATCGCTTGGTTGTAGAAGCAGGCCCATAGAACATGACAGGTGGAGTACTTCAGCAGTCCAAGGATAGTGGGAAGCGATTGGTTGTAGCAGCATGCCCATTGTACTCAATATAGGAGGAGTTCTCCATAATCTGTGGTTTCGACATCATGAATCAAATCTTGGTTTGAGCTGATTCAATGACCTTAGTGTTTACCTAATGATTGAGATGGGTTACTTGATAACTTAGGTATATGTATGGGAATATAACTAAGTAAAGGTTATTTGTTGAGATCTTTCTTTTTGGTTTATCCTTGTTCGATTTAGTGAGACCTTGAAGGTCTCGGGGTCCCTAATGAGTATCGTTATACTGACCCCAACATGGGTTATGCCCGCACCTCATTGTGTTGGATGCAGACATCGGAAAGTGCAGACAGAGGAAGAGTGTACGAGGACCGGACGGTACCCGGAGGTGGACACTCGGTGTGACGGCACATAGAGTAGACTGATAGATGCGGAGTGCTGAGGAGGAAATCTGTACCTACCGTTCAGGTAAGAACCCGGAGGACATTCCAGGAGTTGCTTCACGATTCAGCTGTTTGTCTTTCCAGTTGTACTTTCTTTCAGTTGTAGTTGTACCTTTCTATTGTTCTTGTATTCCGGCCCCTTTTTACTTTCATCACACTTTTTTTACTTCTTTACATAGTGTTTTCTTCCACTTGTACTCTGGTTGTGTGTGTTTACATTTTATAAAGGCAATGCCTTCCTAGTTTTCAGGGAGTTACACCTTTGATGCTAGTCGCCAGCCCCCAGCCTATGGAAGGCGGGCTTGGGGTAGTTACGACACTGTCCCTGGGGATGGGTTGTGACAATAAGTTCAATCAAGTATCCAATATTCATGTTAATGGGTAAGTCGAGCTTCAACCTATTTTATCATCTCTAATGTCCTCCATGACACCAACATACATAAAGTGATACATATCGCCACTCTATTCTTTGGCAGTTCCCACAACTACTGGACCTCCCTACCCTCACATACCACAATATCCCTCTAGGATAAACTATCCTGGGCACTTTTCCAACATAATTATTAGCAAAAAATCATTGAAACCAGGCTCTAGTCCCTAAACAATGCATCAAACATTCACACACAACGAGTTCCCATGGCTCCAAATCATAAGGAACTTTTAATTTACAAGAAAGTGGTAAAATCAGGCCCTACAAAGGCATTATATTTTATCACAAAACTAGTTATTATTACATATTGAATTAACTAATTAATTATTAATGGGTTTCAATTGTGCGAAACCTAAGAAACAACAACCACCGGATTAATTAAACACGCCTCTTTAAAGTATTATCCAATTAATTATCAATTTATTCTAGATTTATATTATTTACTAATTTCCATCAGGAATTAAAAGATAAACAATAAAATCAGATATAAGACAGTATCTATCAAATCACGATGCAATAACATCGCTATGAAATCGATACCAATTCATTAATCTGATTCAATTATTTATTATGTCAATTTATTTGTGATACCACTGGCTAAATCTTACTAAATATATAATTTAAGATAAATAAAATAGAAAATAAATGAATCCAATACCTCAAAAGTTCTTAAATACTCTATGCATGATAATAGGGAGACACAACAAATCATGATCACCTCTCCCACAACATCTGAATCCACCCGAGGACAATGTGAGACCACCATTCCAACCAACAACTGAGAAAGCTCCATTAGAATCATATAGATCACATTCCATCACATGCAAAGGATAAATGGGAATAAATATTATGAGGAACCTAGAAAAATAGAGGTAAAACATACCTTATATTTAGGAAGATTCAATACTTCCCGATTTCACTAAAACATGGGGTGCACATGCAGCAAGAAGAACTCTAGGGAAAACAAGATCCAAGGAAGAGACTACAATCACAAAAATATGTTGAAAATTAAGGTCCTAGGAATACTATAAAAATGGAAAATAAGAAGGAATAAAAAGGTTGAATGGTATCTCAAACCTTTAGGAAATCTAACAGAGCAACGATTTATGATACCGTTTAGATTTTCCATTAAAGGCAGATTTGGTCGATCTCATGAGTTTTGACCTAGTAAAGGAACCTAGACCCTTCCTAAAATTTAGGTACGATTTATAGGATTTCAATCATCCTTAAATCCATTAGAACAATGATTTTAATGTGTTTTACTTCAATGATAACGTCAAAGGGGAGAAACTATAGGAAGCTGGAAACACTTTTCATGAGTCACCTTTGGACGAATCCCAGTTGGAGTGGTTGTCGTTGGACATGTCACAACTGAAAGAGTCACTGTCAAATGAGTCACCATTGGATGAGTCACCATCAAATGAGTCATAGTTGGATAAGTCACCCTTGGATAAGTCACTATTGGACAAGTCACCGTTGGACAAGTCATTGTTGCACAAGTCACTATTGGGACAAGTCGATGTTAAAATAATATACTCTTATAATTATATACCATTGGAACAAGATACATTTTTAATGAGCTAATGTTGGAATGATCTACCATTAAAACGAGCTACTGTTGCAATGATCTACCATGGGAAAACTTGAAATTTGAAAAATAACTGTTAAAATAAGCCACCTTAACTTCCCATAACACATCAAAAACAATATTTCCACAAAGGAATGGAATAGATAGGTCCGATCCATTACATTAAATAACATAAATTACATAACATAAAAATTAAAATTGATAAAAAAAATTTATTTAAGTTAAAGAAAATGGAGAGATAATTTTGAAAATAAAAAATTAGGAGGAAGTGATTTATAGTCATTTAAGTGTGATGTCAAGGAGTTAGGTGTAGGTGATTTTATATTACATTTTTATTTTTACAATAACCAATTAGGGTGGATAGTATATTCATTATAATAATTTTATATATATTTATTTTGAGGTCACACATTTTATGTGTTTTTGAATAACTATTTTAATGCATTATATATCAATCACAAAACTAAATAATATTTTCTAATTTTTCAATGTCTATGTATGGAAATTATTAGTAATGGGTTGAAATTTTATTAAATACATATTATTTCATTGATGATATATTATTATCTATAACTAATCGTTATAAAAATCTTTAACTTGTTCAATGTGTATTTTTTTATAGTTAATAGAAACAAATAGGTAATTATTTACTAAAAGGTGACTAAATTTAAATGGAAAAATAATTAGTTGTAATAATAAAATGAATTTTAAATTTTAAAATACACACTTTCATTGGTTATTCATGATAGAAAATTATTTTTCATCACAAATGTAAATTTTGGTGTATATTTAATCTTCACAATAATTTTCACAAGCCATTAATTTTGATAGCAAAATATTAATTTCATGCATATAAATAAATCATAATAGTTTGTAAAAAATTAGATAATTAGAAAATGAATCACCAAAAAATTTCAATTATGATGTTTTTATCAAACTAAATTAGTACGACATTACATTTTTATAGGAAATATTGAAAAATATGTATTATTGATAGATTATATATCTCTAATATTCATCACATTTATTATTATTAATGAATTCTTATGATTTGTTATAAAACATATAACTTGAAGCATTAGTTTGAGATGGTAATGCTTGTTCTAAAACAATTAATAAAAAACCTTTAATTATTGCGTATGAGTAACCTAAAAACATGAAGGTAAATTTAAATATGAGTTCCATTTATAAAACTGCATATTTTTTCATTTAAATATATGAAATCATTGGGAAGGAATTTTCTGAATAGTAAATATTACTTTTCCATAAGTAAAGAGAAATTCCATTATTATCTTCAATAAAATTCAGGATCCCTCTCATTAAAAGGGACAAATAAAAATTTTAATGTATATGATAGATATATAGTTGTTTAACAAAATTTGGCATAAGAAAATATTCAAAAAATAATATAAGTTACCAGAAAATTATTGTTAGTAAATAACATAAGAAATTTTAACTAAAATGGTTGTTGAGGGTTGAATATCCATTAAAATAAATATAAACTCTATTTACAAATATAGGTTGTCATGATCATTGAATAAAGTTTTTGATTGGTATTACAATTCATACATTGGGAAGCATACTACAACATGAATGTCATTTTATGATGATCTGTTTAATACATAACCATGTATTGATGGAATTAAATTATTTTTAACAGTCCACTAATGGTTAAAAAAACTAGGTAAAAATGTTATCTTCCAACAAAACAGGTGACTTATATAATTTTATATTAATATAGATATATATTTTTTTCAATTGTTATTTCCTTCTAGGTTGTAATCCAATCCTTGTATATGGTTGTGTATTGCAATGTAAACGATCCACTCTTCTAAATAGTCACTAAGATTTGAGTATAGCACGTATCACAAACCATGTAATAAATGAATGAGATTTAACGATTCATTTGTCAAAGTTTTTTCTTCCAAAAAAACCTTAGATCATAGCCCCCACATTATGGGTAAGCTATTTAAAATTTAACTCCCTGAGATTAAATAATATATTTTTCAATAAATTAACATTATATTGAATAATTGTTTCACACCTCAAACCAAACTATGTTGAGTTGTGACATATTATAGTAATATCCCTTAAAAAATTAAAAATAATAATCCTATGGTAAATAAATATATTGTAATTAATTACAAATTCATACATAATACGGTTAAGAACCCATAATGTTTTAAAGGGTAATTTTCCAATAAAATTGGTTATTATTTTTATAATATATTTACATTAAGAAGCTAAATATATAAATATTATAATTTAAAATTTTCAAACATAATATATATGTTTATAATTTATGATATCAAAATTATCTAATTTTAAATTTTTTATATTTCCCTAAAATAATTAATTTTTAGGTGAATAATAAAAAACAATGATTTTGATAACTTTTTTTACATTATCAAAATACATGAATTTGTAAGAATTTTTTCTAATATTTGTTATACTAATTCATATAATTATAAATAATAATAATTAACTTAATAATTAATTTTTTATTTTTTAAAAACATGTTTAACATTTTAGAAATTTAATTAATATTTTACTATAAAAATTCATTCGATTCACTTATGTTAAAAAAATTCATTTACATCACATAAATAAATTAAATTTAAAATTGGATTTCATATTTTAGAAGAAAAATATTTATATTTGAAAATATTTTTATTTTTATTTTTATGCATATAAGTATGATTATTGATATTAATGTTATTGTCCATGATAATGTTGAAAGCGTTATTTTCAAATAATTGTTTTATTAATGTTGGGTAATTTCTATCAAATAAATTAATGATTTCCATTTTATATAATTAGTTTGATATTATTTTTAATCATATTTGAAAATATATTATCAATGATTTAATTTTTAAATAATTTTATTTAAGATTTAGAACACATAATGTTGAAAAATATTATTTTTCAAGAATTGTTTTTATTATATATTATTTTTTTATTTAAAATTAAAATTTATCTTGTATTTAAATTTTATTATATTATATGAAACAAAAATTTTGGTAAAAAAATTAAGAATTTGTCATTGGTGTTACATTATATTTTTTAAAAAATAAAAATTACATCGGCAATAACTAGTTTTGAAAAAAAAACCAAAAATAAAAAAATATCAAAACCACATTGTTAATTAATTGATTTTTTTTTAAATTTGAATGATAATTAATTCTAGAATATTTATCAACCATATATATTCCCAAATTCATTTTTACCACTTTTAATACAATTGACCCTCGAATTGTGTCATTACATCATTGAAAATGAAATAGGTATTTACAAAAATCAATTTTCTTCAATTACAAAATGTGATCACATACATTATATTTCATCACACATCAAAATGATTTGTATCAACTAAAAATAAACCTAAATTACACTCCAATTCTTTCCCCATGTTTTGGAATCAATGGTCTTACCATATTACTAATTCAATGATTTTTAAGTTCTTACTCAATAGAGAACATTCAATGGGAGAGGTAATGTTCTCAAACCCTCTCTCTTAATTCATCTCTTCTTATACCCACTAAAAAATAATCTATTAAATATAGTATAAAAAAATAATAATTAATAGTTTTTAAAATATTTTTTTACTAAAAACATAACCATTTTCACCATTCATACAAAACCATTTGAAAAATGAAGTTGTCAACATGTGTATGTGTGGAATATAATCTTCATTAATGACAAAACTATTTTTTCATCACCAATTTACTTGAATGTTTGTGTAATTATATTTAAAATATAAATATTATATTTATAAAATTAAAAGTATTGTTTAAGTATAAACCATTTAATCTATTCCTCCCAGTCTATAAAAATTAACATGTCACTCATGCACACATACAAATTTACCGCATCTTTGAAAGGGGCATATTTCATATTTCGCTCTAGTCATTTATTATATATCTATCCCTATTAAAATTGGATTCAATACACTAAAAAATATAAAAAATTATCATTATAATTCTTTAATAATGATATTATGAATAAATTAACTTCCTTATCCATACTAACCCATATATTATATCTTGGTCTTATTTGGGTGGGTTTAACCACCAACTATTACAATGTAATAAAATTCTGTCATGGATTACTATTATATTTGGATATAGACATGACCATATCATCTATATCACATAATGAAATTATTTAATTACAAAAAACTGACAATATATTTCAGTTTTATATTTTTGAATTATTAGGAAAAAACATTAAATAATAAAACCCATGTTCATTGTATAAATTTTATATTTTTCCAATTATATTATAAATAACTTAAACCATGAAGATTCTAAAACATCTCCCACAATTTTTCCTTAGGACAACCACTTATATAAATTCCATAATTTTCCACATTTCATAACCTGGAAAAATAGAAATATAATAAAGGAGTGAGATGAGATGCTCAATAAGGGTAAACATAAGTGTTAAAATACAAACAACATATGTATTCATAATATGGACATATGTATATAATTACAATATATAAGAAACATAATCCCAAATAAGTGTGGATGGAATATTACTTGGCCTGTCATAAGACTAGAATCAAATGAGTATAGAAATATAAGTCAATAAACATGATCCATGAGGGTGCAACATAGTCAGTATAAAAGTCTTATATCTACACAATAACTTTTAAATATTTTACATTCATTAGTATTGTGAAACACTACTTTCATGTGCCACACCATCGATGCCCACACTAATAAAAAACTAAAATGTTCCCGTAAATAATTACTCATGAGTTATAAATTCTTAACCAATACATTAGAGGGTGACATATGACCCCATATTAAATTCATCTATAATTACATGTGCCTTAAGAAATAAATTATTCATTATGACAAAAATAACCCATGGAAAGGAAATGATTTTCAATCAATGCATCATACAAATACATTGGAAATAAAATGGTCTAAATTAATCACATTAAAAAACACATGGAACAAAAATGGTTTACATTTCCATTTCAAATGGTTTCACGAAAATAATTCATAAACATGATAAACACATGGAAAATAAATTGGTATAAAAATATATTGAGTAACATTATATCAAAACACCATTCAATAAAGAAAAATTATATGGTATTTATACTATATATATTAATGGTATTTGGTTAATTAACTAATCTTTAAAAATATATATGTATGGTATATTGTTAAAAAACCATCAATAAAGGGAAGTAAATATATATTTTTTCACAATGAAAATACATTATAAGAATTTTTTTCATATTCAAAGTGGATGGATATGCAATAAAAAGGTGGTGATGGATCATATCTTTGATATAAAAAAAAATAATATAATACATACATAGAATAAAGGTGAATGGTTTCAAAATAAAATATACCCATTCTAACAAAATAATCTCAAATGTATCTTAATAATGATTAAAATCCTATTTTATAGTAAATTCATCGAATGATTTCACAGAATAAGGGATAAAGAATTTAATATTTGACACTGTGAGTTCAATACCCCAAAATATAAAAATATACATTTATTAGAGAATAAATAATTTTAAAAAAAATAACATGGGTGTAAATACTTTATAATATGAAAAATAAAATGGTTGTGAAAACATAAAAGTCCTTTTATAAAACATGTTTATAATTGATGTAAATTACAAGATTACATTTCATATTCAAAAGTTAATTTTGAAAGGGTGAAATGAATGATTTTGGAAAAATTTAATTACAAAATGATTAACCAACAATGGTTTATAAAAAATTAAATAAAGGTTTCTATAGAAAATTTGGATCTAAAGACAAAAAAATTAATTATAAAAGAGCCTTTTATTAATATAAAATTACCTAAATTGAGAACAATCATTTTAAAAAGAGTAATGAATCATTATTTATTTCAAAAAATAATTTTCCAAACAACTACTATAAAATAACATAGAATAGCTTATTTGTTCAGGATAACTAGAAAATGAAGAAACAAAGTTCAATATAAATCATTAATGTTCAATGAAAAGAAATTTGAGCCATCAATATCACCTACGAGAAATATAATCTATACTGTTAGAAATTTCTAACAATGATTTATGTGGTAGTGATGTAAATACATAGAAGACAATGACATAATAACACATAATATAGTAAATTTTATCATTTTCACAAATTATTTACAATAATTTAAAGAGGAAAATCGTAATAAATGAATGAATCTTTTTTTACCAAAAATTATTTATACTAGTGTAACAATTGAATCGATAGAAATTTAAAGACCAGAATACGTTCTATCTCAGTATGTCCCATGAAATAGAGAAATAAATGATAATAGTTTATACATGGGAATAAAATTCACCACATAATGAATCAATTTTTACAAGATTTATTTTGTCATAAAGAATCATAATTGTGACCAGGAAAACCCTTGCATTTGAGTAACATTTTGATCAAACCACTATTCCTATTTTGAATATTTTCAATAAAATTAAATTTATATAAATGATAAGATATTTATAATCTGACATCGTGAATATATTAAAATAAATTCATTAGGATTTAATTACATGGTATTAAATACATCATAGTTTACATTAATTAATAATTCTAATGAAATTAAATTTCAATCAACGAACCCCCTTCACTCAATTACTTCTTAGTCAAAATGTGATCTAAACTTATATATAAAAAGATTAACAACCTAAATCAATCATATCTAGGGTTTTTTAAAATCTATAAACTTTTATAAACTTAATTTATAATTCTTATCTACATGCATATTACTTAGTTATTATCTATTTTTGATGTCTTGTGTGAGTAACCAGGGTCGTTTCGATCTAGTTTGTATTAACAAAGTTGTTTTGAACTATAACATCAAAGTTCATAATTCAAAGGTTGTAAAAGGTAATATAATTGTTTTTATAATAATTTATAATGTTAAATTTTTATTATATGGGTCTTTTTTATGATCCTTAATGGTGAATTTTGTGATGAGCATGTTTTGGCGATTCTTAGTGGGTGAAGGGTGATTCGTTAAATAATCAAGTAAAATTTTTAATTACCATTCTATAAAAATGAAACAAGTAATTTACAAATATATATTATAAATTAATATTAATTAAATCCCAATAGTAATACATGAAATAAGTTTATATAATTTTTCGAAAAGGTAGTTAAAGTAATTGAATAAATAATATAACATAAATAATGGAAGACTAGGAAGTGATTTTTATAATATCATCATAATAGAAAAATAATGATATTATTTATCATTTATTAGTGTGAAATATAATAATTGGAGTGATTTATAAGAACTTTATAACTTATATAATATTATTTTATAGTATACATAAATCATTTTTTACTATTTAGACACTCTTTTAGACAGTTGAGTTCATTATAATTGTTTATTAATATTATTATTTATAGGCTGTATAAATTTTATTTATAGAACCATAAAAATTTCATAAAAATAATATTTATCCATTAAAACAATTCACATTATTTTCCATGTAATGTGGTGATGAAAATAAAAATTGAAATCCATCGTTCACTAGAGTTGGTAGTCCACACGTATCCATGGATACAAATTTCGTTTTCAATAGTATTGGTAAATGGATTATTTTAGTTTTTCATTTAAGAATATAAAATTTTTCATAAATAATATACATATATATTAAATTACCTACTAGTAAAATACTTTAAGGAAGATAGGTAAAATGAAATATATTGCTTCGTGGAGGCGGTGGTCTTCACAACACGTGAAAGAGGATTTCATATTTCAAAATAGAGAAGGGAATGAGGTTAATGTTTTTACCTTCAAATTATTAAAATACCATTATAATAATATTACTTAGGATATAATTTTTAAATGGTACTTAAGATATCATTTTAACATGGTGTGTGAAATTTGGGAAATAATAAGTGGACATAAAGAAATTGAAATAATAAATTATCAATTAAGAATTTATACCTCACTTCTTAGATTATCACATTTATCAAAGTGGTTAATCCTTTGACTGATAGCCTTTTAAAAATAAAATAACCCCTTTAATGTGGATATTAATTGATAATAGAGAACTGGGTATATTTTGGTATGGAATATGTAGGTTTTGTGCGAGGTAATGTGAGGACGGGAGTGCCACTTTTATAAGTGAAAAGAAGTGGTGTTTTTTGTGGACACCCAAAAAAATTAAATAATATGAAGTAACACTCTTGTAAAGTATCAATAAATTGGTAAATAATATATAGTATAAGTTATAAGTTATAAAAAAATTCACAACCACACATTCCCACACATGTTTAGAACATATTTAAATTCATTTATTCTTAGATATTATCTTTTACCATTTTTTTGTTTACCATGATGACTATTTTTTTAACTAAGTAATGTATCCTTTTTTATTAAAAATAAAATGTTTCTTATTATATAATTTTTATGTAATTATTCAAAATGTTAAACTGATTTAATTTTATTCAATTTATAAAATTGATAAAATCAATTTCAAAATACTATATGTGTAATGTATTAATTTTTTTAACAAATATAACATAAGTTGAAAAATATAAAATATGGATTTTAAAATTAAAACTAAAATTTTTAATATTATAAATTATCTTATAAAAGAAAAAACTTCTTCTTAGAAAATTGTTTCATAAATTCCCACATCGCAATTATATGCCAATAATGTCATAAATGGTATGTTATTCTTAAAAATAGTATTTCATGATATTCACTTAAAAATTAATATTTTTATAAATATACATTAAATTTATTTTATCCTAATATTATATTATTTAATTCCAAAAATAACATATTTTTTTAAATTATAATTTTAAAAATTATAAATTAACTTTTAAATGAAAAATAAAATATATAAAAAATGAATTTATTAAAAATTTCCTTTTGAAACATCAGGTGTTTTCAATATTATTTCATATAAATTTATTAAAATTTTAATATTTACATATTAGTTTATAAATGTAAATATTACTTGTGATAATATACTTTTACCTATGATCAATTGAATTAATCAATGTAAAATTCAATAGCACTATGTTAATGGTAATATTTAAAATATTTGTAAAAGAAAATAATAATATATAACTATTTTAAAGGATCATTTTAATTTTATTTACTAGATATTATAATATTCATGTAATTTTAATATATCATGGTTCTTTTTGTTTTGGGGGTAGCGTTAATTTGGTGTTGAATGTGACACAAACTATTAAATTTATTATTAATTTAAAAGGTCCAAAATCTCAAGATGGTAGAACTATGTAAACTTAAGTACTCTTTTTATTGCACCAAAATGAGAAAAAAATTTGTTTTATGTTTTTAAAATTTTTTGTTTTAATATTTTACTTATTATTGTTAGGTCAACCTTTTTTTGTTAAAAATTACCAAACTAAGCTCATCATCAACTTCATTATCAAAAATCGTAAATAAAATTCTTATGAAACTAGATTAGAACATTGTAAGTCATTAAGAAACATTTATTAAAATACCTATATTAATCTTATAATGAACAAGTTTGAAGCTATATATAGTAATTTACACTTTAGTTTTGAAACTTCTAAAAAAAATATTAGCTAATCACACCTATTGATTAAAGTAAAATATAATTAACAAATTTATTTTTAATAAATGATTATAAATAATGTTTAAAATAGTTTATAGGTAATAATATGGATCTGAAATAGGAGATAAATATAGTTATTTTTATTTTCCAATAGGTTATGTCGCGTTTCAAATATATAGATTAAAGGTAATGGTTTTTGTATCTCAATTGTTCCTCATAGTGATATGATATATATCCAAAACATGATTCCTTTTTTGTTTTTTATATTTTACTTGGATTTAATTTATCAAAATACTTCCTTAAATATAATATATTTACAAATTAATATCATGTTCTACCTTTCATTTGTTTTCAATATGTATGATAATGATTGGGTAAGGGTATTTGTTAACTTAAACACCCTTTCTTTGAGTAATAATATTTCATCATGAACTCCTAAATTATATGATTTGTTTCTTCCACCAAAAACATTTATATTTAAAAATCACTCTAAATCAAGGTAAAATGAATATTTTGATTGAAATCATCATCTGTGTGGAATTTCTATTCCATAAAAGAATTATGTTGTCATTAATAATTCACATCTTTCCCAAGTAAGATCTTTATCTTATATATCTTTGTTTTATATACCCACCAATATTCACCATTATTTTTGGAATCCAAATTACACTTTTTATCTTAAAATTTTCATTTTACTATTTTCAAAATAATATTTTATTAACCCTTTTTATTTTTTTATATTCAATAAAGGTATTTTTAAAATATTAAAATAGTTTTTTACTTTCAGGAATTTATGTTTCATCTTACACTCCATATTTCCTGGAAAAATATTTTTATATCTTTAAAAAGATCCATTATGAATATTATTTTTGAAATTAAAGGATTTCAAAAAAAATTTCATTTTCTTCTACAAAATGAATTTGGAATTTAACCCATAAAATCATATTTTCTGAGTATAGTAAAAATGTTTTTTAATGAATAATTTTGGTTTTCTATCACTATTTGAGAATTATTATCTATAAAGGTTACTTTCCATTTTTATATTTTTTCACAATTTTTTTTGACATTGTATTATTTAAAAAAATTATTGTATTTATTGAACGTAAATGTTTTATTTTAAAAATGAATTCTTGATTTTAAAAGATATTTTAAATGTATTTTTTCAAGATAGTATTATTTAGTGTTTCTATTAATTCTCAAAGAATGTTTTTGAAAACATATTTATATTATAATTTTTTTCTAAATGTCTTTTATTTGTTTTAAGGATAACTTTTATTAATCTCAAAACTTTTTATTTTAAAGGAAATTTATAAAGAGTTTTAGAGCATTAAAAAATTTATATTTCCTCTAAATGTTAAATTTATTTAACAAATGAAATTAAAATTTTGTTTTCCATCTATATAAAAAACATAATTAATTATAATTTACACTAGGTATTTTTGATCCTCCAAAAAACATCATTCACTAAATGGAATATGGAGTTTCATATGAGTTACTTCCATAAAACCCATCAATTATGTTGAGCTAATTAATTCATGTTTTATGTATGGATATTTTCATGTTCAGAAAAAACCTTTATGTATGGATGATTATTATGTGATGGAATGGTCCTATATAACCCTACAAAGTATTATATAAAGAATTACATCTCACAATATATGAAATGGGAATTATTAGTAATGCTTCTTCTACCCAGGAAACTTGGTAGTAACATAAGATTCACTGATGAAAATAGGTAGTAAAGCCTAATACACTCTGGAAAAAAGGTATTAATTCCTAATATAAAAAAGGAAACCTATAGAAAATCCTTATATACTAAGGGAATAATGTAGTTATTCCTACTCCACTATAAAAAATGGTTGTGATGCCGAATGTACTTTGTTATTATTATTTTTATTCTTATTGTTGTGTCAAATTTCTATGTTATGTTCTCAAGATTATATATCATAACTCTTGTTTATTATCCCACACCCTTTTCCATGGAATACGTTTTTTAATTAGATATTATATGTTATTAAATATTGTATTATCGGTAAATTTTGATTTTTCATGATATTTTTAATCTGGTATTTATCCCCTACTTGTATTTTATCATATTCTTAAAATTTATCCAATGTAGAAATATTGATGAGTGTATCCCACACTCAGTGTTTGTGATAACCAACTATTTTTTCCATTCCACAGGTTTTGAAGATGAGTATAACCAATAAGGAGTCTACAATGAGGTCTATTGTTGTTCTATTATAAAGAAATATTCACAATTACTGTAAAATAATTTACTTGTATATCCAATCATTAATGAAACTAAAAAATATATTTTTTGGATTATGTGTTCACTGTGATACAAAGATTTTAACAATTTAAAATAATGTAAAATAAATAATGATTTACCTTATCATGTATCTAATATGGGGTTCAAATAATGTTCTATAGCACCATATAAAATAGTACAGGTTTAGGGTACATTAGTTGTTATTTGATCATAGATTATATTTTTGATGTTTTTTATTCTTTAAAATTATATTAGTTATTTTAGGGATTATGATAACAGTACATTACAAAGAACCCTAGAGAGTATTGTAACTAAAAGATAAAATCATGGAATGTTTCAAAAAAAATTTGTATGTGGTTTTGTAGAAATTATATCCATGTTTGAATACTAAAACAATGATGTGGTTGTTGTATAGATTCACCTTTGAATAATCACCATAAAAAGGATGGTTGAGTATTAAATAGATCGTCACATGGTGCATGATGAGTAGACCTAAGACCACAAACCTAGATAGTACCACCCAGGGGATACTATTTCATTTATAATATTATTTTTTTAAACCATTATAAAGTATTTATATTAAATTTAATTTATGGGATTAGTTGAATAAGTATAAGACAATACAACTTAAAGTAACCTATATATAACCAAGAGTGATTTATGTTTCAAATAAAAGAACTATAATTTGGAATCCCCAAGATAAATCATCATGTGTTTATTTAGGATTATCCTTTTAGGATGTCACCTCTCAAGATAACCTTTTTTATTTTAGTAATGGGTGGAGTGGGAAACAATGAACATAACATTAGTTTTCCTAATGATGAACCAAATGGGATAAAATCTGGAATTTAAAATATTATTGTTATGATCACTCAATATTATTAAGTAATGATAATCAATTTATGCCTTTATGAAAATAAAAAAAACACAAATGAAGATATAAATGGAGTCTCATGAATATTTTTTTAATAAACACTAAGGATAAAAGTATATAAAGCCCGTACCTATAAAACAATATTGTAATTAGTGGCCAATGGAATCTCTTCAAAGTCAAAAATATTTTATGTTTAGAAGGATACATAATCAAGATCACATTTTTTAATGAGTGATGAATTAGTCAACCAATAAAATGAAAGGCATAAGGTCAAAAATAATACTCCTCCCACACTATGATGCATAAAATTCAATGAATTTAGGTTTTATGAAAATTGATTCACTAATCCAAGGGTTTACAAGGATACTATCTATCTACAGCCTCCAAAACCATTATATCAAGGAAATTATGACGTATTTCATGAAAATACTATGAATCTTAATAATTTAGGTGCACTTATCTCCCATTCAGAAGTTATGGATTACATGTTTGAATTTGCTTCTAGCTGCTCTGGTATATTTATTTTGTTTTCTAGGGTAATTAAATCACATCCATGAAGATTTTATTATCTAATAAAAATTCTTCTTATATTATTATATTATCCCAAATAAAAGTTCATCGTAGCCTATATTTTGAAAATCGTATTTTTCATCCTATAAATGAATTTAATGTAATTATTTAAATGAATTCATTCAATTTACATAGAAAAAAAATTATTTGTTTGAATAAGTAAGTTAAATTTTTATTTTCAATTATGATAGTATATCAATTCGTGGATGACTATAAACACCCTTTATAAGAAAATTATATAATATGTGTCTTTATATTGAATGACTATATACTCTTACTTTAAATGATCGGAAAAAACTCAATATTAATATTGACCTAAGGTGAGGAAGAGAGAGATAATTCCTTAGAGTGAAAGATATATATCTCAATGGAAATTATTAATTACTTCAAATCTATGTTTGAGATATCCATATATATTTTCCTTAGTATTAGATAATTAAAATTGCATGGATGCAATTTATTTTTAAGGGGGTGGAGAAAATATACCACCTCAAGACCATAGAATATATTTTCATTTACATAACCATTTTATCGATAGATTCATTCATATGAAATACCAATATAAAATGATTTATGAAATATTTTATGAATATTATTAATTAAATTTATAAATAATAAAACCTCTCATAAAAAAATATAAATTTATAAATTTATACAAAATTGAATTTGGTACAATTAATGTTTAAAAGAGTAATTTTTAATAAAATAATTTTTTTATATATTATACATTAATTTATAATTTATATTTATAAAATTAATAAAATTAATTTTGTAAAATTATAATCATTTTTAAATCCATAATATCAAGAATTATCTAGTGGTTATTTTTTTGAGTTTTTTCTAAAATTATTAATTTTTCTCATGAATTGTGAAAAACATTTAGATTTTGCTAATACTGTCACTTTGAGGAAATTAGATTAAAAAATTAAATAAAGTTTTTTAAAATATATATATATTTAATAAATATATATTTTTAAATTAAAATGAACTATTTAAAAATAATATTTTTATTTTATAATACCCATGATTAATGTTTTGGAAACTGATGTACTAATTTACTTTAATAATAATTTAGATTGGATCATGTAAAAAAATAGTTTTTGTCAATATAAATATAAAATAACTGATTTCGTCTTTTATATTGACATTTTTATATTATCTAATATGTTCAATTTCTTTCTTATATGTAAAATTGTTATTACTAATATTAGAGTTAATGAGAATGATAACTGTGAAACGATTATTTCCAAAGTATTGTTTTACTAATGTTGTATGATTTATTTCTATAATAATGATGTGATCTAATTTATTTCATGAATATGATATAACATTTTCAAATATAGAAAAAAATATTATCTCTCATTTTATTAATAAGTAATGGTATATAAGTATAATAACACTTAATGGTGAAAATAATATTTAAAACACTTTTTTTCTATATATTAAATGTTTTTATTTAAAAGTTAATTATAAATTATTATGAAATTGAATTATATTATATGGGTATTATATATTTTTTTATAAAATAAGAATTTGGAAATAGGGGTTACCTTATAGTTTTAACAAAATGAAAATTACTTTGTCAAAAACTAGTTTCAAACGTAAAAATGAAAATGATAAAATGTAAATACCATCTGGTAAAATACTTGAAATAATTAAAAAACATTTTTAAAATTTAATATTAGAGGATTTATTGACCTTATCTCACCCAAAAATTCAGTATTTCTCACTTTTTAGGCAATTTCCCCGTTAATAAAGTCATTACTTCATTAAAAGGGTAATGGGTTTTTTCAAAATAGACATTTTCTTCAATTATAAGAGAATATTACTTCTACCACATTTATCTACCCATTATAAAGACTTAGTTTAAACCTAACTCTACCATTGTATCTCCCCAAATCTCTCCCCACATCCATTAATTCACAGGCTTTCCAAAATACCAAGTTAAATAGCCTTTACATATTACACAAGGGAGAACATCCAAAGGGATAGTTAATGTCCTCAACTGATATCTCTTAATTATTTTCTTCTTCTACCCATTAAAACCTTTAATACCCATGAAGGAATGATAAAATAATTATTAATAATATTCTAAATTTTCTTATACTAATAGAATATTAATTTACTAAGTTCATTCAAAATCATTCAAAAAATAAAGATGTCATCATGTGTACGTGAGGACTACAATCTCTACAAATGATGTGATTAATTTTTGATTTCCACCTTACACATAAGGTTCTAAAAATATATTGTATAGAAAATTATATTTATGACATTATTAGTATTCTATAATTATAACTATTCTATAAGTATCTACTCATCTATGTAAATTAACCCATTTCTCATTAATACATGTGTACTACTACCTCCACAAAAGTGAAATATTTCTTTTTTCATGTTATTTATTTACAGTCTACAAAAATCTAAAAAATTATGGTTAACCACATAAAAAATCTAAATAATATCATTAGGATTTTTTATTGATGACATATAGAAACAAAATCACATTCTATTTCACACTCACTCAATGATTATATCTAGTTCTTTTTTTGGTCAAGTTAACACCCTACTTGGACAATGCATTAAATTTATATTATAGATAAAAATAGGAACCTAACTACTGATTTTATTACAAATAAATGAAAAATTTATTTCTTATGGTTTTTTAAAAGTAATATTAATATTTAACGTATTATTATTATACCACCTTTTATTCTTTATGAATTATGGAATCAATAACTTCAGAGACATCATTATGGAAAATAGTAACTAAAATAAATATAAAATGAAATTATAATTTTATAAATCATTATAAAAAATATCCTACAGTACGTATATTGATTCTTTATTAATAAAATTTTTATCTATAAATAAGAATCATCACCACCATTATAAAACATGTACTAAACAAACAATCGAAGCTAATAACATCCAATAATGAAAGTAAAAAATAAATAACTAATATATTGTAAATAATGTAATATAAATTAATTTTATAAACTTTTATAGGTATTAATAATTATTTGAAATATGTAATTAATATGATTATGTTTTTCATTTAAGTTTTTATAGTGTTATTGGATAGGTGTATAAAAAGTAAGGGTTTTTTGCATCTCTTAATTGTTCATTTAGATGTGATGTGTATTTACCACTTGTTTCTTTTTTGGGTATATACATTGTTCATATATTTCATTTATCATAATATATAAATAAATTTAATGGATTCAAAATACACCAAATTTTGTACTTTTCATTGGTTTTAAATTTTAGATAAAATGATATTTCCTTGGTTTTTGTTAACTCCATCCCCTTATATTTTATTTATAATGTTTTCAGATTGAACTTCATAGTTATATGTTTGATTTCATTCAAAAAAAGATTTTACATTGAATTTTTTTCTCTTTGGGTAAAAAGTTTCTTTTGAATCAAATTTTACTCCTCAAATAATTCTACACCTATATAAGTATGACATTATTCATAATAATTCCCATATTTCCCATGTAATCTATTTCTTTTATATATCATTTTTTTGTATTCCCACAACCTTATCCTCTATATTTCAAATCCCAATTATGTAAAATCTATTTATATCTTCTCATTTCTGTTTTTCTATTCCCAATTGATATATTTTTTATCCCTATTTCAGAAGTGCATTTCAATAATGGTATATTAAAATTTTAAAAAGGTTTTTACTTTCCTGGTCATAAATTTTATCTTCCAGAAAATTTTTCCGTTAATAACCAGTTTAAAATTTTCAAAGTTCCATCATTAAATATCCTTTTTAAATGAAATTGTTTTTAAAAAATTTCACTTCACCTTTTAGTAAATTACATTTTAATGTGACCCATAACATCATCTTTTGTTACTATTATAAATAAAGATTATAAAAATTATTTTATAACTTCTCTCATGATATAATATTTATTATTTAAAATATCACACTTCATTATTTGAAGTGGTTTTCAAAATTATTTTAACACATGTTGAATTTAAAAATAAAATGAAATATTTTAATATTTTTTAAAAGTAAAAGTATTATTTTTTAAACTAATTCTAGATTTAAAATGTGATTTCAAATGGTTCATATATTAAGAAAAAATTATTGACTCTATAATGTCATATTAAATATTTTTTTCAAAATATATTTGTATTATAAAATTTTTATCCTGAAATTCCTTTTTTGGCTTTAAATGATAATATTGTTAATCTAGTAGTATTTTACTCTAAATAAATCATTTTAGGGAGTTTCCAAGCCTTTAAAAAAATGGAGTGATCCTCCAAATTTTAATGTTACTTATCCAAAAACATTAAAAAGTTATTTTTCTATATATTCCAACATCCTAAATACTACATATGTTATATATCGGAGATATTAATGTGCCACTATATTCCTTCATTCTCTAAAAATATTAGAGAATGTTCTTAGAAATGTTTCCATGAAACCCATCTTTTTACGTGGGATACACAATGACCCAACCCATATCAATAATACATACCACTCAAGATGGAAAAACCCAATGTAGAGATAAAAAAACCAAAAAAATATCATGTAGTACAAAAAAGATATAATGAAATAAATTACAATACGGAAGAAGAGTACAAAACCTAGAGTTAAATATCATATAATGACCCCAACCCTAGTGGCCCAGAGCTTTGGAAACTTTATTACATTTCGTACTTGATATAAGTGGTCACATCCCAAAGGACTGAATGATAAATAGAATTTGAAACCATGTTACATACTTGAATTTTATGTAAAATTTAAAAAACATAAAATACAACATAACATTTTCATTCAGAACACTATTATTACATTTAACATAACCCTACATTTCAATCATAATACATATCCTAGAATCACGGGGTAAAGAATAATACTAATGGGGTGGTCTCAGATTCTTAGTAAGGGTATGAGTATAATGGAAGATAATAAGGTTTAAATAATATTTAATGAATAAATAATTATCAAATAATTCTATATAAAAATAACATGATAGAGAAACATATCCATGTATATCACAACTATTCAAATAATAACATAGAAATCAATAAATAATTTCATAATTATATAATTCATAATTTCTGACATTAGAAACTTACCATTGAAGCATCATGCCAAGAAATATTACTTAAGTGGTAATACATCTTCCAAATACCCAATCTAGTTTTTTATCATGATAATTACTAATGAATCAAGGGGATATTTAATTCTAGGCCACACCCATTATTTAATAATTCCAATATATTTATCATATTAATAAAAATGTAACTTAACCAATATACCTTAAAATCAAAAAAATGCCATATTGGAAATTCTAACATAAATAATATCAATATTTTCCCTAGTCAGACTAATCATTAAACATTAATAAAAATATGGTGGACGGTAAAATTAGATTATAAACTCGGTCAATCATAATATTAAAAAAATAATATTAAAAAAGATGAAATTACTTTCAAAATAAAATTATACAATTTTTTAGGAAGGTACCTTTTTAAATTTAAGATAAATCAGTTAAAATAAAAAAAATATAAAATATTAAAGAAAAACTTATTTTAGAAATGAATCTTATTAAATGTAAAATTTATATTAAAATAAATTATTGTTCATGATGGGGGGGAATTTTATTTCACATTGTATAAGTTAAAAACATTCCTCTTACACTTTTGTAAAATATTAAAAGAGTTCCACGTACAAAAAATGATAAAAATATTCATTTTAAACGATATTGTAAATAGTAAAAAATTATTAATTTTTTTAAATAAATCATTAAATAATATTAAAGACATTAATTAAGATATTTTATGGAAAATATGGAAATGAAAGATAATGATTCCCAAATGAGTAAAAAAATAAGGCCGATTTTCCTTAAAAACATTATTCTGGTATCTTGAGAATTTAAAGTGTTAAAAATGAAAGGAAAAATAAGAATTTCTAGAAAAAAACATCGAAGAAGAAAATATATGAGTACAAATATAGAAATATCAAATACTTCCTCTCAATAGATACATAAGCTTAAATAAACTTGAATGATGATTAGATTGGGAAACAAAACCATACATCTGGGTCGACTTTTTTGTATGTGTCCAAAACTATTTTATAATAAATATATATTTATTAATAATATATAATAGAATCAAAATATATATATAATTTCATATAATACTTAGTAATATTTTTCACCAATTTATTTACAATTATTTCTTAAATCCATGTTTCAATTAATAACTTCTTGGTTTTTCATGTCTATTTTTATTTCATAGTTTCAATGATTATAATTTAATAATATTTCAATTATATAAATAAATTTAATCATGTTAAAAATATTATATATATTAATTACATTTTTACTTATTGTAATACCATAAATCAAGATAGAGAAAAAGTAATAACATCATTCCGGGAGATGATAGGTCGTACGTCCGCATCAATAGAGTTTTAATTTTTTTGAAAAATGGAATGAAATAAATGTGAAAAATAATTAAAATGTTCATAATAATTAATATATTGTATATATCATATAAATTTATTAAATCCACCCTTAAAATCTTCTTCATAAGGGTAAATTAAAAAATTAATCACATCGCTTCATTGAGGTGGTAGTCTACACATATGCTCAAGTGACATTATCATTTTTCATTTTATTAAAAATTGGGTCGATAATGGTGGGTTCATAATAATAATAAATTTTAATTATATTTTGGATTTTTAATATTAAATATTATGATAAAAACTATATATGTATATGAGGAAGAAGAAGAAATAGATTTAAAGAGGTAAGGTGAGATGATTACTTCTTCTTTGGGAGACATCCTTTTAATCATTGACTAAAGAACCTAGGGTGGGTCACCTAGTGATATAAAAACATTTATAAATTAGATAAAGGTGTTGATAATATTAAATTTTAAGGTTTTTTATAGCTATGTTTCTCAATGTTGTGAAAATTATAAATGGAAGGGATGTCTTTTTTATGGCCTTTAAATGACACACTTGGAATTATTAAAAAATAAAATATAACCAAGTCATTATCAATCCAAATAATTCCAAATGGAACTAGATTTGAATATAAGGTATTTTAGGGTTTAAATATTACTAAAAATTAAAATTTAGATAGTTTTTAGTGTATTTTAAACCTTATCTTTCGGTTTAACCCCTCATTTTACCTATTTTAAACTTAACAGGTGTAAAAACTATTTAAATCATAAAGGGTTATAATTTTACTTATAAGGTAAAAATTGGATCATAAATGTTAATGGAATATATATTATAACATATATTATCCTCCTTGACCTATTTCAATATTTTTAATATTTTTAATTAATTTAATTGAATATTGTTTTCAAAAAATATCATTATTTTCATTTTTCATGATATTCATTTAGTTTGAATTTAAATACATAAATAATATTAATTAATTAGATTATAATTCTTTTAATTATAAATAATTTGTTTTCTTCATCTAAAAAATTTATGTAATTATATAATACAAATAAATTATATTACTTTAGTATTTTAAAATCATTTATTTTATTTTTATATTAATTGAATAAATAATGTTTTTTTGTTGTGGAGGAATTTAAGTTGATTATTTAATCACTAAAATTTAGAAACACCTTACTATCCTAAAGATAATTTCATTATAATCAAAATAAATATCAATATTTATTCAAAACATTCATTTATCCCAATGAGTTCACATAATATATATTTAAAAGTATAAAGGTGACATTTCTAATCGTTCTTTTCTTTAAATACTATACAGGTCATTTTTTGGATAATTCTCCATTAAATAAATAAATTTTGAGCTAGGTGATAAGGTTATAATTAACATCATATAATAATAATTAAGATGAAAAATGGTGACCCTAATACTTGGTTTTAACCTAGGAAAACCTTATTTATCCTTTAATGAGGTGATAAGTTTTACCCTTGTTACTCTTCGTAATGACCAAAAATAAAAGGGGCCAATTTTAAACAAAAAAATGAAAATCATAAATCTAAATATGGAATCAATTTTTTAAGATTTAATCTCTATAAGTTAAAGAAATAAATTTTCATATATGATTTTAAAATCCACTAAAAATGAATATTTAGAATAAGAATGTTTAAAAAACAAAATCATCCACCAATACGGTATATTTAATTTATTGGGAAAAAAACACATTGCGTGAAAAAAAATGTTTTTCCAATAAAACAACCACTTTTTTCAAATGATTTTTACTTTAATTTATTATCAATTTATAACAGATTAATTTATTATATACATGTGTAACCATAAATTTTATATAACCTAGTTAGTATTATTCAAAATCAACAATCCAAAAAATAAGAGATAACTATCACATTAAATATTAATATTTTAAAAATAGATTGTGGTATGTTTAAACATTGTATTTTATGTATCTAAAGATAATAATTAAATTAAAATTTGTTTATATAAATATATCTTTAAATATTATGTTGTTATATTCTAACCCCCATAAAATGGTTTTCTTCCATAATTATGTAACCCTGATGAAAACAAATAAGGATAAAACCTTTTTATTACTTCATTCAGTTTTATAGTATATTATTAAAAAAATATTCCCTGAGAGATCATTAACAAGTTGAGTAGTCATGTTCTATAGAACATCATATCCTTACTCCAATATTTTTGTGTATTTTTCTTCATAATAAGATCAGGATCTAGTGGAATGATATTTTTGTTTAATACATGTGATGGATTATGTATGCACTTCTTTATGAGAGATACATGGAACACATAATGATCTTCAGAAAGGTTTGGTAGAATTATCAAGTGATAAAATACTATCCCTAATTAATCAAGAATATCATTGTGGACAATATAACTTGTGTTCATATTTGCCCTATTTCTGAATCTTATAACCTCATTCCATTGAGAAATTATCCAAAAAACAATCTGACTACCCCCGAACTTCAGCCATCACTGATGATTATCATTATTAATTTCTTATAAACTATGAGCTTCCTTGATGGTGTTTTGAATGGATCTTATATTCTCTAACATTTACTTATCCAGCTCAGGTCCCAGTATATTTCCTTCTCTATCTTCATCCCATCATGTTTTATTTCTATACTTCTTTACATATATTTATTCATAAGGATCCAACTGAATGATCGAGTAAAGGCTATTTTCAAAAGAAAACACGACTAGAGGAAGGTTTTTATATCAAATACCTTTAAAATTAATCTAAAAATATTTTAGTATATCCACTAGGTTTTAAATGGTTCTATTAGACTAACCATATATCTGAGGATGAAAGGTTATAATAAAAATGAACTCTATATCTAGATCTCACAGTTGACCATTCCTGAACTGTGAGGTAAACATAAAATCCCAATCTGATACAACAGAATACTGCACTCCATAGAACATTACCACTTCATTAATTCATATTATTGAAAGATGGTAATGAGATAAATATTATCTGAATGTAATGAAGTGTGATGACTTCATAATATAATAAACTATCGCCCAAATAGTGTTATGGCCTTTTGATGTTTTAGGGTGTCTGATGACAAAGTCTATGGTGATGTTTTCCCATTTTCATTCTGGTATGGGTAATGTTTATAACATTCCCTTATATTTTAGTCTCTTATCCTTAACATGTTGATATAGCAGGCCCCATTATATACACTCTTTAATATCTCTCTTCATTATGTCCCAATAAATAGGCCCTTTTAGAAGACATACATGGTACCATACATTTTCATTCCATCATAATCAAGGTTATAATTCAGAACACTTTTAATCCTCTTCTTTGGTTCCACATCTCTCTTTTTTTCCTCTTTAATCCTCAAAAAGAGATATTGTCGAACACACATTTGTGAAAGGTAATATTTCTCCCTTTTCATCAATATTTATTGATCTACCCTTTGGAAATCCAATAATATTGGATCTTTTGTGATCTTGATCATAGATAAGACTGAATAATCCTTTTGACTAAGAGCATATACCACCTTGTTCGATTTTCCAGGGTGAAAATGTATTAGTCAATCAGAATATTTTACCAAATCCAATTATATTATTTATAAAATATTCTGATATTTTTAGTAAATATATACTTTAAAAATTTATAATTAGTATATACATTACATATTTCTCCATAAAGTTAATTCCTCTATATATTTCATGAAAATATTACTACTAAAAAATCTAAATCATGTGTTGGGTAAATCTTCTTTTGAATTTTTAATTCAAAATAGAAAAATGTTATCACCATGTCATTCTACAAGAGGACACAACATGTCCCCTTCTTAGATGCATCACTAATTATCACAAACATTTCTCCATATCATTGTAGTGTAAAAATAGGTTCACTAACCAACACACCCTTTTGTTAATTGAAATTGTCTTCACATTCATATATCAATAAGAACATAACCCTATGGGGAGTCTGAATTTTTGTTGGATTATATAGTCATCATAAATCCCTCACAAGGAATCCGTATTATCAATATAACCCAAGAAAAATATTTACTTACTATAGTTGGTCTGCAACATTGATCAATAAATTCTATCTTTGAAGGATCCATTGATATACACTCACTTAGTATCATATAACCAAATAATGAATATTGTTTATACAAAAATTCACACTTGGTAAATTCAACATACAACTTCTCCTTCTTTAAATTCTTCATAATAATTCTTAAATTTAATTCATGTTCTTACATTATCTTTTAATATATAAGAATAACATATATAAATAATTTTACAAAATGATCAAGGTAATCTATAAGGACATTATTTATTAAAATCATGAAGATAGTAGGAGCATTGGTATGTCCCAATACAATCACTATAAATTCATATTAACCATACCACACATCGAAGGTTTCCTTGGGTATATCCTCCTTCTTTATCATTAGCTAACGATATCGAGTTTGAAGATAAATCTTGGAAAAATATAATACTCCCTGTAATTGATTTAATAGATCATCGATATGGGGTATATGATACATGTTCTTAATAGTGATCTTGTTATGTTCCCAATAATCAATGCATATATGGATTGGCCCATATTTCTTCTTATAAATAAGAATGGGTGCCTCCCAAGATGAAGGACTAGGAAATATTGATACTTAATCTAGATTATCATAGAGTTAATTCTAAAATTCATTTAACTCAATCAGTTATTTTCTTTGTGGAGTCTTTGAAACAGGAATCGCACCATGTAAGAGTTATATTGAAAACTCAACTTCACAATTTGGGGTTTCAAGATCATCCTCGAAATTATAGATGGTTTTTGTTTGATTTAAAATATTGAATATATCTTCCATTCCTCAGCAATTGATATGGGTTATATAATGGGAGATCCAATCCATACCCAAAATTATATTAAATTCAACCAGTGGAAGAATAAAAAGATTTTTAGGAAAACAATTTCCAAAATCTTCTTTGATGGGGAGTTATAAACTGGATATGTGATAATCTTACCATTAAGAGTTTTCATTGCCAACTTCATATCTAATAATTGAAGTGATTATGTGATACCCTTATCAAATTATTCAGAAATAAAAGAGTGGGTCGAACCAACATCAAATATAACATTAACAATCCTAGAGTAAATGATAAGTGTACCTTTCACCCCCTCACATGGAACTTTGATGCCAGCTATTATAATTTCATAAGTTTGGCCTCCTCTCCTTTCCATTTTCATGGTATGTTCCCTTCATTTCTGTGGAATTACATTGAATAGTTCACCATCTCCTTATATTTATATTACTGTACTTTAATAGATTATCCCTTACACTATCATTCCTAATCACAGTGGTCTTTTTCCCTATACTTGAGGTAAACCCATTTTTCTTTTAAGCATGCACCATGTTGTCAGCTTCCAAAAGTATCTCATGTTTGAAAATTTCCCTTTTTATTCTTCTACTTATCCGTTTTTTACTAAGTATTACTCTTCTACTCCTTCTTTACTTCCACACCATATGACATATAGAATTATTTATTTGTATTTATAGAACATGATATTATATATTCATATGATAATAATGTTTTATAGACTATTTAACTTGAAAGGATTTCCATAATCCCATCAAAGAAATAGTTATTTTTTCTCTTTGGATTACATATATAGTCTAGAAAATACCTATAAAACCTTGTAAATTTATCTTCATACATAAAACCATTTCCCTCATCCAATGGTCCAAGTTCCAAGAATTGTATCCCCATATTTTTATGTTATTCATGTGGAAATTTGTTTTTTGGAAATTTCTTGTAAAATCATTCCAATACATTATCACTATATCCTCCTCATCCTTAGTGTTTTGAAATAATGACCACTTATTATCTGTATCCCTTCATGGATGATAAAATACCATGAAAACCTTCTCCCTTTCATAAATTACCATGATGAAAATATTTTCTCTAAATAACATATCCATATATCAACTATAAATGGATTTTTATTCCCTTTGAATGATGGAGGTTACTCAGGAATGAAGTGGAAAAAAATTTCCACACCATGTTGTGGGTCATTATAAAACACTATATAAGAAACGTTATTGTTCACAACCTCAGGTAGCTACCCTAATATAGTTATAATCACTTCAGTAATGATTCTAACTCTATCTTCACTATATTTCCAAAGAGGGAAATCCACATATAGATTACATGTGTTGATATGGTTTACATTTCGTCCTCTAGGAACAATTTCAAAATAATGTCATACACTATATTAGATCAAATCATTATGAATTATAATTTATAATTTTGAAACTAGTGCAACACATAATAAAACATCAAATATTTAATCATATCTAATATTATAGTCAAAAACATGGTTTCTTTGGTAATATTTTCAATTAAGAAAAGTATTTTCAAATATAGAATAATCTTTTGTAATGAAAATATGAATTATTCCACAAATACCACCAAGGAGTGTTAAACCATGTGTGTAGTAAGGGAATACTGACTATACACCAGAATGATGGTTGAGATATACTCAAAAAACCCATTTTAGGGTTGTTACCCCAAGATGCATCTATTCCAAAACCACAACCAATTTTAGTATCAAGATAGGGATGGTTTTTTAGGTTATATATATAGTATATACCTTAAAATCCTTATAATGTTATCCTATACTTAGAAGTTTTCTTTAAAATAGTAATAGGGTTATATTCCTAAATCTAAGTTGGCCTAAATCTAGTTCAAATGGATTTTATGAAATATTATTTGATGAAAACTATAACTAAATTGACCATAGAATTCTAAAGACAGCGGTTATATTTTGACATTGAAAATTGATTAAATTGATTGGATCCCAAAAGACCTAATAGTTTAGTATCCTTTAAAAACCATATACATACTTTAATTTCACATTATATTTGAAAACTTGAAATAAAAAACAATATTTTCTTTGAAAACACCAGTATTTACTTTAGAATATCACTTTATATCTATCAAAATAAACTACTTTGTATCATGGGAAATAAAAGATAAAAAGGGGTCATATCAGATTCTCAATAATGGTTTTCATTAAACATAAGATAATAAGGGGTGAATAATATGGAAAGAATAGATGATAATCAAATTATTCCACAAAAAATAATCATATTAGTTGCAACCATATTTAAGGAACTCATAAATATTCAAATAATCACATCTAAATTAATAACTAATATCATATTGATGGAATGCATAATTCCAGACATCTGAAACTTATGATCGATGTCACATTCCATGACAACATACATACATGGGTAAGGCCTTTGAATAAATCCCAATCAAGTTGGTCTCATTAAAGCTATTAATGCATCATGTGGTTATATGATTTCAAACCCCACATGTCCCTTAATAAGTCTGATTCATTCATCATATGAATAAAGAACATAACTCAACAAGCATTCCTTATAATAAAAAAATGTAATTATTGGAAGAAATATAATACAAAATATCCAAAATTTTCCAAATTAAACTCATCATAATCCATCAATGTAAATATAGTGGATACCAAAATTAAAGTGTAAAAATATAATAACATAAGACTCAAAAAATGATACTCACATGGATGAAAAAATTCAAAATATCACTTATAAATTCATGAGTAGAATAACCTTTTCACCTCGAAATCACAAATTTAAATGATAAATATTTATAAAATTTTAAGGAAAAATTTTAAATTAAAAATTAACAAGTAATTTGTTATAGGAATATTCAAATTAATAATTGGTAATAATGTAATGTAATTTATTTCATGTTGTATAACTTAAAAATAATTCCTTTCAAACATTTATAAAAACATTGAAAAGAACCTCATTTAGAAAATGAAAAGAATACTTATTTTAAAACATATTTTAAAAAGTCAAAAAGGGGTGGAAATTTCATTAATAAATCATTAGATTATGTTAATAAAATTATTTTATATATTTTAAGTTGAATATTAACTTAGAAGAAAAATATTCCCATTCGAGTAGATAAACAAGGTTGGTTACCCTGAAAACTTATTTCAGAATCTTGAGTACCTTAATAGTGTAAAATTACTAGAAGAATAATAATTTCATGTAATAATTAGAATAAAATATAATATATTACATTGAACATATAAATATCAATTAATTCAACACAATGAAGACATAAACAAAAAAATCATAAATAATGATGAGATTAAGAAATCAACAGTTACCTCAAGCTTAACATCATTTATATTTGTCTGAACCTCCATTATTGACAATATATAATTATTATAAATCTATTCCAAAACCATAATTATATATATCATTCCATATATGGATTCCTTATAATATTTTATTGACCATTTATTAATAACTCTTTGTTAAATTAACAATTTTAGATGATAACTAATTTGTTTTTCATGTATATTTTGTTTTGGTAGTTTCATAGCTTATGTAACGCCTTACCTGGGTTCCACCCAACTGTTCCCCATCTACTCAGTCACATGACCTCATGAACACCTCTCTGTACACTAGAGGCTACCAACAAGTAGTGAGGGTCAAATGTCGATTGTGGGGAGACTATACTCACGTCATCAAAGTAGATCAATTTCGTAAATAAATAAGAATTACTAATAGATATATCATAGAAAGGAAAATTACTATATCTGAAGATGACCAAAATTGTATAGTATACATGCCATGCTAAATTCCATGTCCTGTGTCAGAATGTAGACCCAAAATTAGAGACATTTTCAACTCCCAAGCGAGTCCTGAACCACATTTGGTTCCCTTAACCATGCTCCATCACAAACCAACCATCTAACACCTGGACTTTTCCATCATAGTTTCCTACAATGAATATTTTTATTCGGTTACCAATTAGTAAATCTGAGTAGGGTGTGAGTAAAAATCAATAGGATACCTCCAACAATATAAAAAACAATCCAATATTAGCATTTTCAGTTGTATAAAGAATTAATTACATGAAATTAAGTAAAACATTTACATTTATTCAATTATCCGATATTTAACCACATAAACAATTGGTATCCCTATGAAACCTCGACCTCAACACTAGTTTCATCCTATGCCACAGTCTGTACCATCCCCAAGGAATATCATATATTTGAATTACATTTTTTCCATTCATTATCTCATTTCACATCATGGACATTTAAAACCATCGTCCAATACCAATTCATAGGCATGGATCATCGTGTCTAACACCTTGTGGGTATTTGGAACTTATGTCTGTGTTCACACTTTAATGTCACATGGGTATTTGGAGCCTCAATCCCTGTCCCACACTCACTATCACATATCGGTATTTTGAGGCTTTGTCCTTTTCCCACACACATTTCACACATATTGGTATTTTGGAGCTTCAGTATATGTCCCACACACATTTAACACACATATCACAATAACACAATTTCATATGTGTCATAATATCACATAAATTAATTCATAAATTAATTTTTAATAATAAAAAACTGAAAAATCACATTAATCCATTAATTAATTGAAAAAATACTTAATCACATCAATTTCATTAATTAATTCTACAATTAATTAATCAAGAAAATATATTCAATTAATCCACCCATTAATTAACCAAATCAATTCCAATAATTAATTCTATAATTAATTAATCAAATCAAACCCATCAATTAATTCAAAAATTATTAGATTATGTACATTCAATTAATTAATTTAACAATTAATTAATCCATTCAATCAATTTACCAATCAAAAAATTTTATTTAATTAATTCAACAATTAATTAATCAATACCCACATTCCCAATATCCCCAATTTCACAATTCCGTAATTAATTAATCGACCAAAATAATTAATTAAATGTTGGGGGCTCAATTTTGAATCAACCAAAAGAAATGCAACAATTAAATAGAGGTAATCAAAATCAATAAATTGGGATTTGAATAATATACCACATACCTAAAAATTTATGAAGAAAGATCACCAAAATATATACCCAAATTGATGGGTGATTGTTGAATCAACAATGATAGAAGAGATCTAGTCCAATACCTGGTATCACGATCAACCCCAAAACCCACAACTATAAAAGGTTCCACCGATTCAAGGGAATAAGGAGGAAGAAAAGGTAACCAACTAAAATATGCCTTATTAGGTATACAAAACCAATCCAAAGTGATAATAAATGAAAAAATAACTACAAATTTGGGAAGAGCAACCCTAGGGCCAGACGAGGAAGGCTTCACAATGGAATGTAAACCAAAATAAACCACATAGAAAAATTTAATCTACTTCTCATTAATTACATGATGTGAAATTCCATAACACATCCTGTTATTATTTTAAATGGTTTATGATGAAAAATTGATCACCTCTGGTGATTTTAGTCTTATTAAACTATTAAATCATGTGTAATATCATTACATAGTGAGTAAATGTTTTATAGATAGTTTTTGAGCACAAATATATTTCATAAATAGATACTGAAACCTTTGAATCCTTCCAAACCAATATCAATCACTTTCTTAACCACAAACAAAGGGAAAAACTAAAAAAGGTTGTACCTAGAAAGATAATAGTATCCTACTATCTCCATGAGTTATAACATATCATTATAGAGTTTTACTACCAAGCATCACTAAGACTTCACTGTCGAAAGAGCAGACCACTAATCCCACAAAGGCACATATCTCAATCATGTTACCACCTAAACAAGCCTATGTTTACACAATACTCAAACTATCATCACATTATTTCCCTAAAACACTTTCTCACTGAGATCCAACATAAGTATCTGATGCTCCTCAAAGGATGCATTGGTCTCAAGATCATCATCATCCACATTGATCACATTAAAAGGGTCGGGGTGATACCACAAAAGTTTTATCCCATGGAAAAACCATAAATAGAATCATATCTATAAAAGATCAAATTGGTATGCCACCAGTATGACTCTCTCCACAATCTCAAATAGTCCAATGAATATGGGTGCTATATTTCTCAACCTCTATATTTTACAGTGAACCAATCTTGGCAACACCTATAGGAATATATGATCACCCTCTATAAACTCTAGGGGTCATAGACATCTATCAACACATGACTTCTATCTATACTAAGTAATATCTATATGCATCTAAATAAGATGAACCTTCTCATACGTATCATGCATGAGACTCGTTCTAAACATATCTTCCCCACGATCCACAATCTAGCATAGAGGAGATCTTCATGGCCTACCATAAAATTCCTCATATGGTTCCATATATATCATCTTCATATATCTATTATTATAGCATAATTTCACTAAATTTGAGTTCTTATCCCAAGGAAAACCAAATTTAAGATGACAGGGTCGAATTATATCCCCAAGAACATGTATAATATGCTTAATCTTCCCATCTTTCTATGGGTGGAATATCGTAATCAGTAAAACCGAAGTATAAAGAGCCTTTTGTAATCCCTACTAGAAGGGTTTAGTAAAATGTTGGTTATATTCTAAAATAGTAGTATGTAATAGCCCTTACAAATAGACTAATTCATAAAACTTCAAATCTCTCAGCTTATCCACTGATAAAGTCTCCCGTATAAGTAAGAAATGTTCTACATATTCCAAACAGTCCACAATCACCTAAATAGCATCATTATTTCAAGGAATACTCAAGATAACCACTAAAAAATCCATAGTAATTTCATTCCACTTTTATTCAGTAATGGGTAATGGCTGTAGAAAACCACCAGGTCACGGATTCTCAAACTTCACCTACTCACAAATGTAGCATCATGTCACAAAAACTGTAATCCCCTTTTTATTACCAACCAACAAAACATTCATCATAGGCCATGATACATTTGGTCACACCTAGATGTATGTCCCACTTTAAGGCATGAAATTCATGTATCAACTCCCCACTCATACTCATAGGCACAATAACTTGATCCTTATCAAAGAAGATCTCATTCTCATATATGGTCCAATCTGAAGAAGAAACCCAAACATTATGGATTCACCTCAAAGATATAAATTTTTTATCCTCGTACTACAAGTCTCTTATTAACCTCAAGATTAAAGAACCCACTAAAACTTATATGAGGGTCATATGTTTCTTGACTCTCATGAACCACAACATACATCTCATCCATCATGTTCATCATCTTCCACTCATCACTAGACTCCTAAACTACATAATGATGAGTTTTCCTTGTTTTAGAATACGCAACACAATTTCCCTTTTGGGGCATGTAGGATAGCTCAAAATCCAATGACTTATATACTCAACCAACCTCTACTGTTGGAGATTCATATCTCTCTCTGAAAATATTTACCTCAAGATCTTGTGATCTATATTCATTGTGAAATTTTCCACCAACCGAAAATGTCTCCAACACTTCCAATACTAAACCTCTACAAAAAAACTCGAGGTTTTGTGTAGGGTAGTTCCATTCATTTGGACTCAACTGACGAGACCCATATGAAACAATTTGATGTCACTACATCAATACTTATCCAAGATCGACCTAAGAAGCGTCTTAAATAACCATATAATCCTCACTTGAATCAGGAAGGATCATGATCAGTTTTGATGTAAAATGTATACTCGGCTCCTGGAATCCATTGTAACATACTTTATTCCATTCAAACCTCATCCCCTTTTTGATCAATCCTAAAAGAAGTAATTCCAATTAGGAAAATTCATATATAATACTCTGATAATATCTTGATAACCCATAGTGCTATGGTTATAAAAAATGTTCTATATTTCTCCCAACATACAACAATATGAAACTTATTTGGGTTCACTAACACATATTCCTATGAGATTATGTTACCCAAGAAGTGTACCTGATCAATCCAAATCGACGCTTAAATAGTATGAAGTATATCTGATGTTATCTTAGTATACTCAAGATGATGTCAATATGTTGGGAATGATCATAATGAGTGTTATATTACACCAATATTTCATCTATGAACAACAACAAAAAAATAATCTCAGTACGATTGAAATATTTTATTCATCAAGGCCATAGACACTGTTGGTGAATTCGTTAACCCAAATGGCATTATGATGAACTCATAAAGTCCATATATAATTTCAAAAGTAGTAATTATTATATAATATGGTTTAACTCTCAATTTATGATACCTCTATCTCATGTCAATCTTCAAGAATACCCAAGATCCCCTCAACTGGTAAAAAATATCATTGATATGTGGAATATGATACTTATTCCTTATAGTAATCCATTTCAATATCTGGACATCAACACATAAGTGAAGATGCCTGTATTAATTATTATAAAAAATAATTAAAGACCCCCAAGGTGATGAACTAAGATAGATAAAACACTTATATTTTAACTCTTCTAGCTGAGTCTTAATTACTTGACGCTCTATCAATGTCATTCTATATGGTTGAATAGAAACTGGATCTTTGCCCGAACTAAGCTCAATTGATAATTACATGTCTCTCCCAAGAGGAATCCCTAGGAAGTATTCAAGAAATACATACTAAAACCTATCCAATATGGGAGGAAATACATCATGCTTCACACCTCAATCATCTAGGAACCGACCAACAACCTAGCTGGTGAGCTCCCTCAGTTACTGATTAACTGGCCATGCATGACCAACCTTGATATACCAATCTCCATGGTAAATGATTTTTGACCCTTAGGAGATGTAAAATTCAGTCTCCTATAGTAAAAATAAATGTGGGATCAATATTCTAATAACCAGCCCATTCCCAAATTTATGCCACAGTCATAAATATCAATAATATAAATATCCCATAGAAAATGATACTCCCAACCCACAAGAGAGGACCCTTTCCAAAAGGAGATGTCTCTCAATTATGCTCCCAAAAGAATATCTATTATCAAAACCCCACTCATGAACACCAATTCTAGGATAAATCCATTCACATGTAGTGTATAAATAATGAAATGAGAGGAAGTGGTATCAAATAAGGCACAAGATAATATAAAAGCTACAAGAATAGTAAATCTCACTTTTGATGGTTCAACCTCGGTATCAACAAGTGTAGGTTTAATGGAATGTAATTTTCATACCCCTATTCCCTGCGATGATGTATTATTCCCCTAATCCACACCACTCTATTTATATGAATCACTTTCCATGATTTACCACATCAATTGCCTCTACAACTACTACAAGTAAAACTCCATCTTCTAGATTTATACGCTGAAAAAGATCACCATCCCACACTCTTCTTATATCTAGCTCCTCCACCACTACCCCAATGTCATGGGTTCCTGTAGAACATTTTCATATTTCCAATCCTTCCAAATGCATGACACTACACTTGTGGTTGGGGAAAATGTTTATGAAATTGGATTGACCAACCGTACTGGTGAAAAAGAACTTGAGTAATATCCTCAGTAATTGATCCTCCCCCTGGAAACTCTTCTAGTTATCCCTCAGAGAAAAAATTTATAGAATGATTCCTATCATTGGAAGATGTATCTCCTAATTGTTTACAAGTAACCATATTTTTTACACTTTAATCCACCTTCAGGTTCCCGTCATCTATGAGAGCCTAATCCACCACCTTAATAATATTATTTAACCGAAAGAGGTTAACTTAGGTCTTATGAAAACATTTCATCTCATCAAAAAAACCTTTTTATAGTTGTCTCATATTCTTCTAGTTCTAGAGAAAAGCATTGGAAGTCTACAAAGTAATCTGTATAGTCCATCATGGACATTCTCCCATGAGTCATTCACATCAACTCAACTTCTTACTCCTATCTCAGCATTTATGGATAAAAGTTTTCTAGGGACTTCTCTAAACATACCTTCCAAGACTATTTCATCTTCCTACCTTGTTTTGGACAAAAAATCACATCAGTGCTTCGATGATCATCACAAAATGGAAGCATCTTAATTGACCCACTTCTCTACATGAGTATCTAAATGGTCATGTATAGTCTGGATGGAATCAATCCAGAAATCTACCGCCCCAGGTCCAACCTCACTAGAAAAATTTGGAGGGGTTGTAACTAAAACTCCCTCATCAGGTTGGACATGCCTTTCACAACCCACCTGTAGTATCCTTCCATAAACAACATGAAGTGAGAAAAGTTATCTTGTAACTTCACTCTCACTTCCTCACTTGGAACTAATGGCGCCTCAGCTTCCACTACTAGTATATTATCTCCTACCATATCCCCTTTTCATACAATCATCATGCGTCACCATAGAGGAAAATCTCTACAATGCTAAAAATGAACATTAGGACACGTAACACAATACTAACCCTTTTAAAGGGAAATCCCAATAATCTATAAAAATTCATTTACCACTTTCCCCACCACACAGTCAGAACTGAGGTGCTATGACTATCTTTAATGATCCTATATATAGTGTATGGTTAATAAAGGATAAATTCATTATAATAATCAATTTTCACATTATATACCCATTTATTTAACTTTTACATCAATTCATAATTTTTAATTTCATATTAGGCACCATTCTCAGTTAAATTTCATAAGGAAAACTTTTAATGTTCAACAACATACCCAAAACCCATTGTTTATGAATTTTAAAGATCATGTGTGTCACAAAATAATCATGGGTTCTTATAATGATGCATTAAAACTCTACTCTCCTGACATATTGGGCCATAAGTCAAATCCAATAAAATATTAGAAAAAATAATTGCACCACACAAAAACGGAATTACCCAAGGTGTAATAAAATCAACTGTAACAAAACATGTCAATAATAGAAATCCAAACATGGTTACTTGGATTTTACCCTAATACATGAGTAGCTACTCCCATGCATAAGCTATTAACCATGACCCAAATCATCCTATTATTCTATCAATATTTCCCAAATATTTAGACTATAATTAGAATATAAACTCATATTATACCACTTTTTAATTTGCTAACCCAGGCTCCACACACATGTGCCCTGAGCTAGTTAGTCACATGACCTCAAATGTGCCTCCCCATAGGCCAGAGGTTTCTGACTAGAAGAAAGGGTCAAATTTTGATAATGGGGAGACTATACCCTCTTTATCAAAGTATCAAGATAGTGGAAATAAATAATAATAACCAAAATATATATAAAATTACTAGGAAAATACTGGTAACACAAGATGACCAAAACTGGAAGTATAATATCAAAACTAAATAGTAGACATGCCTTACTAAACTACGTGTCAAGTGTCCAAATGAAAACTCAAAAGTAAAGACCCTTAAAAATCCCATGTGGTACCCAAACCATGTGTATTTCCCTCGTCCATACTCTTTCCCCAACCATCCATTTAGAATATGGCCATTTCCATTATCTTGTCCCATCAATATGAAGTTATTCATGTACTGATGAGGCAGCCTGGGTATAGTGTGAGTACAACTTATTAATCCACCACCAATTGAATATAAAAAATATTCATTTATAGAAATTTATATAATTGTTTAAATAATATAAAATATCAATAAATTTAACAGTTAACATTCATTCAATTACTCTGTGGTAAACCACATAAACCCTTCAGTTTCCTAGGATACCCGAACCTCAATACCTACTTTGGGCCATGCCAGAGTGTAAACAATCCCCATGGTATATCATATATATGAATTTCATTTTTACTATTATTCAGAACATTTCACATCATGGAAAATTTGAACCATACACTAATTTCAACTCATGGGTATAGAACATCATTTCAAACACCCCATTGGTATATGGAGCCCCAATCCTTGTCCCACAACTCAATGTCACATGGTTATTTGGAGCCTCAATCCCAATCCTATACTCAATATATCATTTAGGTATTTGAATCCTCAGTCCTTCCCCTACAAAAAATTAACACATATGGGTATTTGGATCCTCAGTCACTGTCCCACACATATTTAACACATATATCAGAATATCACAATTTCACCTGTGTCATAATATCTCCTTAATTAATTCATCAATTAATTAATCAAGTTCAAAAATTTCATAATCACATAAATCCACTAGTTAATTCAAAAACTAATTAATCACATCAATCCCATTAATTAATTGAACAATTAATTAATCACAACAATCCCTTAAATTAATCCACCCATTAATTAATTACATTAATATCATTAATTAATTAAAAAATTAATTAATCATGTAAATACCTTTAATTAATTCATAAATTAATCAATTACATCCACTCCATTAATAAATTTATCAATTCATTAATCGATTCAAAGAATTTTTAAATCACAATAATATTCCTTAATTAATTCAATAATTAATTAATCAACACCAAAAATCTTAATATCCTCAATTTCACAATTCCTTAATTAATTAATTTAAAAAATTAATTAATTCAAATTTGTGAACTCAATTACTAATAATACAAAATCAATTCTATAATTACGGACACATAATCAAAATTGAGACTATGGGATTTGAATAATAAACCATCTACCTCAAAACATTATGAAGAATGGTTTCTGATGTAAAACCCCAATAGATATAAGATGGTCAAAACAAAAATGGGTGAAGATATATAAATAAAAACCTACAATTAAGATAAACCCCAAACCCACAAATATCATGGTTTCTACCATTTCATTAGGAGGAAAATAATAGACCAAAGAAAAAGGTCTTAAAAGTTATCTAACACCAATCTGCAAGGATGAGAGATAATGAAATCACCAAAAATCTATTAAGAGTCACCTAGGGTCTGAGGAGGAAGGATGCACAAATGAAAACAATCACATTGAAATGAATATCAGTTTTTTAATTTGTTTCTCATTGAATTACATGGTATGTAATTCCATTACACATTATATAATTTTTTTATGGGTTTATACCGAAAAACCCATCACCTCTGGTGATTTTATCCATCTTAAACTGTTACACGACTTGTAATATCATTACAGAGTGTGTGAATTTTCTACAAATAGTTTTTCATCATAAAAATAATTTTCATAAAAGATCTGGCGACCTCCAAATCCTTCCAACCAAAAATCAATCTCTTTCCAAACCTAGAACAAAGGAGAAAACTCAAAATGGACATACCTGGAAAGAGAATAGAAAATCACACCATGAAATTTGATCATTATTTCATATTATATAGTATTTTATTCATGATATAAACATCATATAAATTTAATATTTATTTTTTAAATTAATCCATAAATTGGATATAGAAAAATTAATTACACTACTCATGGAGAAGATATGTTGTACATATACTTGAACGGTGTATTCATTTTTCAGCCGATGAAACAAATGAATGGTGAATAATAATTCACCTTTCCAAAATAATTATTATATAATATATATCATATATATTTAGTAAATATACACTTGTTAGCATCTATAAAAATTTTAAAGAAAAACAAATCACATCACTTCAAGGTGGTGGTGTTCCACACGTATGCACAAGGGATGCTAACATTTTTAATTTAATGTAAAAATTTGTGTAAAATGATGTATTCATAGAAATAATAAGTTTTAAATATATTGGGAAAACTAAAGTTATTATTTTATTATAAATACAAGATATTTATAGTTGTTATAAGAATAAAAAATTTAAAAGAGATTGGGACAATTTCCTCTTTATCAAGATACCTACTTTAGATACTTTACTAAGGAACAAGAGGTTTATCTTTTAGGAAGAATAGAAACTCCAAAACATATCTATATATTTTACTAAGAAAAATGGGCAGTAATTTTTCAATATAGTATTCTAAAAGTGTTGTAAATATGATAGGTAAGGGTATTTCTTTTTATAAGGTAGGTAAAAGACTCACTAGAAATTACTAGGAATATTAAAATATAACTATATAGTTCTCAAGAAAAATTATTCCAAAATAATGTGGAATCATATAAACTATATAATATTTTTGAAAAATCATCAAAAAAGGTTGGAAATCATTATGAGTTGTTTTAAATATCATCTTTTGGTTTAACCACTTAGTTAACCTATTTTTACATTAATAGCAGTAAATTATTTTCTATTCAAAAAGTATTATAATTTTACTAATATGTTAAAAATTTGATCATAAATAAAAGGGGATGAAATTTTAGATCATATTTTTCCCCCTTATCCCCCTTAAATATTTTTAGTATCTTTAATTAATTTTATGAAAAATGTATTTCATAAAATATAATTATTGTCATTTTTTACACAATTAATTTAATTTGAAATTAAATAAATCATGGAAAATGCATAAATAGAAGATAATACTCTAATTTATAAATAATATTTAATATTATTCTATAAAATTCATGTAATAATATAAATCACTAAGATTATATTCTATTTAATATTTTAAAAATATTAATTTCATTTTTTTATTGATTGAAGAAATAATTTGTCCTTATTGTGTAGTTATTTATGTTGATTATATATTCACATAAACTTAATAAATAACTAATATATTCAAAATAAAATCATTACACTCAAAATAAACATTTATATATTTTCATAAACTTATTTTATCCATATGTGACCACATAAGAGGTATCTAAAAGTAAGGGAGGAAAATTTATTATTTTTCTTTTCATTAAATATTATATAGGTCATATTAAAGGTATATTTTCACTTAAACAACTAAATTTTTAGAGTAAGGTGTTATTGGTAAAATTGACTAAATATAATAATAATTAATATGAAATATGGTTACCTTAACACTTATTTTTATCCTATGTAAACACGATTTATCCATTACCGATGTGATGAATTTTACCATGATAACTATTAATAATTAAAAAAAATAATAGTTTAATATTTACAAAATTTGAACTTCCTCATTATAATTATGGTATCCAATTTTTAGGATTCAATCTCAATAAGTGGTGGAAATAATATTTAAAAGAATTTTGAAAAAGGGTGAAAATAAATTTTATAATAATATTATTTTAATCATAAAAAATGATTTATTCTTATCTCATTCCTAGAAAAACATTAGACAAATGTTAAATAATTTTAATGATTATATATTGTAAAAAATAAGGTAAAATCATTCATAAATAATGATTAACTTAATTTATTATCATAGAAACACATTTAACATATAAAATAGTTGTTTTTGAAAAATATATCCAAAATTTTCAAATGATTCTTTTTTCTTTTATAATTAATTGATAACCAAGGAATTTAAATTATACATATGTGAAGAATTAATTTTTTATAACTTATTTACACCTTATCATAACCACCAATATAATAGTTAGGTGATAACTATCACAATAAATATTAATATTTTCATTATAGATAATGGTTCATTTAAAATCAGTTCTTCATGTATCACTGGCTTTGAATAAATAAAACATTCTTTATATAAATATATATTTAAATACCATTCTTCTGTAAAACACCAATTAACAAGGATAAAACCAAAAATGAAACAGTAAAATACAAAAACCAAGTATCTAAGAGATGTTGATGAACTATGTGTCCCCCTTCCCTTTACCAGAGTACAAAAAAACCAAATTTAAAAAATCCCAATTAAAATTTATGGTGTGAGTACTAATCCCAATAGTATACCACTAAGAATCTATAATATGTCTAACATCATGCAATCATAAATTCAATCTTTTAGATAAAACATATTTTTACAGAAAATTCAAATGAAAAAATTATTGAAATAAAATTTTCATTCTTTATAAGTATCTCAAATTCATATAAACTATAAATATGAATGTCAAATGAACATATAATAAAGGAATAATAAGAATTATTCATGGATAAAACATAACATAATAATGTGAGAAATACAACATGAAACTATACCATCATGCATAAAAGCAAGAACAAGTTGGTTCTAGCCTATGGTGATGCTTTAAAGGGCACGTGGAAGAACACTAATCTATGAATACAATGAATCATTCAAATATTTATTCCATACATAGTTTATGTACATCATAGGAAATATGAAAAGTGAAAGGATAATAGTTTAAATGCATAAGCTGAATTATGTATAGAAAACAAATAACATAAGAATGTGTGAAACAAAACAAGAAACAATACCATCATTTATAAAACTAAGAACAAGTGGGATCTATACTATGGGAATACATTCTAAGACACACAAAAGAACACTTATCCAGGAATATCAATCCTAACGATATCAAGTCCTAACATAGTCTATTTATATCATAATAATTTCCCCTATAGGTGTCACACTCACTAAGGTTTTCCTATGTCCATAACCTGATTCCCGAAAGGTTCCAAATGGTATATTATTTACATAAGCATTTTAAAAACCATGATCTCAATTTTATAAACATTTTCATAAAAAACTTTCACCACAATCAAGATTTAAAATCTATTTTCGAGTCAAAATATTCTTTATGGAATTTTATCAAACCCATAAAGTGAAAAAATATTTATAAAAGAAAAACTCCCTTAAAAATATATTTTTCTTTCCACCTAGGATGAATGATATAAATTTACACAATTCCACAAACCAAACTAAAGTAATTTTAATGAAAATTATTTAATTCATGTGTTATCATAATTATATAGAGACAAAATCCTCACCAATCGATGATAAAATATTCATTTTAAAAACATATATTGTAATATAGAATATTTGGTCCTTACATGATTAAGTTTATATGAATATCATAAACTCCCATATCAAATACTCTATATCTATCAATCACAACTCGATTTGGTCCAATAGAATAAGTGGAAGGGATATTAAAGAGAGATATTGATAGAATATAGGATATCTGATAAAAAATGGTTCTTGCCTTAAAGAGATCCACTAATAATGAATGAAGATTACCTTTGACCAAAGGATGAAACTATTTATAGTTCTGGGTAGGGGTTTGTTCTAGACTGATAGGTAATAATAGTATATTATATATAAAATGTACTCAATGCATCGGGTTAAACATCTCCTTTTAAGTATTTGGATCGATGCACATTGTTTGGCTAAACAGGTTTTCAAATCATGCACAAAATGTTCCTGGCCTCAGTCCCTAGAAAACTGAGATACATGGTTATGTGGGGAAGAGTCACATTTTTTGTAAAACCATATTCATGCCAGGTGATACCTTTCAGAAAACCCCATATTCTCAAACAATTTTCTTAGTGCTTCACATGGTTTCACAAACCATTCTCAAGCCACAACAAACACCACTAGCACCTCATAGTGTATTACCACGTAATTAACACACTATTAGAATTGTATAAGTGCCTAAACTATTCACCTAGTTAGTTTTACCCAAAATTCCATGTTTTCGACTGCTGATATCTATAAACCTCTATATTTACATGAGGTATAAACCAAGATCAAAATAAAAAATAACAATAACCCATAGGTCATCCTAATTCTCCATGCCACAAAAAAAATATTCCCCCAGAATTCAATCAGGATTATCAACTCATAAATATGGAAGGAAACTACTAAAACATCATTGATTCCCAATCCCATGTCTTGTAGAAATCCCATATTCACTTCTATAGTACATTAACATGAGGACTTGTTTAAACATACATTACCTTGTCTTGGAAATCGATAATTCGATCTACTAGTTTAACAATAGTGGTGTTTGGATCAAGATCAATATATTCCCATTCAATCACATTGGAAGGGTATATTTGATACTTCCATGGCTAAGAAACATAAGAAAATTGTGAATCAACATCAACTGATATGTATATTCCAATCACTATGAAACCTTTTCTAGATGTTCAATAATCTCAAAAGGGATAAAAAGCCTCAATGTCAACTTCATGTGCTTCCCTAATCGATGATGTCCCAATTGAGGTGAAACTATGAGAAATACCCAATCAAAAACCTCAAAACCTTGTATTAGATAAAGATTCTATACATATAATTTATGATGACTTTGATTTTTCACCCACCTCTTTTGGATCAATTTAACTTTTTCATCACATTTTTTGTAAGGCTCGACCCAACTAAGGACCACTCCCCTAACTCTGTTTAGAAAAATGGAGGTCTACATAGCTTCCCATAAAATTTCCATAATGGATCCATCTTAATCAAATCCAAATAACTATAATTACATTAAAATTAATCTATATATAGATACTTTCATTAGGAAAACCAAAATAATGTATACATACCCAAAGAATATAATCAAGAATATGAATAGCTCGCTCAGTATTCCAATCCTTTTGAGGATGGTACGTCATGATCAAATTCAGTAGTGAACCACTCACCTCTTACCAACTTTTTCAATACATGGATTTAAATAATGGTTCCCTTTCATACAAAATTGTATAAGGAACATGATGAAGCTTCATAAACTCTTAAGGGTACAAGCTCTCAGGATCTTTCACCTTAATCATCACCTTAATTAGAATAAATTAAGCTGATTTCATAAGTTGATCAATGATCAACCGAAAAATATCCTTCACACTTAGAGTCCATGGAAACCCGATGAAGATGTTTATAGATATATAATCCCACATCATAATTGGAAATGAATTTTATAAACAAGCATGTATCTTGTCCTCTTTCTTAATCTTTTGGTAAGTATGGAATCATGATATCAATTATGCAATTAACCATGTAACATCCAAACTTTTCATAAAGGTTAACACCATTAATTTGTTGTTATAATAGCTTAAAATGGAATTAAATTTTTTGTCTAAAACATTAGAAGAGATTTCGGGGGTGTTTGGAGCTTGTTAAAAGTCAAAGACTTAAAAAAAAGAATACTAGGATGCACAGTTTGTCTATAACCATTCGACCCAAGAAAAAATGGTCATGCGGTCCATCTGTAATCCTTGATATAGAGATTTTTCCTCGTTTTCACATGGTTAGTAAAACCATGTAAAAAACAATGTGATGTTCACTAATTAGTAGTGAATGACACACGATTGGTGCATGTTAGTGTCAAATTGTGTGAAATTAGAAAAATTCCCCTCCTAAATGATTCAAATAAAATCCTTCATTCCTACTTTTTCTATTAACCAGTAGATTTATAATGCTTCCATTTATAATCCAATTCTTCTCCAGGATAGGATTTGATACAACTCCTTCATCTAGAACCCGATTCATCCATTGTCGGATCCTATATAAATCTATAGGTACAATCTATATTTCTATACAATATTTTTCAATTTTCTCATCCCATCGATTGTTCTATTTTGATGAAAGATTGTTGGCCCCATTTTTAGGTCATATAATGGTTTTATCAACTTATTCCAATCTAGATAAAATCTATTGTTGATATTGGACAAGGGACTACCTATGAGACTAAGGTAGGTCATCATGCCCTTTTTCTGGCATTTCATTGCGTTTTTTAAATTCTATTCTTATTCCACATGAAATGATTTTCTTGATTCGACCATAATATTCAAAATTAAATTAAAATGGATGTTTCACCATGCCCTTGGTGACCAGGTCATGCGGTGAATCAACCCATAGGTGGGCTTAATTAATTAGTGTCATCTAATTGGATGTACCGTTTCATAAAGGCCAAATTTACCATTTTTCAAAATTATCTTCATGTCCTTGTGATTTTTCATTGACTAATTAATGTCTAAAGAATTTTTTGGTTTAATTCAAATTTGAACAATGATTTTGACCATATGTACTATGCCATAATGAGATGTAGAATTAACTGAATTGGATAAGTGCCTAATAATTTATACCATAGGACTTTAATGGATGTCCGCAATGACATACATTTACTAATGAGTCAAATGCGATCTAATTATTGCAATTAAATGCAATGGGAATTTCATATTGAGTTAATATAAAGATGAATTTTTATAATGATTCACCTTATTTTCAAGGGAGAAAAAAGGGTTTCTAACTTAAGGACTACTTTGATGGAATCTCATGACTCTATGTTATAATCATTTATATTGGGTAAATATGCTAGGCCGATATTAGTTTTTCATGTGATGGGATCACTATGCATTGTTTGTTTTACCTCAAGATGAGTGACACCAGTACCATAAGGGATACCCCTCGGATGGTCTCAATGGAAGGATTGGTTGTATCATGCTACAAGAGATACTTGTCCCCCTATGTGTGATACTAGATACAGAATCAGAGTTCAGTTCATGTTGTTTTCACACCATTCCGGAGTGACACTAAGGACTTCATAATTGGGTCAACTTGGATAAAAACATTGGAATTAGACTTTTACAGAGACCTTTGAGCAATAATTTGAAATCCTCCCTCAATTTTCACAGACGGCTTCATGGATTTTCATCTTGTTTTATAAAGAACTAATTAATTTTTTTTCAATTCTAAATAAATGTTATCAAATGAGAATTCAACAGTTGGTTTGTAAATATGGGGACATGTCCTCTAAGACCAATCATAATCCTAGGGACAGTCCATCTGATATCATTATAACTTAATCACATTACAATTTCAGGAACTCTCAATTCAGACTCACCTACTTAGGCCGGAGTAGCTAGATTTGGAAGGGTCTCCATTTGAAACTCTGTCCAATTCATTTTTTCTATATTTTTTATTTGATTTAAATTAAATATGTAAAACTTATAGTTTATATTATAAGAAATGGATTAACCAACACCCCATTGTTTCCGACCTACTGATATTGTATCTCACAACCCACTTGGTCACCTTTAGTGCTGAATTAGACTATAAAGTTTTTGGTGTAGACAAAGTGAAGCATCTAGCTTCCAATGCTTGGTTTAAATTTCTATAATAAATATGGAAGTAGAGAAACGAGCCTATGGTGGAGATTCTAGCTCTATATGTTTTAGTAATTTTGGATTATTTTGATATAATGTTCTATATTCTTGTATCCCCTACCCATTTGATAGTAATTTTGGTTTAACACATGACATACCATCATCCTCACTTTATTCTTTTTATTTATTCAACTTCTATACTTAATTTCACTAACTTTAAAGTTACTCATTTGATATATAGTACTATCTATATGTTGGAATTATTTTAATTTTTCTTATATATATAAGGATTCACTCTACTCAGATCAATCAGGGCATAGTCTCCCCATGGACTTACGCAAGCCCCTCACTTCTAGTCGACAACCTCTTGTGTCTGGGGAAGTGTGATTAACATCTTGTGGCCAATCGTTTTGGCCACTATAGAGTGTCACTCAAGTAGGGATGATAAAATGTAGTTTTAGAGACTATTTTTAATTTTTTTTATTAATATTAGGGTGTGGAAAGGAGACTGGGAAATGAGAATTTAGTTAAGATCCAATCTCTGGGAGTAGCTACCCCATATATAGGGGAAACCCAAATTACCTGGGATGGTTAGATGTTGTTATTACTTTCATTGTTACAGTTTCCTAGATTTCACCATGGTGAGACACAGATGCTTTTATTTTTTATTATTTTTAATATATATCTATAAATTTATCCCAATTAGACTATGTACTAATATAATCCGGTATCATGCTTGGAATAATGGAATATAACATTTTGTGAATTATGTTATCCAATATTTAATTCCTTCATGAATTTACTGCATTACTTATTGTTTTTTTTCAATTATTTTTTGTTTAATAGTGTGTTGGTATTCTCAATGATAGAATAATTAGTTTAATATACACATTATTTGGTTTTATTGGTCATTGGAAATGGTAGGTCATTTTATCAAACCAAAACTATGGCATGTTACACCCACTTTATAGTGTAATTATCAGGATAAAGTTTGTTAATGTACTAATTTCAATTAATAAGTTGTATATGCCCTTATTAATTAGAATTTGTGATGCAAAAAACTGGATACTAATTTCAATAAAAAAATTAACTAAGAATAAATTTAAGTAGGTTAAAAGAATATGTTTTTTAAATGGAATGGATACCTTTTACGGGAGAAATTGACCCTATTCTGAATTGGTAGTGGGATGTAGGAAATGTATCCTATGGAATAAGTAGCACCACCTCAAGGGTAATGCATATGTTGATAACTTGTGCTAGAATTATTAGACACAAGCCATCAAGGAGACCATTAATGAATGTTAGTGGATAGATTTTTTTGAGATGTATCTCGAGATAAAAAAATAGAATGAGATCCAATTCTACCAGCTTTAGTACTAATGTTATATCTCCTAGAGTGGGAGTAGATGATAAAATTATTAGATTTAGAGGTCCTTTTATTGAGGGAGAGTATCACAGGAGAGAACCCGCCTCTATGTTGGGTTATTCATGGTAATGAAACTCTACTCTTCTGTGGCTATGTGTGGGTACCTTACGACATATGACATGAGCTATTAAAAGAATCAAATGCCTTTCATTGGGAAATTAATCCTAGTCACACTAAGATGTAACAAGATATACATCATCATAACTGGTGGAAAGGTATGAAAAGGTAGATAGTTGACTTTATAACATAGTGATCCACCTATCAGTAGGTGAAGGTAGAGCCCCAGCAGCCAACTGGACTTATATAGCCATAATAAATTCCTCATTGGAAATAGAATGATTTCACCATGGATTTAATTATTGGCTCGTCACTGTCCCCTCAAGGTAGCGACACAGTATGGGTGATCATCAAGAGACTGATCGAATCCACACACTTCCTACTGATCTAAGGTTTCTTAATTTTTGATAAGTTAGGAAGGTTTTATATCTGGGATATAGTGCATCTTCATAGCACACAATATTCTATTGTATCAGACCAAGAATATTGTTTTAATTCATGATTCTGGAAAGGTTTTTAAAATTCACAATGTTCAAAGTTTATCATAAGTACTTCATATCACCCTCAGAATGACAGGTAGTCCAAGTGGACCATACATGTGTTAGAGGATATTCAAAGAACTTGTATCCTTGATTTTGGAGGTTCCTGGGAGAAGAATATTCCTCTAGTTTACTTTTCTATATTAATATCATTCCAGCAATAATTTATATGTCTCTTTATGAGGATCCATATAGAAAATCATGTCGTTCATCTCTATACCAGCAACATGTTGATGAGGTAGCTCTACTAGTAACTCATCTTGTTCTAGAGACTTCAAGGCAAGCCCATTTGATTAAATAGAATATGGATACAGGTAAGTCTAGGAAGAATCCATATACCAATAAACTATATAGACCTCTTTAGTTCTATGATGGACATCAGGATATTCTATGTGTATCACCCAGGTAGGGTAATAGAGGAATCAAGAGACAGCGTATGTTACAACTTTGATATGATAAGCCTTTTGATATAGTGGAGAGAGTTTAGTTAGTATCCTATCGGTGGTTGTTTCTTCAGAGGCACCATGCCATGCACAACATCTTACCCATATCTCATCATCAATAGTTTCATTCCACCCCATCTAATTTGTTTAACACTAGTGATATTGATCCAAAAGAAGATGTGTCCTTCGAGGAACATCCAAAATGTATTGTTGATTGAAGCATGGTAGTACTATGAGGAAGGATGGTTCCTTTAGTCCTGGTGTTATGGTAGGATAAACACATACAAGATGAGACTAGGGAGAAGGAGGATTATCTATATGCATAGTGATCATATTTATTCCCAGGTTAAATTCTACTAAACTCGAAAGGGAAACTCGAGGATGATTTTTCTTAGGAAGGGGAGGTTATAACATCTCATATTTTCTTAAAGGTACATACCATTAATTTTTTGTTCCAATTCAATTAAATTGACCAAAATTTGATCCCCAAAGGTTCAAGGAAGTTCTGGGGGCATCTGGGGCTTGCTCAAAGACAAAGCCTTGGAAAAAAGAAGCAAACTGAGCTACATTGTTTTTCTACAACTGTGAAACCTAGGTTGCATGGTGGTGAAATTAATATGGAATACATTAAATATATTTCATTAATGGTTTGTATAGGTTTAGTTAGCCCATGTGACAAAACATGAAACTTTCCCCAATTAGTAGTTAATGGTGCACAGTTAGCACATGGTCTAGAAAAACTGTGAAAGCAAACCATGCACAGTGTGAAAATGGGTGAAATTATATAAATGACCCTCTTGAATGATTTAAACCAATGCCTTCTTTCCACCTTTTCCTATTCTTTGAAATATTTCTCCTCCTCCCATTTTTAAACCATTTCTCATTTAAGCTAGGATTTTATACAACTAATTAATTTAGAACTTGATTTTTAAACCATTATATCCTACGTAAATATTTATGTATGATCTATAATCCTATCCAATATTTTTCAAAATATTCATTCCATACATTGCATTGTTTGGTTGAAAGTAAATTTTCCACATTTTCAGGGAATTTTAATGGTTCTGTATACTTTTTTCATTAGAGCTTGATTGAAATTTTGATAATGTAAAAGGGAAGATCAACGAGGATAAGGCGGCCAGTTATTCCATTTTTCTATCATTTAATTTTTTTTACTTGATCTATTACTCTGCATATCAGTATTTTCAAGATTCCCCATAACTTTCCAAATAAAATTAAAATGGATATTTCACCGTGCCCTTGGTGGCCTGAGAAAGCGGTGAATCAACCCCTTATATTAATTACCATGAGTTGTTCCATCCCATGGGATGTGCACATCCTTAGAGGAAAAATTGGATCTTTTTCTAAATTGAATTAATTCCATTATGGGGCGTCATTTCTTAATTAATTCCTTCATCCTTTGTTACTTGAATTTAATGTTAAACGATGAGTTAGACCCTATGTACCATGACTTAGTGAGATGGTAAAGTTAAAAAAATTGACTAAGTGCCTAATTCTTTATACCATATGACTTTAATAGATGTTCCCAATAACATACCATGACTAATGATTCAAATGTTATCTAACTATTTCAATTAAATGAAATGTGAATTCTTACTGGATTTATTATAAATGATTTCTTGTCCAAATGCTCCACCTTCGTGCTGAGGGTGAAAAAAGGGGTTATGACTAATATAACCCATAGATAGACTCTCCTGACTCTATATTACAATCATTAATGTCTAGTAAATATTTCAATAATGATATCATATATTCTTGAGATAGTCTCCCCATGCATTTTTTTGTTTTACCTATAGACGGGTGACACCAGTTCCCTTGGGGTGACCCCATTCATAGTCCTAATGGCATGATAGTTTGTACCATTCCATGTGAAATATTATGGCCCTTATATGTGATAATATGAATGGACACTAAGGTTATTTGATTCTATTTTCACACCATTGTAGATTGACACTCCCAACTTCATACTTAGTTCACCTAGGATGGACTTTGGCATTGGACATTTACTAATACATTCAAGAGATACTTGTAAAGTCTCTCCAGATTTCCATGAACAGGATCAATGAAACACTCATTGTTTTGTAAATAAATTATTAAAATAATTTCAAAGTTATCTAAATGTTTTAAAATTGTAATTTTTCAGTTTGTTTGGAAAACCTAGGGATGTGTCCTCTAATACCAATCATTATCTTGGGATAGTCCATCCTATGGAATTTTACCTTACTCTCTACCATTTTATGATCACTTGGTTTAGACACATTTGCATATGTCAAAGAAGGTAGATTGTATGAGTATCCAATTGGAATCTATTACAATGATTTAATTTATGTATTTTTTCATTTAAGTTAAATATGGAACATGAATAGTTTATATTGAATTAAATAGAAAGTCCTAGACACCGTTGGTTCCAGCCAACTGAGATTGTATCTCATAACCCACTCAGAAACCATTGGTACCCAAGTAGACATTATGGTTTCAAGTGTATAAAATGGAATTGGTCATCTTTCAATGCTTTATTTACTTTTCTAGGATAGAGATAGAAGTAGAGGACAAACCATAGGCTCGAGAAACTAGTCGTAGCAGTTTTTGGCCTTTTTTATTTTGATAGAATGTTGTATATATTTGTACCCCCTACACATTTCTTAGTAATTTTTGATAACACATGACATAATATCATCATTATTACTTCTATTTATATATTAATCTTCCACACTTTATTTCATTATCTAGCATGTTATGCTTGTGGTTTCTGCTACTGTCTAGATATTAAAAATGATTCCAATATTTGTAATATATTTAATGTTTTTCTCTACTATGATCAATGAGGGAATAGTAACCCCACAGAATTACCCAATACCCCCACTGGTAGTAGGTTGCCTCTAGATTCTAGGGAGGCACATTTGAGGTCTTGTTATCCACTGTCTTGGTGCACTTTTGTGTGGCACTTGGGGTGGGATTCTATAGAACATCTACTACCAATTTCAAAATCTCCTACCATGACATATCATGGTAGCACCAAGGTGTACAAACCAACTAGAATGGTTTACACTATCCAATAACTCTTTCATCAATGTTAATGTAATGACTAGCCTATATCGAAAACACAAATCACCAACAACAGACTGAGACTAATAACCCAAGGTCTCCCCACCATTTAAGATTAATATAGGGTAGGTATCGGGGTGTGCAACTAAAGAAGATTGGATGAGTATTTAAAATTTTCACTACCAATTTGATGTATCTTTGTATTATTATTCAATCTAATCCTTGGTAAAGGCATGAAAATCTCTCGAAAAATTTTTTACGAAAAAAATTAAAAATAAGAATTACCTCATTCTAATTGATGGTCTGTCCAATTATACCTTATCATCTATGATCGTTTCTCAATGGATCTGAGGTATAATCCCACTATAAAATCCACACATACATCAAGAGTTTTTGGTATCATGAATCATTAAAATATATTTTATAACATAGAGGTTTGCGAAGGATTCAACAGCCCAATGATCACAATGTTCTCGTTCTCTCGATCAATAAAATTGATCAAAGCATTAATGCCTAGAACAGTCGTTTATCTCTATAGGATATGGGAAGGAGGATAGAGGAACTCTCAAATTTTAGGGGATGAATAATCCCTTATAAAATAGACCCACATTTCTTATAATGATTATGTTGGAATCCATGAAAAGGGTTCCATAACCCCTACATAAATAAATCCCACTAAATATTCAATAAATGACACGTTATGATAAGTTAATTGTATTATAAATTTTATTTATATTTTATAAAGTAATTCTAAACTACAATAAATATACTACTTAATAAATGTGAGACCATAACTTGACTAATAATTTCCATAAATATTAAATGAACCTTTGGTATTAAAATATTATTTTATTGAATAATCTTTTCTCATGTATTCACTCAGTACCTAAAAAATAAATGTAATTAATGGATTCAAATCCATTTATTCAATACTTGAGTAGTAATGAATTTATTTATTCATTGGCTATGGATTATTCTTGTTTATCTCTTTGATCTAGTGGTTGGAAATACTATGTCCTATACATCTATTAATTAGAATAGGGAAGACTTTTAAATATGTTAAGAGTATGACACTCTTGGACCTTATCTCAAAAGTAGTGAATACTTTTCAAAGTCCAAGAGTGGAGACAATCAACCCATCATGGCCTCTAAGGATAATGGAAAATTCATAGAAATGAAAAACTTTCCAATAAACACACACTGTGAAATATAATCTATTTATTGGGAGATATCTCATTAATTCGGATTAAAACATTGTGTCATCTTTCTTTCTTTATTTATTTTTAATTGACCAAATAGGTTAGACTTACCTTCTTCTAAAATTCTCATATATTTAATGAAGGTGAAACCATACTATTAATCTAATCCATAGAAACCACTTCCTTTTATTAGAAAAAAAATTATCTCCTCATTTTTCAATCAATACCACACCACCAATGGTGTACCCAATTCAAGATACCACTGTAAAACATTAATGTCATAGATTTCATATTGCATAAAATTACATGATCAAATAATATATACTAATAACAGTCTCAATTATTTAGACCATGACACATGTTATCAAATACAAACCACCAATGTCACTTTAAATATGTGGTGTTATTTTTGAAAGTAAGTCCTCATGTTCTCATCTACTCGAGGTCACTGAGTGAAAAAATTAATGAGAAGAAGTATCAGTTCTTATGATCCCAAATCACCAAATAGTTTGGCATAATCAATGTAATATTATCATAATGTATGTTAACCATAGGATATAAATTTAATATTACCACCATGGTATCTCTAGGTTCTCATTATAGCCCATAAACTGCAATAATATTTTGATATGCAGGTAATCTAAAGACATTAACACTAATAAAGTGGACAGAGAAACACCGACACTATTATGGTAATGTAGAAACATGAATATATAAAACTATATCCATGTAATGGTATTCAATGTAAATACATGATTTGGGTATAGTTCACTCACTTACAGCACTCCCACATAAAATAGGTCCAAATTCTTACAAGTCTAAACCCACTAACTCTCATATGACAATCACGATTCTGATGATATATTTATTTTGTCTGATTGTTTTCCATGTTATTCTATATGGATAATATGCTAACTAATACTTCACCTATCTGAGTAAAATAAATCAAGGGTTGAAAATTTTGAAGTATATTTTTTTTCCACTAGTGTGACCTTGGATCCTAAGAAAACACTTCTATTATACCATTATCATAGTAAACTTGAATAGATTATACCCTGCTAGAAAAAAACCAATGTTTGAGACAAAGATGCATATCCAAACCACCTCTATAGCTACATAAAATTCCATAAATAAATAAATACTTATAATGATTTAGAAACTATATGATTATTTGAGCTTCTCCATCTCACTACACTGCCATTCAAAAAAATGATATAGCCTAACTACAATTCATATCATCATGATCTTTTTGGGAACTAGAATCAGTGTATCCTTGATCTTCTAATTATGTATCTCCTCCATCAACCAAAAACATATACTTTGTTTGTCTCAAGTACATACAAATTGTTTTTATAGTTTCCCAATAATATTCTCTTGGATTAGTTTGATATCTTTCCACTATTCTCATAGAAAAGCAATCATCAAACACGATACATAGAATAAAATACAAGATAGATCCCACTACAGAAGAAAAATGCATTATAATCATTATTTCAATCTCTTATTGGATTTTTGGGAACAATTTATTTGACATATTCATACCGTGTTACATTTGAAACAACGAAGTCCTAGATTTTTTTTTCTTATTGTATGTTTTGAGTACCTTGTCTATATATGTACATTGACCTATCCCAATAAGCCTCTAATATCAATATTGATAGATCTTGATCCCTAGGATAAGATAGTTAACCTAATTATTCCATGAAGAACCATTAATTTAACCAATTATTAACGAACTATAAAACATAACCATCATTTCCAATAATTAATATGACATAAACATATAAGACGAGGAAAAACATTGAATTCTTACTATCCATTTTATAGAAACATGGATGACTTCTATTCTTGATGAAACTGAATTCTATTATGGCCTCATAAAATGAACATTCCATGATCTTGATGTCTTCTCCAACCAATAAATTTATCTTTGTAGCTTCTATAAATTTTTAGAAAACTTTGTCTTTTTGAACCCTTTAGGTTGAGTTATATAGTCATCTGAAACAAATTACCGATTTAGAAAAGAATTTTTGACATCAATTTCATAAATATCATAATCAGGGATTGTTTCTATTATAACTAATATTCTAATGGATTTTAGTATCTATACTATAGATACAGATGCATAATAGTATATTACTTGATTCTTCATGAAACCTTTAGCTATCAGTCATTCCTTATTGGCAATAAATTTTCCATCCATGTCTATATTTTTCATATATATCCATTTTCACACAATGGGTTTTACATAAGCTAGAGATTCAACCAAATACGAAATTTTATTTTCATACATGGACTATAACTCAGAATGCATGGATCATTTCCATTTAGTAGTTTAATTTCATTATCATACTTTCTTATAGGTTAGAGGTTCATAAATATATAATATTAATGCCTCACTTGACATAGTGACAAGAAAACCATATCTATTAGGTTCTATGACCTCTCAAGTAAACCAATAAAATTCTTGTGTCTCAATAACATCATCTTCTCCAAGTGTATCTTGTGGGGATTATTTCCATACCAACTCTCATGCATCTAGATCATCTAATTCCTCAAATTAATTCTTTCTCTAACTATTTAAATTGGAATTGTTCTCCCTCTATAGAAATATGGCATGAATTTTCATAATCACTTATCTTTGTAGAGGATTATATAGGTAATAACCTTTATTTTAATTTGGAAATCTGATAAGGAATCACTTCATACTTTATATTGCTAATTTTTACAAGGTTCAGTCCTGGTAGAATCCCTAAATCATCATATGCCTATGTTTTACATATAAGGTTTCTTTCTATTTAAAAACTCATATGGTATACCATCAATTTATTTAGTTGGAACTTCATTAATGGTGTATTCTATTGTCTACAAGGCATATCCCCAAAAGAATAATTGAATAGTTTTCTAAATAATTATTGATTTAACCATCTCTTGAAAGGTCATATTCCACTATTCACTAACACCACTCCATTGTGGTGTGTAAGGTGGGGTGATTTGAGAAGCAATCCATCACTACTTTAAGTGATCAAAGAATTCATGGTTGAGTTACTTTCCACCTTGATCTAAGTGGAGTGACTTAATCTAATTACCAATATGGTTTTCTAATTCATGATAATATTCACTAAACATTAAAAAAATTATGACTTATACCACAATATGTAGATATACCCACACCTAATATAGTCATTCATAAAAGTAATGATGTATGAAATCTCACTCACTACCAATTCTAGAAATGAACAACATATATTATTATAAACAAATTCTAGTAATTCATTATCTCTTAATCCTTTCCCAAAGAATGGTTATTTTGTCATTTTCCCTTATAATAAAGCATGACTTACATCCTAGGTTTTTAACTCAATTGAGTCTAAAAACCCTGCTGTATATAATTTTTGTAAATTCTTCTCATTCATAGGATAATGATTGAGGTTTCATAGGAATGTGTTATATAACCCATTCTAACATTTTTTAATTGATTAACACTACTATGTTTTCATGTTTAGTTATATATAATCCATCATTTTGATGTTTCATACCGTAAAATATTTTAACCATATAAAAGAGAAAATAATTATTCCCAAACATGAAATAAAATCCCATGGTTTCCATAATCAACATTGATATTAAATTTTAGTAACTAAAAGAATAGAATATAAATTATTTAATACAAGAAACAAACCACTAGGAAACATCAATTGAAAATCTTTCGCTACCAAGGCTTCCAGTCATGCATCATTTTTATCTTAGAAATGTAACTAAACCTTTTCAATATTGTGGAATCTACTTGTTTATTGTATGTAAACATAAATGTGTGAGCTATATGTGGTGTCCAATACCCAAATTATAGATAAATATAGATTTAATTAAATGGAAAATTTGCCTGAGGTAGAAGCATCCCCTTTCTTCTTTTTCATAGTCTTGTAATTCAACTTCTAGTTGCCTTTATATCCACATGAAAAGCATTACACCCTCTATTTTTTTACCTAACTCTATGTATTTTGATTTTTAGAAGGATTTTGAATTAGTGTCATTATAGTGGGTTTACCATTAAACCCCTTATCCTGGATCTTTCTCCTTTTTATCACCATATGGACTGAATAATTGATATTCTTTATATCCATATCATCTGAGTGAAATAAATTCCATAGGTTTTAGAATGAATATATCACATTATTCATCATGTAATTTATAATAAAATTTTATAATCTTGTTAATAAATAAAAAATAATGGTATTAGTATCTAGTTCAAGGTTTATCATGAACTAGAGGGATTCATGACACTAAATGTACCCTATCATCTTGAGAACATGAGGTCTTATATGATTCCCTTATTTTATATTTAACTTATAAATTTCACTTGATATCACAAAATATATTTTTTTTCAATCTCCTGATATAACACTTTGAGATGATATAACATCATGCATTAATATTCAAAAAAATGAATATTTTCTAGTCGACAAGAAATCAATTAAATAATGATACATTATACATCTAATACATCACCTTCTTTCTTCTTATGTTTACCTTCACCCACCTTTATTACTCCTTAGGGGGATTAGCTAAAACTAAGAAATCAATTGCATAAAGCATCATCTCTTTGTATAGTACTATACATAAGCACCTGTACCACTCCTAGAAGTTATGGAGGTTTATGATATTTTATTTTTCTATAATTAAATAAAATTAAAATTTAATCTTGTTGTGGATTGATATTTTATATAAAAATAAAAAAAATTAGTATTTATTACTTTATCTTAATTTCCATTTAGACATTTCTGAGTATTTAACTAATTAAAAGTTTCCAAAAAAAATTCAAACCCTCGTAGGCTCACGATTAGATTTTTGATACATAGTTTCTTCAGTATTATAGTAGAAAAGTTCCTTAAAACCTATCTTCATAATCTAATATATGGCTACATCGATAATCAAAGACTTTTATATTAGGAAGTAGACTTTCTAACTACATTGACATGTGATTCCATGAACTGTTAAGTGATGTCCCAACTTCTCAGAATCAAAACCATGATTCCCTTAATAATTTGCCTCCAAAATGGTAGAAATATATATGTGGATACTTTATTTTCTACCATAATAATTAATTCAAACTATACCTCTCTTAATAACACCCCATAAGTAGGATACACAATCATTTGAGGCTAAATATCACCTTATATAACTTGTTTCGTTTAAATTTTTGTATGGAAGGAATTATGACATAATATTAATTTGAAGGATCTTAATTTTTTATCGATGAATGTAATCATTTTCTATTAAACATGTTCAGGTTAAGAAATAATTATCACAAATGAAAAATGAATTAATAGAAAACTTTTATCACATCTTTATACATTGTTTTTTTGTTATTTTATATGTTCATTCAAATATGCACAGACATAAAGTAATAAACAGTGAAGAAATTAAATAAACTACTGGAATGATCTTAAGAATTTGGTACTAATTGATCCATTTAAATTCATTCGATCAACCATGATCTTAGGGGGTATAATAGTCGACTCTTGACTCATATTATATTTTGAACCATAGTCTAATTTTTTTCATCTCATCTGGGATACTACATTATCTAGGTGTGATCCCTATCTTATAGAATCTTCATCGAAATACATAAATACTCACACACATGTAAGGGGTCTCAAAATTAGAAACATAAATATAAAATAATACTGACGTACACACATCCATCCAACATTACTATTTTTATTAAATGATACAAAACAGTGCATTACAAAAATGTTACCACTCCTAGGGGTGGGAAAAAAGTAATGTAGCCCAAGGTAATTGCCCTGTTTTAGGTTCATCCCATTAGGTTTAAACTAAGAAACATTATAAAGGCAATAAACTGAGGATCTTTGAGGTGCAAGAGAGGAAAAATAGTCTGCTACTTTATTCCCCTCCCTCCATGTATGTGTGACTCTAAAATTTTTGTTAATAAGAAGCATGAAAATCCTCATGGAGTAAGAGATACACCAAGGAATGGTGACTTGACCTTTTAAGGCATCATGAATAATCATGGAGTCAGTTTCCACTTGATTTAGGATTATGTCCCTCTCGCTGCAAATGTAGAGGCCAGTGAGTACTGTGTTAGCCTCTGCCCAAATAGGAGTGTCACTCCCATAATAAGCAGAGAAATCCAGAACTACACTCCCTCGGGTGTCCCAAAGGACCCCTACTCCTCACATCACACCCATACCACAAGAGCCGTCTCTGTTGAGTTTGAGCTCATCCCTAGGAGGTAACCATTAGATCCATCTCCATGGTATACTAGCATCATTCTGTATAGTTGCACTCCTTGGTCCATAGAGATCAAAAATGGATGTTACCTCCATCCTGATTCCTTCGAGATAGATAAACTCATTCAAGTGGAACCTTTTTCTTGCAAGAACAGACCTTCTTGAGGATGGGATCCCCTCGAACCTGGCATGATTCCTTTCTTTCCGCAGAACCCAGTATCCTGCAATGAAGATGATATGCCTCGGCATTATGTCTATTCCTAAGCTGATGGCCCCTGGACCCAACTATCCTTGAATAGATCAATTATAACACCAAAGTGGTTGTACGCCATGAAATTTCCAAAGAAACTCCACACCTAAAGAGCCCATTCACTGGTGAAGAAAATGTGACTCAGGCTCTTTTCATTTTTATGCACGCAGCATTAGAAAAAGGAAGCCATGATGATACCCAGCCATTTAATATTATCATCTTGAGGGAAGGCTTTATTATGTAGCCTCCAGGAGAGGAATCTATGTTTGACGAGTGCTCTATTACTCCAGGCCAGATCGCTCCATCCATCATGTTTCCCCTGAGAAGAGTTCAATCTCTGGAAATCCTTCGAACTGAATTTCCCCGGGGATCAAGGAGTTTAAAATCACCTGTCTTGCTCAGAGCTCATGCTAATAGAGTCAAAAACCTCTTATTGGTTTGCATCCAACAAATATCTGAAGAAATGAGTGTATGAGATCACCTCCCTAAAAGAGATAAAATGAGTCGGACATCCTGGGTACACTAGCACACATCCCGACCAATTATTATACTAGAAAGAAATAAGTCCCTCCCTGATGATCCATTGGGAGAACGAAAGAATGGTCGGTATGATATTACACACCAAATTCCATAAGGATGACCCATTAGATGAGGCACGTGATACACTGGTATTGTACCACTGTAGCATGTGAATCCCTTAGAGGGTGAGATCCTAAATGATTTCCCATGCATGCTTCGCCCGCATGGAGTGGATAGTGGCTTCAGGACTCCTTACGTTGATCCCTCCTTCGCTACTGGAACGATCCATCCTTAGCCACGACACCCATTTCCTCTTCACATCAATCGTTGTTTCCCATATAAAAGTGTGAGTATTCTATCAATGGACCCGATCACCCCCTTCGGCACACTTACATAGGCCAAGGCATGCACCAGAATCGCTGAAATAATTCTATTGACCAGTGATATCCATCCCCCAAAGGATAAGAAACAATTTTTCCAGTTCAGAATATGATCTTTGATCCTCCCAACCACTTTGTTAAAATCCATGGTTCGCAGTCTACCTAGAGAAACAGGAGTACTGGGGAATTCCATAGGAAAAGAGTCTCATCCCATACCCAGCATACTGCACATCCTAGCCACCCTACTCAAACTATAAGAACATAGTACATAGAAGTTACTCTTATCCATGTTCACAATCTGTCCACACCAGTTCCTGTACTCTGTAAGAATCCTGTTGAATGTGTGAAGATACCTCCCTCCTGTATTCATGAAAATCAATGTGTCATCTGCAAACATAAGTTGAGATACAGCTGGGAGGTCGTACTTCTTCCGATGTTGCACAATGTCCCCAGAGGATATGCCCATGTTGATCAGCTTTCTCAGGGAATATTGCATGAGGATAAAAATACTTGGTGATAATGAATCCCCTTGATAAATACCTCGCATATACTTGAAGAACCCATGAGTTCTCCCCATGAACTAAACAGCCATCCACAGTGAACAAACACACCTGAAAATAATAATGCAGGCCCATTTTGAGAACCCTATTGTAGCCAGTAACCTATTGATAAAATCCCACTTCATCCTATCATAAGGATTATTCGTATCCAACTTAATGACCATGTTAGAGCCATGGTATTTGGTAGTCAGATCTCTCAGAATCTCTTACGCCATTTCCAGAGCGCCTTGGAATGACCTTCCCTTAACAAATCCATGTTGCTCTAAGGATACCCACCGAGGGAGAAGACATGACATCCATCTATTAACAATACTCACTAAGATCTTTTAAGGGACACTGCACATGCTCACGGGCCGGTAGTTCACAAGAGAAGTGGCGTCTTTGATCTTTGGCAGAAGCATCAGAGTAGTCGCTGCCGCAATCTGATGGATGACACCCCCATGGATGAAATCCTGGACAGCAAGAAGAATTTCATGTTTAACAACATCCCAATATCACCTATAGAAGGACCACGAGAAACATTCCAGACGTGCTGCACTATCGGGTTTCAAATTCCACATGGCCTCCGGCACCTCCTCTTCCTTTAGAACCCCTTCGAGCAACCCATTCTCATGATAAGTGACAATCTTCAGAATCCGCTCCCAAAGGATTGCCTACCCTGAGGGATACCCCTGAGACATGTTCTCATTCGTACCAGTAAGGAGGCTTTCAAAGAAAGATAAGTCTATTCCTCAGACCACGTCTTTATCCTCTATAAATGAACCATCCTCCATGTCCAGATTGGGTTTAACTGCATGCCTCCTCTCCCTCATCCATGAATAAAAATAAGAGGTATTCTGATCCCCCTCCTTGATCTGTTTGACTTTTGAGCTTTCCCTTGCATTACATTCCTACAAGAGCACCAATACTGCCAGGGAATTCCTCCTCCTGGATAGCTCCTCAAAGACCACATCATCCCACCTATCCTCTAAACTAGCATCCAGACCCTCAACATCCTATTTGAGCACTTCCAACTCTTAATCATGGGGAGGGATATTCCTAGACCACAATTGGAGTGCATGATTTAGACGCCTCATCTTTGAGTGAATAACAACGCAAGAATGTCCTCGAGAAGGTACCTTCCAGATCATCAAAATGACATGGTGGTAGTCTGGAATGCACGCCCACTGGCTACAAAAATTTAAATGGTCCTACGTGACTCTTCCCTACATAGAGACAATAGTAACAATGAGTGATCAGAGATGCTACAGGTCAAGTGGGAAACCTTCGCACTATGGAACAACGAGATAGCGTTGACGTTTGCAATACATCTATCCAGTCTGCTCTAGCACTGAATCTAACCCCCTTGTTTGTTACACCAGGTGAAAAGGTATCCAGAGGAGCCTAGGTCCATTAGACCCTTACCCACCATGAACTACACAAAGGATATACTAGCCATTCTTAGTAATTCCCCATACCCCTTCTTCTCATTCGGATGCGCTATGATATTAAATCCCCTCCCAGCACCAATGGATGGTCCCCTAGGTCGAAACCATTCAGCTCAGACCATAACAATTCTCACCTTTAGGCATCATAGCTCCCGTATATAAAGGATACAACTATAGAAACTTTGTCGCTTGAAGCCCTCATTGTGATAAGCAGGGCTCCCGCCTAAAAATAGCGATACAATAAAAATAAAAATAAAATATATTTAAGTATATGGTAATTAAATGAACCAAAAAATATTTTAATTCAAATAATTAATATAATTTAGTGCCACAATTAATTTAAATTTAAACCAAAATTAAAATAAATATTTTTTTTTATTTTTTATTATTTTTTAAAATCCCAATTTTTTTTTAATATTTAAAAATTCATCAAGCCCTAGAAATTCAATTAAAAATGGTTATTCATGTCTTCAAGCACGCATGACACTGATTAGATCAAGAAGAACCCACATTGTCACATTCTGGGTAGGAAAAGATATGTTAAGGTTCATTTGGTTTGGTATGAACTCACCCTAACCAATTTCGGGTCAGTTCGGCCCAATTTGGGCTTAGTTTGAACAATATATGTAAAGAAGAAAGGGGAGAAATTTTAATAGGATTCCATTGGGGTTTTTATATGTAGTGATATATCTTAAAGGGAAGGATGTTGAGGCCAAAAATTAGGAAGGGCATCAATGATGGTTCGAACTCAATAATTTGATGATTGCGGTAGTAGTGTGTAGTGGCTGGGGTACTGGTTGAAGGGTGGTCAATGTTGATAGAGGCATCGTGGTGGTCACACATAGCTATGGTGTCTAGTGGAGGTGGTATAAGGTTAACTAAGAATGAAATAATCAGTTGGAGTGGTACTCACGGTGGCTGGAGGACTATTTCGAGTGGCTAGACTAGGGTGACAGATAAACATCCACATTAATCTTCCACATGTATTTTTTAAATAAATTTTTTTTATTAATGAAACCCTCCATACTCATTGTATCTTTTTTATGTTTTTATTTAATTAAAAAGGGACTTCCACCCCCTATTTATAGATTTTGTGATTATTTTTCCTGATGCCCAGGAATTAGACCCTTATTTATTTTGAATTTTGACTAATGTGTGAAAGAAGATCTGGATGGATAACCTAATCCCAACCACCAAAATTCTGACTAGAAAACTAGTGTCAATAAAAAAAATACATGATGGCAAATCTTGGTAATGTAACAGACATAGATATGTTGGTGTCTATGTTTTCTTCAATTTTATACCCATAAAAATAATTTCCCTATCTGAAATAAATATTTTGAGGACTATAACTTGGCATTCCATGTTTAGATATATGTGTTGTATTTTCTATTGAGACTAAAACACACACACCTCTACTTAAATTTAATGCTAAAACAATTACACGATTAATCTATTATGAATTATTGGTACCATAAAACCTAGTATAAGAAGATGGTATAAACATTTAAAATATTCAGCACCAGATCAATATAACATCATCATATCTAGTTATCAGGGCCCTGATAATGGCCAAAGGATCTTGCATAAATTTATTTAAGAAAAAAATCAAAATGTAAAATTAGATCACTTGAATTTATTATTTTTCTGATAGAATATTTTTTATGATGATCATTGCTTAATGTATCAGCGGTATAATCAAACTAGATTGTCTATACACACATCAAAAGTGTATGGGAAAACTAATCATTGAAATTCGGTTGCTAGAATGGAGTTTCAATGATGTCATCAATGTAACGATGGTCAAAATTATCTTTTTCCATCAATCAATGATTGTGATCAATTATCAAAATCTTGGAATAAACTTTTATCTCTTTAATATATGTGAAAGAGTATAGTGGAGCGATCAAATTCGAGTAGACAAATAGTCCCTTGGAAAAGATCCCCCTTTTCTTATATAGTGCAGGCTAAATACGGAGAAAGGGTTCCCTAACCCCCCATATAAATAACTCCAACTAAATAATCCATAAATAAAATGTTATGGGTGATTAACATCATTATAAATGTTATTTATATTCGATCACCTACAAAAAATATACAATTAAAATATTACACGACATAGGAGATTCTTTAACATGAAACATAATTCTAACAAATGTTAATTGAAGCTTGAATATTTCAATGATATGTGCATTCATAATATTTTATCATATCTTCAATTAATACCTTATGAATACATTTAATAAATAAATTAAAATCCAATTACTATATACATAAATAATAAATAATATATTAATTCATTAGTGATCAATTATTCTAAGACATCCCTCATACACCATGGGAGGTCCCACGATATCCCATACTTGTATTCATCAAAATAGGACAAAATTTTAAATATTATACGTGTATAACCCCTAAGGACCATATCTCTATAGTAGTGAATACTATTCATAGACTAAGAGTGGAGTCTAGAAACCCATCAAGGCCCCTAGGATATTAAGAAATTTCAAAGAAAATTCTGCCTTTACTACGAACACACACCATGTAAAATAATCTATTGATCATGTAACATCTTATAAAGAATGATTAACACCCTATGGCATCATCTTTTCTTTCATTATTTTTCTTTCACCTATATTGATATCCTTGCCATCTTCTATCATGACCCTGGATTAAATTAAGGTGCTAAAACCTTGTTCAACTAGGCCAAATATGCCACTTCCTTTTAGAATGAAAGAAATTCAATATTAATAATTCAATCACTGTCACACCACCAATGACACACACAATTAAAGATACCCTGCTATGAAATCAATTCAACAGTTTTCATTTTTTATAAATGTATGTGGTCAATTAGTATAAATTGATAATAATCTGAATTCCATAGACCATTACACATGTTCACCGATAGGAACTACTGATGAAAAATGAAACATGTGTTGGTCATATTGGAAAGTCAGCCCTCATGATCTCAGTGGAGGAGCCTCTAAGAAGATTCTCTCCCACTTCTCTCTCCTCTAGGGTTCCCTCGGTGGTGCCTCGGTGGGAGGAGGTCGACGCATCGTCCTCACCTTCCTCTCCCACTCCCCTCTATCCATCCTTTTTGTTTCCTCACTCGGTGGATTCATCCTGGAGGTGTTGCTCTTATGTAGTAGTTATAGGAATGGATTTGAAAGGTGGTGTCTTAATCGGCCCATGTTGGCGGCTCAGTGGTAAAAGTGCTTCTCTATTTTGACCCTACCCAATTATTACTGGTCTGGCCTGCGTTTTCATCACTGCTCTCCTAGTTAGTTCGTGATGGCAGTTTTACGGAGTCTCTGGGATTTTTGATCAGTCAACTGTTCTCCGGGATCCGTCTCCTATACGGACTTCATCATGGGATATGGTGATGTTTTTTGTTTTCAATTCATTGTGTTCTTGTCTACAGATTCTTGGTTTTGGTTGGGTTTCTAGTGCAGTCGCGGCTTGCTGTTGAGGTCTATGTCCTTCAAATATTCCCTGGATTCAGTATTCCACCGGTCTTCTCCCAGTCGGTATGGAGGGGTCGTTTTTAGGTTGCTTTGGGATTTTATTCTCAAGTGGTCGTTAGAGTTCACAGTGTCTCGCCCTCGTCAGTTTCGGTCCTTTATTCTGACTTTCGACACATCTAGTGTTCATGTGATGAAGACAATGTGTTGTTCCTTTCGATGATGTCCCTATTGCTGCTCGGTCATGTTGAAGATGTTTCGTGTTTTTTTATTGTTGTTTCTGTGTTTATAAAATTTTCTTCTGTGGTGACCTTCATCATCAATGATTCTCAGTGGTTCTTGTTAGTGTTTCATCTTGAAAATACCCGCTTTTTCTCTTCTCTGGATCTAGGAATCCTCCATTATATCTGAGATGGAGCCACACTGAGGTTTTTAAGATCTCTGGGATATGTGTCTAAGTGGGAGGATTCGGGACGTTGATGGTGGTGAAGCATTAATCATCAGTGGAAAGGTTGGGTTTAGATCTGAAAAAGTTGGACTTCTTCATTGGTGATGGTTGACAAATGGGGAAGATGTTTAGTGGGATATTTTTTCGATGTATATTTCTCTTTTGTGATGATGATTGCATCTGGTGTCCTACCTCATCGGTGATGGTAGACAAAGGGTGAAGTCGGTCTCTATGTGAAAGATGGTGATATGTTTGGTGAAGGAAATGGTTTCAGCTTCTGTCAGGGTGCATATCACGAGGTGGTTCATGGTCCGATGTAGTTGTGCATCCTCAGAAGATGGCAACTGAGGCTGATGGTCTGGCAATCTTTCGAATTTCAAAATTTGAAAGGGATATTTTGTTTGGAGGCATTGTAGAGTCATGGAAGGTGTTGATAGTGGAGGATTTTGTTTTCCGTAGACCAGTTTAGGTTGCCACATGTCACAACTTCTATATAGATGTTGAAATTATATTTTTTCATGATATTGTGTTTGTTTCTGTATTTTAAAGGTGGAGGGATATGATGTTTTTAAAGATCTTGATTGTTTAATCTAGTTGGAACTTTGTAAATGTTCACACTCAGCCTTTAAAGTGTTATTAGAAAATAAAAATTTGGATTAGAGGAGCCCTCACGATCTCATCTACTCGAGATCACTACATGAAAACTTCAAGTGAATACGTCTGAATTCTTATGTTCCCTTAAAACTGGATAGTCACACATCATCTATATCCTATCATAATTTTGTACGTGAACCATAGGAAATATAATTAAGATTAATATTATGATATCTCTTGGTTCTCAATATATCCTAAGAACTACTATAACCTTTTCATATTAAATGCAATATTATGTGGTTACAATAAATATAGTGTATGTAGAAGTACAAGCACTATTAGGTAATTTAAAAACATTTACATATAAAACTATATACATGTAATGGTAATAAAATTACATACACTAGTTGGGTCTAGATATCTTACATACAACATATAGAGTTTTGGGAATTGGGTTCGGTTACCTACTTGATCTAAAACTGATCATCAAATGATATATCAATCTTAACCAAATTTAACAATACATGCCCTCCATCCTCATCTAGTCTCAATATCATCTTAGAAAACATACTCATCAGTGACCACTCCTCCAAAAATTCATTCAAGTCTGGAGTCGGAAGCTTTCTGTTCAACATGTTGGCCATCACATTTCCCTTTATATGATAGTTAGAAAAATAAAAATCAAAAGTATGAAGATCCATAACCCATTATCTCAATGAAAAGTTTATATCCCTTAGATAAGAAATATACTTCAGGGTTTTAGGATCAGAATATACTATAAATGGTTCCACAATGAGATAGTGGTGCTATGTTTTTAGATCATGCATACTACATTATGGTTCATCATCATTGGTGGGGAAGTTCCTCTCATGATGGTGTAATTGGTGAGAGTCAGCTACCACCACACGTTTTCCCTACATGCAGAAACTCCCCAACCCCATACCTAAGGCATTTAATAAAACAACATATCCTAAACCTAGTTATAAATGAATTATAACTAGAGGTAATTTCAACCTCATCTAAAGTTAATCAAAAGTTATTTAACATTTATCATTCCTCCAAAAATTGACACCCTTATGGGTTAATTTTGTCATGGGTGATACAATATTGGTGAAATTATAAATAAACCACCTATAATAACTGATTATGCCAAAATTATTTTAAATTTAAAACACATTTTTAGGTTTCTCCAATGGTATTACCACCCAAATCTTGTTAATATCAACTGAGATACCCCTAACATATATTACTTGTCCCCAAAACATCGCTTATCAGTTCAATAATTACAATTTATAATTCTTACTGTACAAGTGATGTTCATTATGGATTTTAAAAATGATAATCATATTTTCTAGGTAATCCTCTTATGACTAAGAGTACCCCATGATATCATCCAGGAAAATAAAAATGGATGTGTCTAAGAACCCATGAAATATTTGGTTTATTAACCCCATAAATTCCATATGATAATTTTTGAGATTATATGGAATAACTAGGAACTTGAAATTTCCAAACCATCTCATGAACATTTTCATAAGTATATCCTTTTCTTGGACTCACTTCTGATGGTACCAAGATTTCAGTTCAATATTAGAAAACCATGGGGATCCTCTGAGTTGATCAAAGTGATAATAAATACATTTAAAGGCGTATTTGTTCTAATTAGTTACCTTATCAATATTTCAATAATAACCACAAAGTATGAGTCTTCCATCTTCCTTCTTGGAAAGGAGAATAAGTGAATCCCATGGTGGCATGATATGTTGAAAAAATCCAATGGCCACACTTTCTACAATATTCACTTTACAATACTTTTATTTTTTGGGTTCTATATGATAGAATGAAATTGAAATGAGAATTTTACCTTAAACTAGGTTAATAGTGAACATTATATCTCCCATTGTTGGTAACCTAGAAAAATAATCAAGAAATACCATGGTGGATAAACTCACCACTGTAGGAAGTGGACTTCTTAGATGAGAGTGAACATTATCAAGAAACATATTTGACAACTATAATGAGATCATTCTACGATATAGAACTAGAATCCCCGCTCTCCCAAATCTAGATTCTCACTTACCCTAAAAGATAGGATGGATCATATCATATGAATGAATATGAAATTGATGATGGTAGTAGAAAACATGGGACTTAACCCTGATCATAAAATCCATACTGATTATAATGACAAATTGATCAAGATCGTTAAATAGGAAGTCTCACACAAAATAAATGTACTCATTTTTTACATGACACTCATTAAACTTGAAACCTTGTTCATTCAACTTTTTTAAATGAATGGAAAGATACAACATAAATGAGATAAACTCAATATGAATTCCCAAACCGTTCATCAACATTGATGATATAAATTCATGTTATGTATCCATTAAAATCAATGCCAGCCCCATAGAGGTTAAGATGAAAATTATACATCTAACACTATCTGGCCATGCTTTAGATTACTTAGGTGTATACATTTACATTAATATGTACAATATCAGTTCTCCTCTAATATTTCTTCACTACCTAGGTATCCCTTAGGAAGGAGGATGAGATCCACAACCCCATGATACATCAGAAAAAAACCATGAGACTTTTCTAAGAGTGTATTGATCCCAACTACCTTGGGACATTACTCCACTGAAATTATTAAGGTGCCAAGATTGTCAACAACGAAGAAAATCCGTAGTTTATTTCATAATTTTATGTTTCGTATGACCAGACCTCTTACACTGATATAAAATTTCCTGATTCTATATCGAAGATTCACTAGAGACAAGCCCTAAAGTAAACTATGAAACCTTTTTCTTCATTTTTTGGATGTAATAGACACCATGTCCATCCCCTTCAGTAAGAGAAGCTCCAACTAAGACCATTTTTATATCTATGTATTTCATAGCCAAAAACATTTTATCATCTACCTTAGAAACATTGAGTAGGGAATAAGATAATCAGTATAGATTGAATATCCTCCCTTAAAACCTTACCAAACCTAAATTTTTTGATATATTTATTAATAAAGAGGTCTGGTGATAAGTGGGCCCAATCAATGAAACTATTGGAACATTCTAAAACTAAAATATCCCCTTTCATTATGGTATGAAATTTTCCAATCTATTCTACTTTAAATTTTTTATGATAAAATAGATGGTTTAAGATCTTCTTGGAAGAAGTCCAAGTGCGACCCTCATTTTACATACCTTGTAGAAAAAATCCATCAATTTTCTTTTCTAATCCTTCAATCATGAAAGTGGGAAACCCCACCTTAGAGTCCCCTGTAGTTTACAAAAAGTGGAAGATCCATTCAATCTTTTTTATCCACTCTTTTGATTCCAATATTCCATTATCTCTATGGAAGGTAGGTGGATTATTCTTGATGAATTCCTTATCATGATCAAATATTTTTCCCTGGCTTCCAACACTCGCCTGACCTAGTGTTTGAATAGTGTATATAACATCTTCCACTAAGGAAGGGTTTACTAGTGGATTAACTTTTATAACTTGTCACCCATGTTTCTCCCCAAGGTTTGGAAGATCTCTTCTAGGTGGTATTATCTACTAAACACCAAAGAAAATACCTAATTTTCTTGAAACCAAATTCTGAATTAAAAATATAAACAACATGTATAACATGACCCATCCTCGAGGCCCGTGTCGTGACTACCCCAAGCCCGCCTTCCATAGGCCAGGGGCTGGCGACTAGAACTAAAGGCATAAATCCCAATAAAATGGGAAGGAATTTCCTTTATAAAAGTAAACAACACAAAAATTACATGTGGAAGCAAACAGTAAGTACAAAAGAAAGTACTGAAAAGTAAATGGCCCAGAATACAAACACAACTGAGAAGTACAGCTACAACTGAACGAAAGTACAATAGAAAAGACAAGCAGATGTAAGAATAGAAGTAGCTCCTGGGTCATCCACCTTGAATCCTACCTGAAGGGTAGGTATAGATAGCGCAGCTCCTGTATCGTCCACCACGGATCCTACCTGAAGGGTAGGTAAAGATAGTCTCCTCAACGCCCTCGCCGGTCAACCTCCTCTTAGTACCGTGTCGTCATGAAGCCCACATCCAGATACTGACTCGTCATGAGGTCCACCTCCGGATACTGACTCGCTGTGAGGTCCACCTCCGGGTACCGTCCAGTCCTCGAATAGTCGGCCTCCGTCTACAATGTCTGTCATTTTCATCCAACATAACTAGGTGCGGCCATAGCCCGTGCAGGGGTGAGTATAACGATACTCAATAGGGACCCTGAGACCCTCAATATCTCACTAAATCCAACAAAAATAACCACAAAGAAGGATCTAAAGATATAACCCTTACTTAGGTATAATCCCATAATTATACCTAAGTTATCAAGTAACCCATCTCAATCATGAGGGAAAACACAAAGGTCATTGACTCAGCTCAAACCTGGATTTCCATTATCGAAACCGCAACTGCTGAAGAGATCCTCCTCTATTGAGTACACTGATCATGTCACGACTCTGAGACGCAGCTCACTAACCTTATACGGCTGAGGTACTCCTCCTGTCGAGTACTACGGGTCATCCACCCAAACACAGTAGTGCTCCCCGCCGGGGTCTGCCACTAAATCACAGTAGTGCACCCCCTCCCCTAATAGCTTGCAGAGGTAATCCTTCAGTCGAGTACCGTGGGTCTTCCACCCAAGCTCTCCCCACCATGGGTCCACCACCCAAACACAGTAGTTCTCTCCACTTTAGTATACAAGTCAATCCGACATGAATCAGACAAGCAGTCATCAGGCCTCAGCCAGCTACACGGTCTCCGTACTCCATACGCTCGTCTCCGGGAGGGTCCACCCCACGAGCTACTGGTTGATACTCCCAGTATCACGAAGTACCATGAAGAAGTATCTCAAAGGACCACCTCGTCATAGGGGTCTCAACGCAACAGACGGCGCGTCAATCAGACGCCAGGTCTGTGAGTTATTAGCCTTTTAGTCCCGGGGGCCCGGTTGGTTTCGTGTACGAACCATCCCGTCCGTATCTCAACTGTACCCCGAACTCACATAGGGTATACTCAAAGGGACCGTTTCTCAACGTGATCACCAACGCCGCTGACGGTTCGCCAAATGACATTCAATCTGAAGGTTATTGGCTTTTCCGTTCCAGGGGCCCGGTTGGATTTCTGGTACAATCCAACCTGGCCATATTTCAACTGAGTCCAAACCTCAAGTGAAGTATTCCAAAAGAACCGTCTCATCAAGATAAATAGAACAAAGTCGCTGGCACTCCAATCAGGCGTCCGAAACTCAAGTTATAAATGTTTCCACTCCGAGGGCATGGTTGGTTTTGGGTTCGAACCAACCCAGTCGTACCCATACTTTGCCAAAACATCTAGTGTAATATCCCAAAACGACCGTCTCGATCTAAGGATCTCAACTCAACTGACGGTGCGTCGATCAAAGGTCTGTAGCCCAAGATATGGGTGTTTAATAGAAGGAGGTATGAAAATAGGGGGTTTGGGCCCGGTCCAACTCGGCCCAATACCCCTTGGGTTGGCCCGAACCAGGTCAACATGACCCGGTTCTTGGTCCGGCCCAATTGGGCGCGGCCCAGTCTGGCTGGCGCGGCCCAGCCCTGCGCTGGCGGCCCGACCCGGCCGGTTGAGGCTCGGCCAGCGTGGTCGAGCGGACGCGGGGGGGGGGGGGGGGGGGCGTTGTTCCCCCTGGTTGACAGAGAACCGGTGCTATGAGTTCATCGGTGCCCTCAGATTTCAATTTCGAGCACCGGTTCCAAAGATAGAAAAACTCACTCATTCGTTCACCGAACGTACATGAGCCAAACTTCAGAAATTGATTCTGGGCACACCGGGCCTTAGAATCAGGTGCCATCAGAAACTACGGACTCATAAAATTCCAATGAAATTAAGAAAAAAATTCATTGAAATTTCTAGGTCATTACATTACTCCCACCTCAGGGATTTACATCCCCGTAAAGCTTCAACACACACTAAATAAAATAAAGTGGTAGTGAGCACGCATCTGAACCTTCCACTCCCATGTGCTCCCCTGGAAGTTCTCGTGCTACCAGTGAAAGCACATCTGAGGAATCGACTGTCCACATAGAACCTTCTCCTATCGATCCTTGATCTCCACTTGAACCTCCATGAATGTTGCCCCATCATTGATTTCTAGCTCCATGTGGTTGATGTTTTTTGAAGGGTCATGCACGTATCTCCACAGTTGAGATATGTGGAAGACGTCGTGAACCCGGTGCAACTGTGGTGGATAGGTCCAGTGGTAAACCACCTCGCCTACCCTGTAGAGGACATAAAAGGGTCCAATAACCTCGGAGATAACTTTCCGTTTCGGCCACATCTCGGTAGACCTCGTTGAGGTGAGACCCGTATAAAGATGTGGTGTCCATACTCTAACTTTATAGGCCTCTATTCCCTGTTTGGGAATGAAAAATCAAAACTCCTGCTTCCTTGAGTGTAAGGTTGGCCGACTCCAGTGTGAACGGACGCACCCTCCTATTCATGGGTTTATCCTGTGATGCCTGGGTTTTCCTTTTTTTTCTGATCAAGGAAAACCCCTTCCCAACATATTAGATAAACCGCAACCCTTTTTCCTAATACCGACAATCTGTGTACGAACTGTGGTTGCCCAGACCGTACTCAAACTAACGTCGTAAGCCGTCGACGCTACCACCAAGAGGTTCCAACCGAAAATCTCACCTCAAGGGTCATATCTCACTATCGGCATAATTGTGATTATCGAGTCTCCTCCCAAAGGTATATCCAAACGTGAGGGTTAAGTCAATGGAATAACTGGAATCTCTAGGTCTGGGACAAGATTTTTGGAAGTAAGGAATGATTTGTATCAACGTTTCTTGTAATGACAGCTAGAGGTGGACACAGACTGTCCCTCGAATCATTCTTTGAGCCATTGGGTCACACTCCTTGACCGCATGCAGCTACTCTTTCTCCCTACTCTCTAGCTCCCTGATCTTGAAGGGAAAAAAGGCGGGTGGTTGTAACATATGAAATGTACACCACCTCATGCTTCTCTCCTAGCTCTGCATCCACGTTTGATGCTCTGCAGACTCATCTGTCCTTAACACTTCTTCGTCTTGAAACATTTTACACGCCTGAGTCACTGAGACTGGCGCTAGTTTCCTGTTTCTTACTTCACTGTGTAGCCTTCATCCGCTCCTAGATGATCTTTACCTTCTCCATCGTAGCTCGTACTATCTCTGGTCGGTAGGAAGTTTTCCTAATGGTATGTCGGTAAATGACCACCCTTCTTCGCCTACGATCTGTAAGAGCTGCTAAGATTTCTCCGTTGTCGAATGGAGAAACTTGGTCTCATACCCTGGATGAACCATGCTCATTGCCTAATATAGTCAATCCTGTCATGAATGATGCATTCATGCCATGGATGATGTCGTAAGGCCGCAACGTTACTACTAAGAGATACAACCGTCACTCTCGCCTCTAAGGGTCGAGTCACACTGTCGGCATTAGTGTGAGGTCACTGGGTCTCTTCTAATAGAAATCTCGAAAGTGAGGGTCAAGTCCATAGTTTTAGCCGGGACCCATCAGTATCATCCAAACAAAAGGACCGGAAAATAAACATCACAAAGAGAAGTGTCTTTTATTAATAAAGCTCTGAGTACACAGACACAAATACAACAACAACATGAAACTAGAAGTACCAAGAACAAAAAGTATCCACTAGTTCCACTCCTATCCACCTGCTTCCAGAGCTCTACTGCCTTGTACACCACTCGGTTGTTGCTCAATCATACATCAAAACTTTTATCTCGGTGGATCCTCCAATGGCTATGGATCAACTGTCTGGGGAGTCAGACAGTCACGTGCCATGTGACCCTTCCTGCCGCATGAGAAACATTGTCCGTTTCTGGCACGCCTGGCTCTGACTCGACCCTGGGTGCCCCGCACTACCAATCCTATAACCTGAGGTCTCCCACCTACTGGTCTAGCCCTCTTGGAGCCATTCATCATCTGTTTACTACCCACAGATGATTCGGCTGCTGATGGAAAATCTCGCGGAAAAGGCAGCAGCTCCCGAGCATGCTCGTTGTGTAGAGTCACTGGTATAAACTCCACCCTGAAGAAGGTCTCAAAGTCTTCCCAGGTGAAGCTCATCTCATCGCAAAATTGGAACATACGGATCCACCACCTCTCAGATGCTCCCTGGAAGAGGCTAACCGCTAGGTACACCATCAAGTCTATGGGTGTCCTAGCTGACTTGAAAGCTCATGCTAGAAACTCCAGCCAGTGTCCAGCCGTTTGAAAATCTGACTCGCCTTAAAACCTCGGATGCCTCTGACACTGGAACTTTTGCATCGTGCTCAAGCGGCGTGCACTCTCTACTGGTGTCTCAACTGGTGGATGGCCATGTACTAAGGACTCGCTGCTCGGTGGGCTATCATCACACTCCCCACTTGGTACCCACACTGTCTGACCCGGTGAAGTCATCCTGAAAGAAACAGTCGTGACATGGTCAAACGATTACGCCTGGTGAGCTGACCTGGTTTGAGCTAATTTTAAAGAAACTTTTTAAAACACACACGCAATCAGTGTTTTCATTAACTGAGTCGGAAATAAGTAGTCAGGGTCCTGGTGTATGGATACGTCGGCCGCCCGCACCTACACTGGACTCCCTGAACTGAATACCACACTTAGTACCTTTAACACTATTGCTTCACAGAATAGAAATATCATAGTTATGAGATATGTGGTAGAACCAACTCCTCTGATACCAATTTGTCATAACCCGTCATTAGGGCCCGTGTTGTGACTACCCCAATACCGCCTTCCATTGGCCAGGGTCTGGAGACTACCACCAAAGTCGTAAATCCCAATATAAAGGGAAGGCATTGCCTTTATAAAAGTAAAAAACACAACATAGTACAAGTGGAAGAAAACACTAAGTACATAAAAAAGTGTTGAAAAGTAAATGGGAAAAAAATACAAACCCAACTGAAAAGTATAGCTACAACTGAACGAAAGTACAACAAAAAAGACAAGCAGCTGGAATAATTGAAGTATCTCCTGGGCCGTCTACCTCGAATCCTACCGGAAGGGTAGGTACAGATAGCGTAGCTCCTGGATTGTCCACCACGGATCCTACCTGAACTGTAGGTACAGATAGACTCCTCAACGCCCTCGCCTGTCAACCTCCTCTGAATACCGTCTCATCGTGAAGTCCACCTCCAGATACTGACTCATCATGAGGTCCACCTCCGGATACTGACTCGTTGTGAGGTTGACCTCCGTGTACCATCCAGTAATCAAACACTTGGCCTCCGTCTACTTTGTTCTTCATCTGCATCCAACACAACGAGGTGAGGGCATAGCCCATGTAGGGGTGAGTATAACGATACTCAGTAGGGACCCTGAGACCCTCAAGGTCTCACTAAATCAAAAAAAGATAACCACAATGCAGGATCTAAACAGATAACCCTTACCTAGGTATAAGCCCATACTTATACCCAAGTTATGAAGTAACCCATCTCAATCATGAGGAAAAATACATAGTTCATTGACTCATCTCAAACTAAGATTTTCATTATCAAAACCACAACTGCTGAAGATCTCCTCCTCTGTCGAGTACAATGATCCTGTAATGACTCTGAGGCACTGCTGACTAACCTTAGACTGCTGAGGTACTTCTCCTGTCGAGTACCGCGGGTCAGCCACCAAAACACAGTAGTGCTCCCTACCGGTGTCTTCCACCCAAACACAGTAGTGCACCCCCCCCCCTAATAGCCTGTAGAGGTACTCCTTCTGTCGAGTACCGCGGGTCTGCCACCCAAACACAGTAGTACTCCCTGCCGTGGGTCTGCCACCCAAATATAGTAGTGCTACCCACTGGACTATACAAGTCACTCTGACTCGAATAAGACAAGCAGTCATCAGGTCTCATCCAGCTACACGGTCTATGTACTCCATACACTCAACTCCAGGAGGGTCCACTCAAGGAGCTACTGGTCGATACTCCAAGTATCACGAAGTCCCATGAAGAAGTATCTCAAAGGACCACCTCGTCATAGGGGTCTCAACGTAACAGACAGCGCATCAATCGGACGCTCAGTCTGTGAGTTATTAGACTTTTAGTCCCGGGGGCCCTGTTGGATTCGTGTACGAACCAACCCGGCCGTATCTCAACTTTACCCGGAACTCACATAGGCTATACTCAAAGGTACTGTTTCTCAACGTGATCACCAAAGCCACTGACGGTTCTCCAAACGGTCATTCGAACTGAAAGTTGTTCGCTTTTCTGTTCCAGGGGCCCAGTTGGATTTCGGGTGCAATCCAACCCGGCTATATTCCAACTGAGTCCAAACCTTGGGTGAGGTATATAAAAAGAACTCTCTCACCATGAGGAATTCAACAAATTCAACGGCACATCAATCGGACGTCCGGAACTCAAGTTATAACTGTTTCCGCTCCGAGGGCCTGGTAGGTTTTGGGTTCAAACCAACCAGGCCGTACACATACTTCACCAAACCATCGAGTGTAATATACTGAAACAACCAGCTTGATCCAAGTATCCCAATGCAATTGACGGTCCGTCGATCAGAGGTCTGTAGCCCAAGATATCAGCATTTAACTGAAGGATGTCCGAAAATAGGGGGTTTAGGCCCTGTCCGACCCGGCCCAATACCCCCGAGGCGGCCCGAACCGGTTCGACCCGACCCAGGTTCGGGTCCGGCCTAGTTGGGCATGGCCAGGCCCGGCTGGCGCGGCCCAGCTCAGCGATGGCGGCACGGTCCGGCCGGTTGAGGCTCGGCCAGCGTGGCCAAGCGGACGTGGATTGGGGGGGCGCTATTCCCCCTAGTTGACAGAGAACAGGCGCTGCAAGTTCATCAGTGCTCTCAGATTTCAATTCTGATCACCGGTTCAAAAGGTAGAAAAACCTGCCCGTTCTTTCACTGAACATACCCGAGGAAAACTTCAGAAATTGATTCCGGGCACACCGGGCCTCGGAATCAGGTGCCGTCAGAAACTACGGACTCGTAAAATTCCAATGTAATTATGAAAAATAAAATTTCCATGAAATTTCGGGGTCTTTAAAATGTATTAAAATTTAAACCATAAATCAATATGAATATAAATCAAACATGGATTCAATGAATGAGTAATATAAAAATTAAAAAGGAATATGTTCATTTGAAAAATATGCAGTATCATCATACAACTAGTAGGGTAATTTATATAAAATGGTTTTAGTGAAATAACCAGGGTTGGCATTAAATATCACCTATGGTGGCCCCATAAAAAGCGGATATAAAAAAACCAAATGAATCTCATATGTAATTGAAAATAGATAATCCCAAAGACTACAATTTAGAAGAGTACACCAAAAATATATATATACAATTTCAATCCAAAAGGATAACCCTAAAATATAAAACACGACAAGACAAATAAAATTCATCATATGAATAAAAGTCACCAATAATTTATCTCTATATTAATTCAATGATAAAAAAGAGTATATATTGAACAGTATGAATCCATTCCCACTACCAAATTCCTGAAAAACAAAACCTATAACTCCTAAAGAAAGAATCATAGTGTGAGAACTAATTCCAATTGGATACCACCAAGAATATATAAAATTTAACACACCGTGAAACTGTAGTTATATCATTAAAAAAATACAACCCTTAGAGAAACATCAAATGAAAATAATTTTTTTAACAAAAATTAGATTATTTATAATTACTTCATATTAACCTAAATTGGATAATATGAAATCTACATGAAATACAGTGTGAATGCATAAGATGAATTATTATTGGAAATACCTTATCATTAGAATGTGAGAAATCAAACATGAAACATACCATCTTGTATAAAATAAAATAGAGGATCTGCCTTATAGGAACATGTTCTAGAAAATTTGACTAAACAATAAACTAGAAATACAATAAATCCAACTTATATTGAGCCCTTCCACTCTCTATTAATATCATAAGAATAAAAACTAGTGGTTCCACACTTAGTAAGGTTTTATTATGTCTATAATCCAACACACCATATTTCCTTGTTGTTTTATAATTTAAAAAAACATTTTATAGTCTATACTTACAATTTTATAGAGGATTTTATATTAAAGTACCACCACACCCATTCTTGAAAATACATTATTGATTCAAAATCAACATTGAGGAATTTTATTGAACAGACAAAGTGCATACATTATATTTAATGAAACTTCCTTTCTTTGGACCCAAGATAAATGAAATAAATTCATTCAATTTCACAAAGAATACCAACTGAATTTTACAGAACATAATATAATTCCTCTGTTAATACCACTATATAGAGACACCAACCTCCCCGATGGTGGAAAACAAGTTTCCTTAGAAAAAAAGATTAGAATTAATAAGATCTAATCATAACATGACTACATCCATAAGAACAACAACAATTCCCCCATAAAACCCTTAGGATACTAAAATCACATCCATTTCGGGTTACAATGGAATAGGGATAAAGGATATTAAGGATAGATCGTGGTGGAATAGAGCATATAAGATCAAAAACTATACATTCCATGAAGAGATCCACTAAAAAGGTATGTAAATCACTTAGGATCCAAGGATGTATTTATTTATATTGCTGAAGATATGTTATCACAATCCAAAGAGGGATTATGAGGAGATTAAATGTAAAATTGACCATGGATTGCAGGGAAAATTCAAACATTAAAGTTTTTTAAATCAGGGAATATGGCAAGGAAGAAAAATTTTAAAAATCATGTTCCACCTGTGTGTGGAATATGTCCATATAAAAATAAGGCACGTGGTAACCTATTAACCGGTCACATATTTTGAAAAATCATGATCAAGTCTTGTGAAAACTCTAGAAAAACATGAGGATGTCCCCATTAATTTCATAGTGAGTTGAATGGTTTGAAAAATTATATAAAAATAATTAAAAAACATCACTGGAGCCTTATATCTCAATATCATGAATTTATAACACATTTAGTATTGAATTTGAACCTAAACCATTCACCTTTATTGCTTTCCAAAAAAATTCATGTTTCGAGTGCTCAGCACCTAGAAATATCAAGAATCATACAATGGGAAAACCAAGATTATAAAAATCATTCCAATGGAACATATTGTGTTATATGTCAATTAAGTGATGTTTGGTTTATAAAAATTTTATTATTCCAATAGATTATATATGTACAGACGATTATCAGGTGATTTTTGGGTCATATGTAACCCCCTAATTCATTGGGTAAATATTCAAATCACATGAGATCATAAATATAATCAATTAGAGATTCTTGATAAACCAATGAAAATATATAGTTACGATAGTTCCTTGAACTCATACACATGGATTTGGTGTTAAATCAAACTGTTTACATGTTAGTATTGATAATAATCAAAGTTACTACTATTTTAACACCTACAATTACAAATTCATAAGGAAATAAAAAGTCATATATATCCGAAAGACAATTTAGTTTTATAGTTTTTTAGAATTTGGAAAAGAGGTATATATAAAGTATATATTTCCACTCATTGTACATTTTTTTATAAAGGTAATGTTATCTATTTTTCACTCCAAATTTCATTCATTACATTATTTTAATTATTCTATATATCTCAACATTGACCTTTCTATAATCCCAACACATTCTTAATCCCTATGAAAAAACAATTAATGAGGTGGGATGAGAAAAATAAAGCTTGGTGAGGGATATAAAAATAAAGAAAACATGTTTGTCTATTTGAAATTCTTAAAAATCCAAATGGAATTTTTTATTTTCATAAAAATAAACATTCATATCAAAATAATCATTTATTTACTTTTGAAACGAACTCATCTCAAATTTTTTCATAAAACATTTTTCAGGAATCAAAAATGGAAGGAAAAAAATGAATTGATGTTTCATTGGAATAAACAGCATCATTTTATTTAAAATAAAAATCTTAATATGGGAAGATCACAAACATCACTTTAAAATCACAATCTTGTTTTCTAATATTTTTTAATCTAAATATTTCCCTAAAAAGTAATTAAAAATTTCAACGTGAAATATATAATAGGATAACAATATAAATTATTACATGGATAAAAATAATAGATTTCATAATAATAGAATTCATAATGTCAGATATAAAAATCATTTCATCAGGGACTTGTTCTATGATATCATAAACATATCATCAAGGCTATGTTCTAAGGCATCTTCGATAATTAAGTTGGCATACACCAAATTAAAAAATTAGTTTTTCTTATGATAATTAGTGATACATTGTGGGGATATCTAATATCAGGTAACACCAATAACATATTAATTCCAATGAATTAATCATATGAAAAGACTGAATAAGCCATACCATACATAATTAACATAATTTTCCATATTATAAAATTGGTATAAAAATATCATTAGTAATCCCTAGTCTATAAATAGAATAAAATAATATTTAAAATATATAAGTTGGATTGTAAAATTAGAGTATATCTCTATTTATTTTTAAAAATAATTGAGGAATTTTGACATAGATTAAAAGCACCTATAAAATATAATAAATATTCCCTTTGAAAATTTGAAGTAATATTATTTTCCTTAGATTCATCTTAACACTCTAAATTCCTAGAATAATTTTTATTGTTATTTCTTTGGAAAATTCAATAATCTTTTAGATAAATCTTGATAAAAACGTTTATTATTAAACTAATGGCAATTCATATAGAAAATTTATAGAAAAACATATTTTTTTGTTCTGTAAAAACAAGGTCAAAATAACTCACTCAGTAAACATTAAAAATATTCATTTCTAAACCATAATAATTAAGGATAAAATTTATTAAACATAGACATTAATAATATTTAAACTTAAATAATATAATTCTTGAAAAAACTAAAAGAACAATGGAATGGATGAAAATATTTTGAAAGAAAAACTTTGAAACAAGGTTTTAACGAAAATCCTTTACCTTTAGTGAAAAAATACATGCCTACATCCTCTAACCCATGAATAATTTAATTATAATAATACTTTACTTTCATAAAAAAAGTACTATATGTATTTTTATTTCTTCTAATTCAATCGTAATCATGTTTCTTATAGTTACTAAATCTGTTAAATTTATGTTGTATGTGTTGAGATTGTTACATTCTAAATTTCAGAAAAGGATTCAATATGTTGACTATATTAAAAGGGGTCAAGGTTAAATCATATAAAGAATATTAAAACTATTATAATTATTATTTTTGTATTTTTAATATAATTTCATAGTTATCCATGTAAGGTGGTCCAAAAAAATAATCTTTTTCACATTGTGGAGGTGATAGTCTTTATGTACGCATTGTTGATGTTTCGATTTCTCAAATAGATGGAATGAAAAATGATAAAAAATAAAATATACTCCCAGAATAATAAATATATATTAATTTAAATCATCCTTGTTAACAATCATATAATATGGTAATGGAAGTTGAAAAGTATCACTTTGTGGAGGTGGTAGTACACACGTACGCAATATTGACATTGTCATTTTCCAATAAAAGAGAAGTTAGGAAGGTAGATATTATTTTAACTTTATAAAATAATAACATTTTATTAACATCATAAATATTCATTAATTATATCTCCAAAACCATTCATGTTCTATGGTAATGAAAGATGAATTGAATCACATTGCGGATGTGGTAGTCCAAACATACACACGAGTGAAATGTTAATTTTATATTAGTTGGAAAAATTGATAGAAAATGGTTTTTACATGAACATAATAAAGTTTAATTATATTAAATATAATCATGTTTTTAAATCATCATGGTTATGATAGTAGTTAATGAGGTAGAAGGAGAAATAAACATAATAGAAATCAGTTAAGTTTTTTTCCACCACTTTTGATATCCACATTTTGATTGAGATTAAATAATTTTAAGGAGGGGTTTATGGTAAATCAAGGATATTAGGTATATTAGAATTTAATTATAATGGGTTATTTTTTAATATTTTTTAGAAAAAATTAAACATGAAGTTTTTTATGAAAACTATTAAGTTTGTCCCATTTTTTGGGAAAAATCGATGGCAGTTTTGTAATTTTTCAATATATAATGCTATTGAAATAAAAATTAAATTAATTTATAGTTTATCATACATGGTAAATAAATTATAGGCTCTAAAGATTCCCATATTATTGTGTTAATATTGGATATTAATGATTTTATATGGATTTAAAAATATTTTTTAAATGTTAAAAACCATTTAAATTCATTTTCATGATTATTCAAATATATTAAATTTGATGGTATCACTATAATAAAAAAATTTATTATAAATAATTTCATCAACACTTATACATTATAATTATCCTATTAATATGTTAAATACTATAATTTATAAAATAAAATATTACTCGTAATCTTTTTTCTGTATTTTATTTTATTTTTTCTACTGTTTTCACAAGAAATATATTGGAGTTTTGTAAGTGTTCAAGATAATTATACCATCACTAATGTATAAAAATTTTACAACAATCACTGTAGATTATTATTTATAAAATTTAGAATCTATAATAATTCATATATAATATTATCAATATCTATAACATTACAACATAATAAGTGAGAGAGAGTAACATTTTGTAATTATTTGTGACATTAAAAAAAATATTTTAATTAAAGTAACGTGGAAAAAAAATTCAAATTTTCAAATATTGAATAATTATGCTAGAAATAAACTCATCTAGTGAGACAAATCGATGCTTTGGATCAATTTTTAGACATTATCCTAGATTTTAAGCTTGTTTAACCCATTCTACCTATTATCTGCACTATGTAAATTCCATGTGAGGTTCGGTGAATTAAGGAATAACATGTTAAAACAGAAACCCCATTGGATGTTGTTTCATTCTAAAAAATACCCTTCTATCCCTTTCCCGTAGAAAATTATTAGTAGAAATGAAAGCATTAATGAGACACAACAATTTTATTTAGTTCACTTGAACTAGGCTACACTCAATTAATACACACATGAAATATTCATATGTACAAAATAAAATAAATTCCACTAATGTTATAATTTTCAGAGCATACTAATTATCCCCAATGGATGACTACCATTCATAATTTCAAATGTCACTTCTCTCTCAACTGAAGTGTGATCACGTCTCTTTTAGAAATTTCTTCTTTTGACCACATGATTTAATATTGTTTACACTTATTTTGGTGTATCTTGAACCTATATATTTATACACATGATGGATACATATTTAAAATATTATTATTGGAATTTCTATTCTAATTTTTTTAAGATTAACATTCATGAAACCACATTCTCAATTTTCATGAAACTACCTGGTTATTACTGAATGTTTTCATACCTTTGTTAATCTTTTCCTTTCATGAAACTCACAAAATTTCTCAAAATTTTATAATCTTTTAGAAAACTCACAAATTTTTGTTATACTTTTAATTTCACAAAACTTTGTTCCTTTCTGAATGAAATATTTTAATGAATCCTTCATTTAATGGAATATTTTATTAAATTCTTTCCTAAATTTAGTGCATTTGGTTTTTTAAGGATTCCTCTACTTCAAACAAGGGAATAACAACCAATTTATAGGTGTTTCCTCCCCTTGAAAAATCATACCAGCCCACCACTAAATTTTCACAAAACTCTTCATTATTTATTTTGAAACAAATTATCTTTATGAATCTTCAAGAAAATTTTATGATTTTCGAAACTTCTTATAATAGTGTAACTTGATATCTTTCCTTCATGACTCAGACATATTTCTTGAAACATTCTTTCATAAATATCTACACCATCACGAATCCAAACTTTCATGAAATACCAAAAATTCAGGAATTATATTACTTTTACAAATTTTTATAGGAAAGATATATAAATATTTCATTCATAAAACTTTATCCATCCTCCAATTTTTGGATGCCAAAATTTTGGAAAACACTTTAAAAGTTTGTCACCTTTCACATGTAAATTTCAAAACCCCTTCCAAAGATTCCATAAATCACTCTTGAATTGAAGTCAACATAATTTACCAATGATCAAATTGTAACTCAAAAAATAAATTTTCTAACCTTATCTTTCAAAATTCACAATTATCCCAAAAAAATACAAATTGACCTTGAGGGATTTTTATCTCGACACTACCCTTTACCATGGTGATAAATTTTACCATTTTTACGATTAATTATGAAAAAAATAAAATGGAATTTGTTACATAATTTCAATATTATAATTTCATATATGAAATTAATTTTTAAATATTTAATTTTTATTATTTTTAAAATTCAATTTTAGTTTTTTGTTTGTGAATGTAAATGAAAATATTTTCATAAAAATATCCCTTTTTATCCAAAAAATATTTTATAACAAATTCAGGTAAAATATTGATTTCTATGGAATAAATATTGTTATTATTAATAAAAAGTTTATTATTTTACATTAATAAATATATAAAATAAAATGGTAATTATAAAATACTTTATTAGAAGACAAGAAATGAGAGTTTTTCCAAAAAAACGGCATTTGTCATTATTCACTCTAAAATAAATTGTATTAAAAATATAGTGAACCAACCCCAAATTGGCTAGAGCTGATATCTATAATCAATATCATTGGCATGATTAAAATTAATCAACCCCCTAAGAACCTTTCAGTTTAGTAGTCTTGAAAAACCAAATATATTAATGATAATTTTATTACAAATGGATACATTAATTACAACAAATTTTTTTCTTCTAAACAAATAAACAAATTCTCAGATAACTCTAATACATATAGTAAATTTATTCACATATTTCATAATAATGTTATTGGATTAATTGTAAATAAAAATAATAAGGGTGGGTTCAAATGCTTATTAACAGAAAAATATAGCAGAATCAATAATAAATCGGTGATAATAGTTTATATGCCAAGGTAAATAGCACAAAATACATGCCACTAAAATTAATAGATATGAAAAAATAAATATAGAAAGGTTTGAAACTAAATAACATTCCATTAATCAGTGAACTTAAATGAAATGAATCCAAAGAAACGTAAACAAAAATCCCCATGAATTAATAATAACTAAAAATAATATGGAAGAAAAGGATTATTATTGGACACCAGTATTCATGTGTACATGGAATGAGTACCGTCAATACCTTTCACTAGATGGTTATATATCGGGTAAAAAATCCATCTAAGTCAAATATCCAAGTATTTTTTCTCATGAGAAAGCTGATCCATCAAGGGGATTTCATTCACTGGTCCCCAAACCATAGGGAATTCCTTAAATGGTCCCCAACTTATATATTGCATGTCCAAATCATTCCTCATATTGAATAATCAAATAAATAATAATCCGTATCAAATATCAATGTTTAATAAAGAATATTTATTTATTAATAATACCTCATTTAATCAAATAACTATCAGAGTAAACATCTAATGTATAATTGTATATGGTTTAGGAAAATTTACTACCCATGATAAATAATATGGATAATTAGAAGAAATTCAATGGTCAGTGATTATATGAAATTGAAAATTTCTAGGGTAATTCAATAATGAACCAAGTAAGTGAATGTGAATACTATCCATTTCCAAATCAATCATAAACTATCCATAGGAAGAATAATGATTATATCAATATAATAAATCCAAATTGGAGGAAAATAGAGGTTGGTTTTAATTGATAAAATAAAAGAATAAATTTAAAAAATATTCTTGAGGAAATATCCTTCTATTGTGGAGAACCTTTAAAAATAATTTTCAATTAAAATACATTTTGAATATATTTAAAAAATATACCTTTTTTACTTGAGAATAGGATTCAACGAAATGACAGTTGATAAATCTATATATATCATACGAGGTAAAAAGAATTTTTCTTTAGTACGGTAAATGGATATCAAATACCTCATTTGGAAAGAGAAAAATATTCATTCTAAGATATTGGAAAAATAAAAAAGGTGAAAAGTTCTTTTAAAAGTTATAGGGGAATTGAATAATTTTATTGTAAACCCTTTCTTGGAAACATGATTTGGAATATATTTTCGACCGAAGAGAGGGTAAAGTCATACTTTCTTAGAAATACTTTATAAACTAAATTATGTACCAAATAGTATAAAATGGTACTAATAAATGATTATATCATAAAATAACATATTATATGAAAACTCATGATTTTTATTTAGAGATGGATCCTAATATTTCATCAAAGAAAGCATAAACATAAACAATCTTGAAAAGGCGATGATATTGTCTCAATTAATTCTTATAACTCAATAATTTGGATCATACTCTCCATGTAAGAAATGGAAATTACATGAAGAAAATAATATCTATAAAATATTTAGATTCACGATATATCATGTAAAATGGAAATATATGTGCCTTGAAAAAGAGTTTAGGGGCATAATTAATCCTGACTTCAAAGAAGGAAAATTAAGACAAAAAAATTAACCGATTTGTACTTTTTGAATCATAAACACCATGAAAGAAGTATCATTAAATTGATATTTGAATATCCTTAAATTTAATTATAAGATACATATAATAAAATCATGTCATTATATACACCACAAAAAAGTAAATAATGGTGAACATAACATGTATCTCATGGAAATTAAAACTGAGATGAAATCCCATAACCTTGTGTTTCCTTTAGGGTGAACATCCACGTGAAATGGTTGGGGCTCAAAGACCCCTTTTATTGAAAATAAAAAATGAAATAGTATAGGATCATACAATATCAAAAAAGTTCAAAAAAACATATAAAACTTTCATCCAACCACTCTAGATGGAATGCTCATGTTGTGGTGCGAGAGCCTCCTACCCCTTTGAGGGTTTCATCCTCACCTACAAGTCTTGACATGTGTCTAATGCCAACCACCAAAATCTAAGTTCTCAGCCACCTCATCGTCCTTCATGACCTTAGCTCCAAGAACACTATCATTTTATTTCCCATAATCTTCACTACAATCACAAGCAAGAACAACAAAGGTATTATGAAATCACATTTTTCTTTTAACCTTACCATTACAAGTTTGAGGAGTGGCGTGAATATTCAAGAGACTAGAAGTCCCTCTATCTCTGGACTTCTCAATCCCCATTTAGAAATAAGTAAAAACTGAAGGTTTCATTAGACCATGATAAGACCTAGATGTTGATCCCACAAGTGTATTAGAGATACCAGAAGAAGAGGCCTGAAATCCTTTATTTGACTTCAAGGGAGTACACATTCTTCTAGAGACTTGTCCATGTTCGAAGGCCGCTATCTTCTTTCTACCATCATAGGTCGAGGCCTATTGCACCACCCAATAAAGGATTTGAGGGGGAGAAAACCCAGTTCTAGAATCATGTTTCCCCCACAATTCTATTGGCATCAAATCACACAAGTAGTGCTGAACTCCACTCGAAGATGCTCCAGGACCAATAAAAAGGACCAGAGAAAAAACTGGATCCATCCTGATTAGATACAACAACATCAAAAACAACCACCAAAATGAAAAGGAATCAATTGAAACATAAATACTACTATATCTAGTATTACCTCATAAAGATCCTACAACATCAGAGATAATCAGCAGAGTTATCATCCCACTGATCAGTAGAAATGACACAGATTCATTGGAATGAAAACCCCCTGAAAAACAAAATCATGAGTCACAACAACCAATTTATGGGGAGAACCCAATAAATAAATAGGAGAACAAGTCAAAAAAATCTGAAAGTATGAAAAAATCATCTATCCCTTTAAAAAATAAAGATAACATCTGGATTAGATCAGACCAAGAAAGATTTCCCCATTAGTTCCATTATTAGACATACTACCAGCCAGAGCATTACCCTCCTTGAAGACATGGGTAATAATGAAGTCAATGGATGAGAGAAACTATAAAAAATCCTTAGGCATGCCTTGTTGGTATTTTTTCTGTCATAAAACATGTAAATATCCCTTGTAAAGCTTATTGTAACAACTTAGTGCATGATTTTTTTGTTCTTAGGGTGACCATCTTTTAACTTCTTGTAGAATAAATTTATTTTAATTTTATACTTTATTAAAAAACCTTTTAATTTCTATAATAGCTTTTATTTCACTTATATCCATGTGGTGTACAATACTTAAACAATTATGTCTACGTCGATTGTTTTTGACCAATTTTGGTTTATGTGTCAAAACAGCTATTGTTGGTCAACTATGGTCAAATGAGCTGCGATATAACATCTCCAAAATAGTAACCATGAAATAATTATCATATTTGAATTTCAATTATTTTTTTACAATTAAACATTCAATATGGTTATGAAAATGATCCAATGTTACAATCATGGAGAGGGTATGTCGTATGTATGCATGAGTAACAATCCCATTTCTAAATGGCCATTTTGGAAAGAGGGTAAGTAACTAAAATATTTCAGTAATTATAATTATATAAAAAATTCCATATTATTTAATAATATATAATTATATATAGAAGTCTTTGATTTAAAAGGAATCACATCTTATCAAGGAGGCGCTAGTCCACACGTCCATGAACGACGTTATCTCTTCTAAAGTCTATGAAAGGGTAATAAAGGAGATGATATATATATATATTATTAAATTTACATAAATATAATTATTTAATTATTATCTTATTTATGTTGTGTATGTCATTTATGTTTAATTATAACCATTAATTTATACATTACATGTATCGTGTGAAGGAATCACATCACTTTGAGGGGTGGTAGTCTACACTTCCTCAAACTATATTATCGTAAAGTGGAAACTATTAAATGTATGTATTATAAAAGTTAATAATAATATTAAATATTAAATATCATAATTAAAATATATAAACATAGTGTCCATCAGAATGGCCACCATGAGAGATTGTAGGGGAAAATTGAACAATCATCGTTTCGTGAGGCAGTACTTTACCATACAAAGAAACTATATATTTGTTTCCCATTAGATTGAATTGTGTGTAATTTTATGTAGAAAAAACTGTATAAAATCATCCTAGTATATATATTATATTTTTTTGTTATTTAATCATATAATAACAAGAGTATAGAGAGTGGAGAATGGAAATTGAACTAAAAATCACGAGAGAAGGCATCACCTATTAATCGGGTAACTTATTTTTATTTGTACAAAAGGATTCCTGGGGAGGCTTTATAGCCTTACAGAGGATTAAATGTAAATGGGGGGATATTTGGGAAGCTATTTTGGAATCTATTGTTTTAAAATATGTGGTTTGAGTGGTGTGATGAATGGGGATAGGTGGTGGCCTTTTATAGGGATGGAAAGATACTTACTTGGAATTTTTGGAAACAAGGTAGGTGTGCACATGTTCTTACATTAAAAAATCCATAAAAAAACAAAACAAAACAATGGTAGTTTAATTGCTTATATATGTCCATAAAATGGGGTTTTTACAAGTGGATAGATAATTTGGGAACTTAAATTAAAGGCTTAGTCCTATATTAAACTTGATTTCTATTTAATAATTGTAATTAATTTTAATTGGTTTCCCTAATATATTTGGTCAAAAACAAAAATTTTCATATTATAAATTATAAATTTTTCTTATTCCAAATATGGATTCCATTTTTGAAATTTATAATTACAGAATTTGTATAAATTAAATTAAAATTAATCTCATAAAGGGGACGACAATGCAGGTTTTTAAACTAAATACATCTAAACTTTGGATATGTTTTTATAGTCAATATCAATGTGAAATAGATTAAAATGAACTAAATTGGATTAATTGATAAAAATATTAACTAAATAAACATTAAAACTAATTAAAAGTATAATTTAACTACATAAATAAATTATATTAAAAAAGAAGTTTTGTACTAAAATTTAGTATTTTTAACTACTCGTTAAACTAATGAAATGTCTCGAAAAATTATCAAAATTTCACCCTGACCTAATTATTATATTTCTCTCTTCAAATATGATGTTTATTTTTCAAAATAAATTAAATTAAAATTTCAAATTTAAAATTGGTTCTCCATTAAAAGGTGGTACAATTTCCTTTAAAAAAATATAGGTTTCTATTTTTGAAATAGCATTTGTTCTCATCTTATACAGATCAAACCTAATAGATAAATATCAACAATATTTCACGGATTATATAACATATATATCACTTTAGTATAATTAACTAATTGTAATTACTTTAATATATTATGGTAAATGTACTTTATTAGCATAAAATTGGTTTTATATAAAAATCATTCCATTTATATTCAATTGGTTCTTATATTATTTTCTAATTAATTTTTATCCTATGAATAAATATTTTAAATTTATCAGTCATATATTTTCATATGTTAGTTAACATTATTCATAAGGGATATTCTATATCTCATTGTAATAATATTTTAATAATATATCATTGTTTGGTGAAACTCAATCTTGCATATAACAGAATCTTTCAAGGAAGGTTGGTCTTGCATGTAATGCACAATAACTCAGTGTTACATGCATTGAAATTTATATAATATATTTAAACTCTATTAAAATAAATGTGGATATTATATTATATTATGCGCTTGTTCTCGTGTGTCATACATGATATCAAATATAATGTTCTTCTATTTTCAGGGTGTTACATTCTCCCCACCTTATTTAAATTACATCCTCTCAATTTAAACTCGATCATTGATATATATTGTTTGATATTTACTATGTTTGAAATACCACATCATGAGGAGTGTTAATAATTAATACTTTATAAAAGTTAAAATAAAGGTACAAAGAATAAATGTAATACCGTGTAACTAGGTCTCTAAGTAGGTTAAAATCAATTGAAAGTCGATATATGTTATTAGAGGAAAACATCAATATTGATAGGGATTGAATAAGGTAATCAATCACAAAAATTTAATGATCAATGTAATGTTGAGGGCCTCAAATCAATAAATCATTTATTACTTAGAAGGCTGTTGATTCAACCGAAATTTTGGTATTTAGAAAACATTATATTTCTAAATCCTTTTAATAATGTTGGGTTATTCAAGAATACAAAAAAAAAATATTCTTACATGGCAGGTTTAAATCTCATATGAACAATCCTAAATTTTGGTTTTTCTTCAATAAAATTATAATTCATAACTTTACTAAAAAAATTAATAATAACAATGATTTTTTATTCCTGAAGCACTAAAAAAACTTTTTAACGATCATAAGGCCTATAAAAGAGTGAAAAGTATTTCTATTTTACTCTAACTATCTCAAGAAATCAATTTGGTTTATAGATTAATTTCTAATACTCAAAATTGTTTCTACCAGTTCATATTTAATAATATTTATTCATTAAACATTTTAAGTAAAAACAATGAAACATAATAAGGACACTAAATACGTCAAGGGTTGGTGTGAAACCCTTATTGTCTTTAGTTCATGGGTTCAAGACCCACGACCTTTCCAGATTTAATTTTTTGTCACTTGGATTATAGTTTTTCCTTTTTTAAAACCAAATTAATATAATTTCTAAAATATATATGATGGACATCCTTGAAATTAGGTTAATAACTAAATATCATTTTTAACTAAGGTTTTCAATACAACCTCAATACATAAATACATTATCCACTTATTTTCACAAAAATAATTTCATTGTATACAATTTATCCTCTTGGAGATGGAATTTACTAGATTAATTTAAAGGTTCCAAAAATTTACAACAAATCACTATAAAGTATTTATTTTGATGAGATTAATTTCTTTCCATTGCACTCTTCCTTTTTTCACTGCAATCCTTTTCGTTTTGTCCTTCTTCCCCACACATAATGAATTTATATATATTCCATTGAGAAAATTTCTTCGGTGTCCCCTTCCACAATTATCATATGTCAAAATTCAAGCCTTATTTTCTGCATAGTCTCCACCACTCGAGCTCTTATCATCCTCCATCCCTCCTTTCTTTGTTGCAATCAGGAGTGGGTAAAGAATTATATTGTTAATCATATTTTTTGAAAATTTATTTCACAAAAATATGATATCATTCACTCTCGTAAACATGTAATTTGGTTGTTCATCTTCACCACCATTTCCTTCATATTTTATGTTATCTATAATTTTTTGAATTCCATCCATTGACTAAAACCATAAAAAATAGTGTGAACAACAATAATCATAGTGAGAAAAGTGTTTGATTATCTATAAGTTATCTAAATCATGACACCTTATTTTTAAAACTAAAACACCTTATGTTTAACCTTTATTATTAATTATCAAAATCCTTATAAATTTTTCATAGTGGTTTGTAATAAAAAAAAGTGGATTATCCTAAGCATGTCCTCCTTAAGTGTCAAACTAGGTGCATAGTTAGGGTCTTTGTTGTGTACCAGGTCACACTGAGTCAGGCACAGTACACCTTTTTAGAGATTTTAGTCCTAGGTTTAACTACTATAAAACAACATACATTTATACTATCCAGATAGGGCTTAATTTATAGGAAGTCCCACATAATCTACACATTAAATAATTCTACGGCTTTCATCAATAATTATACTAAAATTTTATCTTAGGGTTATGTTCTTCAACCTAATTTTTCCTAAATCTAGTTCCCAAGGTTTCTACTAGACTTCATATGATACCAACCTTAGGGACCTAGCCCCAAGTAGCCCAGATCTGGTGTCTAATATCAATTTCAAAGGAATGATAGTAAGGAATCAAGTCCCAAAGGACCGATCAATTTAGTAGTCTTGGTAAAACTGATGAATAAATGTTAATTGTATTCCAAATGGATAGAGTAATTACAACAATTTTTGATCTAAAAAAATTAAAAACTTTTAGGATAACCCTAATCCATATTGTAAATTTATGTATGTATTTCATAATATTCTTCATATATTTCTAGAGAAATAAACATAATAAGGGTGAGCTCAAATTCACAATAAGTGCAAAATATATCAGAAGTAATGATGAATTAATGATAATAGTCAATATGAAAAGGTAAATACTACAAATACATGCCATTTAAATAACTGGATAAGGAACAATAAATATTTTAAGGTATGAAACTAAATCAGATGGTATTAATCAATGAACTAAAATGATATGCATGTAAAGATATTTCAATGCATGTATAGATATTTCAATACATAATCTCATGGGTGAATAACAACTAACATTAAAATAAAACCAATGCTTAATTATTTTATGACATGCTTCTTAGGTACATGGAACCAGTATTGTCAAGACCTTTCAGAGGTTTTTTAGCTATTAGGTAAAAACCCATCTATGGCGGCTATCCAACTATTTCATCTCATGACACTACCGATGCATCAAGGGGATTTCATTCACAAATCCCCAACCCGTAGGTATTTCCTTAAGCAGTCCCCAACTTATATATTTCATGTCCAAAGAATTCCTCATATTGAATAATCAAATAAATAATAAGACACATCAAGTATCCATATTGAATAAAAAATATAAATTTCTCAATAATAAATCATTTAATCAAATAAATCTAAAAGTAAACATCGTATTTAGAATGGTATACAGTTTAGCCAATAGTAATATCCCTGAAAATTGATGAGTATAATTAAGATAAATCCAATGATCAATGATTATATGAAATTGAATATTTCAAGGGGACTTCAAGAATGAATAAAATATGTGAATGTGAATACTATCTATGACAAAATAAATCATAAACTATCCATAGGAGTAATGAGAATTATATCAATACAAAAACTCCTATGTGGAGTAAAATAGAGGGTTATTTTCATTGATGAAATAAAAGAATAAATTTTAAAAATAATTTTGAAGAAAATATCCTTTTATTTTTAAAACCCTTTAGAAAATAATTTTCATTGAAAATAAAGGTTAAATAAGTTTTAAAAAAACCCTTTTCAATTTTATTAAAAGTATTCAAAGAAATAATAGCGGATAAATCTGTACATGTCCTACAAGGTAAAAAGATTATTCTCATTGTACGGTAAAAGGGTAGAAAATGAATACTTTGAAAATAGAAAAAAAGATTCCTTCTAATATATGTGTAAATGAAAAAATGGTAAATAATTTTTTTCAATATTATAATGTAATGGAATCATATTCCTGTAAACACTTTGTAGGAAACATGTTTTTGAATATATTTCTGATCGAAGAGAGGGTAAAGTCAGGCTTTCTTAGAAAGAATTTCATAACTATATTATGTACCAAAGAGTATAAAATGGTACCAATACTAGATTATATCATGAAATAATATAGGATAAGGAAAATCAGGAGTTTTCTTGATATATGGATCATTATATTTTATCAAAGTAAGCATAAATACAAATAATCTTGAAAAAGTGATGAGCTTGTCTCAACAAACTCTTTTAACTCGATAACTTGGATCATACTATCCATGTAAGAAAGGGAAATTATATGAAGAATATAAGATCATGAAAATATATACATACAATTTATATCATGTAAAATGGAAATATATGCACCTTGAAAAATGGGTTTATGTGTATTATAAAACATGAGTTAAAAAAAGAAAATTGAGACAAAACATTTTACCAATTTGGTAACTTTTTAAAATTAAAACCCTTGAAATATGGATAATAAAATAGATATGTTAGTACCATTAAATTTATGTATAATATACATATAATACAATCATGTAAGTACATACACAAAACAAAAGGAAATACTGGAGAACATAACATGTATCTCACGAAAATTAAAAGTGAGATGAAATACCCTTATCTTGTGTTTACATTAAACATCCTTTAACTTATTTTATAATAAATTTATGTTGATTTTATACTTTATGAAGAACCTTTTTAATATTTATAATTACTATTATTTTACTTATTACCCTGTTGTGTACACTACTTAAAAAATTATGTTAATTTTTGGTGATTTTGACCAAATTCAATTTATGTGTCAAAAACAACTATTGTTGGTCAACTACGGTCAAATGGATCATTATATATCATCTCAAGAGTAATAAAAATTACATAATTATCATATTTTCAGGAGAATTAAACTTTTAAAACCAATAATTTAATATGTTTATAAAAATGATCCAATGTTACAATCATAGAAATGGTAGGTCGTACGTACGCATGAGTAACATTTCCAATTTTCAATGATCATTATGGAAAGAATGTAAGTAAATAAAATCTTTCTAGAATGATAATTATCTAATAAATTCCATATTATTTAATCATATATGCTTATATGTAGAATTATGTGAAGTAAAATGAATCACATCATGTCGAGGAGGCAGTAGTCCACACATCTATGAACTGTGTTATCTCTTTTAAAGTGTGTGAAAGGGTGATAAAGGAGATGATATATATATTATATTCATAGAAAGATAATTTTTTCATGAATATATAATTATTTTTTTCTTTTTCACTAATATTTAATTAAAATAATTCATTTATACAATCCATGTATCGTGCGAAAGAATCACATCACTTTGAGGGTGCGGTAGTCCACACTTCCTCAAACGATGTAATCGAAAAATGGAAGGTATTAAATGTTTGTATTATAAAAGTAAATAAGAATAAAATAATACTAAATATCGTATATAACATATATAAGAATAGTTATCATCATAATTTCCACCATGATAGGTGGTAGGGTAAAACAGAACAATCATCATTTCGTGAGACACTATTTCCATGTACAACGAAACAGTAAGTTCCCTTCCCATTAGATGAAGGTGTGTGTAAGTGTAGGTAGAAACCATAGTATAAAAACATCATAGTATATTTATGATACTATTTTATTTATTTAATAAAAAAATAAGAATAGTATAGGGAGTGTATAATGGATGTTATTCTAAAAATCATGAGACAAGGCGTTACCTATTATTTAGGAATCTTTTTTTTGATTTATACCAAAAGGTTTACATGGGCGGATGTTTTCCATAAGGGAGTATTCTAGGTATATGGGAGTATTTTTTGGAAGCTATTTTGGAAGATCTTGGCCAAACATATGTGTTTTGAGAAGTGTGATGAATGGGGAGAGTTGGTGGCCTTTGATAGGGAAGGAATATGACACACTTGGAATTTTTATAAACAATTTAGGTTTGCATATGTTCATACCTAATAAAATTCATAAAAAATCATATAAGTAATGAAAGTTTAATGGATGGTATAAGAATATAAAAGGGGTGTTTTATATGTTTTTTAGTCCTTTGTGAACATAAATTAAAGGCTTAGTCCTTTATTAATCTTAAATTTGAATTAAAAATTGTAATTAATTTTAATCAATTTCACTAATATTTTTTGTCAAAAACAATTCTGGTCTTATTACAGATTAAAAATTATGATTATTCCAAATATGGAATCCATTTTTCCAATTTTCAATCACATAATTGATAGAAATTAAATTAAAACTAATCTCACAAATGGCATGACAATGCAAATTTTTAATGTAAAAATGTCCAAAAGATGGTTATCTTTTTATTGTCAATTTCAATATGAAATTGATTAAAATGACCTAAATTTTATTATTTGATAAATTACTACCTAATTTAACTTTCAAAACAAAAAAAATTATAATTAAAACTTATAAATAAATTATATTAAAGAGAATTTTCGAACTAAAATTCAATATTTTTAACTATTCGTCAAAAAATGAAAGGTCGCAGAAAAATATCAAAATTTCACCCAAAAATAATAATTATGTTTCTCTTAAAAAATATGATGTTTATTATGACATGTTAAAAAATTTATACTTTAAAAATTCTAATTTAATATGGGGTCATTAAAATGTGGTAAAATTATATTTATAAAAACTATAGGTTTTTATGTGTGAAATAGGGATACTTCTTATTTTATGAACATCAAACCTAATGAATCAATATCAAACATATTTTATTGAATATATAAAGTATATATTCTATTAAAATAATTAAATAATTTTAATTAATTTTATTTATTTAGGACAAATATCTTTGGGAGAAAAAAAATGGTTTTATATAAAAACATTCATTTTATATTCAATTGGTTCCTATATTCATTTCTAATTAAATTTTACCCTATAAATTAATATTTTATTATTATAAAAAATATACTTTTATAAGTTTGTTAATAATATTCATAACAACTGGTTTATATCTTATTATTATAATATTTTAATAATATGTCGTTGTTTGGTGAAACTCATTCTTGCATATAATGAAAGATTTTGAGGAAGGTCACTCTTTCGTATAATGGAAACTGACACAGTGTTTCATGTGTTGAAATATATATAATATATTTTGAATATGTTATAAAGTATATGGATATTATATTAGCTTATGTTCTTGTTGTCATGTGTCATAAATGCTATTGAATAAAAGTTTCTTACTTTAGTTTTTTTGGGGCATCTAAAGAACAATTACTAAAATTCAATCTAAAGAATTTGTTAAATGTGTATTTAAAAAATTATTTACATTTTATCAAATTTATATAAAAATATTTTAAATTAATTTTATTCTAATTTTATAAAATTCAATAGATCCATTTTGAAGAAAATGTATTTTTGAAGCATAAAATTACTTTATTATCATTTCTTTCCTATAAACAATAATTTATTAAATTTTAATTAATTTTATTGGTCATATAGTATTATAATTTATCTATATTCATTTATAAAAAATGATTAATTTAATATATTAACATGAAAACAATTGTATATATAAAAAATGTTTTCTAAATAAAATTTTTTGCCTTTAAAACATTTTATATTAATTTTTAACCAATAGATAATAAATTTATGATTGACTATTAATATTATTAAGTAAAAATATTTGTATTTTGATTTCATGATGTGTTAAATTATGTCCATACCCTCCAATCCAATGGGTAAGTTATAATAGAAATATTTAAATAAGAATAATTTAATTATATATTGTAATTTTCTACAAGATTATTAGTGTTGGTGGATCATGCAATAGAAAATAGTATTATTTAAAACATAATTACTTGTTGAAATATAAGGGTGTCACATTCTCAGTGCTCTTTTCCCAAAAATCTTAAATAGATTTATCTATCCTCGGTTTAGGTTGAGTAATTATCTTACCAAAAAGATATGGAATGCAAAACATTAATTAATTTATTTGTTTCTATTTCCTAGATGAAATTTTACCCTATAGTAGTTTTTTAATTAGTTTTCCACCTCCTCTCCAACTGATTAGATAAAAAACCATGATGAAGTTTTCTACAATGAAGTAATAAAATTAAATTTTAACATATCAAAATATGTAAAAAATGATGAAAAGTTATTTATTATGTTTATATATTTTAACAAAAACCAAGAATGGTTGGTAAATGTTATGATTTTTTATAATATGGATAAACAATCATATGAATAAATAATAAATTAATATACAAAGCCTCAAAAATAACAACCAAATTTAAACGTGGTTTTTTTAAATAAAAATCCTTAAAACTCTTCAAAATATGAAAGACCAAAATTAAGAAACAAATATTACAAAGTTTTGATCACATATTCTTCGATGATCAACATAGAATTTATCCATAAATAACATTAATCATTTATTAAGTCTCATAAGTGAGTAAATATACCATAATCATATATTATTCAAAATATACTAATATTATACTAAAATAATCTAAATCATGATGATATTAAACCATAACAAAACATATTTACTTCCAAAAGGTTACTCGGTTATCATTCAAATAATTATATCAATGTTTTTTTTACAGAAAATCCCATATTATCCAAAAAAAATATAATAACCTTATCCATACAATTTTTCCAAAGATATGATAACCCTTTATACAAAATAACCACAATTACCTTATCACTAAATATCACATTAACCAAAAATTTCATCCATACCATTTAGATAATGTCCCAATAATAACATTCATCATAAATAACCTTCAAAGAAAATAAAATGATAAACCTTTGGGTAATATATATCATAATCATATATTAAACCCAAATATATAGAACTTATTCTAAAATAATATTAATCACATTATCACCAATTTCATTTTCTATCTCCATGGTATTATAAATTAATATAATCAATACAAAAATTATGTCAGTAAATAATCCATTATCAACCAAAATAGACATAATCATCTATTCTTTTTTAATACCCAATAACTGTCTTATAAAAATATCATTAATAACCTTGGAATAAAATCTTATAACAACTCAAAAATTTAGTTATAACCTTGATAATATGATGATACTTATAATTATAAACTCTTAAATAAAATAATTCCACATGATAACTCTTAAAACCCTGTATATAGGATATTCAATCATTCAACCTCATTCATAAAACATCAACAAAACATTTTTATATTATTCCTTTACAAATCCATACTATAATTAATAATATGAATCAAGTCCTAAAAATACTAAATCTAAATATAATCAAGCTTTTCACTTTATTCTAATGAAAAATTATAATTTAGTCCTTTTATATAGAAATTTTAGTTTCATTATATTTAGTTGTATAAATATTACTATTAAATTATTATTCATATGATTTTTTAATTACCTTAATTATAATCCCTCCTTTTCAATTTATTTTCATAATTACCATAATAACCACATTTCAATCAATCAGTAGTTAACTTATGAATAAATTTATTCGCATCCATCTTGTAAGTTGCACAATTTATTTTCCCTTTGAATTTTAATGTTTTATGTATTCCTTAACCACATATGAAACATTTTCTTATTTAACTGTTATATATCCCTGGGTGTTTCATCTAAAAGTCAAGACACATAAGAAGTTAATCTTTCTGATATTTATGACCTTAACGTCAATGAAATTGTTTTCTCTTATTTGTTTCATTAGGAAAATCACTCAGGGATCATGTTTTCCATAATAAATCATGGTAGATCAATAGGTTTAACCATATGAGTGTTCACTCAAGATTTTAGCTCATTCATTTTCTTATTCATAAAACCACCACATTGAACTTCACAATCATTATTAACTTCATTTTTACTAGTTCCATACATTTACTATAACAACAAAAATGATTTGCATGAATATATCATAATAAACCATCAAATAAAAAGTAATAATTCTAAGATATACTTAGTTGTGTCATCATTTAATTTACTCATTCTATTCAATCAAAAATAACCAAAATTTTCTATAACATACTAACCTTTACAATTGTAGAATTATTTTAACATTTAATACAAAACTATAATATTAAAAAAATGTAAATTTCTCATCAAACATCACCCTAACCAATAAACTCATCTAAACCTTTAGTTTGATAAAAACTATAGAGACTCAAACCCAAACACCCAAATATAGTGAAAAAATAATACACTCTACATTATTGTTTTGATACCAACTAAAGTGTCTAGAATTTTAACTTCAATAATGGAGAAGGAAAAAATATTGAGTCACTAATATCCTAAAAAACATTTGGTGTATGATTTTAAAGAAATAATAATAACATGACATATAATGTCAAAATTTCCACTTAGAGTATATTATTACCACAAAAACTAGTTTTATGTGTAGACTGGTGTTTTCACTCATGAAACCTTTTTTTGATCCAGAAATATCACCATTAGAACTACTATAATAGCTAAAAATACTCAATACTTTTGAAAAAGTATTTATAATTTAGAATGAGATACAGAAATCACAATATGGGACACTAAAATAAAGGAACCACAGTGGATTAGATAAAAGTAATACCTCTAATAGTATTCATCCATGCTTCAAATTCCTCATGTACATACTTAGATACACAAATATGTATAGTATAAGTTGCTCCCTAATATATCTTTACTACCTGAGTATCATTTTGGGTGTAACAATGAGATCCACCACCCTATGATAAATCATAAATAACCCATGATACATTTCATAGAGTGGATCGAGCCCTGCTACCTTGGGACATTATTCCATAGAAATGAAAATGGTGTTCATATTGTCTACAGTGAAGAAAATCCCTAATGTATTCCATAATGCTAGGTTTGGTATGACCAGACCTCATATACTATTATAAAATAACATGATTCTATCCTGAATAATCACTAAAGACTATCCGTAAATTAAACTATGAAACCTTTCCATAAATTTTTTTAAAGAAGAAACACCCTATCGGTCCCCTTTAGTAATAGAAGCTCCACCAAAGCCCATTTTTCTATCCATGTATTAAATATTCATAACCACTTTATAAAATACCTTTGAAAAGATCATTAGGAATAAGAGAATTATCATAGAGCAAATATCTACCCTTAAACCCTTCACATCCTTCTAATCTATGATGTATTCATTATTAACTAGATCTAGTGATAAGTGGACCTAATAAATGAAATGATTGGAATACTCTAAAACTAAATTCTCCCATTTCTTTCTGATTAGAAAATTCCAATACTATTCTAACTGAAATGTTTTAGGATAATATAGTTAGTTTGAGATCTTCTTGAAAGAAGTTTAGGTGGGACCCACATCTATCTTATCTTCCTGGAAAAGGTTTACCCATTTCCTTTCAAATCCTTCAATCATGTAAGTGGAAAACCCCACCTTAGTGTCCTTTGGATATTTAAAAATATTGACTATCCTTTCAATATGATTGAGCCACTCTTTGGATTCCTGAGGTCCTTATTCACTATGGAAGATTAGTGGACTCATCATGGAAAATCCCATGCCAAGATCCACTATTTTTCCTTTGTTTCTAACACTCACCAAACCTATATTTTTTATAGTGTAGATAACTGCTTCCCCCAAAGAAGGGTATGTTAGAGGATTCACTTACAGAACCTGTCACCCATGTTTCCCTCCAGGATTTTGATGAGATATTCTTGGATGTTTTATCTACAAAACACCAAAGATAATAGCCCGTTATCATGAGACCAAATTCCCAAATAAAAATATGAACATCAAGAATCAATAGTTAAACCTCAAATAAATAAGAATATAATTCAAACACAGATTAAATGAATTATTGAAAAAATATTAAAAAGAAATAGGTTCATCTAAATAATCCATAAATAATGTTATTTAAATAAAATCAAATAATAATATCATTCTTGGTGGAAATCCCTAATCACCCATGGTAACATTAGTATAGAAATAGAAGTGGGATGACTGAGTCCCCTCCCAAACTTACTATCAGAATTACATCATTACTAACTCATATATACCATCAACCCGGAATGAAAACTAAGAATTTTCCATCAAAAACATGTAGGGTAATTTATATGATATGGTTGTTAATGAACCAACTCGGTTAAACATGAAATATCCCTAAATAAGGCTCACCAAAAAGTGGAGATCAACTAAAAAACTAAATGATTTTCATATATAATTGAGAAGAGATAAAAAACGTATATAGTTAGTAAGAGTAAACCAAAAATTTAAATATACATTGTCAAACCAAAAGTATAAACCTAAGAAATAAAAAATGATAAGGAAAATCAATGTCTCCACCTGACCAAATGTCACCAATAATCAATCACTCTATGAAGGAAATGACGACAAAGAGAAACTAGTGGACTGTATGAATCCCTTCTCATTACCTCAATCCTGAAAAATATAAACTGTAAATTCCTAAACACAATATTATAGTGTGAACACTAATCCCAATAGTAAACCACAAAGAATACATAACATTTATAACACCATAAAACCATGGTCCTATCATTAAAATAACGCATGTTCATAGAGAAACTTCACATGAAAATATTTTTTAAAAATACCTGTTGTCTTATTTATAATCATCTCATATTCAACTAAAATAAAAAATAAGAAATTTACACGAAATATAAAGTAATCGAATAAGATGATTTATTCATGGAAATACCATATCATAAGAATTTTAGCAATCAAACCAAAAACAATACCATCACGTATAAAATAAAGAACAAGGGGGTATAGCCTATGGGAATAGTTTCTAGGACATATGATTAATCACTATGATAGAAATAATATGAATCCAACTAATATCAATCCCTACCAAAGTATATAAATATCATAACAATAACCACTAGTTGTGTCACACTCAATAAGATTTATTAATGTCTATATCGTGGCACACCTAATGTCCTCATTGTTGTATGATTGCAAAATAACATGTGAAAATCTATTCTCACTATTTTATATATGTTTTTATAGTAAAGCATATCTAAAACCATTGCTGAAAATAAATTTTCTATTCAAAACCAACTCTGAGGATTTTTTTAAAAAACATAATGTGCATACACTATTTTTAAGGAAAATCTCCATTTTTCTATCCACCAAATATGTCTAAAATCAATTAATTCAATTTCAAAAAAATAAAAAATAAATTTAATAGAAAATTATATTTATATTTTAAAAGGGAATTTCCATGTGTGGAATTTTTTAACCCTCCACATAAGGAAACCCCCCTCATCATGAAAAGGTCACTCTGGAGAGAGCCCCGGCCGGGAAGGAGTCGTTGCCAACCGAGATGGCAGAGCGTCCCAGAGGGTGACAACTCGGGCGACGATGGTTCGTCAAGAAATATATTAGCATTGGTGGGTTGTGCCTTTTTTTTTCCACCATGTGAGAAGCAGAGTGACCCAACAACGTGAGTGGATCCTGGGGGAGATGTTTTCCCTGAAAGTAGACTCCTAGGATTCGAACCTTGTACCTCCTAAAGAACGGCATTGTTTTACCCCACTCCTTCACCACTATGCCACCGCCAAAGTATTATTTAATAGAAAATTTTATAATTAATCTATTGGTACCATAGTATATGTAATGCCCCAATCCTAGTTACCCATATTCGGTGAATTATTTTAATACATTAGCATGATTAAAAGGAAAAATTTCCCAAAAGACTGATCATTTTAGCGGTCATGGAAAATTGATTACATACATGAATGTTATATTACAAATTATAATATAAAACACAACATAAATGATCCTTTGACAATGACATTAATCAACCATCTTAACCCTTCTTATCAATCATAATACACTTCTTGGAATCCTGGGAAAATTAAAACATAGTAAGGGGTGAGCTCAGATTCTCAGTAAGGATAACAATATTGAGGAAACTTTCATAGATAAGCATAAACATTTAAGGCAATTAATAGGACTAAAAAAGTATTTTAAACTTAAACATAAGCATAATATGGAAACGATACAATAAAATAATGCCATTTACTTATTCACATGGATATTCTACTAGTCGAATAATCACATGCAGTATCAATAGCCACTTTTATAATGATGGAATGAATAATGCTAGACATCATAACCACATAGTCAAGGCCTTGATCCCAAAATACAAATTATATTCTGTCAAGTCCTTATGCCAAGACACTAGTTTGTCTCATGAGACCTACAGATTCATTGAGAAGCTATAATGAGCTCTACCTACCACTTACTAAGTCCAATACATTCTTCATATGAAAAGGTAAAACCATTACATAAACATTCATATTAAAACTAGCATACTAAATGTCAATACATTATCCATAAAACATGATTGGTATTAAAATAACACATCCACAATCTAAAATATAACAAGACCTTTAATATAATATGGAAGATTTGTATCATAATAAATCAACTTCAAACATGTTTAAAATTGATCAAAGGATGTTGACATAGATGAAAATGATTTGTAAAACTCTTTGAGAGAAATATCCCTTTTCATGAAAACATTCAAATGTCACAAAATTTAGAAAAGAAGATATTTAAATACATTTTTGAATCAATTTATCCCATGACACTTTGAATCTTTTGAATGTAAATAACATTTTAAAACATTCATTTCTATATAAATAAATCCTTACAACCATTTTCAAAATATTGAAATTAATGAGAATGTTTTAGGAGAATAAATATTTAAAACATTTAAAATGATATTTCATTAAAAGAGTACCTTAAAAAAATCCATTTGAAAACAATTTTATGAAACATGAACATGGATAATAAATATTTTCCAGTAAATACTTATGTAAAAACAACCTCATATAATAATGAGATTGTGAAATTAACCCTTACCATATACTTATTTTTGTCATGGGTACGTTTAACCTCTTGTATAAATCCCATAGTATGTTATTAAATTAAACAAGAACCATATTAATATTTATGATATCATATATGATTCATTAATGACATTATACTACCCATTTAATAATAATTTCCTTCTTAAATTAACATTTCGGGTAATAATCTCTTTCTTTATTGTACGTGTTTTACCTTGTTACTCTTGACTGTATCACTTCGATCATGATTTAAATACTTCCAGAATATAAAACATTATTTATATATCATATATATTTAGAATATAAATATGTATAATAGACATATATCTGAAATGTAAAACACTGTTTATGGAGTCGGTAGGTCGTACGTACGCATAAACGATGTTTCTGTTTTCATATTGTATTGAACGAAACTAAGTTAATAAGATATATGTATGTACATATATATATATATATATATATATATCCAGTAGAATTATTATGTCATATATTACATAATTATTAATTATATATATATTTTTATAATCATCGTTGAATGGCGAACGTGGAAATGAATCCCATCGTGTCATGGAGATGGTAATCTGTACGTACGCCCGAGCAACAATATCATTATATTGATAGAAAAATCATATGTAATTGGATGTTATATAATATATACAGAGTAATTAACTTGTTATGTTAATTATTTACATCATTTATACTCATTATTATACCAATCCAAATAATTATGTGTTTGAATAACAAACTACACCACGACTTGGAGACGGTAACCCGTACGTATGCATGTATGGTGACTTTTTCATTTATTGGATGGTTAGAATAATGAATATGTTTGTACAATTTTTATAATAACATACCAATATATATAAGATACTGGATTTATTAATTTAGGATGGAAACATTAAAGAATGTGGATGTGGACGAAGAAAAGAACTTGAAAGAGTTGATGACAAGTTTACCTCTTCTTCGGGTTCTTCCTTTTGATTTGATCAAAAGGGAGAATTCGGTTGGATTTATAACCAAATTAAGAACTATATAATGAAGGGATAAAGGTTTGGAGGATATTTTGGTAGGGTTTGGATGATCCAAAAGGCTTTGGATGTTTAAAATTATGATAAGGGGAAGTGCCCTTTTATAAGAGAGGTGTGGGTCACTTTAGAAAAAGCTTGAAATGTTATTTTATACTAAAATAATTTTTCAGATTATAATAGCTACAAAATGAAATATTTAAAGGATAAGGTGGGGATGGGTCAAAAAAACTATAAAAAAGTGGGTTTTAAACCAATTTAGATCATCATATTAACCTTATCTTTTAGATTTAACTCTCAGTTAAATAGTATAACATTTACCATGTATCTTTGTATTTTTATATTATATGGTTAATAAAATTACTATAAAAAGACAATAGAACCCCATGTAGTTCATTATTAATATATATAACCTTATCTAAGTATTTTTTTCTTAACCTTACATTTTTATGAATATTTTATCAATTAATAATATAATATTTGTTTTAAAAACTCAATTATGCCAATTTTGACACTATTTTGTATTTGATTGGTTTAAAAGCCATAAAATATTATAACATCAAATAAAATTTATTTGAACAACCCTAAAAAGTCATATTAACCTAGAAAATTAGTTTAATTCATCAGAAGTCTCAATTTACATTTATTTTGATATTTATAATATCAATTATTTTAATATTTCATTAATAAGGTAATTACTGCAACATCATTATGTCATCAACAAATTATATTATTTTATCTCTAAAAATTATAAATAAAGTACCATGATGTTTTAAATCATTTTATATTTCTAATAAATATTTATAGCTTAATTTAGATTGTGTGTAACCCTATATTAAAAATGTTTTAGTTATTAAAATTTTAATTTAACTCTTTTAACTCTTCTTTAAATATAATAATAAAAAATGTCATAATATAATCCAAGTGGACCAAAGAGGATCATATATTATTATTAAGGTTTTTTCGGACTAATTATACTTATACTATAGAATTATTACATGTGTTAGGGTAATTATAATATCATTTTTTCCCATAATAACCTTATTTACTTTTAACTGTGGTAAATAAAAGTCAAAAGTTAGTTTTCAACAAAACTTATTTTCATCTTACTGAACAACATTTTACTTACTAATATTAACTTTGTGTATAGGATTTTTTAAATTAAACTCACTAAAGTTGTAAAATTAAATTTTATGCAAATTTTCAAATGCCCCTAGGAGGTGGGTAAAAGACGGTAAAAAGTTCGATAAAATTTTATATATATAAAATTATTATAAAATGACACCAATGAATTAAATTGAACTTATATAGGTATTATATATATATATTGACTTAAAATAAATTAAAATAAAATAACTAATTATTTAAATAAAAAGTCGGTATTAAATAATAACATATTGTTTTTCACTATTCATTAAAAATTGAATGTTTTTAGAAAAATACCAAAAACTTTCTATAAGATAATTTTGATAATAAAAACCCAAAAATGATATTTATTTTTAAAAATTAAAAACCTATATATTTCATTAATTAATTTAAAATTAATTTCCGCTGTCAAAACCAAAAAGTGGGTTTTTAAAAAGTAAAAACTATCAAAATATTGGCATGTGTTTATATCAAATTTAAATGTGAAATTACTTTTAATGAACTAAATTGTATTAAATGATAAAAATATAATCTAATTATACTTAGAAACCATTCAAATTCATAATTTAACACTATAAATTATTTCGATTAAAAAAGTTTCCTTCAATTAAAATAAAGTATTATTCACTATTCATCAAAATATGAAAGATATAGAAAATTACCAAAAATTTATCCAAAATAAATTTTTATTTCCATATTCTAAATATGAATTTAATTTCATTAAATTTAAAATATAAATGTTTCAAATATTGTTTTAAAAAAAGGTTCACCATTAAAAGGCAGAAAAATTCCATTTTTTGAAAAATAGTATTTTTATCCGAAAGAATGAATTTTTTCTTATATTATGTCTAAGAAACAGATAATATGGATGTTTAAATTATATAGAGTATATATGATTCAAAAGGTTTTTAATACTATTTATATTGTATTTTTGAATGGTTAGTTTAGTAAGTTGTGGTGTGCTCGAACTCGGTGTTGCGTGTAATGCAAGAAATTGAATTTCTTTAATGAGATAACATACAATGAAATCCTGGGGTGTAAAGACACGAAAATTTCAAGGAAATTTTTTTCTTAATTTTCTTTGAAATTTTACAAGAACGCAGTTTCGGACGACGCCTGATTCTGAGGCCCGGTGTGCCCGGAATCATTTTCTAAAGTTTGGCTCGGGTACGTTCAGTGAACGAACGAGCGGGAATTCCTAACTTTTTAACCGGTGCTCGGAATCGAATTCTAAGGGCACCGATGGAACCATAGGCTGGTTATTTATTAGGAACGCCACTTCCGAATTTGTGTTTACAGGCAATAAGTTGTTAGAATTTGTGGAAGTTGAAATAAAAATTAAACTACAATTTTTATGTTAACTAAGTGGATGAGGCTTTGGGTGGATGTTGGGTTACTACCCAACTTCCCAAGGGAGGTTATGAAGGTGGTGGTGCCCACACGAACCCTACCCCTTCACCTTCCCTAACCTTCCATAACTCTTCACATTCTTTGACCCCCCTCAACTCACATTTAATATTTGACAACTTAAGTTTAATAACTTATGTTATTAATTAAATGAGTTAAGTGTGGTTATTTGAATTTTAAACTCTTGAAATTCAACTATTTGTTATGTTAATAAAATAAGAGGTAAGATTATTTTATTTTGGGGTTGGAACCTTTGTTTCTTGAAAGGTTTGGGTAGAAAAGCTAATGAAATCTAGATTTGTTCATCTTCTTCGTCGAAGAACACGAAGAACGCGAAGAACGCATCGAACCCAGTCGAAGAACGCCAAGTCCTCAGAGACCGACTACGCAACGCCTTTTACCGCAATGGTTCTTCCGTGACGTCTTCTTCTGTGACATCTTCTTCCATGACGTCTCCTTACGCGATGTCTTTTTCCGCGATGAAACCTCGTTCGACGAACCTCTGTTCAATCCCGCAAGATGTAGGGGGTTTACGCGATTTCTCCTTTCGTGATTCTCTTCCGTCTTTTATTCGCGTTTATTTGGACCGCATGATATCAGTTAACGGGAGGAGTTCGGACCACACAAACATGGCTGCACCCCTCCCTATTTTTTTTCTGGTTATTGCGGATCGAATGAAAGTGATGTGGTGTCGTCGCACTGCGTGGGATTGAGCGGCAAGAATGCACGACGTCGTCACGCCGCACATTCAATTTTTTTTGAACCAATTCAGTGGAGTCGTCGCACCGTGCCGAAGAACCGCAAACGAACAGCGGGCGGAGTCGGGCTGCGGCGAAGGGGAGCAGCGCCATCGCGTCGCACCGGAAAACCACAAAGACGGTACGTTTTGTTAATTGACGTGTGGATTGACGGGCGACGACAAACGGGGCCGCAAAGTATTTTTTGAAGCTTCCGCAGTAAAGTTCGAGACCCGAGATGAACAGCGGCTCATACGGTTTTGAAAACGGACCACCGGAGCAACTCCGGTGGCCCGCGGAAACACCCGGAGGCACGGGTCGCCAGCGCGGCGCCACTGGCGACCGGGGGCGGTGGCCGGAGCCGTCCGGCTACCAGGAGGCGGCGGCGCCCGAGCGCGCCGCCGGAAGATTGGCGGCGGCGAATCTGCCACCGGCCTCAATCAACGGCGAGGGCGGGCCGCGAACCCCCCCCCCCCCCCCCGCTCCGTGACTTCGGCTCAGCCACGCTGGCCGAGCCGTGGCCGGCTGGTCGGGCCGGACCCGGGTCGGGTCGACCCGGTTCGGGCCGACCCAGGGGGCCTCAGGCCGGGGCGGTCCGGGCCCGAAACCCCCGTTTTCACACCCTCTTCGGTCTTTTTCACATATCATGGGCTACGGACCCCCGATTGATGCAACGACTACGGTGATGTGATCCTTGGAACGAGACAGTCATTTCGGTATATTACACTCAAGGTTTCGGAGAACTTTGGGTTCGACCGGGTGGGTTCGGATACGGAACCAACCGGGCCATCAGAGCGGAAATGCTCATATCTTGAGCTTCAAACGTCTGATTGACGTTCCGTCGACTCTGATGGATTCCTCTAGGTGAGACGGATCTTTTGGCTTACATCGCTCGAGATTTGGTTGCCTTCGAAGTGCGGTTGGGTTGGTTCGCTCACGAAACCAACCGGGCCCCTGAATGAAAAGGCCAATAACTCAAAGACCGGGTGTTTGATTGACACGCCGCCTGTATTGTTGAATTCCTCTTTATGTGACGGAACTTTTGGCATACTTCTCCCGAGTTTTGGATGCAGTTGGATAGTGGCCGTGTTGGATTGTACCCGAAATCCAACCGGGCCCCTAGAACGGAAAAGCTGATATCTTTCAGACCGGACGTCCGTTTGACGAACCATCTACGGTGTTGTTCATCACGTTGAGAAATGGTCCCTATAAGCATACCCTATGACAGTTCGGGGTACAGTTGAGATACGGCTGGGTTGGTTCGCACACGAAACCAACCGGGCCCCTGGGACGAAAAGGCTAGTAACTCACAGACCGGGCGTCCGATTGATGCGTCGTCTGTTGCGTTGAGACCCCTATGACGAGGCGGTCCTTTTAGATACTTCTTAGTGGGACTTTGAGATACTTGGAGTATCGACTTGTAGCTCGTGAAGCGGACCCTCCCATAGACGAGCGTGCAGAGTACGGAGACCGTGTAGCCGACTAAGACTTGACGACTGCTTGACCGACTCGACTTGGAGTGAGTCGACTAGCCTAGTGGACGGAGCAGTAATTTGTTTGGGTGAAGACCCATGGCGGACGGAGCACTACCTCTGTGACAGTGCAGACCTACGGTACTCGTCTGGAGAGTACCTCAGCAGGCTACTATGGGGTGTGAACTACTGTGTTTGGGTGACATACCCCGGTGGGAAGCACTACTGTGTTTGGGTGGCTGACCCGCGGTACTCGATAGGAGGAGTACCTCAGCAGTCTTAGGTTAGTGAGCAGTACCTCGTAGTCGTCAAAGGACAACTGTACACTCCAGAGTTGAGGCTCTTCAGCAGTTACGGTTTTGATAATGAAAATCCTGGTTTGAGCTAAGACTTTTGACCTTTGGTTTTACCTCATGATTGAGATGGGTCACTTGATAACTTAGGTACATGTATGGGATTATACCTGGGTAGTGGTTATCCGTTGATTTCATGATCATGGTGTTTTCCTCATGATTGAGATGGGTTACTTGATAACTTAGGTATATACATGAGCATATACCTAAGTAGTGGTTATCTGTTGAGATCTTCTTTTTGGTTAACCATGTTGGTTTTAGTGAGACCTTGAGGGTCTCGGGGTCCCTACTAAGTATCGTTATACTCACCCATGCACGGGATTTGCTCGCACCTCGTTGTGTTGGTTACAGACGACGGGCAGTGCTGACGGAGGCCGAGTGTTCGAGGACTGGATGGTACCCGAAGGTGGACTACACGACGAGTCAGTACCCGGAGGTAGACTTCACGGTGAGAGGGAACTCGGAGGAGGTTGACAGGCGAGAGCGTTGTGGAAGCTCTCTATACCTACCCTTCAAGTCGGATCTGTGGTGGACGATCTAGGAGCTACGCCATCTATACCTACCCTTCCGGTAGGATCCAAGGAGGACAACCTAAGAGCTTCTTCCTTTCTTCCAGCTATTTGTATTTTTCTGTTGTACTTTCATTCAGTTGTAGCTGTACTTTCAGTTGGGTTTGTATTCTGGCCCATTTACATTTCAGCACTTTCTTTTGTACTTAGTGTTTTACTTCCTCTTGTACTCTGTGGTGTTTTTTTTACTTTTATAAAGGCAATGTCTTCCCAATTATAAGGATTTACGCCTATGGTGCTAGTCGCCAGCCCCTGGCCTATGGAAGGCGGGCTTGGGGTAGTCACGGCATAGGCCCCGAGGACGGGTCGTGACAAATTGGTATCATAGGAGTCGGTTCTACCACATAACTTATAACTCTGATATTTTCTTTCTCTGAAGCAATAGTGTTAAGGGTATTGTGTGTGGTCTTCAGTTCAGGGAGTCCAGTGTTAGTGCGGGCGGCCGACGTATCCATACACCAGGACCCTGACAACTGAATTCCGACTTTGTGCTCGAAAACCCTAATTGCGTGTGTGTTTCCAGAAGTTTTATTTAAATATATGCTCAAACCAGGTCAGATCACCATGTATAATCGTTTGACCATGTCACGTTGTTTCTTCCAAGATGCCTTTTCTTGGAAAACCAGCTAGAGCCCAGAGGGATGTGCATACTGACAGCCTGTCGAGCGACGAGGCTTCGGTACAGGGCCCTCTTGCAGTTGAGGAACCAGCGGTACTACCATATGTTGGGCCATCGATGCCACCAGCCCCAGCTGTAGGCGATGCATGCCACTAGAGTGCGCTGCACGAGTTCCAGTGCCAGAGGCCACCCGGGTTCCGGGGAGAGACGGACCCGCAGGCGGCTGAGGTTTCGCTGGAGGCTTTGGTGAGAGTCTTCAGGCTAGTGGGGACGCCTGTAAACTTCATGGTGATCTTTGCTGCCAGCCTTCTTCAGGCAGCAGTAGGAAGGGGGTGGATCCACTTGTTCCAGTTTTGTGACGGGATGACCTTCTCATGTGAAGACTTCAAGACATTCTTCAGGGTGGAGTTCGTGCCAGTAGTTCAACACCCCGAGCATGTTCAGGAGCTGCTGCCTTTGTCGTGTGTTTTTCGATCAGTAGCCGAGTCATCTATGGGTAGTACACAGATGATGAAGAGGTCTAGGAGGACCAGACCAGCAGTTGGGCGATCTCGGGTTTTAGGATCGGTGGTGCGGGGCACCCGGGGTGGGGTCAGAGCCAGCTGTACGAGGAGCAGGAAGTGTTATGAATGCGGCAAGAAGGGTCACCTGGCTTGTGACTGTCCGACCCCCCGCACTGTCGATCCGTAGGTGTTGGAGGATCCACCGAGGCAGAAGCGGCAACAAGTGCTTGAGCAACAGCCGAGCAGTGGACAAGGCAGTAGAGCTCCGGGAGCAGCTGGACAAGAGCGGATCTAGTTGGGTTACTACCCAACTTCCCAAGGGAGGTTATGAAGGTGGCGGGGCCCACACGAACCCTACCGCTTCACCTTCCCTAACCATCCATAACTCTTCACATTCTTTGACCCCCCTCAACTCACATTTAATATTTGACAACATAAGTTTAATAAGTTATGTTATTAATTAAGTGAGTTAAGAGTGGTTATTTGAATTTTAAACTCTTTAAATTTAAATATTTGTTATGTTAATAAAATAAGAGGTAAGCCTATTTTATTTTGGGGTTGGAACCTTTGTGGCTTGAAAGGTTTGGGGAGAAAAGATAAGGAAAGCTAGAGATCTTCATCTTCTTCATCGGAGAACACGAAAAACATGAAGAACGCATCGAACTTCGTCGAAGAACGTCAAGTCCTCGGAGACCGACTACGTGACGCCTTTTACCACGACGGTTCTTCCGTGACATCTTCTTCCGTGACGTCTTCTTCCGCGACATCTCCTTCCGCGATGTCTCTTTCTGCGATGAAACCTCGTTCGACGAACCATTGTTCAAGCTCGCACAAGGTAGGGGGTTTACGTTATTTTTCCTTACGTGATTCTCTTCCGTCTTTTATCCGCGTTTATTTGGACCGCATGATATCAGTTAACGGGAGGAGGCCGGACCGCACAAACATGGTCGCCACTTCCCTATTGTTTTTCTTGTTATTGTGGATCGAAAGAAAGTGAAGCAGTGTCGTCGCACCGCGTGGGATTGAGCGGCATGAATGCGCGATGTCGTCACGCCGCACATTCAATTTTTTTTGAACCAATTCAGCGGCGCCGTCGCGCCGTGCCGAAGATCCACAAAAGAATCGCGGCCGGAGTTGGGCCGTGGGGAAGGGGCGCAATGCCATCGTGTCGCGCTGGAAAACCCCAAAGATGGTACATTTTGTTAATTGACGTCTGGATTGACGGGCAATGACAAACGGGGCCGCAAAGTATTTTTTGAAGCTTGCACAGTAAATTTTGAGACCCAAGATGAACACCGGCTCAGAAGGTTTTGAAAACGGACCACCGAAGCAACTCCGGTGGCCCACGGAAACACCCGGAGGTGCGGGTCGCTGGTGCAGTGCCACTGGCAACCAGGGGTGGCGGCCGGAGCCGTCCGGCCGCCAGGAGGCGGCGGCGCCCGAGTGCGCCGCCAGAAGATTGGCGGCGGCGGATCTGCCGCAGGCCTCAATCAACGGCGAGGGCGGGCCGCGCACCCCCCTGCTCCGCGGCTTCGGCTCGACCAAGCTGTCTGAGCCGCGACCGGCAGGTCGGGCTAGGCCGGGCCCTACCGGGTCAGACCCGGGTCGGGTAAACCCAGGGGGCCTCGGGTCGGGGCGGTCCGGGCCCGAAACCCCCGTTTTCGGACCCTCTTCAGTCTTTTGCCCATATCTTGGGCTACGGACCTCCGATTGACGCACCGTCAGTGGAGATGTGATCCTTTGAATGAGTCAGTCGTTTTGGTATATTAGACACATGGTTTTGGAGAACTTTGGGTTCAGCCGGGTTGGTTCGGATACGGAACCAACCGGGCCCATTGAGCAGAAACGCTCATATCTTGAGCTCCGGACGTCCGATTGACGTGCTGTCGACTTTGATGGATTCCTCTAGGTGAGATGGATCTTTTGGATTACTCCGCTCGAGATTTGGATGTCTTCGGAGTGCAGTTGGGTTGGGTCGCTCACGAAACCAACCGTGCCCCTGGAATGAAAAGGCCCATAACTCACAGACCGGGCGTCCGATTGACGCGCCGTATGTCTCGTTGAATTCGTCTTGATGAGAAGGAACTTTTGGAATAATTCTCTGGGGTTTTGGATGTAGTTGGATAGTGTCCGGGTTGGATTGTACCAAAAATCCAACCGGGCCCCTGGAACGGAAAAGATGATATCTTTCAGACCGGACGTCCGTTTGACAAACCGTCAGCGGCGTTGGTGATCACGTTGAAAAATGGTCCCTATGAGAATACCCTATGAGAGTTCGGGGTACATTTGAGATACGGCCGGGTTGGATTGAACACGAAACCCACCGGGCCCCTGGGACGAAAAGTCTAGTAACTCACAGACCGGGCGTCTGATTGACGCGCCGTCTGTTGCTTTGAGACCCCTATGACGAGGCGGTCCTTTGAGATACTTCTTCATGGAACTTTGAGATACTTGGAGTATCGACCTGTAGCTCGTGGAGAGGACCCTCCCAGAGACGAGCGTGCAGAGTACGGAGACCGTGTAGCCGACTGAGACCTGAAGACTACTTGACCGACTCGACTTGGAGTGAGTCGACTAGCCTAGTGGATGGAGCACTAATTCGTTTGGGTGCAGACCCATGGCGGATGGAGCACTACCTGTGTGACAGTGTAGACCTGTGGTACTCGTCCGGAGAGTACCTCAGCAGGCTACTAGGGGGTGTGCACTACTGTGTTTGGGTGACATACCCCGGCGGGAAGCACTATTGTGTTTGGGTGGCTGACCCATGGTACTCGACAGGAGGAGTACCTCAGCAGTCTTAGGTTAGTGAGCAGTACCTCGGAGTCGTGATAGGACCACTGTACACTCTAGAGACGGGGATCTTCAGCAGTTATGGTTTCGATAATGAAAATTCTAGTTTGAGTTGAGACTTTTGACCTTTGTGTTTACCTCATGATTGAGATGGGTCACATGATAACATAGGTATATGTATGGGCTTATACCTGGGTAGTGGTTATCCGTTGATTTCATGATCTTGGTGTTTTCCTCATGATTGAGATGGGTTACTTGATAACTTAGGTATATGCTTCAGCATATACCTAAGTAGAGGCTATCTGTTGAGATCTTCTTTTTGGTTAACCTTGTTGGTTTTAGTGAGACCTTGAGGGTATCGGGGTCACTACTGAGTATCTTTATACTCACCCCTCCATGGGCTATGCCCGCACCTCGTTGTGTTGGTTGCAGATGATGGGCAGTGCTGACGGAGGCCGAGTGTTCGAGGACTGGACGGTACCCGGAGGTGGACTACACAACGAGTCAGTACCTGGAGGTGGACTTCACGGCGAGACGACACTCGGAGGAGGTTGATGGGTGAGAGCGTTGTGGAACCTATCTATACCTACCCTTCAGGTAGGATCCGTGGTGGACGATCTAGGAGTTGCGCCATCTATACCTACCCTTCATGTAGGATCCGAGGAGGACGACCCAGGAGTTACTTCCTTTCTTCCAGTTGTTTGTATTTTTCTGTTGTACTTTCGTTCAGTTGCAGCTGTACATTCAGTTGGGTTTGTATTCTAGCCCATTTACTTTTCATCACTTTCTTTTTTACATTGTGTTTTACTTCCACTTGTACTCTTTGGTGTTTTGTTTACATTTTATAAAGGAAATGCCTTCCCATTTATCAGGATTAACGCCTTTGGTGCTAGTCGCCAGCCCCTGTCCTATAGAAGGCGGGATTGGGGTAGTCATGGCACGGGCCCTGAGGACGGGTCATGGGGTGTTACTTTCTCTCCTCCTTCAATAAATTATGTCCTCACAATTTTAAATTGTTCTTCAAAAATAAAATGGTAAAAATAGAAAAATACCTTTCTGGAAAACCCACATCAGAAATTTGGTTAATAAATTTTAGTCTTAATAAGAGGGAAAGGGAAATGAAAAAGTCACCAAAAAATTATGATCTCGATTAGAAGATCATTGGTGGAAATTAGAAATAAATATTTGGAGGAAAAATGTAAATATTTATAGGGAGTGATTGAGGTCATCAATCACTAACAAGTATACAATTGAGGTCTATAAACCCATCGATCTTTGATGATTTAAAATATCATTAGTTCAACAAAACATATGGTATTAGGATGACACATTTTGGGTTTTAAGATCTCTTCCATAATGTTTAATAATTAAATTATTCACAGAATAAGATGGAATATATTTATATTTATATTTATACTTGAAAAGTAGAGTTTCATCCTTCAACTAATTCCTACCAAATACACAAATTTCACTCCAAAAGATAATAAAATTCAAAAATATTCTATTTATTCTAATCTTATTGGTTAAAAAAATAAATTTATATTCATTTGTGATTCTATTTTAAAAAAACATCATATAAACTAGGAAATCATGTAGTCCAGTGGTAGGTGATGCACCTTTTCGCCCTTCAGTTTCGGGTTCATGTATCGCGGCCTTGCCAGACATGACGAGTTATAGCCCGACCTTCAGGTTTCCCTTTTTATGAAAACCCAAAAAAAATATAAATAAATGATTTAACATTAAAAATAGTATCCAATGTCAAACATAATCGATTCCAACCTTTAGACTTATTCAAAATACTTCTATTTAAACTCACAGTCCCAAATTTATAAGGAAGCTAAACACAATGTAGATCCTTTTTTCCACATAATAATATGTGAATACCTTCATCATTCATTATTTTAAAACACGTTAATACCCTGAATTATCATATAACTGTATTTATAACATTCATTCTACCTTATTACTTATAGAATTCTAGATATACTCCTTATATCCAAAAATTTTGTAAAATCCAACAATGATGGAATATATAAATCATTAATCTTTTTTAAGGTAGTCAAGAATATCCAATATAATTTATCAAAATAAAATCATATCTTATTCCTAAATCACTACCTCAATATCAGAATCATATTAAGGTTTATCTTTCTCTTAACAACATATTTTACAAAAAAAATTAACCTGCCACTTAGTCACTCTCCTTGGTTCCACACAATCTTAAGTCCTTAACGAAATAGTACCACAGTATAATCCTTATATACTCTATAATTATTATAACCAGTACATCATTAATACAATACTCAATTGACATAATTATTTAATAGAAAAAAAATAACACTAGTCATTACTCTTCATATTTGGTAATATCATAATATTATTATTATCCAACAACATCATATGTGGTATACTCCGATGATTTGGACATTGATTCACATAGTGTCTTAACTCCTTGAAGATGAAGAATTGTATATTAGAAACATTTTTCTTACCCTTGCAATCACATACTCGGTGTCCTTTTTCCCCACACTTATTAAAAACTCCCCTTCCCTTCAGGAATTTACCAAGGTGATTCTTTCCACAGTTATCACATATGGTAAAATCCTTCTTTCTATTATTCCCTTTATCTAGATTTTTATCTACCATCATTTTCATCTCTCGCTTCCCTTCAAAGCCATATAACTCAGAAAATTCTTTACATATCTTATTAACACATGATATTTTTTCTTAATATGATGATAATACATGGGAGACTATTTCATTTCTAAATGTTTTCTTAATACTATGAAAGATATGATCCTTCTTAATATTTGGATCATGCGTATTACTGGAGTTCTCATTCCATCTACTGGGTGTCATTTCTAAAAATTGACATACACTAGATTAGTTTATGAATCACAATATATAATTCCAAACCTGTAAAATAGTTAACATAAATTGAACAGTTTATGGATATAATTCATAATCATAAAAATGTTTTCTTTGAGGAAGTATATACTCATAAATCCTTCATAATGGTTTGTAATGTAAATGATAATTATCCTAAGCATATCCCCCAAGAGTGTCGTAACCAAGAGTGAAGAAAGGGCTGTTGTCATGCACTTGTTCCAATTTGAGTCTACCTCAAAGTGGTGTTTTCGTGTTTGACCCCTAGGTACATATATTCCAAAGCCGCCTCTACCTACTCTAATCCAAACTGGGATCTATTTCTTGGAAAAATAACAAAATCTTTACATTACCAAAATTCTAGGATGTTCTTATATACTAATCCTCAAAGTCTATCTTGGAGTAATGTTCTCTAATCAGAGTTTTTCAAAATCTACTTTCCAAGGTTATTTCACAACTTCCTCTAATAAAAAATATAACATACTGACCCCAGTTACCCAGAGTCGGTGAATTATTTTAATAGATTGAATTGATTACAAGGAATAAATTCCCAAAAGACCGATCAGTTTAGCAGTCTTGGAAAATAGATTACATACATGAACGTTACATTATCCATTAAAAAAATAAAAAACAACATAAATGTTCCTTTGTGAACGCTATTAATCCCATATCTTAACCTTGCTTATCAATCATAATACACTTCTTGGAATCTTGGGAAAACTAAAACATAGAAAGGGGTGAGCTCAGATGCTCAGTAAAGATAACAATATAGTGGAAACATTCATCAATAATCATAAACATCTAAGGAAATGTATAAGACTATAACAAAATCCTTTAAAACATAAAATTCAGAAAAATATGGAAAACAAATATAATAAAATAATTATATTTTCATATTCACTTGGATATTCTACTTGTTGAATAATCACATTCAATATAAATAGCCACTTTTATAATGATGGAATGCATAATTCAGATATAATAACCACATAGTCAAGGACTTTTGGCAAGACTACAAATAAGATTTTGTCATGGCCTTGTGCCAAGACACTAGTTTGTCTCATGAGACCTACCGATGCGTCGAGGAGCTACAGCGGGCTCCACCCGTCAAATACTAAGTTCACAGTATTCCTCGTATGAAAAGGTTTAAACATAACATAAACATTCATATTAAAAATAGCATATGAAATGTCAATACTTTATCAATAAACCATGAGTGGTATAAAAATAACACATCCACAGTCAAACATATCACAAAAACCTCAATATAATATGAGAGATTTTTATCATAATAAATCAACTTCAAAAAAGTTTAAAATCCATCAAAGGATGATGACATAGATGAAAATGATTTGTGAAACTCTTTGAGAGAAATATCCCTTTTTCATGAATGCATTTAAAAGTCACACAATTTATAAGAAAATAAATATTTTAATCGAAGTCTCCCATACCATTTTGAAACTTTTGAATGAAATTAACTTTTTAAAAGATTCATGTCTATATAAATAAATCCTTAAAACCATTTAAAAAACATGGACATTAATGATAATGTTTTAGAAGAATAAATCTTTAAATCTTTAAAAATAATGTTTTATTAAAAGTGCACCTTAAAAATAATCCTTTTGAAAAAACTTTTATGCAAAAATTACATGGATAATAAATATGTCACAGTATATACTTACATAAAAACAACCTCGAATAATAATTAGATTGGGAAAATAACCTTTACCTTGTACTTCCTTTAGTCGAGGGTACGTTTAACCTCTTATATAAAGACTGTAGTATGTTATTAAATTACAACAGAACAATATTAATATTTAAGATATCATAAATGATTTATTTATGACTTTATACTACCCATTTAACAATACTTTCCATGTTAAATTAACATTTCGATTAATAATCGCTTTCCTTATCATACGTGTTTTAACTTGTTAATCTTGATAATATCACTTAGATCCTGATTTAAATACTTCCGGAATATAAAACATGATTTATATATCATATATATTTAGAATATAAATTTGTATAATAGATATATATATGAAATGGAAAACACCGTTTATGGAGACGGTTGGCCGTATGTACACATAAACAATGTTTCTGTTTTCATATCGTATTGAATGGAAAAAACTGAATAAGATATATTCATGTACATATATATATATATATATCTACAGTAGAATTATTATTTCATATATTAAATACTAATTAATGATATATATTTTTTTATAATCATCGTTGAATGGTGAATGTGGGAATGAATCTCATCACGTTGTGGAGACGGTAATCCGTACGTATGCAAGAGGGACAATATCATTATATTAATTGATAAATAGAATGTAATTTCATGGTTTATCATATATATAGAATCATTGACATGTTATATTTATTATTTACATCAGTTATACTCATTATTATACCCATCCAAATAATGAAGTGTTTGAATAAAAAACTACACCATGATGTGGAGACTGTAATCCTTACGTACGCACGTATGGTGACTTTGTCTGGTTGTACCATTTTTATAATAACAACACATTATATGAAATATAATTTAGTTATTATTTTAGGATGGAAACAACAATGAATGAGAAAGTGTAAGAAGAAAAGAACTTGAAAGAGGTAATGAAACATTTACCTCTTCTTCGGGTTCTTCTTTTTTATTATATCAAAAGGGATCCTAAGGTTGGCCTTCTGACCAAAGTAAGGACTCTAGGAGGAATGGAGGAAATTTGGGAGGATATTTGGATTTGGGTTGGCTGAGCCAAAAGGCTTTGGAGGTTTGAAATTAGGAGAAGGTGAAGTGCCCTTTTATAAGAGAGGTGAGGGTCACTTTAGCAAATGATTGAAATATTATTCTATAATAAATTCATTTTCAGTTTTTAATGGCTTCATAATGAATTATTTAAAGGATAAGGTGGTTATGGGTCAAACTATATTAAACTTATCTTGTATATTTAACTTTTAGTTAAATAGTCTGACATTTACTATGTCTCTTTGTATTTTTGTATTATATGGTTAATAAACTTATTATAACAATCCAATAGAACCCCATGTGGTTAATTATTAATATATATACCATTATATATGTCCTCTGTCTAAACATTATATTTTTTAGAAATAATATATCAATTTATAATATAATATTTTTTTAAAAACATAATTATGTCAATTTTGACACTATTTAGTATTTAATTTTTTTTAAAGCCATAAAAACATTATCACATCGAATAAAATTCATTTAATCAACTCTAACATGTCATATTAACCAATAAAATTAGGTTAATTCATTAAAAATATCAATTTACATTTATTTGGATATTTATAATATCAATTAATTTAATATTTCATTAATAAGGTAATTACAACATCATCATTGTGTCATAAATAAATTAAATTATTTAATTATTAAAAAT